>OY723389.1:25581339-26195395 GCA_963210295.1 Ophion ellenae | reverse complement strand
TGAAGCTCTCGTGTCTCAGGTGTTCCTTAAATAGTTACGCAGTCATCGTTCCAGATCACTGCGCCAGCCAATCGGATGTTTTAATTAATCAGCTAGTCGATTAAAAAACCGAAGGACGGTGTCCCACATAGGATTGTCGTGATACCCTAGGTCGCTGTTCACATTGTCCGGATGTTTTCGGATTTCCCGATCGGACTCTCTGGAGGATGAACTAGAACACCCACGAAAAGCTTTAGGAGATAATGGCTATAAGCCAGGCAACATCGAAAGAACGATCAAATATAAAAAAAATAGCTGCCCACAAAACGGTGACAGCACCCGAAGGGGAGAATGAAGACAAATAACAGCAACAACTTCCATTCCATACCTTCAGGGCATAACCGATCACATAAGCAGGGTCCTTGGAAAACATAACGTGCGAGTCATCTTCAAACGTCAGAAGAAGCTAGCACAAGTGCTTCCGAGTGCGAAAGACCAAAGACCGCCGGCAAGTGCAGCAGGAGTGTATAAGATACCTTCTTGCTCATGTGGTAAAGTGTAAATAGGAGAAACCGGGATTAAGATCAGTACACGGATCAAAGAACACCAACGGTCTATCAAATATGGCCACATTGCACAATCAGCTCTGGCCGAACATTAGATAGAGACTCGTCATGCCATTCAGTTCAACAAAGCCCAAAGTCTGGCCCCGTCAAACAGCTATTTTTCCAGGAAACACCGAGAAGACCTGGAAATCCGGATACATCCGGACAGTCTGAACAGACACAGAGGGTATCACGTCAATCCTATTTGGCACACTGACCTCCCAGTTTTTTAATTGACCAGCTGATCAATTAAAAAATCCGATTATTTGGTGCAGTGATCTGGAACGATGACTGCAACTATATAAGGAATATCTGAGCCACGAGAGCTTCAGTATCGGAGCTTTCAGCCCTAATGAGGCACACTGTAACGTTTACGAAACGTCGGCATAACGCTGATCCTCAACACGGCCTCCATCCGGAAGTCACATACTCTTCGACTTACACAAAGAGCCGTGAAAGCCTTTAAACGTAAAATGAAATATATTGTTTATTCGATCAATTAGACGTATATAGTTTCAGTGTAACGAGAAATATTTCAATAGATAATAAAAAAGAACAAGTTTCATCTAAAGTTTGACGTGCATCTGCGATTTGTCATTAGGATATTTGGAAAGACTGTCAATTATTACGGCCAAACTCGCAGAATATAAAGAGTTTTCCTTTTAGCATAGGAAAACCAACATTGCAGACCCGTTACATCTAGGGAACGGTGCCCGTGTAGAAATTTTGATGGGGCCCGATTCAGGGCGCGTTCCGTTTGCCTGACTGCCCTGGCAGGGCACTTATAAGGCAACCTAAAACGCCCTGCTGGAAAATTTAACGTTGTGTCACATATGGGCCTGACCTGGTTGCCTGATGACGCCCTTGTTAGGTTGCCTGATCGGGCCCTAGTCGGATTGCCTGATTAGGCGTTTATAATATTGCCTGATCAGGTCATTATAATACTCGCTGACGCAGCCAGACCACATACGTATTCTACAATCAATTTCAAATCCTAAGCTATATTTGTCAACATTTTTTTCTTATTAAACTTGGTTACAAAAAAATGAAATGATTTACTTTAATAATTGCACTATATTACTTAAGTAATATAATTGCACGGTATAATTCTACTACACTATTATACTTAAAGCTGATTATACTTCATAGTTATATTACTCTGAGCAATATAATTGTACGGTACGGAACCGGTTTTATGTTGTAGTATTTTTATTCCAAATCGTGCCCTCCCAATCCTTGGCATTGTTCATTACTTTTCCTACGACCTGCTCAACATTTTTTGCACAGATCGGAGCTGCATTCTCGGTGTTAGAATGTTTTGTTATGATGACTCCTATAACATAAACATCGTGCTAGTGAGTTCTTACACACATACAGTTACGGCCTTCATTAAGCGTTATGCATATGATTGATCCGCCCCCGATACCTTGAACGTATGAGTACCATATTAAACACCTATAAACACGGTTAGGTTATACATACCTTGTTCCCACGAAGATAACACTTTGTGATCTGTGCTCTGAGATTTACAAAGCTGCGGAAATCTTCTAACACACATTCGAGTTACGTACCGTTTTTTGTAGTGACAGTCCATAACACCTTTTTTAATGGAATTCAGGAATAGATCGGAATTCCAAAGCTACGATGCTGTGGAATCAAAGCTTCCATGTGGAAAATAAGAGGTTATGTGCATCTATCGACTGTTTTCCTGAGCCACATAGATGTAACGCCTTAAACGACTCATTGGTTTCGAGTGTAGAACGGTCCTTGAAATGAGTTTTACATAAATATGCATGTCCTTGAAGACACTTTTCCCATACATATGCGTACACGTATATAAGATAACTTTGAAGATATTCGTCTCAGACGACCTACCTCATAGTAACCAATTACCTCATACTGGACATTCTATCCATATATGGAGACAGTCAGAAAGTCGTCAAGTAGAACGTGCGATACATATATATATATATATATATATATATATATATATATATATATATACTATTCGACGACTTCTCGCGAAGTCGTTCGATAGAACCATCCAGTGAACTGGCCAACGACGTACAAGGTGTAAGGCTGTATAAGTACAGGAGTAGGTGCACGAGTAGAAAAGAGAGTACGTGATTCGGCAATTTCACGGGACCTCTCGACTTCTGGCAATGAGCCCAATTACCTCGTCGATTCTTACTGTAAGTAACACGACCGGTCATTGGAGGGGTTGAGAAAGCTTAGGGTCCGGCCAGTAAATCCTGAAAATAAGGATTGTTTTCGTCGCAAGTGCCGCGCTCATATTCTAACGGCGGCTAATTAAACATAATCTACGGGACATTACCTAACATCCACGAGGCCATTGATCGTCCAAAGAACCGATAGCGCAGAACGCTGCAAATTTGATTTATCATTTCTGAGTCTTCGCCAAAAATTACGACTAACGACTTCGGAAGCTATTGGGCAATAGATCGGTTTTAAAAATTTGAAAAAAAAAACACTATTGAAATAATTTGCGAGCAGAAGGATGACGACGACAGAAGTTCAAAAGCTCTGACGGCATCAAGGGCGTCGCCAGGGGGGGGGGGGCAGCTGCCCTACCCCCCTAAAGATTCGAAAACATGTATATAAAGGTCTAAAATGTATTTAATTAATCATTTCCCTATCCTGTCGCTCTCTCCCACCTTGCCCTCCCCCCCCCTGGCCCATAAGCTCGCAACGCCCTTGGACGATATGCAAGGGAGAGTGAGGCTCATAGATGGAGAGAAATCGACAGTTCTGTCTGTGCGAGGAGGGCGCCAAACCGAAACTTTGAAAACCCGAGGATTCCAGTCATTTCCAGAGCTTTGGGATGTTCGATGCGATACGGAGAATATATATACATATAATAGCATGCTTTATGTTGCATTTCAACAGACACCCGAGCATCGTTCTGGCATGAAAGCATCCCCTGGACGCGTCTGCCACGAAGCGATAGACGATATGGTGCAATTCTCTCACCGTTTCATAGTAATCACTGTATACAGTCGTGCATACGTGTGTGAATATTTAGTGATACTCCCACATGCAAATACACCTTCACTGACATCTGGAGAGAGAGAAAGAAAGAGAGAGAGAGAGAGAGAGAGAACTGGAGGGAGGGACTAAAGAGACAGAGAGAGACACTAGAGAAAGCCCAGACATTAGTAGTGAGCATTTCATCCCGCCAGCATTGCGCAGAGAAACGGACAAACGAATTGACAGCGTTCAGCGCGCCTTTCGTCTACCGAGAGAGATAGCAAAACTACGCCCACCGTCTATCGCGCTTATACTCCTCATTGGAAATGCGAACTAACGCGAATCGTTCTTCCCCCTTGATCCTTCACTACAAATCTTTGATATTCCGTCATGTAGAGTGGTATCGATGTTTGCATCGTTTGAATGCAATGTTAATGTTTTATTTGTCTTCCAAGGAAAAGTTGCGACGTGTCCCCCTCCGATTTCGATGAAATTCGGTATGTTTGTAGAATGGGTGGAAATAGTTCATACGCATTTTTTTATATCGACAGAACCCGATTTTTAAAGGGTGAAACGCACCCTCGGAAAGGGGGTGTTTTTCGTTTTTCAAGAGTGCGTTTCTCCCCTTTAAAATCGTGTTCCTCCCATATAAAAAAATACGTGTCGCCTATTTTGACCCATTCTACAAACATGCCAAATTTCATCGAAATCGGAGGGAGACACCTCGCGACACCTCCTTGTTAGCTGCGTCATTTGGTTGGCGAACATTTTCTGAAATGCTTATCAGAGACCTACATCGGTAATGTTTAAAAAAACCGGTTTTGGGTAGTCATAGAATGAAGAAGGTATAAGAAGAATCATAGAATGATACCCTGCGGAATTAAACTTCGTCCTCGTTATTTGCCTTAGAACTTGCTTTCCAAAATTTGATTATTGATGTCAATATAATATAGGAAACGGTCAGAACCGTCTCAACCAACGCTGTATCACTTTTGGTGCTTCCTATTGAAATCGCCGTGAAAAAAAAACCGAGAATGGACTAGTTGTGTTACAGGTAGACTGTCTTGAATCATGCCATCAAGAAGAGTACATGCCAAATTACCGAAGAGTACATCTGCTTTACCGAAGCAACTCTGTATATGATCAGACAAAACGGCAGACTTTGGCTGACAAAAGCAAAACCTTCGGATGGCCTCTGTACTGTCGCGAGACGTCGGGGTCGCTCATCACTTTTCGGCGAGCTTTGCAAATTTGACAGTGCTGTAGTGCTTCAAACCGCGGTAATCTCAATATTCTGATAGACTCTTCTTGTACGAACATTCCAGTCATGCTATAAAAAATGTATTGTAATTTGATATATCGTCAATCGACGCGCAAAAAGATTGACTGGCCCGATGGAATTCTCCTGGAAGGCGTTCAACTTTTCAATTTTTTTCAACGCAGATGTGTTAAATAAAATTTCAATTGCAAAGTTTCTATAAAGACCACTACATCCTCTTTGTGGACAAACCAATATTAAAATCTTGGCCACTCCGCATGGTTCCCTATCAAAAGTCGTGAAATGCAATAAAATGTTGACGCCAATAAGGGCACACGAGCGTGAGAGATACTAACTCCACCCAAATACTCGACTTTTCACGGGGATCTGTGCTAAATTGCCTAGATTTGAATGTATTTCCCTCTAAAACAACGTAGCCGAACTTTCGGGACCGTTGAAGTTGAACTTTTATTGGACATATCAACTTTGAAAGAAGTAGTTTCCTGTAACATTCATCGTTAAAACGGACAACCCTCCTTGAACGTGAAACCAGTCACCCATACGCAACCACATCGTCCATTACGTGCGCGTAACCGTAACCATAAGGTTTCGATCGGGAGCCGTTGCTATAGTGGAATGGAAATAGAATAACTTGATTGGTTGAAACCTTACAGGTACGGTTATGGATACGATATGGAACGTGTGCTTGGCTGACGGGGAGAAATGCGATGTGTTATTTATAAGCATGTATACCGGGGAAAAACATATTTTTGCATAAGCTATACATTTCATTGCTTTTTTGCCATTTTGAAAATTAGAAAAAAGCATCCATCATAGGGAAGTTTTATTATTATACTAGATGGTACATTTTGAAATGTTTTCTTTTGAATCACCCTAGTTACCAGAACCACATACCCCGATTGGCTATGCAGCAACATCGGCACCTACTGTAAATAATAACAACTTCATTATTTATCAATATTTTTCAATAAAAAAAACTCCAACTGGACAAGACTATATATTCATTGTAGGTAAAATCCCGACCTCGTCATCCTAATTTCATCAGAAAACGTATTGAAAATCGACTTGCTTTTTAGGCCCCAATCTTATGCAGACTCATTAAAAATGTTGTCCGGTAACTGAAGCCTTGTCCACGCGAAAGATCACGCGAAAGATCACAGAAAGATCACATTCATCCAAAGTTAAATTTCCCCGACGCGCAACATTTTCGATTCGAATGAATCACCCAAGTCTTTCATGATCTCGGGATAATCTCGCAAACATACCGGATAACCAAATCGGGTAAGGAAAAAAAGAGTACAGTTTCGAAAATAGATGCGTGTCCTATCGGATTAAGCGAGAAGATTTATGGGAGGATTTGCCCCTTCGTCGGGAATAACCGGAGGTTCTGAATTTCGGGAATCAGGCTTAGGGTAGGTCGTCGAATGCAATGTGGGCGGTTGCCCTTGCTCGTTCGTTGTTAGTTATGTGTCGATGGTATGTCGAGAATAATTTTCGCCCGGCGGTCTGCGAGACCCCTGTACTCATATACGTGTACAGCCGAGTCCACGTATATACGAGTATACGAACGTCACGCGTTCGCACATCGATCCCTACCATTTCTGTTGGCTTTTGATAGTACACCCCAATACATACGTCTCTATCTGTATCTATTGTGATCAGGGCAAGTAGGACCGCGCTTATTCGTGCTATATTCTACCATCCCACATAATACAGTGCCAAAGGTGAACACAACGTTAGCAGGGCGTGCACACGAATTCCTAAACTCGAGGGAGGTTGTTGGAACTACAACATACCGCTGGTGATAGACTTCCTAGAGCTGAATCGACTGTGGTTCTAGCAATCGGTGTATGCTATTTTGTGAAGCTTTAAGTTTCTTAGTCGCGTACACTCGGGTTACCTACGGAACATTCTACTTCAAATGTCGACTTTTCGCTGATGATCGACGCGGTTTTGACACTGATCTAAAATTTGCAGCTTTTTACCGTTTACTCTGAAACACCCTTATTTTTCAGCCCTCTTTATCGCTTCAGGTATTTTAGAATGGGGAAGTATTGTTGATTGAATGTCCATGAGCTAAAAGATCACACATTACATTTTACGTTCCGTCGCAAGCCATTGTGTGCTTTTAGGACCGCATCCCGTTCACTTTCACCCGACACTTGACACTTCACTATTTCTGGTCGCTCAGTTACCTCCCTAGAGTTTTGCACACAGTCATGGGTTCCAAATGCTCCATGGTAATGCATTTTCACGAGGGTACAAGGAAACTGTTGCAACCCATTCGAGTATGAGTTCGGGTCACCGGCGCTTGACATGGGCGATCGTCGAACTCGCACATAAACCGTGCATCTACTACTGTCGGTGGGATTCTGATAAGCAGCGCGTCTAGAGAGTGGATGGATGTTTTTCCGAGACTATAAAAACCGATATGCCAAGTCTAATTTGGATGAGATTGAGTGAATTCGTGCAAGCCCGGAACTCTTCATTGTGAAAGTGTTGATCGATTGGTCCGAACTATTCGCGATTGTACCGAATGCCACGGTGGTCGCTGAACTATCAATCATCTTTACTATCCAATCGATCGATCAGGCTTAGTTTCATGTTCGCAGCTGAAAAGCAATTCCGATGATACAACATTTTGACTTTTCTCACGAACTTGGATTAGCCGTAAAAATAGTTAAGCATGAATGTCTCAAATGGGCAAATGTTCTCGAGGCTATATGCAGATGGCATAAAGGAGTCCATGACATACCGCGTGTTTCGAAAGGTAGACCCTTGCTTCTCGGTGAGAGCAGAATCTATTTTGACGACGCTCTCCAAGCGAATCATTAGCATACCCTGACACTCGTAGTGTCTCGTAAACGCGGAAAGGGTACAACGTAATAGTGCTCTCGGTCGAAAGAACATTTCGGAGGCGCGCGGTCCATAAAATGTTGCCGTACCGGCTGTCAAGCCACTGAAGATCATAACAATTATAATATACGACAAAGTAGAAAAGTACTTCAGAGCATGAGAGCGGGTACCAAAGAATCTTCAACAGTTGCAAGTGTTGAGGGTTCTACACGCGAGTGCCTGTCGCTCAACTATAATAATAGATTAATAGGCAATTTATCTTTCAAACAGAACGTATTACGGCGTGTGCCGTTCGCCGTTTAACATTTCTCCTTTGTCCGCCGTTCCGCATCGAAGGTTTTATTGTTTTCGAGTGACACTCATCCAACCGATTTGAAGAGAAAAAGAATATTCACAATTTCAAAAATGTTCCAACGAAAGCACTGTTCCTAAGGGAGAACGTATCGCACGCTCTTTGAGTAAGGGAACGGGGGGGGGGGGCTGCTGACAATGCTGTCTTTGAGTACATTCCACCCAAATGATATCGTTCCCGCACCTTTACGCCTAATGTCTTCCGACATCGTGAGTATTTTTGATCACACTTTAATCCGCGATGAAAGAAGAAACAAACGACATGACGGTTACCATTTGTGTACCGATTTTGAGAAATGCCCGAGTAATCGACGCACTTCTCCATCACGAACTTCTGGAACTAACCCAGTGCCATTACAGTGTATCACGGCCTAATATCCAGAATGAGACGAATCGAATTGACTTTAAAAACATGGTACAACAGTTCTGTATCGTAATACAGACCATCACGGTGAGCGCGAGTAAACGATGGCAATCTCGTAACGTTGAGGTTATGGCGCTGAAACGTTTCAGCGTTGAATGTCTCATTGTTTCAACTATAATGTAAACACAGGGTGCCCGAATACGCGATGTCTAATCGCCCAAGCGCGCTAATTCAGCTTGACGATAACAGCAAACACACGAATGCTTCGAAATCCCAGTTATGAAATACGGAAATTGATCATACAACGGCTCTCCGTCACCAACGGTACAAAACCACGAGAATCATTCGATTTCTTTGCCAATTAAAATGTTAATCAAATACAGTATCCTGGTTGAGGACAGGTTGAGAACACTAGCATTGATTTGTTTTCCTTATCGTCAATCTTTCGCAATTGAATGGAAAAAAATAAACACATTTCGTACATCACCAAATCGCGCGAAAAAAGCATCTGGAGATAATTAGCAGATATCGAGTATGAACACAGTATAAACATCGATACCAAAAGAGAAAGGTGGACAGAAGCGAGAGAGAGAGGGGAGAGAGAGGGGAGAGAGAGAGAGAGAGAGAGAGAGAGAGAGAGAGAGAGAGAGAGAGAGATGAGAGACACAGGCAAAGAGTGAGAATAAGAGAAAGAACTTGCCAATGGAGAAATATCCAGGAAAGCGAAGGCAGTTGAATCGACACTGTGAAATGATGAGGGCTGATCTTCTCCCTGGTCGTAAAACGTCGCACTGAGACGGTAAGGGGAGGGAAAGGGCGGCACAGTTCAAGGAAGTGATAGAGAGAGAGACACGCTGGGGGATAAAGGGTTCTGCGAGGATAACGCAAATATTGAAGTTAGCGAATGGTAGATCGTTTTGCCGATAGTTTTACTTATACAAATTACTACTAGCGCGATCTAATCAAAATCTTAGGAAATTCGGGATCTAAATTTCCCTTATTAGCTTTCGGTATTCTAAAAAAAACCTACAATCTCTCTCGCTCTCGATTAAGTGTAATTACGCAGAGACCGGTGATTTTCAGAGTATTAAAACCTATCGTATTTATACATATATATGTATATATATACATATAATACGGGGAACAGTAATATATATTGTCTATACTTTATTCAAATGATATATTTATATTCATTGATACACGTAGTGGGTGGTTACGCGTTCTCCTGAATGTATCGTATATATACATGTACACATACGTGTATGTGTATGAGAGATCGTGGAGAAAAAGGAGAAGAGAAAAAAGAATGAGAGAGAGAGAGATAGAGAGAGAAAGAGAGCAGGTAAGTAAGGTAGCTGGACCTGGATGATGGTTAATATACGTGGTGCAGCGGGGCCGGGGGCTGACGCGACACTGAGGAATAGAGGGTTCAACACGAACGATGAACTAACGCGCACCTATAGTCGCGCACACCTATATAGAAAGTATACCTCGTACACTCGCGGCTATATACACGGTCGTGCATATATCCATTTTCAGTCGCCTCATGCCGATCCACACCCGATATAGCTAATCCCGGAAACGGTGGCAAAACGCGGGAGAAAAGAGCTATAAAGGGATGGAAAAAAGAAAAGTCACATTAGAAGAGTACGTAAAGAGGTGGAGAAATATTTCATTCATTTTGTCGTATTCGTTCGATTTTGGTGTACGTTTGTACTTGAATCGAATAAAGTTAGATGCGTCTTACTGGTAGCACTGATGAACTTAATGCCAATCGAATTTTTACCTCGAATTATTTATCGAAAATAAATCGGTGCCACTTAGTTTGAGCGATTGACGATAATGAACTTTCGTTGCATTTTAACAATGACAGTTTCAACATCATGAAGTTAGGATTGCCGTGTGATGGAATAGGATTTTTGTGGGAGGTCCCGCGGAATGAAGTTTTTTGCAGGTGGGCCTGACGTTTCACAAATAAATATAAATGACACTGAAGTTTTTCTTTTACACGAAACAAAATTGGCAGTTGCAAAATATATATCTTCGTTGCATTCCTATGATACCAACTTCAATATCATAAGAATCCAGTCATTCTGTTAATAATCCAGCGAAACTCACGATTTTGTCTTAATATCAACGTCTGAACAAAATGGGTGTCTTTCAGCATTTATGGGTGGAAGCCTGACGCTCATTTTCAAATTTCTCCTGCCTTTTGAAATGTTTCATTGTTGAGCGACTATTTTTACAGGAGGAATACATTTTTTTGACTGTTCGAATATCATTATAAATAATTCATGATCGGCGAAAGATTAGTAGAGTGACGGAGTTTGAGCTCAAACACACGGCAGATTTATCAGGACGAGGGCGCGAAAGGTCTGACACTATCCATCGCAACAGGTACAAGTATAACTCTGAACCCCTGACCTCTCTCCGCCGTTCAAGTATACGTACACACGTATGCGTATATACGCAGATAAACATATACATAAAAGCTACGCGAAGCCCAAGCAGAGAAGAAGAGCCGGCAAGTACAGGACCCGTTATCTCTCCTTCTTTTTTACAACGGACCTTTTCTCTTATTCGCATGTTCCTGAAAATCCCCTTCCTATTCAGCGGATCTGCCTGCCTCGCAAGACTCCCACAACTAGACTATAAAATCCTTTCGAATGGGTGTCTCCCCGAGTCCCGAGAACCCTCGTAGGACCCATTTCTTTTGTAATACATAAGCCGCCAGCCTCCGTTGAACCAAGGAAACCTCATTTGTCGACTTCAGTGCCAAGAGACCTCCTCTTGGTCCGGGGTAGCCTCTGCTAGACCTCCCAAACCTTCTCTCGACCCCCAGTTTCAGTGAAACGTGCAGAGCACAGGCCTCCTTAACCTGCTTTCAATCTCAAACTGTTGCCTCGACCCAACCTAACCTGCTTTCGGCCCAAATTCGATATCTCCTCCATCATCATTCCATTGTGGCCTGATCGGTAACCCGTTCGATGACGAAAATAATCCGAAATTAATAAAAATACATCGTCCCCTTATAAAATTATTAGTGCAATATTAATATGCGAAAACAATCAAATTTACTCAATATCGATTTATTATTATTTTATAGACAATTGATGAAAGAATGCTTGTATAAACAGTCTTACTCCAATTCTATCGGATTAATGGGCGTTTTCCTGTGAGAAAAAATCTCACCGGAAAATTCTTTAAAAATGCCAGTCTATTCAGTATAAGCTTACGCGACGTTTTTCGTCCTTGACATTTCTTCTTAAACCCTCTAGTTCTTGAGTTACATTGCATTATCTAGAATTAGTCTTTTTTAGCAAAAAATGAAATAACATTGCGAAAAAAATGTACAAAACTTTATAAAAAACGCAAATGGAGTTCCTGCTAGCCCGTTCAAGTTTATCATGGATAAATGTAACAAATTTTTTTTGCATAAGTCATGCGCCCAATTCTCAATGGTCGAAAAAAAGCCGAAAATCAGTCACGTATAAAAGTGCGTACCGGGTCGAAAAGAAAATTATAAAAAAATATTTCAGAAAAGCAATATAAAGCTAAATTTATTCCCGTCAAAACGCCGTTCGGTAAATTTGGTTATCTTTTTTTTTTACAAAGCTATGTAACTTTTAGTGCAGCAAGAAATATCGACTGGTGTATCCAAACTTTTAAGTGACGGTATATATTATATAATACTATATATATATATATATATATATATATATATTATAGTCGAAATATGTGGTTGCATTAATATATTCGAATATACACTACCAGTCATAAGTATTCGGACACTTCAGATAACTGCAAAACTTAATATCACTTTGGATCATTGCAAACTTATGGTAGAATAATAATTATTTTACGAAGATACTATAAAGCTCTGTATAATTACTTAATTATATAGATCTTTATAGTATCTTCGTGAAATAATAAATGAAATGAATTATATTACTCTAACATTATTTGGCAATTATCCAGCGCTCAAAAGTTTTGCCATCATGTGGAGTTTCCGAAAACTTTTGGCTGGCAGTGTAGATCTAAATAACATATAATGTTGATATCTCTATGGAACGTTAGGGTGTTAATTATAGTCTATTTAATGTTCTAAAGGATTGAAATTGTCGGTTTAGAATTCAACCTCATTTAATTTTATTCATTTTGTTATTGTTCGTTTTGTTTTTTTTTTTGTTAATTCATCAATGAGTTGATAAATGGCGACGGCCGATTACCGTCGATTTTAAATAAAATGTTTGATTTTTCTTTGTTTTCATTTTTAGCACGTCGAAAACTTAAAAAATATTTCCACGTGTATGTATGAAGCATATTTTTATTTTATTCCGCTAAATATGATATTAACTAACCGCGTCTATTTGATTCTTTTTTATTTGAATTAACTAGATTTTTCATAGAACCAAATTTTTCCTATTGCATTCCATTATTAAAATTATTGATTTCAAAAATGTTTATTTATAGAAAATCGATCTATTTAATACCGTCCAATAACTACATATTTTATTTGATCCTAATAAATCTGTGATTCGGTTTCATCAGTTCAACATTTTCATCTGTTCAAAAAAACAATTTAGTTAAGTTCACTGAATGGATCTAGTTATTTTTTTTTTAATTTACCTTAAATAGAATTTTCGTAGAGTTAACCATTTTTCTATTTGATTGAACTAACGGTCCATCTTTATTGCAACACTCATATCAAAGGGGCGGGGGTTACAGAAGGTGGAGAGAGAGAGGAATTTTATATATATATATATATATATATATATATATATATATATATATATATATATATATATATATAAAATATATATATATATATATGTGTGTGTGTGTGTGTGTGTGTGTGTTTGAAAAATCTATAGCATGTTATTCGATGAAACTCTCTAATTATCACAATCATATTAACTAATTCATATACCTTATGTGATACAACAAATAGTTAGAGGTATTCTTTTGGTTTCTTATGCCATATCAGCGACCAAAATGTTATAAGCACTCGGTAGCATAGGGGCAGCGGAGCGTAGCTACGAGTAGGTAGGACTAGGTTCAAGTCGCATATAGGGCAAATATTTTCTTCGAAAAAAATCATTTCTAAAGGCCAGGGAATGACGAATTACGATGAAAAATCCTTGTGGTAAAGCTCTCAATTAAGGAGTTCGTTCTATTTTCGATATTTGAAATATTTTATGCATATAGTACACTTAGCTGTACAGTGTACATTGTAAGCAAATAAAGATTAATTTGAATCTCATCTTTATTAATATATATAAATATTTTGGAAAGAAATATGATCGTAGTAGGCTGTGAGACAAGGAAAAAACCTATTTATTTAAATAGATTCTATATAAATTAATTTTTTTGTTTAGCAGTGTACAGTAGGCCGAAAGGGGGGGGGGGCAGTAGGTTCTGCGGGAGCGCTCGAAGTAGGCCGACCTGACGTTCCGTAGGTTCAATTGTGATCCTCACTGACCTCCTTTGAGTCAAAAAGTCTACTTTCTGCCATGCCGGAGGTTCATCGGAGGCTCTAACGCATAGTACTTTCAAACGTTGTACCCTCCTTTAGATACCCAATAATCCGCTCACGTCGATTTCTGCTCGCCTTCATTTTGTGGGTTGAACGCGGCTCGAAAATTTCGACTCGGGTCTTAATTCACTTCAATTATTCTAGATTTCCTTCCCTACTTGTAAATTGTCCCTATCACAGATCCTATTAATCATGAAAGTCTCATTGATCTGGGGAGAAGGCCAATACATTTTTTTCGATGTTTTCTCGGGTTCCCTTCCAGGATTTCACGATTCCTTTCATTTATATTCTACAATTATCACTTCGGTATGTCCAGTTCCTGAAAGATCTACTGGATCACATTTGCACCCGGGCAAAGGGCAACTATGGAAAACCTGCGTCGAGACGGCCTGTAACTTGCACGGCTCTGTGAGCTCTAATTGCGTTACCGTTAAATACCGAACAAAATTACACCCTGCATGGTAGTCCTCGCGCAAGTCAGTGCGTGGCTGCGCGGTCACCCATGCAAGTATTGGGTTGGGTTAACGCTCCATGGAAAATCGTCGCAGCATGGAAAGGTCGATCATAATTTTCTCTGCTTTTCGATTAATCATATTAAAAAGAAATTAGTTGAAGACTTGATTATGAAGTATTTTGTGGTGCGCGGTACAATAAAGTATGAATATAGTAGCTTGTGGTGAAAAGATATCGGAGGTTGAATGGCAGCGAGTACAAAAGAATATCTCCAAGGTGGCAGTCGGGACTGAACGTGAAAAATCTCCGTTTCTCTCTTTTTCTTCCTTTATCTCTGGGAATTTCCTTCCGAAAGTGAAGCACCCAGCCTGGCAACAGGTGATAAGAGCCAGGGTCTCTGTTGCTGAGTCTGGCAGTTAGAATCCGCGCACGTAACTTCCCTACAGACCTATTCGACCTGAATCCTCGATGCACCGTGCCGTACCACGAGATGGCCTTCTCCGGCATGCTCTGGCATGAAAGATCCCCGAAACTCAGCAAAATCACGTTCTCACCGTCGTCTTCGTTCGATACGGATCGTCACATCTGTTTCAATTCTTCCAAAAAAGATCGTGTCGAACTAAATATTTCAATGCCCATAAAACGTGATTTAAAATTTGGTTTCATTCTTTTCTTGACATCTTTTGAAACATATTTTTATGTACACTCTCAGCAACCTTGAAGTTTGCATCGTTGGAATGCAGCGAAAAGAAATTGAGACATTGAAGAAAATGAACTTTCGCTGCATTAGGATACGAAAATTTTTCACAAGATTTTTCGTATCCTTAATAAAGATCTACGGCTTCGGTCTACAAACGAAAATATTTGTTCATAATAAAAATAACGAAATTTAAAAAACCAAAAAGAACTTTCATTGCGTTCCAGTGATAAAGACTTCAACGCTATACTTTTGAGTTTATAAGCAAAGTTAATAGAAAAATAATCAACTTATTATTTCTCTATTTAAATTAATCCTTTCTATCTTTTCGAAAGCAAATAGATTGATTCCGCCTTTAATAAAGAAATAGCACATTAACAGAACAGATTGAGAAGCCCGAAAAAAAAACAAAGAAAACATTATCTTCGACGATACTGAAAGAACGACAACCACGAAGACTATTTTTCTAATATTCTAATAACACCCCCAGGTAGACAGTCATGATTGTCACACCGTGCATACAATCGATGAAGCAAATTTCACATCGGTTATATGTCGTGATGCAAAGCCATGAACTCATTTAGTATCATGAATGTACAAAACATTTCGATCTCAATATGTCGTTTACAAATGCATCGTACGTTTAGAGCGCGTCGAACTCGTATCGCTGTGCTGAAGTGTCCGCAATTAATATCCGCAAATTTTACGTCACATTGAAGTCATGTGTAGACATTTTGGCGTGTATTCACCATGATAGCATTAATTGTTGTCATAAATTGTACTTAACATGAACGCAATTTCGATTACGTCGAAGAAAACATTTCATGGGCTCATTCAGTATCATGAATTTGAGATACATCGTGGCTTCAATTTTTCGTTTCAAAATGCATCAGCCGTTGACTACAAGATAAACTCATAAGACAGCAAATTTGAATTTTACAATGAATATTTGCAGATTGACGTCATATGGAAGTCATCCTGACCCTTGTTGGTGAATTCAGTGGGTTACTACTGGTAGTAGACGTGCAATGCAAGCAATATGATGGCGTTATGCATGTTTCTCAGTGATACATTCGATAGGCGCAACATGATGGCGGTATGTATGTTTCCCAGTGATACATTCCATGACGGCGATATGCATATTGATAAAAATCGAGAATGATAAAAATAGGCAATGAAACAAAGAAAGTTTACACAAGTGTCAGAATGACTCAGTGGGTAGCGCGCTTAGCTCTAGAATTAGGAGACGTAGGTTCAAATCCCGAGGGTATGTAAAAATTTTAATGACGCAGGATGCATTTTAATCCAATTATCATATAGGTAGAAATATATGTAAAGCATATGGGAACGAATAATACTACCAGTTTTTTTTTAATTCCGAACTTTTAGATTTTTTTATTTTTCACGCCATGACACCTATATGAGCTCCGTAGGAATACAATATAGTTACGTCACGCCATGCCGCCAATATGAGCTTCATGGGAGCACTACAATTTCTTTACGCTGTGACACCCATATGAGCCCCATGTGCACACACATATTGTTGGCTATTTGTGAGCCGATTTTGCTAGTGCTGATGAATTCACTGCATGCATACTCGCGTGAGAACAACTTTGCTTCATTTGGATTTCTTACGGTGATTCATTGTGTGACGCAAATGTGACTTGAAGAGGAGCACTCATAAGGGACACATAGCTGTGTGATTTCCTATGCCTTACAAAAGATCCACATATGATGTCAATATGAGCTACATGTATCTATCTAGGCCGTTATTAGAAAAAATAAAAAATGATTAAATAATCTAGTCTAATCTAATAATTACATCTAATTAAATAATATTACATTATTATATGTAATGTATTATAATATAAATAAAATAATGTGATCTAACTATTCTAATCATTCTAATCATTCTAATTCTAATGATCTAATATTGTCATAACATGTGCGGAAATAAAGTCGTAAAAAGGACGCGACACTCATGATTTTTCAATTGGTCATCGTAGCAGCGATCGCAATTGCTTTTGCATTGTCAGAGACTAAAATCGCTAGTGAGATTGTACCTGCTATTGTGATAGTTACTTAATATCCTATTATGGGATAACCTAGTTCAAAGAACACGATGTATACCTATATTTATGCATGCATCATATAATTTGATAGATCCTGGTTAAATGTCTATTTCATCGTAATTATAGACGTACTGACCACAAGTATGCTCTCGATATACGTGGGATCCTCATTGAATTATCGTTTGCGTGCCTGTGTCCTGCGACAGGACTCACGAGAGTCTGGATCTCACGATATATGCATGTACTCTACCATCTTGGGTCATCGTGGTTACATACACCCCCTTCTATGTATATATAATAATCGATATATATATATATATATATATATATATATATATATATATATATATATATATATATATATATATATATACATAGCGTTTCAGAGATGCAGAGAATTGAATCGACATCGATGAGAAGCGAGTCCTTTGGTGTATTATTGGCAAGTGTATATACCATTTACAGTGCACAGGCAATACACGCAGGGGAAAAGTGGGGTGGATTCGTACAGTTTTTACTTTATGACTAAAAGAAGAGAAACTAACTGCTTCTTTAAACTGATTATTGTGCTGCTAAATAGCCAGTATATTTAGCTTCAAGAGTAGTGTACATAAATGTTGATACGATGTAATATATCCAAGTAATGGGTGATTTTTCAAAACATGGAGAATATAATGGAGGGCACATACGTACATAGGGAGGGACCTCCGAAGATAAGAACAAAAAAAGTCTAAAGTTACTGAAAATATTTATTTGTTGACAAAATATTATATTTTTTGTATCCATTGATAAATTACATTTGAATCTTTGTTATCTACAAACATAGTTTCTTCGTTTACCCTTTCTGAAATCAAATTAACATAAAAATCAGCCTCGAAATAAATAAAAAAACAGAACTAATACATATTATAATATAAATTTACACGGAAACTCACGCACAACCAACGCTCCTTCGTTTTACAAAAAAAAAAACTAAACATATTAATTAACGCTACTTTTATTAGTTAAAGCTTCTTCGTTTCGTTCTTCTAGGAACAAATCAACATTGAAATGAGATAATACTCAATTTAATGTTAAACTACTATACATTGTAAGAGAAAAGGTCTTTTCCGAAGTTGGAATGCTAGCTTCCCTTACTATAGCAGCAGATTTGGGTTTTGGTAAAATTAAAACTGCATTCGATCCCTAAACTCTTTCTTCATCTTTGTTATTGGGTTTCTATCATGTTCGGCAGAAGCTTTATGATGAAGAATCGTTGGTAATGCGAGTTTCTAGAGTTAATGTTTTGGTGCCGTATTTTTTTGTGCATTTTCTAATCGATAAAGTTTTATTCAGGATTTCCTTTACTGCAGATCGCCTCTGTATTTCTCCAATTCTGGTGCTCTTTCTCCTGTAACTTTGCATCATAGTTCTGAAATGATATTTTTGGTAAAATCAACAATTATTAGTAAAAATCCATACATGTGGTACAATACGAATGTACCTATACTTATACAGTACGAATGTACCTATACTTATAGAGTACGAATGTACCTATACGTAGACAGTACGAATGTACCTGTACTTATACAGTACGAATGTACCTATACTTATGCAGTACGAATGTGGACCAAGGCGAAGGAACCACGTTTTTATTTTTAAAAACGTTTTTGTTTCCAAAACTCGCGTTCTGGAAAACGCGAGTAAGAGTTCATCGCGGTAAGCCGAGACGAAGTCCATGGGCCACTGAAAAAATCACTTGGGCTGCTGACTAAATCCGTCATTGGAGGGTACTAACGAATTATTGATTCGAAACATGAAATATTGGGTTACTTTGAGAATTAATTATTCCATCGAACTAACGTGCATATGGAATAATAAAATATTGTAGTGCTTCATCTGGATGTTTCGTTGGGCACCTGCAAATCAACAATTTCGTTAATGCAAGTGATTTTATCATGTTGAGTTCGCATCGTTGGAATGCCATGAAAATTGTTTTTCTTTCTTTCATTCCCTCATTTTCATTGTCGTCCAAAATCTCTTCTCACGTAGTTAGGCCGAAGATCTCTAATAATGATCCTGAAAAACGTTCGAGTGATTTTCGCCGCCCAAATTTGCTGAAAAACAGATGAGCTGGGAAGCTTTCGTTGCGTTCCAACGATGCAATATGAGATGTTTGTCGATGTGTTTACGACTAACGCCCATGGTAAAAGACAGCATAGCAAAATTAATCATGGTTAATTGTTATCGCAATCATGATGTATTTGCGTCAGCCATATTATGATTGCCCTGCCAATGAACCATTTTTAGATTTAGTATGGTTCTTTCTATCATGGGCGTTGGTCGTAAATACCATGGACTTTCCTCTCACTGTACTTTGATGACTTGTTACGCTTGTCATCTTAATGCAATCACCGCTAATAACGATGATAGGAAGTCAGAGCTACTCGACAGGTTTCATAGTGAAATTTAAAATGTTCTCAGAGATCTATTATGAAAGTAGCATCAATAGGATAATCTGATGTTTTCATTTCAACTACTTGACATGAAGGCGAAGTTGCATCTTTAAATACATACGTACGTGTGGTTGGTGATGAAGTTGCTCCTACTGGTGCAGAATAAACTACGGCCTGTTCTCGTGACCACACGACAGCAAACTAAGCCTTTACAAATCGTTGGCTAAAAGGGCTTGTTGTGTCTGTTCCGTACCCGCAGGTTCGAATGGGAAAGATCGCGAATGGAGAATCGGGAGGGCCACTGAGGGCGGAAGAAAGGGGAAGGGAGAGAGAGAAGGCTCAGAGAATTCCCGTACATAGGGGCTATAAGGACACCCCGAGAGTGTAATGTAAACTAATTAGCAGGCGAGTCTACGGCAATTAAGGCCAGGCCGTGAGTGCCCTCGCTCTGACACTCAACCTACAATCTATACCCGACCTCTTCACGTGTCCTGGAAAAGCACGAGAGCTCGATACTGAGGGGTAATACATTTATGGTGCGCACACGTGGAGACAATCAATTATACGCACAAGCGAGTAATACTGAGGCAAAAAGAATGATCACGTTTTTGTATCGGGCGTTTTTCGTTAGTCGAAACTCGTCGAGTATCGCAACTAAGTCAATCGCTCTGAGAAAAATGCGAACTAATATGCTACAACGTATTTATTACCTACTACAGTGGGACAACTCAGCTACTGTGGACCAAACCAAGTTTGTAAGAAGGGCAAAAATCAAAGTCAATCAGGAACGAATTTGTTTTTTAGAAAGTGGTGATATGAAATGACAAAGTTCATTGATGTGAGAATTGAAAGCGTTCTGGGCTTGTCGGGATTGAAGTGTTCGTTCAAGTTGGAAATATAAGCTTGGAACGTCGAAAACACGATTTTGGTATTGCTTAGTTTTATAGCCTACGCCCTTGATATTAGATTAAGATTTTGTAAAAATTCTAAAAATTAACCGAGTTATGACGATTTTACAGATGGTTAGCTTTCGTTTTACATTTGCGTTTTTCTCGAAACTATGTTTTATGAAATGGTGTAGAGGGGACTCCCGTAACGCCGGACGCTCGTAATATATCGGCAAGCCGCAGCGCGTTCGATTCACGAACGGATGAAAGGGGTGAAAGAAGACCCCCTTTGCCCCTGAATCGAACGCGCTGCGACTTGCCGGCGTTAGGTGCCGTCCGGTGTTACAGGACTTCCCCCTAAGTCGTATCTCAAATTTTATTCGACTCATTCGCTTCAAATTCGGACAAAGCATACTTTATAACATTTTCTATCACATGACCGGATGACGGTTTTTGTGTTGTCGAAAATCGATTTTTTTTGTAGCTTACCATTTTCGTAAATTTCAAACAGATATCTGATGATAGGAAAGCTTTGTTATTATACTATGAGTATATTTTTTAATCATCCATTTCAAATCACTTTAGTTGCAAAAACCACCTAGACAGTTTGACCACGCAGCAACAGTGGCCCTTTGTTTAAACAATGATAACTTCATTGATGATCAATATTTGGCAATTAAAAAAATGGCAGGACAACAACTCTATTCTATATTTCTCTATTCTCGGACGTCCCTCTCCTTGAATATCTCTATTCTGGAGCAGGTTTGATCAGACACATATCTATTCCAAAATATCTCATGTCTAAAACATTTCTCTGCCGAAACGTCTCTATTCGTAAAGATAACTATGCCACAATAATTCAGATCTGAAATATTACTGCTCTTAAGGTAAAGGTACCAATGCTTGGACGGTTAAGAGCATCCTTAGATTATAGGGTTTATTATTCATTTATGGACCGTTTAAAACAAAAATGCCCGGAACTAACGCCAAGCTCGTAAGTTCTAGTTTTCAAAACACATACAATAACTGCCGGAAAGTTAAATATTTTTATTTTTCTACATTCAAATGTTCACTAGTACCAAATGTACCAATTTTCGGACAGCTGTTAGTGTTATGTACCTATGTTTGGACACTATCATGTCCCAATTATGGGACACCTCCTTGTAACCACATAAGCACAAACTTTGTTTGCGTCACGACTAGTTACGTTACCTATTATATTATCTAAATATGGGACCCATGTACTTACCAATTGATTTTATCTTTTTCTTCACTTCTTTTTTCAAAATCACAAACTAAGCTTAATAAATCATTTATCGCGAGATACACAGCGAAACGAACTGTCCACGCTTGGCGTCCGGCGATTCGGTCTCTGCGGCTACGTTCTCTCGTACCAGTAATCGGACATGAGATTCGACCGTGGTACATGCGTGAGATAGATGTCCCAGTGAATGAGACGCTGAATTTATTATATAAAACCTTATCCAAACTAAAATGTAACGATGGTGTCGAAAAGTCGGTTCAATTCGCTTTCGATTGATCATGAGTCTAGTCTAGAAATCGATCAAAAATAGACCTCTATTACTATTACTATCAAAACATCTGTATTCCGAAAATGTCATCTCGCAATATCTCTCTTCCGAAACATCTGTATTCCATTTGTAATATTGCATTTGCTATATTGGACATGAAAAAAACAAGTAAAACGCAGAGGCTCTTGGAATAGAGATATTTCGGAAGAGAGATATTATGAGATGAAATTGTCGGAATACAGATGTTTTGGAAGTCACATGAGATTTTGAAGAATACAGATATTTAAGAATATAAAAGTTTTGGATACGAAAAATTGTGGAATGGAGGTATTCAGGAGCCGTAATATTTTAGAACTGTATTATTGGAGCATAGTATTATCGGTTTTGGCAGAGGAATGTTCTAGACATGAGATAATTTGGAATAATGATGTTAAACCTGCTCCAGTATAGAGATGTTTCGGCAGATAAATGTTCTAGACATGAGATATTTTGGAAAAGGGATGTTCCCGATTAAACCTGCCCCAGAAGAGAGATATTTAAGGAGAGAGATGTCCGAGAGCAGAGAAGTGAAGAATAGAGTTGTTGTCCTGCCAAAACAATTCAAACTTGGCGAAGCTATGCGTTAATTGTGCACAAAATTCCGACCTCGTCATCCCAATGCTCTCACCAGAAAAAAAAGTAATGAACATTGGCCTATTTTTTGGGCTACAAGCTTATGTCCATCCGTTGAGGAAAAAGCCTGATGCTATGGTTGGTAATGAGCACCTGTTCCCTCAGCTAAACGACCAAAAAATGTTTTCACTCCATTGTCCTCCGATGTAATTCTGGTCCTGTTTCGGATCATATCACTTTGCTTTCACACTACACGACATGTTTGTGAGCTTATCAGATTAATCCAAGTGCCTGTAAAACAAGTTTCATCGTGCCGCAAAAGCTGCAAATTTTCGGGTAATTCGTAGTCAGCTCCGAGCAATTGAGCATTTCTGGGCATCCGGCGACAATGAGGTGCAGAAGTTTCGGAGGTTGGCGGTGTATTGCTGCTCGCAATGAAAGGAGAGCAAAACGAGGGTAGTAAAAACCTTGAGCTCGATTCCACGCTGATTATGTTTTCAAATTAACTCTTACCACCGTTCTGACGACTGCGGAGTTTGCTTTCGAGGTTAAGATTAAAGAAAGAGATAGAGATAGAGAGAGAGAGAGAAAGAGAGAGAGAGAGAGAGAGAGAGAGAGAGAGAGAGAGAGAGAGAGAGAGAGAGAGGAAGAGCAGGAGGTGGGACGTCGATGCGCTATCCCGTTCGTGTTTCTTTTTTTTCACACATTTCTTCAAGTTTCCCGTAACGCCGACGGACACTAATCTTGCGTAGTCAGAGTGAATGTACAAAACCATCGGTTGGCTCAATCTATGCAAAAATATGGCAGGCAGCGGGAGGGGAAAAGCTATAAGTAGACCCCCAGGTACTGTGGGTAAAAAAATGGAGTATACAGTAGAAATAACATGTATAATTAATCGCAAAAAAAATCGCAGGTGTAATGCGAAAATAAAAATACAAAGCAGGTAAATATAAAAAATACATACGGTATACATAAAAAATACAATAAACGATAAAGGATGAAAAAAAAACTTGCATACTGCTTTCTCATTACTTTGCTTCGCTCGCGAAGTTTTACTCGCGAGCAAGTCGTTTCAATGGTGGCTACCTCATGGCAGAAGCTTTGCCAGCGATGTAAAATTATGAGAAACGAATGTGCAAGTTTCTGATTCGAACTATTCTTCTTGTAAACCATCTCTGCGTAAAGTTTTGGCGTGGACCGCATGCAACAAGCACACATATCCATTCGTGTACTTTTTAAAATATGATTTTCTGATTTTGAAACGCTTATTCCTGATTAAGAAGCAAAAATAAGAGGAAAATTAAAACATAAGTAATAAAATGATGTAATATAAGAACAAAATAACGAATTGCACACGAAATAATGCAGAATAAAAGTTCGCATGCAAAATAAATGTAGGGAAAATAAAAAATCGCCGACAAAACAACAAGATAATAAATTGCGTGAAAGATAAATGAGTAGCGCTACAAAATAATAACAAATCTGACGCAAGTCTCTTCCAGATTGATGCAAGAGGGAAAGAAAAAGGGAGTGGGAGAGAGCAAAGCCGAGGGGAATAAAATTTCAAAGCGAAGAGGATGGAAATACACTCTCCACGCGTGAACAAAAAAAAAACCCCTAATATAAACGAGTTGGCGAGTAAAAACATATTTTCCGCGAAGGTAGAAGATTTTAACGCTGTGTTTTTCCTTTATTTTCTCAACGCCGCGCGATAAAAATGAGTAGAATATGCATATTTGGCTGCCACGTGAGCCTCGAATAAAACGTGCAAGTAGAAAATCCCTAGTAGCCGGACACCATGTAGTCTATGAGTGGACAAGTAGAAAGTGCGCAGTATGGTCAGACGCGGCATAGCGAGAGAAACGCAAGTAGAAAAATGTGTGGTGAACCAATGACAAAGTGGAAAAATATGATAGAAAAATCCATAGTGTTCGGCTAGTGGTACTACGATATGTACAAGAGAAAAATGTCCTTTGGATGTTCGTCTGCTTTCGATAAACTCGAAAATTTATCTCGTCAGACACTCGAACTTATCAGTTTTTTCATCGACTTTTCTTCCACTTGGAAATCTCGTCACTCGTAACTCGGATCGACTCCTTCGCGGTCAGAAAACTTCGACAAAGTTTTCACGAGTATATCTACTTATATTTTTCGGGTAAAGGAGAGTAATACTGCGATCGTTTGTCCTCGTTTGCCAAAAGTATCGCAAACGAGACTAAGACACCTGCAGGCGAACTATTTTTTCACGTTTAAACTTCACTGCCTCTACTTGATATAATTTATAATGGTTTGCGTATAATTTGTCTGGACATCAGGTAATTCATCACTCAAATGATTAGTTTAATTTCTATTATGAATGACGAAAAATTATAGAAAATTCATATTCAACCACGAGAATATTTAACTATTTGTTTGATTGAGTGATAAAAGTAATGAATTTTTAAAAAACTTCAAAGATATTAAGGGGTGAGATGCAGTCAGAGGCGTGAAAAAACGAGAATTTTCAATAATTTTTTTTTTATAGCAATTAAGTTTGTTATACAAAAGTGGTTACACAGACTTTTTATGTTATATTTCAACTTGACTTATACGAATTTTCAAAGAAAAATATTGATTTACTATTTTAAAACATCGAAATTTTCAACGAAAATGAAAATCCTTCGATTGAGGACTAGTTTTTAATGCTATCAATAAGCACACCAAATTTCATCAAAATCCATCGAGTGGTTTCTGAATTATAGTGGTCACCGACTTGAAAAACATAGTTTCGAGAAAAACGCGTTTAAAGTTTTTCGATGTGGATACGGTATTATATGTTCGTACAATTTTGAGCTCGATGGATGAAACTAAACTTTTTTTTAATGTATTTTGATCCGCTGAATACGAATATCACAATTTTTGCCGAAAAGTCGAGCATTCAATTGTTTATAGCCAATTGTTAAAATAATTTTTCAAAAAATTGAAGTTTTTCGGGTTGAAGTATTCTTTTTTTTAACATTTTGGGCAAATTTAAAACGAAAGTATTCTTTATAAAATTTTAAAGTTCATAGTTTTTGAGTAATACATTTTTGAAAGAGTTTTCCTATTTTACACTTGATTTATGTATAGAAATACCAATTAAAAAATTACTTACATCGAATCATCAATTGCTGGCCCATACAATAGGGCTTCTGCCGATGTGGAAGCTTCCAAAATATCAATTTGTTGTTGTCTTCGAAGCATTTTGCCTTCCCGGGTATTATCGTTTGCGCGTTTGTCAGCCGCTACCTGCCATGGGGACCCGGCGCCCCTTCACTAATTGTGGGATATCCCGGGAACTATTCATCGGATTGACTTGAAATTTTCAGGGAATAGTTTCGAAACATCATACTTCAAGAAAATGTTTTAAAAAATCGATTTTTTGAAAATTCTGACTGCATCTCTTAATCTGATTCAATAATACCATAATCATTTTTGTTGTTTAAGCCTCATCCTTGTTGGATCCTCATCATCGTCATGTGAAAGTAAATACCAAAAAAGTGACCGACGCTGGAGGATACGCGATCGGAGCTCGCCTCCGGCGGGTTGAGCACCGTTTTGCATGGCCGACACTCGGAACGGTCACCGCTGAGCCGTGCACCGGCAGGGGCACCAACCTGTCAGCGGAAGACCAATAGCTCTGAGACCTTGGGGTAGATACTTAAATAAAAGTATATACACCAAAAAATCGGAAGAATATGGGGCCGGCTACACCCATGTATCGACTATACCCACAGCAAATGCGGTATAGTGTAGCGTAAGAGGTTATGGACGCAACGAAAGTTAGGTTACATTAGTGAAATGCGGGTTGGAGTGATAAAGAAGGGTTCTCGATTGGGAAGTGTAATACGTGAAAATCTCGCAAGGTTATACGTTGGAACTCAGAAAATAAATAACATTTTTTATGAATAATATTTAAAAAGTGAGTTTTTAAACTGCACCCGCACATATAGTACAGTCGTGCCGTCGCTAAAAAAAAACCGTAATCGCAAAAAAATGAGAAGGCCCGTTTTTTGACAGGTGATTCTGTAGGTGCCGCGGATGCTAAATCCAAGTTTGCCTAAAAATCGGGGTGCAGTGTTTTTTTAGGGGATGAATGGGGCTGGATTGATGCCAAACTACAACCCCTACCAAGTCAACGCCGTGAAACAAAATGTTCAGAAAAAATCGGGCTTTGGTTTTGTCCACAGCGCCGAAGTCGTGGAAGTTCAGTTTGGGAGTAAACAAGTGGGGTGAAACTTTGAAAAATTAGTTCCAATTCAATAACTATTTAGGGAAAATTCATACACTTTTTGTTCAAATAGGAACGTTGTAGTCCTTGAAAAGACGCGTCGATCGAATATTTGATCATCACTCTCCGACAATATCTTCACCCCCAAAAAAATTGTTGAAATACCAAAAAAATGTTTATTGAATAACTCAAAAACAATCGATTTTTCGCAGATAGTTTAAACGTACGAAATGTAAAGAATAATTTTCTTTATATTTTCGTTTCCATGGATCCACCCTTGAATTTTTATTTTCAAACCCCCCTGGTTGACAATTTAAAATGAAATTCTGGAAAAACTATTGACCGCACGAATTCGCCACTGTGGACCAATTTGTAGCTCGAACCCTCAGCTACATTTTTTTCCACAGCGCCAAATTCGTATCTTTTTATGTTCGGTCAATAGTTTTCCCAGAATTTCATCTCGAATTTTCAATCCCCAAGAAGGGTTGGAAGAAGCAAAATTCAAGAGTGGTCCATAGAAACGAAAATATAGAGAAAATTATTCTCTACGCTTCGTATATTTGAACCATCCCCGAAAAAGCGATTGTTTTTTAGTTTTTCGATAAACAATTTTTTTCGATACTTCAACAATTTTTTTGGACGTGAAGATATTATCGCAGAGGGATGATCAAATACTCGATCAACGCGACTTTTCAAGGGCTATAGCGTTTCCATTTTAACGGAAATTGTATGAATTCTTCCTAAAGAGTTATCGATTTAGAATTAATTTTTCGAAAATTCACCCCACTTTTTCACCCCCAAAATGAACTTCTACTATTTCGGCGCTGTGGACAAAAATAAAGCTCGGATTTTTATGAACATTTTGTCTCCCGGCGCCGACCTCGTGGGGGTTGTAGTTTGGCATTAATCCACCCTCATCCCCTTTCATCCCCTCAAAAAACCCTACACCCTGATTTTTAGGCAAACTTCGATTCAGCACTCGCGGCACCTACAAAATCACCTGTCAAAAAAACTAGCCTTCTTCTAATTTTTTCCGATTCCAATATGCAGCACGCCTGTACCAATATATGTACGTTACACAAATTTTCGGCAGAGGAAGTTTATTCATTGACCGATCGGAGAAGTGAAACAATTTCTCGAGGAAGTTCGGATATTGATATGAATTACCTCAAAACGAAAAAAAGAATATTTCTGTATGACTTTTGTTTCATTATCCACATGTTAATTCACTTGTTCGTTGATCTGTCTCTATTTTCACCTTTGAGGCATTGGAAAAATATTATTTTCCGTTTGCTCTTGCGTAAAGAAAGGATTTTGAGTCTCGAATCTTTTTTTTTTGTTTCAAGCCATTTGCTTCGACTTTATAAGAGTCTAAGCCTACTCTTCCCTCTTACTTCATCCCTCGCCCGCTCGCTTCAAAGTTTTCCTGTAAACCCTTTCAAGGTGCGTGCTCCTCGTCCCGCCAGTTCTGAACAGTCGTATAGACGTCGGAAAGCATCTGCACTTGTCATTCTGATTCTTAAAGAATGACGGCAGAAAAGAACTATCAGAGATTCTTGGCTCCGGGATCACGACGTCTACTACATCTTATATCTTTCGTTCATCAGCCTTGTTTATTTTTTTTTAAGCTTGAATATATATATATATATATATATATATATATATATATATATATATATATATATATATATAGACAGATATAAAAGTCGGTGTCTTCACTGCATTTGGGAAACAGGCATATCTTGGAACAAAACAAACATTCATCCCTTGAAATAAGCAAAATCTGCATTCGTAACAAAGAATTGAATATAATATTACGTAATTTAAAATCATTAAGTTGCAACAAACAATGAAAGGAATAAAAAGTTATCCGCCTTTCTTTAAACTGGGTAATCAATATCTAGAACCGTTCATTTTCGAAATTTTTCATTGGTTTACTTTCAATAGTTCGATTGTTTGTACATTTTTTGTTGAGAATATGTGTTATTGTAAAAATTCGCAGGATCAGTTCCACGTTAATTTATTCAATAAATTCCCACCAGAATTTGAATGTGGACTCGTAATTCATAAAATTGACCCAATGGCAAGCCTTTAATATATGAAATAGAATATTCTATGTTGGGTGATCTGAACTGTCCCTTGGCCTGACGTTCAAGAGCATGTAGACCCATAGCGGTCTTGCATCTATTTGTCTCTTGCTTCATCAAGGAAGATGATGACCAAGTGGTGGCAGCAAGGGAGAGGGAGTATGGAGTTTCATGATCGAAGAGAGACATGAGAGTAAGGAGTTTGTATGTATTTGCGTTCATGCGCGCGCGGGTTTGTGTGTGTAATCATACAGAAATATCAAGGGTGTAGGAGAAGGCGTGTCACAATAGTCTGCAGATTGGAGGCAGACGTACAGTCTCGTCGCAATGTCACTGACGAGGGAACACTCAACTCTCGACGTGCAAAATATTCTCCTACCCCGCGTTTTCGGTGCACATAAATAATAAACGCATAAATCGTAAAACAATGATCTTGCGTGCGGGAATCGTGTACGTATCGTTCGCGATAGTATCAGCAGCGGTAACACGAAGAAGCATGGAAATAACAAGGAAATACGAATATAGCATCTCGACGGCCAAGAGCCAGAACAAACCTCGATATTACCACTTATACAAATACAAATAACCTGGCTCCAACGACCAGCCACTACTCGCTCCTGTTTATCTCCCCCACTCAGTCTCTTTTCACCTTCCTATATGATTATGTACACGGACAACGCAGTGGCTCTGATTCTAGCAATGTGCAGACGCCTGTTCTTCAAGTTCTTTACGCCGAAATTTTCGTTTCGAAACATAAGATTGTCCTGCGATATTAACTCCTCCTGATATCCGCTATTGCCTATTTTTTGCTGCTATGTTCTCCTTTCTATAGATTTTTTGCTTCAATTAACTTTTTTATGTTCCGCTGATCGACTGCATGATTACTGTACCGAAAAAATCTGCAAGCCGATCGGGGCATTTATAATTTCAAAAACATGGATAGAAGAAAATGGATTCTGGATTCTCCAATTCCTCGAAACCTAACTTACATTTACCCAGCTCGGTACACCTTTTTTACCAACGCAAAAGTCCCTAGACCTTGAAAAGCCAGGATCCTCAGACCTTGAAATCGTGGCAAGAAAACGTCTTCTCAAACGCAGAGCGCTATCGATAGTTGAATGGTGGAATTTTGGTCTAGCATAGCCTATCGTGGTTCGAAGCATTTCCGAGGAAGATAGAGAACGAGATGAAGAAGGGAAGAGGGAGATGGGGAAACCGGAAATGGAGGCGGAGAAGGACGTGAAGACGAAACTTGGGAATGCGAGAACAGGCTAGCCTATGAGTTGCTGCAATGGCAAGAGGAACCAAGAGTGAAAGAGTAATGGAGGATCTGAAGGGGAAGAAAGGAAGGAGATGAATGAGAGTGAGAGAGAGTGTGTGTGTGTGAGAGAGAGAGAGAGAGAGAGAGAGAGAGGCGGTAGAGAAATGCAGGAAGAAGTCCGTCTCGCAGGGTCGGTGAGAGCGTTTGGATGCCGTCGTAGTAATATTGATCATGGCGTAGGCGAGAAGGGTAGTCTGCACCCCTACTCTCCTTTCAGACCCTCTCTCTCTCGCTCTCTCTCTCCCCTCTCCGTGGCTCTCGCCCTCGCTCCCTCCCTCCGCCTTTTCGTCTCTCTCGCTTGCATCCTGCTTCATAGTCCACCACATCGCAGTGCACGCGAGCTTTATACCAGCAGTTGAAGCGCGTTGCAGCCAGACATAGTTCATATATATGTGGCCCGTATGGGCCGCTTCACGCGAAGCCCAACCAGTTGCGAAAATAACCAACTCAATCGTCCTGAAAATCCATCCAATGCGTCAACTGGTATTACAACAGCTCCAAGCAAAAAAAAGTATGCCCGCAATCTCCTATCCGGCATGATCTTTGATCGTGTGGATCTTGGCCGAATGCGAAGATCCGCCCAAAAGTATCACTTCGAATGGAATGACTCGTATACATTACACTTTCTACGCTCTAGCTACGTTTAAGCACTGTATATACACCCACTGCATCAGCGTTTGCAGACCCTCGCTCCGGCTTTTGTAGCTCGCGATTTTTCGAGATTGTGTGGGTGCTTGGGCAACCAGGTGAAAAAAAATGTGAACAAAAATAGGCACGATAGAGAGGGGAGAAACGGGGGGGGGGGCGAGGGAATGAGACATACAGAATGAGAGGGGTGAAGGACGAAGAACGAGAGAAAGAACGAGAGACGTACAGATAGAAAGGGAGATGAATGAGGAAGTTGCGAGAGAGAAGGGGGAGGGAGGGGCAGACAGCAGACGAAAAGTGAGGGAGAAAAGAGAGAGAGAGAGAGAGAGAGAGAGAGAGAGAGAGAGAGAGATGTTTATGGGTGTAAATGTATACACTCTTATTCTCTCTCTCTCCATGCTCTCGGACCACCCTCTCTGGTAATATACAATACGGGCTGCGCCGTAGGTTGAGACCATAGAAAAGCCCGTCTGGCTTAAAGGGGGTCGCGCTTCGAGCAAACGATATACAGTAATACAACACTCGATACGTGCATATGCACGTAGATGTATATCCGGCAGCAAAGAGAGTCAGAAGCACAAAATCTCATGCACTTTCACAATCACTGTATGCCCAACGGTAGATTGGGATTTTTTTTCTCCCGCCCCAAACCTTCATTCAGCGTCGCAAAGTTGCCAAAAACTTTGCTTTGCTTAAAAGAAACAGACGATTCAAGCGCTGATCGTATTTCGCGAAATCGAAAAACAAACAAAAATCGAGTCTACGATCACCGTGATAGTAGTTAAAAAGAACTGACGTAAGCGTCAGTGCGGTAGCAGATCGAGAGGGGGAAAGGAGAAAGGGAGCGTGACCTCTCCAATTATGGAGGACTGCCGCAGAAACGTATACGCATGTGGTTCTTGTATGGCATGAGACTCGACCCCGCAGTCCCGACTGACGTCAGCGTTTCATTAATTTTAATTAAATATCCTTAATTTTAGCGCAATTCCAGGTCGCGCTGAACCCTCCGGCAAGTCTCGTTGGGAGAGACGCGAAGGGAGAGAGAGAAGTCTGCGCGAAAAAAAAACGAAATTAAACCAATTTACACGCAACGAAAAACGTTCTGAAAACCCAGAGAGAGAGGGGGGGGGGGTGGTACTTAGATTTATGCGTGCGAGTTGTAGACGACACCTGGATTACAGTCTTCCAAATAACACTACTACCCAGGAATAAGCAATTTGCTTACATGCAACTCTTCAATTGCAATTTTATGGCAATCATCATTAAGCCGTTTTCACATTTGAGCAGGGCGATTAAAGCAATGCTATCGCAAACTTTCTCATAAAGCAGTAATCGTGTTTACGTGACGTAGCAAGCAGATGAAAGTTTGAATAAGTAATTAATCACTGCAGAGGGGAAAAATGCACTAACGTTGCAAACAGAATGAGATTGAATGGCATTGAAGTATGCATCTTTGGAATGCAACGAAACTATATTTTCTTCGTATTCCCGTATTTTTGTTTGGCACGTTTAGGCTACGAAAGTCATTGAAACATTTTTGAGAATCCTTATTAAAAGTTTCTAATCAAAAGGGGCAAAAAAAGATTTTGGATAATAATAATAATAAAAATAAGGAAATGAAAAAATGAAAAATTTTCGTTGCTTTCCAACGATACAAACTTCAACACCATGACACGTTGAAGCTTGCATGGTTGGATCGCAGCGAAATTGTTTACTTTTTTAACTTGCAGAAACTTGATTTGATGGCTGTGATGATTACTAAAAAAATGTGTACGTATTGTTATTAGAGATTGACGCCTGCACATTGCGAAAAAAAAGGCTTCGGATAATGATAGACATGAATATATGAAAAACATAGAAAAAAATCGCGCTTTCCAACGATGCAAACTTTAACGTCGTCAAACAGGAGTTTTAACTCCTTTTAGAGTGTATGCAATAAAAAGAAACTCATCGGGCACGTTGATCCAGGAAAGGCCGATAAATTTCAACTGAGGACGCAGCCAGTTTACCGAAGAGAAGTACGAGAGGGATAGAAAGGGAGGGAGAGAGCTGTAGAATCAAAGATATACACAGAAGAGGAAGTAAGAGGGAGCGGAAGAGAGAGAGAGAGAGAGAGAGAGAGAGAGAGAGAGAGAGAGAGAGATGTGGCTCATTCGTATATCGAGCACGTTCTACCGATAGTACCGATTATCCTGCTTATGAACCTTTCCTCTTTCCAACCACCTGCCAGGATATCCTATCGGTATATCGTGGCTGTCACGACCCGTGAATTTAATCCTCCTATCGTACCATCCTGTAATGCCTTTTCATCCCCTTCGATGAGCACATCGACTCTCAAACATGACCGAATCAATTCCCTCGATTAAATAAATACACGTGTGTTTACAAAAAATCTCGTTTTCGTTGCGCCATCAGTGATTTCTGATGACGCATCGTATGTTCCGAAAATTGCGGGGAAGTATAGCGTCTGCACTGTGTGTCAAAAGTGATGTATTACAAAATATACTCTGTCGTTCAGAGCCGACGTCAATTGTTGAAGTCACAATAAAAAGCATTCATTTTTTAATCAGACATTCCTTTTTCTACTGCATAATGAAGTGGTAGCTATATTCATATAAAGGTTTAATAATCGATGTAATAATGTATATAATATGTGCAATGGATAATACATTTTTTATACTTTTAACTGAATACCCTCTCGGGGTTTTATCACCCCATCGTTTTCATTTTTACTACGTGTCGGGTGAAAGGCGTAGGGATGAAACCGTAAGAGCCCTGAATAGTACAGGCGTGCTGTCACAGAAAAACCCCGTAATCGGAAAAAAATAGAACAAAACTAGTTTTGTGACAGGTGTATTTGGAGGTCCCGCGGGTGCAAATCCAAGTCTGCCTAAAAATCAGGGTGTAGGGTTTTTTGAGGGGATGAAAGGGGATGAGGGTGGATTAATGCCAAACTACAACCCCTACGAGGTCAGCGCCGTGAGACAAAATGTGCAGAAAAGTACGGGCTTTAGTTTTATCCACAGCGCCGAAATCGTGGAAGTTCGTTTTGGGAGTAACGAGTACGGGAGTAAAAGTGGGGTGAAATTTTGAAAAATCAGTTTTAATTCAATGACTCTTTAGAAAAAATTCGTACACTTTTTGTTCAAATGGGAACGTTGTAGGCCTTGAAAAGACGCGTCGATAAAGTCTTTGAGCATCACTCTTCGATAATATCTTCACCCCTAAAAAAATGGTTAAAATACCAAAAAGAAATGTAGATAATAATTTTCTCCATAATTTCGTTTCTATGAACCACCCTTGAATTTTGATTTTCCAACCCCTTTCGGGAGTTGAAAAGTCAACATGAGATTCTGCGAAAACTATTGACCGCCCGAATTAGCTGCCGTGGGAGAATTTGTAGCATGAACCCTCAGCTACATTTTTGTCTACAGCGCCAAACTCGTATCTCTTTATTTTCGATCTTTTTTTTTCCGGAATTTCATTTTGAATTTTCAACCCCTGAGAAAAAGCAAACTTCAAGGGTGGTCCGTAGGAACGAAAATATAGAGAAAATTATTCTCTACATTTCGTACATTTAAACCATCCCCGAAAAATCTATTGTTTTTGACTTATTTAATAAAGAATTTTTTGTATACTTCAACAATTTCTTTGGGGCTGAAGATATTATTGGAGAGGGATGATCAAATACTCGATCGACGCGTCTTTTCAAGGGCTGCAACGTTCCCATTTGAACAAAAATTGTATGAATTTTTCCTAAAGAGTTATCAAATGAAAACTGATTTTTCAAAATTTCACGCTACTTTTTCACCCCCCAAATGAACTTCCACGACTTCGGCGCTGTGGACAAAAATAAAGCCTGGACTTTTCTGAACATTTTGTCTCCCGGCGCCGACCTCCTGGGGGTTGTAGTTTGGCATTAATCCACTTCTATCTCCTTTCATCCCCTAAAAAACAACCCTAGAGCCCGATTTTCAGGCAAATTTGGATTTAGCACCCGCGGCACCTACTAAATCACCTGTCAAAAAACTAACCTTCTTCTAATTTTATCCGATGCCAACAACAGCACGACTCTACTAGAAGGTCATACGAAAAATATTTGAAAAAGGGTTTGGTTTGTATCGATATAACATATGATATATACACAAGTTATGAAATTAATTTTCCTACTTTTCGTATATACCTTGAAAATATAGAAAAAATTTAGGAATATGGAAAATGTAGAAAAAAATAGAGGGAATATACAAGAGAATCTGAAGGAGATAGACAGAGATTAGAGAAGCTTGTATTCAAGTATGCTATTCCAGCCAAACACGGTTAATCTATGGTTATAGAGCAGCTTTTATAGCTTGTGGGGCTTTTCCTACCGCGATGAATCGACGTGCACCGTGTGTTATGCTTAGAGCAGCGTCTGAGCCGGAAGTCAAACATGTGGCTCCTGCAGCTACGAAAGATGCACAGGGCAGTAACTGCAGAATGAATATGCCTTGCACACATTCCGGATTGACCTTAAATTTCCTCGCTCGTAACAGGTAAATGGCGTTGCATAGTTCGGTCCCTATTAGTCAACTACCCTAAAGTCAACTATTTTCATAGCTAAGTTTATCGGTACACAAGCGAGACACACAAAGATATTTCCTGATAGCAATCGGCTGGTGTAAGTTCCGTTTTATTTTTTACATTTCGTTATTTTTATTATGATCGACATTTTTGTTTTGAGGTCGTAGATATCTGATAAGGATCTGAATAACAAATAAAACAATTTTCTTAGCCTGAATCAGCGAAAAAGAATTGAGCAGTTAAGGCGTGTGCGTGAGTCTGACATTTTAAACGTACGATTGTTTTTATGTCGTTGTTTTATAGCCTAGAGTCTTGACTATGATTAGCACCGAAGATGCAAAAAAAATAAAAAATTGACCGAGTTATGACGATTTTTATGAAAGGTCAGATCGCACACTGCTCTACGGTAAACCGCCTTTCTGTGATTTACCTTTTTTCCTTTTGGGTGTTTCTCGAAACTGTTTCATTAATGGCTTACACCTAGTTGGAATTTTTGAATACATGGATTTTTGGATTTCGACGGATTCTCAAAATATAACGTTGCGGAAATAGTCCCTGATAATGTAAGGTCAATCCGTTCAAAATTGACGGAGTTATCGGCGTTTATTGGGAGGGTGCGCGAACTGGCGAACTTTGAACGCAGTTTTATCAAGATAACGTTTTAAAAATCGGTTACCACGTTATCTCGAAAGTCACTGCACCGATCAACTTCAAATTTTACAAACTTCTTTTACATATTAAAAAGCAGTGCTTCAACTAAGGATTTTTGTTTGATGCACAGTTTTTTTTAGCAACGAAAATAGAGCGCTTCTTTCGCCGACAATCGATCATTTATATGTGGACTGTGGCCATTTTTTTAAAGTCAATATTTCATTAAACCCTTCGTCCAAGCACTAAACGATTCTTTGCAAAACCTAATTACGTTTGCAGTAGTGGTCATCGCGACGTGTTTTAAACAGCGGTCTGCACGAACCATTGTATCTACCACATTTATAAATATTTTTCAATACAAATACTGTTAATGATACTTAAAACCATACCCTTTGATGTAAAAAAAAAAGAAAATTGAAAACCTGCCTACGTTTTCCTAGAAAACATTCACGCAAATTACTTTTTTTCCGCCCGCGAGCTACGTCTACCCGTGAAACGGTGAAACTTGTAGCTCAAAATTGAATCGACCCATTTACATTTAACTCATACAGAGCATAGTTTGTAATATTTTATATCGTACGACCAGATGTTTTCTTGATATATTCATCCATTTGTTAATAACAAATTATAAAAGTGGCTACTTTTGGTTAAAAATCAAACTTTTTTCTACAGCTTGCCATTTGCGTAATCAAAGAGTATTCGGCCATACGAAAGTTTTATTAATATACTAGAAGTACATTTATTCATTTCGTTTAAATTCACTTTTCGTTTTCTTTGATAACGAACTTTGATGAAATGATAAATTCATTGTTTAACAATGTTTCAATTAAAAAAAAACAATTATCGATATCCAACATCTTTATTTTTCACCGCAACGAAAAGACGAACGGCTCAAGGTGATCCAAAAAATGTTGCGTGGCCACGAACGTTTTATTATTTTCTACACACGACGAAGCACTTTTGCCTTTGACTACGACGAAAATCAAACACTCCGTTTTTTTCTACGAGCAACTAAACCATTAATGGTTTGGCACGTTATAACCGTGACATGGAAACACGTGCACTTGGCGCACAACCGAACACGGAAACACATGCATTTGGTCTACCAAATGCACATGTTTCCGCGACGACAACTGGTCTGTTGTTTTCGTCACTCTCTGCACGGGAATAGCAATAAAAGTACTCTTCCGCGGAAACTCCGAGCTGTCTCGTGGAAAACATGAAAAGTGACACTTGGATGACAGTCCGTAGTAGTTTATTTTTATTGCTACTCAAGCTACTCAGGCGGGGGAGCTTAGCTGTAACAGATAAGCGGAAGGAGGGACATGGGTAAATGACAAAAAACGTCTACTTACTACGGAACTCCAAACATCAAAGCGCCATGAATTGAATTTGGACCGGTAAAAAGAATGATTGAGTTGAGCGATCGTCAGCAATTTTTTCAGTACTGTCCAGATTAAAACTCATAGTTTAGGGACAATGCCAAGGGAGCGAGGATGAATCCTTTTAGTTTCTACCCCATCTAGTCGAGGAAAATGAGAATAATTTGAGGGAAAGTTTTCTCGGGGAGGGCTGTTAAGAGAGGCTGCAAAGCCTCGCTGGGCTTGATGACTGCGGAATGATGCCGAGTATGCAGTCCCGTTTAGCCTAAGCAACTGTTACGATAACGGAGTTCAAGATTAATTAAACTACGAGGCCGCTGTTTACATAAGTACCAGCGAAAGAGTCACGTCGGACTCTTCATTTTAGGGACCCTGACACTTGGAATTTCAGTTTTGCGTCGAGGAAAACTTTAAGGACGTTTCACACATACGTTCCCGGCCAAAAGTTTGATTTGCCCAGAACTTTGGTACTGCGCAGGTTGACGAAAATTCGAAAACATGCAGGCATTCAAGGTATTATAAACATCGGTTTAGACTAGTCGTAACGACTATACGTGATTAACAAATGAATTAAATAAATAACTGTTCAATGAACACTCAGTGACAGAGAATTCTGTGCGTAAAATGAAATAGTTGATTTTTCAAAATACTTATAAATATCTTTAGAATTTTCAAGTTTTTAAAAAATTCTTCTTTTTCAGTTATTTACAAGTCACGTTCGTAAAAATGATCGTTCAGTGACTTCAAACTTGTCGAGAATAATGTGGAACATTTCTACAGAAAAATATTAAAATTGCCCAATAGCTCATCTATTTTACAAGTACAAATATTTAACAAAGTGGGAATTATGAACAAAAATTCACAAGTAATAAGATAAATCCATTAAGTCATTGCACATTAACAATTAAATTATTTCTTATATCTATATATTATTTGTTTTAACTATTTGTTCATAACCTTTCAGAATTAAGTTTACTCAACGTCAATCTTCATGATAACTTCAATGAGCCTGAATTTTTTATATTTTTGGTGAAGAACCGCGAAGAATGAAATTCTGATGTGCTTTAACTTTTGGCTGGGAACATAATTGTGAAAGGTACATCCTTAACGACACCAGCTACAACATGTTGAAAAAATGACCGTCGTTGGAATGCAATGAAAATTCTTTTTTATTTTATGTTTTTCATTTTTATATTATCCAAACTTGTTTTCTGCTCATTTAGGTTGTAATCTTGTGGGTTTATTGTTGTTTATCTCTAATATAATAAAGAACGTTCGAGTGATTTTTCGTCCGAGTTCGTACAAAAGAGTTTGGGCAACGCAAAAAAAAATCCGCTTTCCAAGAATGAAGACTTCAACGTCATGAACTTTCGACCCGAACATTCGTTGTGTGAGCTCGACGAGAGTTCGGAAAATAGGATACCTCCCATTACGGGAGATTTCTTACGGTCAGTATTTCTCCTGACAGACGATCAATGATTATTTCTGGCGCAGCAGCCAACGTCAGGTAAGGAAGCAGTGGCAGGAAATTCCGCCACGACAAGAGTGCAAGCGTCTCTTCTCTCTCCCTCTTTCTCTGTTAATCTCATCGAACACCCATAACGCTGTCTCCCTCGTAGCTCGCGCGAAGTTGAAACGTTCGCTTCGCCACTAATTTACTTTTCCTAGTAATTGTCACGCTCCTTCAATAGCATTGTTTCGTCACTCTTGTTATCGACAGCGTATCTCGCTGGGTGTTAAATTGGAAAATAAACAGGGGGTGTACCCGATCTTAATTGCAACCGAAGATTGGAACGTGTTAGAATTTAAAGAGGTGACGTTTTCCAGTTGTCCTTTACCTGCGTTTTTTTCCACCCTGCCGTTTGTTTCGCGCAAAGCGTTTCCCATAGTTAGAAAGGGCTGCTACAACCAACACGCTTTCTCTCAAGAACTGGAAACAGCGAAGTGACATGTGTGGGGCGAAACGCAAAAGGGATGGGATCGTCAAAGCTCGACGACTGTTTCATGGCATTGAATATGTAATTCGGCATTTCGGGTAATAAAAAACAGTCGCATGTAAATAGTATAGGTTGGTTTTATTTGGGTTTAAAAATATTGATAGAGTGATGTTATACAATGTTTTAATGAATAACTAGATTAAAATTAGGTGGGGGGGAGGGCTTTTTTCAACCGATCACAGGAATTCAGCATGTCACATGTCCTCCTACTTTACTATAACACAGTGGCAGTAGCGTGGAGAGGTAGCGTTGGTTTCGTGTAACATCCAGCTAAGTCAGACCCCTATACCCAGCCTACCTCAACCAACATATACAGTTTCAAAAGCATTTTCAGGGCTAACATTTTCAATGCTAAAACTATCGTTGCGGTTCAACGATGCAAACGTCAAAACTATCACAAGACGGCAACGTTCTTTGTTAAAGTAGTAAACACATTCTTACCCACTCCTTTCTGGCTCGTCATGGTGTTGGTACGGGTTCGGGTAAATGCGAATGGGACATGTAATTTCGTGTGAAAAAAGCATACAAAAATGTAGAATCGATTTTGTTCACCTTTCTGTGTGCGAGAAGAGAGATCCTCTCTCTCTCTCCATACATCCATCCATCCATCAATCAATCAATCAATCAATCCATCCATCCACCCATCCATCCATCTCTCGCTGCTTGTACTTTACATGTAATTTACACTACATTACAATTTTTAACCACAGATGTACACTACATGTAATTCGGCACTTTTCAACCAATCACAGGCATTTACCATGTCGCAGCCCCTCCCCCCACTCTACTACAACACAGTAACAGTAGAGAGGGGGTAGCGTTAGTTTCACATGACATCCTGCTAACTCAGAACCCTATGCCTAGCCTACCTCAACAAACATATACAGTTTTCAAAGCATTGTCAATACTAATAAGGTCAGGTATAAGTACCGATCAAATACCGATTGGCATTTAGTTCGGATTTTCGAAAAAGGGTGTCCGTATTCAAATCCAGATCGGTGGAACGTCGTTGCACAGCCGATGGCGGTGGAAAGATTAAGAAACGATGTCGCCACTTATAATTGCGGTGATCTCACAAGATCTCAACCAGATCCACACGCTATTGAAAACGAGCAACCACTATTAATCCAGTTACATCATTCAAGTGCTCCCTTGTATGCGGCCATCCACCAAGAATCAACTGGATGGTCGGAGGTCAAGTGCTCTTGCGAATCCGATATACAACTTGTAAAATGATAATGACGTTGAAGCTTGGATCGTTGGAATGCAATCCAGTTTTCTTCAGTTTTATTACTACCTAAAATATTTTTTGTAGTTTTAGGTGGGTGGTCGCCAATGAGGATTATAAAGAACAATTGAGTGATCTTCGCAGCTTGAAACTGTCATAAAATTCGGATGATTCAATCGAAATGAATTTCCATTGCAGTCCAACGACGTAAACTACAACATCGTCAATGATTAGGCTTCAAACGATTGAACTTCCATTTTTTATCTTTGTAAAAGAATACGTATCAATACCAGCTGATGTTTGTTATTTTTCTAGGAGGATCAGCTTATGGTATCACTCAATTCCAACGAACCCAAACAAACTCCCTCGAACCATAAACAGTGTTCTCTCAATCCATACTACACGTCTTCGAAACATGCAATTGATACACTTTTTTCAATCTTACCAATAGTATTCTAGGTTTTTTGGTCCTTCCACTTTTTCGACACATTTCTTGACATATTTGACACTTCAGAAAATATGTCATAATACTTTCATATAAATGTGCAAAGCTTGGGTTTACCTGAAGGCTCTTACAAATTGCGAACGGGACCTCGACGCATTTCTATTGGAAAAAGGGGACCCTAGTCAGAATCCGACTACACTCTCATCACCAGAATCCAAACTGGAAGATGATGCTGAAGTTTGCATCATACCAGAAGTAATTTACATTTGCCGGGGGAATCCGATCGATCATCGCGATTAGATCCCGAAAGGTCTATCCATTCCGATGATTGAGAAAAATGTCCGTCCAAACCGGGCGAATGGCCAGAAAAATGGAGCAAGTTTTCGAAGTGAAAATGACGTGATCCGTTTATCGAAGAAGAGTGATATAGGCTGACCCACAAGTGTCACGAATTGCGGGTTGATCATTCTTGAAGCGATGTGCGAGTAAACATTTGCGAATGAAACAAGGGCAAAACGGGGATTTCCGATGCCGACGACGAAGGCACAGCAGCTGTGCTGATGCCTCTGGAAACTCCCTCGACGGGATTTCGGGATACAGCCAGGAGGGGACATAAAAGTCCTTGCGGGCAAAAATTGCGCCGAGTGAGCGTTAAAGTTTCTTAGCGAGTGTCACTCGCGAGAGAGTTCTGCTGCTTTGCATTCGATCAAGAGAGCATCCCATGCGACGTCTCCCCGGGGCTTGCGGAAAGAGCGAGGAAAAAGGAGAACCTTCAGCGGGATCGCTTATATACCGTTGCTTTTCCAGACACCCTTCCAGACAGACAGGAATTCCTCATGGATCGCACTTTCACCCTCCATTCTCCAACAGGAGATAAGTCTGATCGACGCTAAATACTTGGATTCTGAAAGTTCTGGGCTGTTGCGGCTTATTCGGTGAGCTACTAAGACGACTAACAGGAGAATTAACACATAATCGTGTTAGTTCTAAGGTGACAGATAGGACTATGTTACGCTTGTTTTCACCACAGGAAAAAAAACCGCAGGAGATATAGTGTTTAAACTCAGGGTTTATTTTTTCTGCAAAGGTCTACCAATTATTAACGATTTCCCATCGTGAAATAAATATTTTGCCACAAGTCTTTAAAGAATTGCTCACAATTCATTATAACGTTGATTTAAATCGTCTTTCCTTGGGTTCAAGCACAATGTCCCTATCTGTGCGCATGAAACGGTCCATGACAGAATTTCGTAAATGTTTTACGAATCCGCGGGAACGACGTTGGACCAGATGTCAAGCTGAAACGGAAGCCACAAGCCTCGTTTGAACTGTAAACCGTCATGAGCCCGCAGAATCACGGGGCTGCGGAGGCAGACGGAAGAAAGAGAGAGAAAGGGGCAGAAGCGGAGAGGAAGGAAGAGAGACCCGTGTGCGCAAACAGTCGCCTCCCTGTGGTCGTGATTTTGGGATTCTCATCTCGCTCGCCTCGCACCACTCATCTCTCCAATACCTCCCGAGCGTTTGTTGTTCAACGACACGAGGATATTGGAAGCTGTCCGTAGGCTTCCGGGCCGAAACTCAAAGGGCAAATCTCTTCTAGAAATTAAAAGGGGTGCAACGTCGAACGATCTCAGTCTGGTCGTCGATGTACGAGCGATCAATATTTACGAGCTATCGAAAATTAATAAGAAGCTGTTTAAATGCGTTTTTTGTTGATTACACGAGACAGCGAGTTCTTCCACTCATTTTTCGATGAGATTTTTTAAATTACAATTAACGTTGTTGGTTTTTGCCCATAACTTCTGGACTCCAGCTGCTCTTACATTTATAAAATAAAAGATCTCCCTCCGGGACAAACAGAACGATTTAACTCTCTCTCGCTTTCGCTCTTTTCATAGGGTTGACATTTCAATGTGGAAGTATAGAACCTAATTTGTTGACGTTATTTTTTTAAAAATGTTTACAGAATATAACATCCCATTTTATTAATCGGAATTGGAACATTTTAACCCCTTCAACATGTTAATTAATGAAGTCGGGGTTTTCGACTCCTTTAGGGGCAGTCATGATCATTGGCCTAGCCTGGAGAGGGCAGGGATGGGCACCCCCCCCCCAGAAAAAAATCAAAACTAATTAAATTGGAATAATCGATTCATTTTGTTTAAGTTCTGCCAAAGTAAGCGTAAGGAAGTAATTTAATACAACTTAAACCATTTCCTTCATCGTAATTTCGTAACTTCTATAAAAAGTAGCGACTTTATTACAGAAATTGAATAGATATTCAAAATTTCACAATTAAGTCAACTGTGGGCAAAAGCAATACATTAGATTTGTCGGCCGATACACTACTAGAAGAATACTGGAAGATCAACATTATTTAAGTTTCACCAAAGTAAGCCTAGGGAAATTATTTAATGAAACTTGAACGATTTTCTTCGTCCTAATTTTCTCATTTCTATAAAACGTAGTTATTTCATTACGTACATCAAATAGATATTCAAATTCCACAATTAAGCCAACTGTGGGAAAAAGCAATACATTAGATTTGTTGGCCAATACACAATTAGAAGATTACTGGTAGATCAACGTTTACAATATCATTATAAATCTGAAACGCCAATTTGAGAATCACTGTTACTTCGTGCAGTCGACGCATTTTTTAACTTGCATGTGAAAAACGGGGAGGGTTTCATCAATAATCTTTTTTTTTAATCCTGATAATTGATAAGTCAACCTTAGAAGCTCAAGCGATGGTCATGAATAACATACTTTAAGTACAAAATAATTAAATAAATGCTGAAAATTGGAGAAAGCAATAAAAAGGATACTGTCGTAACTAATATAATCTTTTTCAAGCAGTAAGAGTACTCCCAGGGAGCTCTGCCGGCTTTGAGAGAAGTTTTTCTGCCATGAGGCGAATGAAACGTGACATAGAAGCACAATGCTCCAGGAACGATTCTTCCATATGTCACTACTGAACATAAAGAATGAAATCGTTGAAAAAAAATTTGCTGAAAAAGTGTTGGGCCAATTTGCAGAAAAAAATGGCAAACTAAGACTTATTTAATTGAGTACTTACCGAAAGTAAAGTTCCAAGACAGGTAACTGAATTGAAGAATGATGAAAAAATAGCTGATTATTTTTTAAGGTATTCCTAGTTTGATATTACTGTTAACATACACGTGTGATTAAAGCGAGTTTCATATTTTAAGCATGTTACGTGATTATCGACCCTTACGTGAATGTTATTTAAAAAAAATTGTGAACATTTTTTTTGTCAGCCCCCCCCCCCCCCCCGAAAAATGCTAGTTACGCCAATGGACGTGATGAAGTTTGCATCGTTGGGTTGCAATAAAAATGCTTTTTTTTAAATCTCCCTTTTTTCGGCAGCTTTAGCCAAACGCAAACAATAATCACCGAGCCGTTTGTTAATCTTTCAATTGGAGATTTGCAATTCGGATGTGCGGAATAAGATTTTGGTTAATAACAAAAATACAGAAGTAAATAAGAAAAACGAACGTTTATTGCAATTTTAACCATGTGAAGTTCAACACCATCAAAACTTGATGTCCATAGCATCCTTCGCCCGCAATTGCGGCACATTTCAAGTACAAAATGTCACCCCGAGTAATTTAGGTTATGTTCTGCCGACATTAACCGTTCGTGTATAGCCAACCAAGGTGCTTTTTAGCTACCGTATATAGCACAGCCGACCACTTACAGAAGCGAAATAGAGTCTGCGGAATGAGAAACAGAAAGTGTACCACCAGCCGGATGCGGGCGCACGAAAGAAACGTGAAAGAAAAGGAGCCGAAAGAAGAACGGTGTAACATACACATACATTCAAAGGCGTTTTCTTCTTTAGTACTTTATAAAATTCAACGTTCTCTTTTACTATTTTGCAGGGGTGAGTGAGCCGAAACGGCCACCTCGAGTTTCAACCAGCCACCCTCTTGCAGCACACGCGAACAACTTTTTTCCCTTTTTCTCTCATGCGCGACGTCCGAAAAATCATCCAGAGCACTACACTCGAAAGATTTTACGGAAGCTCAGACATCCAATTTTTGCATATTCTTTATTTATTATGTATTTAATGTGTCACGAATGTTCACGGATTGATTAATGTTATTCAAGAACGTACGTTATTGAGAAAAAGTCGTTCAAAATGGTCTACCAAATTTTTCTTATTTAGCTTCCTGCATCAAAAAACGTCTCGAAAGAGACCAGGCCTGCAAGAAAATGAGTGACAGTAAGACGTTCACTTTTTAGATCGTACAGAAGCATTCCACAGACGTAACAAACAACAGCAGCACGGTTTCAAATGGGTGGAAAGTTGGAGCTCGAGAAATCTATTTCTTAAATATAGGAAGGTTTGAACCATTTGTTCAAACTTCCCTTGTTGTAAAAAACGGATAGGTTCTATGCTGTTAAAGCTTGCCTCGTTGACCCGCAACGAAAAAAAAATTATATTTTTCTTTATCTGTATCATTGATCAAAATGGTTTTTGGCGTATCCGTAACGTGCAGATGTCTAATAAAGATCCTTATAACCATTTCAGTGATATTTGTAGTCGAAATCTGCCAAAATCATATTCTCCGATGCCAAAAAATGATGATCATTGAAACATCCTTGAGTTTATTCAATCTTCTTTTCAGCAACGATATACCTTCTGTCAAGGGAAAATAGAAGATGCAGATTCTTTCCTGATTATTTTAGTTCCAGTTACAAAATATATAAGACAACTTACAATACGGAGCTTTCAAGAGAGATCTATTCTTAGTCGCTGGAAACCCAAGATCGATAATCCATCAAATGGCAATGTTCAATCGAGTCGTAGGCTTGCGGCACATAGCGACGACTGAGGATTGTATGACGGCTGCATACCAAGTTGCATTGCAAAAGCCAACATGGGCCCAGAATCGGCATTTTTTCCATTCGGGCATGAAGTATGCAGTGGCAAATAGCATCGGCACGAGATCGGGATGACCGTTGGATGCCATAATTGGCCCGGTTCCGGGTCTAACATTGGACAACCATTTTTAGTACCCAGTGCTCTACCAGCTTTTGGGCATGGTTACTGCATTGGCTATATCCGCTGTTCCGGACAGTTGGACGAGAGGAGACTACGTATGCAGCACGAAAGTCGAGAAGTGCAATTTCTCTGATGCAGCCGGGACTTGTTTTATCGCGCCGTACCGACGCTGGGGATGAAGAAAGAAGCTTCAGAGAAGAGAAAGAAGAGGAACAACGAGGACGACGACGCCGACACTCTCGTGGCTAAATTATCTCTCCTCTACGCCCCCAATGTGAATGAAGGATGGAGAAGTGTGCAGCAAAGAACGTATAGCAAATTTCTCGTTAAAAAAGGAGAACAAAGACGAAAGCTGCACCACTACCTCGTTGATAACCCAGTTGTGAGCGGGGGGGGATGACACAAACAATACCCCGTTAAGCGGGTACATAACGCGAACTCAGAGAATGAGGGAAGAAAGAAAGATGAGAATGAATCGTGTAAGAGAGGACAGTATTTTCATACAAACTTTCGTCGACGAGAAAAACAAACGGTGAGATGGAGAAAGAGTGACAGAGAGAGAGAGAGAGAGTTAAAGATGATAAGAAAAACAAAGACAATCATTACCTTAATGCAAATCTAAAAATTCACATATCCATTGGTTTCTTTTCATTTCTTGAAACACAGAAGGGGAAAATGAGTCCAACGAAGAGGAATGAAATCGTGGAATGAAATATCTACCGAGTGATATTCTGAAAAACGCATGATAAAGTTGCATCGCAATGATTAATCGTCATAAAAAAAGCGATAAAAAGGGACCCTTAGAATGGTGCCAGGAAAGAAATGTAAATTAAATTCCTCGAGTAGGCAAACAAAAGAATTCCAATTAGTAGCACATGAATTAATTCTTGAATTGTATGCGAAAACTGTTTAACCAAGTACGGTTTCTGCGGAAGCCTACAACGGTTACCGATTCCTCCATTTGTTTAAGGCCTTAGGCCACAGTAACGGGTATAAAATCATGTGCGGTTTTACCAATTTTTTTTTTGTATGAAAAAGTGATTCGCTCATCAAATTAATTACACATCTATTTAGTATGAATATCAAGCTGTTAGAAAATATATATATTTTTTTCGATGTACAAAATGGCCGACTACGCAAAGCTTCTCAAAACAGCTTTTTTCCAATTAGCGTGACAAATAACTTCAACAATTTTCATTTTTGGTGAAAATTTATATTTTGTTTTAACAATAAACGAGCGATTTTTTGGTCGTAAATCGAAAGCTATTTTTCTTGGTTTTTTATTTTATTTTAGATGATCCAGTAAAATGTTATGATCGTCACCGCAAAGCACTACATGCCGAAGGGGGTCCGACAAAGATGGCGATATTTTTTTAAATAATCAATATTTTTCTTTGAAAATTTGTACAAGTCAAGTTAAAATATAACATAAAAAGTCTGTGTAACCACTTTTTTTAAACAAACTTAATTACTATAAAATTTTTTTATTGAAAGTGCTCGTCTTTTCAAGCCTCTGACTGCATTTCACCTCTTAATTCAATCAAACAGAAAAATGTTTGTCTCTACGAAAATTCTATTCGATTCAAATTTAAAAAAAATTGAATAGCTTAATTTAGTGGATTCAACTAAATTGTTTTTTGAACAGAGAAAACCGAATCACAGATTTATTATGAATAAATAAAATATTAAGAATAATTAAAAATACACGCATAGAGTGGGCAATATGTTTCGACGTTTTGACGATATGCTAATATATATAGTTCGTCTGATGTTTGATAAGAGGTTAGGTGTGTAAAGGGCGCCACATTGTTTATAGGTCCAGTTGCTTGATGATTGCTTGAAGCTAGCCAGATCCGGCGAATTGAATCAAGCCGTAAGTCCAGTTGCCTGACCATCGCCTAAAAGTAGTCTGATCAGGCAAACTTATGCAAGCTGCAAGTCCACTCACTTGACCATCGCCTGAAGCTAGCTGGATCAGGCAACTGGAGGAAACAGTACATCCAATTGCCTGACTATCACATGACTCCAACCGGATCAGGCAAATTGAGGCATACTTTAAGTAAGGCCTCCGTACTACAACGTGATCAGACCCGGGTCAAATATCAGACCAGCCTGACAATATTTCTACTCGGGTTGAAAGCATAGAACGATCACCCACGCTAAAGTGTTAATTACCTGCAGAAGTTTCGTTCTCCCTATAATATATTTTTTTACAGACATCCTCCAAGTTATTCATTGCTGGTAATAGTATTTCTAAACATCAGCAATATCGTTGTGGAATATTCAGCCAAGCTTATTTGACAGACTCGTACGTACGAATGGGCTTTCGATTTATCATACAAAAGTTTCACGCTCTTTCATGCTAAATAATACACCTATGCTATTACACGCTCTGACGAGGTTCTCAAAGTCTGAACAAACCAGTATGTAACTAGCACACCCACACATCCTTTCCCCATACCCCAATACATGCAGGCACCCACACTCACCAGTAGCAAAGACACATGTATGTCTCTTTGCCATACAATGTCCACAAATCCAGCTGTACACCTCCACACATGAATATATACGCGATACAAAGAGGATCAGTGTCGAGGAACGAATGGAATAGCTGCTATCGAAAATCCGTACGGTTCTCGCTGTCACTTTCCTCCTCGAATCGATCTCAGGACGCAATAGTCTGCATTCAAGCTACCCTATCTACATGCTCAATGGAGACACGTACGTGGGTAAAGGATCAGGGGAAAATGGAGAAGTACATCGCTGTCTGTCAAGCTCATATATGTGTGCGCGTGAGTGTCGGTGGGTGTGTGACATTTTAGATACGCACGAGTACCATATTCGCCCCAACAAACATATTTACAGTGGCACGGGTTTTCACGAAGGGATGGAGCATGGAGAATCCGCGGATTTGATCTACCCTGGGAGCACAATGACCGAGAGGTGAAACGGGAATTCCGTAACTTCCATACGGTACGGCAGCTACTCGGCCTATAGTTAAAAGTTGATATAGTTTTCACATTCGTTTTTTTAGTCGATCCACACACTAAACTACGCGCCCCACACACACGCGCACGTAAACGCGTACGTGTGTATCGCCTCTCTCAAGTTCTAAATCAATATGGGACGTTGAGCGATGAGTTGACAGAGACAAAGGACGAAGCCATGATACAGTCGACAATATCGACGTAAACTTGCGGAGCGGAGATTTTTTCCAGCAAAAGTTTCGTACTTTCATCACGGTATACTTTTTCCGTAATGGTTGTTAACTTTCGTGGAGTCGCGGTGCGTTTTTGACATTTGTTTTTGAACTGTTGGTAGATATTCCATTCAGAGGGCTCGAGAATTCTTTGAAATTTGGTACTGTCGTAATGATGTTCATGTATTACACCTTGGAATAGTTGAACGTGCTATCCGAGCAATAATACCCGGGTCACGGCAAAGTTTAATTTTTTCGATGGCCCGCGCAGTCATTGTGCTGTGAAAGCAATAACTGACATTGAAAACGACCGTGCTCCGTACTATTATTGGTCGCAACGCGAACTCTTGCAGAGAAATGGTCTCGATATATCGTCACTTTCTAACTTGTAACTGCAATGCATCCTCTGAGCTTCGCCACGCCACCCTCCTTTTCATTCTGCCCCTCCTGCACGTCGCGCTTTCTGTTCCTATCAAAAGTTACACAGCACGTACCCATCCTAGTTTGCCAGACTCTCGAGAGGGCCGAGGGAGATACAGTCTCCCTCGGTAAACCCTGGCACTCTATTCAATTACACCGGGGACTGCGAATCCCGATTTCACCTTTCACCTTCTGCCGATACAACCAGGCACACACCCAGTCTTTTTACATTGTCACCGTGCCGTATGAAAAATGTAACCTCGCGCAAAAATTGATAATAAAAATGGCATGAGAAATACATACCTCGTTACTATAACGAATCTCTTTATAAGGCGACAATAAAGTTTAGACGTTGTCGGTGAAACTCGGACGCGCTGAAATTACGAGAAAAAAAAAGCATGCAAATTTGTTCATTGATTCATCGTCACGCGTTGCGAAGCCCGACGAGTGATCCCAAATGAATATTTAAAATTCTCTCGTTTGCGAAACTCATCGATCCATCCCATCGTTATTCTGTACACTGCGAATGTATATATATACATATTTTTCCTCGTCCTCGAGCCAACGCTCCTTTGTGTCTCCATCGGCCTCCAATCGCTCCGGAACGGATGGTATTAAACCTCGCGCCCCCTATCGTCATTACTTTGTCTCAAATGAGATTTTATCGCAAAACTTTTCACGCCAAGTCACCGACCTCTCGTTGCGTTAGAAAAATGAGGCCCTCGGTATACCAGAGAAAAATCTCTTTTTTAATCACATAATTAAGTACGCGCACATTACAAATATATATCTATGAATATGCATTCAACCATGAACACGAAGCATCCTACGTCACTGCACTGATAAAAATGATTTATCGAAATCAAGTAAACGCGTTTCGTTAATCCTTTTTCAATCGAATAAACTGAAATTATTGTGAAATCAATGTTTTTTTCATTTGATCAAGACCTATTCAACACCCTAGAGTTAAAACAAATTTCCATGCTTCTAATCGTTTCGGTATTTCGTATTATTTACTCAACAAGAAATTTGGTCGTAGGGGGTCGTAATGGTTCTATTTAGATTTTTTATTTGAATTAACTAGGAAATTGATAGACGTAGTAGTACGCCCTGTGGCCAGAGTGTGGTGCGGGGTCCGCGGCTTCTCCCGCAAGCCATTGGTACTCTGATCGATGGTATTGAAGTTTGCATCGTTGGAGTGCAACGAAAATCCTTTTTCACTTTTTCATTTTTATTACTATCCAATGTCTTCTTTTGCAGTTTTAGGTTATGAATTCGTAATAAGAATTTTATAAAAATTTCACTCATATTTGTAATCTAAATGGGCCAAAAAAGAAGTTGGCCAACACGAAAAAAAAACAACGATTTCGTTGCATTCCAACTTTAATACCAATCCGAACGGGCATACGAGCCCGCGAAACGTATCAACGCACCACGAATTTTGCGCATTGTTGCTTGTGGTCAGCCAAGTGTATTCCGAAAGATGTGGGAATTACAAATGTTGTGATACTCACGCGAGAGAAACCCTCTCCCGTATATACCGAAATGGTGGTAATACAAAATATTTTGTGTCATTTTTCACCCTCAAGGATTGTCAGCAAGTACCGTTTGTTTATAAAACACACAAACATCTCTGTAAAACGATAATAAACTGAAAAGAAGAGCCCATTTGGAATCAATGATTTCATGTGAAGAGTGTCTCAAAATGACTTGAAATTTTAAATTGCGCGCCATTTTTTACTGTGGCGAACATAGAGTACTAATCTTTGACAGCCGTGCATCAGGACGTATTGAGGTTTAGTTATGGAGAACTACACGATCGAGCTGCGCATAGAAATTGTGAAAATTCTCGACGATTTATATGTAAAAAAATATTTTTAAAAGACCATCTTTTATTTAAAGGCTTACACCACTGTAACACCACAAAGAATGTATATTAATAAATTATAGAAAATGGTGACGCTGGAGTCATCCTCGCGAGACATGTTGAATTTGAGACGCTTTGCGGCACGCAGTATAACTGACGCAAATTTAAATTTGAAAAAAAAATTTTAACATTCTAGTAATTTACATGAGTATACCTAGAGAAATACGTAGGGGTTTTTGAAAATATGAATTTTTGTGTAATTAGCAAGCATTTAAAGTAAAAACTACTTTTCGACAAGAAAAAGGACAATCATTTGTTAATAAGTAATGTTATAATTAACTCATGGAAAACCCGTACGTATTTCTCTTCGGAACGTTATTTTTAAGATGGGCTCAAAATCTGGAGTGAAAAGGATGACAATTGTTGGAGTTATGCTGCGTGCCGTTTTGAAAAAGTGTGTTCCGAGAAAAAACGGTCAACGTTTCACACACGGGCCTCCAAACGTTTGTTTTACGAGTATCAAACTTTTTTCTCCGTATTCTAGATGATTCAAAGGGTCTCTTGAACCAAGTAAAAAATAAACAATTTTTTGAAAATTCTACAGTGGTACCCGTTAATGTACTAAAAAGTAGAAAATAATTTTTTTTTACCACGTCACCTATATGTGACTTTAAATAAAAGCTTGGTGTACTCAACTTTCTAAATGTTTAATAAATTTGATCAATTCAGTTTCATTAACGGTATTTAATTTGGCACAATAGTAATTAGAGAAATTATTATCACACGTTTATCCTCAGTTTCGGGATTTTTATTTAAGCAATCTAAGGTTGTTTTACAGTAAATTAAATACAGTTCATATGTTAACGGATTTATGTAAATTAAAAATGCCTCAATTTTCAGCGCCCCAAGCTTTTATTTATAGTCATATATAGGTAACTTGTTAAAAAAAAATATTTTCTACTTTTCAGTACATTAAATAAAAGCTTGTTTTTTAAATATTTTTTTTTGGATATAAATTATTTTCTATTTTTTAGTATTTCATTGATTTTCCTAGATAGTTGTTACTAGTAGTTTACTAGTTTACGAATTTGTACGTTCGGAACATGGAATGCTTGTAGAAAATAACAAAGACTGTAATTGGGATTGAATTTACGACTGATTGGTGCATATAAACTTTTCACATACAAACACAGTCGGCTACGAATTTGTTTGTATGTGTTAGAGAGATTTTATATGGATGATTAGATATCGCTTATTTTACATGAAAAGTTGAACATTTTATAGATATATTCTTTTTTAAGTTGGACCAAGCATTGTCTCCTTTCAATGCATGTTTGCAAAAATTCAGAACTCTAAGTAGTCGGAAAGTGGGTGAAATATCGATTTTCCGTGTTGCATCTCACAGAAAGTCAAGTTAAGGCGAAGCAGAAGATGTACCACGTGACATATGAGTGCGAGAGACATAGCTGAAATTTTCGAACAGAGATTTCTCAGAGATGAATAATATTTAGGCCAGAACGAAATCATCAAGCTCTGCGTTAGGGAATTCTCCAGAGCATAATGCTTTGTTTTTAGCCTAAAAAATTAGACGATCAATGAGAAAATAGGGTTGAAAAATTTGTGAGGTTATGTTGACCTTGTACATGGCCTTAAATAAAAGCTTATAAAAATGATGAAAATTTTGCAGAGACGGTTCGAAAAGTCCGCCCGTCGTCTTATCTCGCGCCGCGGCGATGTGAATTGGCGACCAAGATCGTGCGATTTGACGCCATTGGATTTCTTTCTTAGGGATTGTCTAAGAGGAAAAGTGTATGCCAATGATCCACAGACCATTCCGCAGCTCAAGGAAGAAATTGGATGCACCATTAATGAAACTAGTTCGCAATCATGCCAAAATGTTATTGATAATTTCGTCAAAAGAGTGAACGTTTGCGAACAGGGTAGAGGCGGCCATTTATCGGATATTGTATTCCACACATAACCTCCATCTTTGTACCTCATATTAAAATAAAAATATTCGTACTTTCCAAATAAATAATACGTTTTATTAATACATTTAAATCTCAGTTAATTTTGAGATACCCTATATTTTCAAGAAGCGGGTCAAATAGCAACAAAAAAACATTTAAATATCCAAATGTTTTGTGCGTATTACATTTCATAAAGTGCACGGTATATTTCGTGGACGCACTATACGTTTGTTCGTCATCATCGTCACGTCCTGAAGTTACAACACCAAATTTCCCCTCCAAACTTTGGCGAACATGTATACGTTTGTATTTGCGATACTTATACGATATGCTCGGGGCGAATTGTCGTAAATCGATGTTACGTCGCGTTGCTGTATGATGGTTAGTTCTATACAATGTAGTGAGTATACGGAGTGCCCCGTTGGTTTGCGATGCTTCTCACCAAAAGCTCAGCCGCAATGTAGCCCGTTACACCCAACGATGCATTACGCGCTTCGAAACTCTCGGGTGCGCATTACACGTGCATTTTACACGAGCACAAAATGTATACCGTCTGGAACGGCACCTTCATTCTGACGGGCTACGTACAGCAAAGCTCTACAGGTCCAACCGACCAATTATTTTTCACTCTCATTATTGTGATACTGTTTTAATTTAGGCAAAAGGATTTAGCTGCTTACTTGGAGGAGAAGAAGCCACCAAAACGACGATGCTGAAGTTTGCATCGTTGAAATGCAACGAGAGTTCTTTTTCATTTTCTCTACATTTTCTTTTTTTTTCGAAATATATACTTGCGAACCTAGACTATAGATCTCCAATAAGAATTCCGAAAATTGACTAAATGATCTTCGTAGCCTAAATTTTGAAGGATAATCGGCTACCAAATGTTCGTTGCGTTCCAACGATGCAAACTTCCATGTCATCCAAAATGAGCATGCCCCGAGCTTCTTTGAAAGATCGACAGGGATGCGAATGCAAACTGTTACGTATTTTTCATCGGCGGCAAAATCACCTCGTAGAGTGAAGAATGTGAAGAGCTGATTTTACCGCTTTAACAAGCTTATGGGGGTAAACGAACTTCCATACACTTTCAACTATTTTTAACGACAATAAAGGGTCTGGCGGTAATGGATGGTGAATTCGTCTTCAAGAGGTGAAAATACATCGATTTGGACTTGTAAAAAAATATTTCAAATCCAAATTCTACCCCTTCTCAGCAAAAAAAGAGCTTCACTGAATCTTCGATAATTTCATTTCTGCTTCTACTTGGAAGTACATTCTGTACTCATTCTCTTTGACATGGATGTAAAGTTGCTTGAGGTAGTTCAGAAAAATTAAACTTGCCTTGTGGATAGAAAAATTGCCAAACAAAATCACCAACATCAGATCGATCTTGTATTTTCAATGTGAGATTCCCAATAACGCTAACTCAACTGAAAGTACTAGGTGGAGCAGCAATAATGAAGGCAGAACCTAAATATTGGTCTTTTCATCAACAACTCCTCGTCGTTTTTCTTATTATGAATATAAGACGATGCGCAGAGAGGCGACAAAAGTTCGATGGATTAAAAATGTGAAATTTCGGTTTCACGCGCTTGGCACCGCGACAGTAAAAGGGTACGGAGGCTCGGAGCAAGAGAGGGATGTGATGCGCGGCATCACGTGGGGGTATTGATCGTCCAGAACGGTGGAAAGAGAGGGACAGAGAGAGAGAGGGGGGGGGGGCGATTGCGACCGTCAGCATCCGAGCGAGATGCATTTCAGGTAAACCTAGAGTATGACATATTGAGGTGTATATAATCGAGCACATCCATATGTGTAACTATGCAAAATGGATTTCTACACACTTCGACTCTATCGCTGAGAGACGGCGTACCTGCTCTTTCGTAAAAATTCAACTATTTGCATATTCAACTATGAGAGCAAGTCTTAAAAAAATCAGTCAAAGGAAGAAAATTGGTTTACAGCGTACGAGGATGATTGACGAAACGATGTGATCTCGAAATTGCATGGTTGGAATGCTATAGATGTTTTTTAAATCGCCCAATTTTTTATTGTATATTCAGCCTAAATAAACATTTTAGATATTTCAGTTAATAATGAAAATAATGAAATGAAAGAGTTTTCGCTAAATTCCAACAATGCAAACTTCAAGACCCTAAATCGGTGTGCCATTTTAATTGTGAGATTCCGATTCCTTCAAAGACGTTGAAGTTTGCATAGTCAGAATGCAACGATTTTTTTCGTTTTTTTTATCGTTATCCAAAGCTTTTTTTGCAAATTGAGGACGTAAATCTCTGATGAGAATACGTAAAAACGTTTATGCGATTTTCACAGCCTAAATCAGCCAAACAAAATTTAACACTTAAGGTAGTACCTCCACAGAAGAGTTGAATTAAGAAATGGTTGAAATTTGACATATGCGTTATTTAATACATTATCCAAACATCTGTGCAATTTGAATAAGTATGACCACCCCAAACCTGAGATATTTACACTTAAAGTTGGCTTGGTTTACACGTAACAAATGCGTTATGATGGGCAAACAGAGCATCATTAATTCTACCGTCAAAACTAAAATTAAGAAATTGATAAAAAACGAGGATAAGCTACAGTAAGATATCACGAATAATGTGAACAAAATGAGAATGATTCACCATCTAGTTTCCAAGATATAACCTTGAGAAGCCTTCACAATTTTGGTGCAAAGCCTGGCAAAGCCTGGAAAAAAAACAATTGGGGCAAAGCCTGAACAGTCCCGGCAAAAAGTTTACTGGCAATGGTCGATGAAAAACACAATACAAAATATATTTTACGGCAATAAATGATATCCATCGTATTTTCTACTAGTACCGAGTCAATATTGCGTAGTTTTTATTTTTATTCATTACTAATTGAACCAATTATCAATTTTTTAAACATGAACATGGTACGTAAACTTTTGGTTGAGATTTTCGCAGAGGAACTACCTTAACCCTTTATATCACCGTGTGACAGTTCTGTAACAAACCATCCAAGTCCTCACAAAATCCCATACTGACATTTAATCCTTTTTTAAATCAATGTCACACCACGGCTACAAACCGTTCAATGGTTTTTCAGTGCAATTTATGCAAACTTGATGGTGTTAGTTGCATTAAAATTTGTTCGAAATTCACTCATCGCCATTACAAGATTCAAGTGTTCGTAAAGTTGGTGAAGATCGAAAAAAATATCAAAACGACAACACAATCAATATCAACAACGACGGCTTTGTGCTACAACAATAAAAATAACTGCTTCAAAACATTCCATACATCATAAAGGAATGAAACGAAACAATGTAACATGTCTGTCACACTCCCAGTATTGCTTTATGACTAGCCCCCTGGACCATTACAAAAAATCAAAAAATTTCCGTTTTTTATTTGATAATACGTACCTTAAAGTCAAATATGTAAAAAAATGTACGGTGTTGAGTTATGAAGAGTTAAAAAGAATTCATTTTCGTTGCTTTCTCACGATACGAACTTCAAAAATATTTCGTTCATGGTCGATCAAGCATTTGAGATGCAATTCCAATCGTATCAAAGTGAAGGGATGACGAAGCAGAGATTCGAGCTTTGATTCCGGACAAACTGGGAAGTTCGTAATATTATTATTATTGAACTCCGTTATATCGTGCATTTTTTTCGAGTAATTCGAAGATCGGATTCTACAAAGATTGGATAAATTTTCCTCCCCTTCCTCTTCCCTCATTCCCACTGTAATCCTCTCTTTTTTCTATTTCTTTGCCGATTCTCTCAATAATACGCTTTTCCTCTTTCCGTTTTATCTTCTTCTCTCCATCTTTTTTTTTCATCTTTATTCCACTTATCTGCGTTTTGCGGTGCACGATCTATGACTCGTGGATTTCGTTCTCGGTCGCGTTGAACGACATAGTCAAGAGGCATATTTATATTCGTAAGAGAGAGGGAAAGAGAGAGAGAGATACGGCGAAGCACTCGACAGAGGGATTGAATGGTTAACCGGCGGACGATGAGTCGCGATGATTAAAGTCTCGCTGTACGAACTCTCTTTATGTCTCTTTATACTCGTTGCCTGACGCGAACGCGATCTCTCCAAAGAGTAAATACCATCCCTTGTGGCGCTACTGACGATACGGCGACGAGCTGTTTATTCTTGGAATATCGCAGCTGATATGCTTACGAACCGGAGATTAAATTAAGATTCTTTTGTTGAATTATACCGGAAATTTTACGCTAAATATTCGATAGCACTTGCATAATCAGCATAAAAGAGGGCCCTGCCTCGGTATACACGTAACTTTCAAATAAAACCTCATACCTACACGGTAAAAAAAAAATGCTCACCTTGTGCAAATTTTGTATTTCCAAAAAAATCGTCACCGCAAGACTATTCCAAAGTTGCTCACCGGGTAATCATATTTTAATGAAAACAAACGGCATGCGTTAATATACTCCAATATTAAAGCATTATCGAAAAACTTTCACGAAGGTTCCATAAAAAGATTATCCGGAGAGTTTAATTTTATCTCGACACACGAAGGCGAGCAGCGAAACACTCAACATCTTCATTCAATTTATATACGAAACACCGGTACACAAATTTCCGTATATTTTATTCGAACTCACGGCTTCCAAATATCGATTTTACTTGAAATAACAATACTCGTACTTCATTTCGATTTTTATACCGCTCGGGGTGTTTGGATGGAACAACAAGCCATCAACAGTCTTCGTTAGCCAGCGTTTACTCGTTATTTGATATTTTTTATTTTTCGCTATATGCTCAAATGTGAATGCACGTGTACCGGAAGCATTCACATTTTGATAACACGGCCGCGAACGTCATTGTTATTACGTCCAAATGATTCAATTTGTGATCTCTATGTCTATTGGAGTTTTAATCCTATATGCAGGGGAGATGTGGTCATTTTCCCATGTTTGTAGTTACCATTGACGGCAAGGACATGACCATCAGGAAAACCATTTAAAAGGAAAATAAGATATATGGGCAATTCTCCCGATGTTATCATTTTGCATGTGATCTGATTTTTTAAATAGATGCTATTCTATCGCTGTGTAGGATTTTTTCGGAAAACAACAGTTTGAAATATTTCGAAATCTTCCTACAAAACAGATTTGACAGAAAAATCGTCTTTATCCCTTTTTAGGGTTCCGTTTTGCCCTTTGGGTACGGAACCCTAAAAATATTTTGTGTAGAATGTTGACCCAAAACCGAATATTGAACTAGAAATTCAATGAAATTATTTTTCATGGGGGTCCCATACATGAAAGAGGAGCAGAAAAAAGTTCTTCCTTACCCTGGCACGTGGGGTGTCCTTTTTTAAAGCTCATTGAGTAAAGTGCAAAAATGTTTTTTTTTCTTTTTTATCTTCAAAAATAAAGAAATGGGGGGCCGTCAAAGTTGCCACTTTCAGACCATTTTTGTTATGGGTTCTATCTAAAAAACTAAACTAGTTAGGAATTAGGAATTTCTGTATATTATGTATTATATACTGTATTTAAACAACAAATACTAGAAACGCCGATTCATAATGTAGTATATATAATAATTTATTGTATACATTACACAATACATTTTTTTAATCAGCAATCATTGGGAAATTCAATATGTATTGATTTGTTTGGGTAATTATTGATAATAGTAAGATTATCTGAACGTATTGATTCAATTAAAAAATTGACACATTTTTTTATTGGACAGTTGAAACAGATGTACAGTAACTGACTAAATCTCAGTCAAGCACACGCCAATATCGTCGAATTTGACTTCAAATATTATTACAAGTGGAAAATTCACATTTCTAAGTGTTGATTTGTTATTAAATTAGCTATTTGTAAGGTTAAACATGTACAGGGTGCGCCAGAGAAACTTACTTATTTGAAAAAATTCCCGCGCGGTGAGTTGGAATTTTTTTTTCCAAGACTCGAAGAAATGAACGTTAGGAACGTGTGGTTTCAGCAAGATGGAGCCACAGCACACACAGCACGAGACTCAATGAATTTGTTGCGACAACATTTCCCCGACCGCCTCATCTCTCTCAGAGGCGATCTCCAATGGCCGGCACGCTCTCCGGATTTGACTCCATGCGATTTCTTTTTATGGGGTTATTTGAAATCTCTGGTTTATGTCGATCGACCACGGACCATAGCACACCTCAAGAACAACATTCGCGACGCCATTGCCAACATACCGATTGATATGCTGCAAAGAGTGGATACGAATTTCAAAAATCGACTTCATCAGTGTATGCGCAATGGGGGTCGCCATTTATTCGATGTCATTTTCAAGATTGCATGAAAAAAAAATTAGGATATTGTATTCTCAAATAAAAAAAAATTTGAAACAATAATTGAAGTACTTTTGTTTTTATTGACCTTTCAAATAAGTAAGTTTCTCTGGCGCACCCTGTACGACATGATCTAGACTTGTAAATTCACGATTCGCCCATTTTGGACTAACTTTTTGCCCGGCAGTCCACCCAGTGATACCTTGATAAACCAATCAAAACTTGATAGGAAAAGGTTTACATCATTCCTCTGGCTCTACTGTGTCTTTCGATCATGATAAATCTCTCAAAACTGAAAAATCAGTGTGATCCATACGGGATTATATTATATCGATTAGAGCTAAAGTCAATTGGAATTTTGAAATGAAAAAAATTAATATTTTTGTTGATAAATTTCGTTGTCCTGCAAAGTGACGATTTCGGAGGAATAACCCATATATTAGCTTATTATATTATAAACGTACAATCGGATATAACTATATTAAAAAAATACCGCAAACTTAGACTTAACTTTAACCTCTCGAAGGAAATGACGGATATAGCTCTGGCCCCCATAATATTAGATGGGCTTGAAGTTTGCACATTGAAATGCAACGAAAATTATTTTCAATTTTTTATTTTTATTATTATCCACGATCATAATTTGCGGATCCAGGTTGTCGATCGCCTAATAAGAATCATGAAAAATGTTTGTGTGACTTACGTAGCTTAAATCTATGAATGAAAATTTGGAAAATAAAAAAAATCATAGTCGTGGGATTGTAACAATGCAAACTTTAACGTCATGAAAATGCACAGGAAGCATACATTTTTGCAATGGCCGAGACTAGGCATCACTTGAGTTTCTGCCTGTTTCCATATATATATCGACACACACAACACTCACCTATATATATATATATATATATATATATATATATATATATATATATATATATATATATATATATATATATATATATATATATATATATATATATATATATATATATATATATATATATATATATATATATATATATATATATATATAAAGCACACAGAGGCTTGTCATTACATGAACGTGCGGGGCAGCCAGACTCGACGTGAAATAATGATTCTTTTTCAGATATTTTTTGGTCTCATTTGAATGTTGAAGCCATATACTCAACATACATGTTGTGTGTGTATCTATATTAATATATATACACACACACATATATATATATTTATAGGTATGTATGCATGTATGAAAAGATTTGGGTCGATCGAACCAGAGAAATGAAGAGACATACATGGATGCACGTAAACTAAGCCATTGATCTGAGGCAATCGGAGCGACCAGGGACGATTATGTGCAACGCTTCCACAGGATATTGGATATGCGCGATTCTCTCACGTTTCCATACACGGTATGGATACACAGCTGTACCCCCATATGTATGAATATGTAGGTATACGTCCGTTTGTCCCTGAGCACACGTCACGAAGAAGAGAACCTGCACGTATCCCGGGATAGGGCGATCGTCCGATGGCCACCCAAATCGACCATGGAATCTCCTAATTGATCAATCATTGACCTAATCACCGCGATAAACTCGTCATACAACGGGGGTTCGCGGAAGGGGGAACGAAACGAGGGATGAATTCGACTCAAACCGGTATAAACATATGGAAGCGAAGATACGCGACAATCGAGGCCCTTGTCGGTAATTATCGATCGATGACTTCTCGTAAAGCCTCACGCGATAAATGCGCCGCGAAAACTTAATAGGACGCTCGGGACCTTGATAACGTTTGTTTTCGCGAATCTCTTTACGGGAATGATCGAATGTGCCAATTTTTTTATCGGCAGTACGTTTGATAGAATGAGTCGTCGAGACATCGGTGGTAAGTCGATTAGTTATTCGGATGCAACACTGATGACATTGAAGTTAGCATCTTTAGAGTGCAATGGGAACGGATTTTTATCGAATTGCTCACGTTTTTGTTTGGAAGATCTAAGCTATGAGATCGTCCGAACCTTTTATGAAATCCTTATTACGGATGAATTACCCAAATAGGGAACAAAAAAAAGTTTTTAATTAAATCAAAAATGGAAATAAACGAATTTTCGTGGCACTCGGCCGATAATTCTTGCATACGAACACCATCGATATCGTCGCGTTCCAACACCATCAATACTGTATCGGCATCCGATACCTTGTTGACTCACCAACGTTATGATTAAGCTTCAAGTGCCAGTAGTACCAAATGCATGCTCGAGGACGTTATTTCCCATTAATTGAATACAGAATACGAATCGATACGTAACGTGCCATGCCACGAAACGAAGGGAAGGAGAGGGGACCCGAAAATAGGACTAGAGACTAGTCCTTGATTTTTAAACGCTGTAGCATATTAGTACAGTCGTGCTGTATATTAGAATCGGAAAAAAATTAGAAGAAGGCTAGTTTTTTGACAGATGATTTGGTAGGTGCCGCGGGTGCTAAATCCACGTTTGCCTGAACATCGGGGTGTAGGGTTTTTTTAGGGGTTGAAGGGGGATGGAGGTCGATTAATGATAAACTTCAACCCCCACGAGGTTGGCGCCGGGAGACAAAATATTCAGAAAAATCCGGGCTTTATTTTTGTCCGCAGCGCCGAAGTCGTGGAAGTTCGTTTTGGGGGTGAAAAAGTGGGGTGAAATTTTGAAAAATCAGTTTTAATTCGATAACTCTTTAGGAAAAATTCATAAATTTTTTTTTCAAATGGGAACGTTGTAGCCCTTGAAAAAATGCGTCGATCCAGTATTTGATCATCCCTCTCCAATAATATCTTCACCGCCAAAAAATTGTTGAAGTATGAAAGAAAAATTGTTTATTCAATAACTCAAAAACAATCGTTTTTTCGGCGAAGGTTTAAAGGTACAAAATGTAGAGATAAATTTTCTCTATACTTTCGTTTCTATGGACCACCCTTGAATTTTGCTTTTTCCAATCCCTCTCGGGGGTTGAAAATTCAAAATATAATTCTGGGAAAACTATTGACCGAAAATAAAGAGATACGAGTTTGGCGCTGTGGACAAAAATGTAGCTGAGGGTTCAAGCTACAAATTGTTTCACGGCGGCGAATTCGTGCGGTCAACAGTTTTCCCAGAATTTCATTTTAAATTTTCAACCCCCGACAGGGGTTTGAAAATCAAAATTCAAGGGTGGTCCATAGAAACGAAAATATAGAGAAAAATCTTCTCTACATTCCGTACATTTAAACTATACGCGAAAAATCGATTGTTTTTTGAGTTATTCAATGAACAATTTTTTTTTTGGTATTTCAACAATTTTTTTGGGGTGAAGATGTTATCGGAGAATGATGATTGAATACTCGATCGACCCGTCTTTTCAAGGGCTAGAACGTTGCCATTTGAACAAAAAGTGTACGAATTCTTCCTAAAGAGTTATTGAATTGAAACTAATTGTTCAAAATTTTACCCCACTTTTTCACCCCCAAAATGTCCACGACTTCGACTTTGTGGACAAAACTAAAGCCCGAATTTTTCTGAACATTTTGTCTTACAGCGCTGACCTCATAGGGGTTGTAGTTTAGCACTAAACCACTAGCATACTGCTCCATCCCCTAAAACAAACCTGCACCCCGATTTTTCGGCAAACTTGGATTTATCACCCGCGGCACCTACAGAATCACCTCTCAAGAAACTGGCCTTTTGCTAATTTATTCCGATTACGGGGTTTTTCAGCGATAGCACGACTGTATAGTACTATATTCCAAACGGATGATCTCGCATGTGCATTGAAGAATAGCTTGCACGCGAGGGTAAATATTTTTAAAAGGTGCTTAATGTTCAATCGGAAATCATGCTACTTCGACAAAATGTATATCGCAGAAATCATGTCAAAATCTTGAGTAAGTCCGCCGTGAGGATATCCTCTCGATGGACGTATGTAGTCCAGTCGAAAGAAATATGACTTCTATTCAACGAGGCCAACATGTTGCTAATCGTTTCGTAGGTAATTTGGACCGCCAGGAATGTACCCTTAAAATATCTCCCGATTCTAGGGTGTTCTGCGGACGGCAAAATTTGTTTAAACAAAAAAGTAATTTGATGTATTTTTTTGGAATGGGATGTACCAACAAATGCTTTCCATAAAAGTTGTGCGCCATCATGTCATCTACAAAATCAGTCCGACACAAAAATCACGTGGAATTGTTAGTTCAACGGTAAATAACGGTTTAACCACGAATTGCGCGACCGATATACTTCTTGGCGACGCGGCCGACGGACGCGAACGTCCCGTGAATAATGTCGTGCCCTAGATTTAAAATTAGCTACCTTTAAAAAAACGATAAAAAATAATCGTTGCAAGAGTAGGGAAAGAACTTTTTTTCAATTACAAGAACGCAAAAACTCACCCCCTCAGGCCAAAGGTCCTCTTTGCAAGCTCCAGCTTGAGGCTTCTTTGATTATCGCTCTCCCGATGTATCTCGAATCCTCTTTTCACTGAGATCCTTCACGTCCGGCACACTTCGCTTTTTCGCGCGCGGGTTCAATCTGCACAACTAGTGGGAAGAAAAAAAACACTTGACGAAAATGTTTTGGGACAACGATGAAAAGGCTCACACTTTTTTCATTCCTTAACGCGCACGATCAAATCTCGCAGGGAATGGTGCAAAAAAGAGTGGAAAATGAGTGAGAAATTAGTGAAAGATGAGGGCGAAAAATATGATGAGATGGCAAAGGTTAAGGAAAATTACAGGGGCACGACGGTCGGGGCAGGGACTGGAATATTAGCCGTCGTCGCACTCTCCCAACAATTTCTACACGTCGATCCTTCACGAATGATCGCTACAAATATAAAGCCGACGATTTTTCAGGTTAAGCGAGGGCCCTTTGGGGTATCGGTGCGCGCGAGAACGGCCAACAGTCGTTGAATCGACGGGGCCCTCTGGTGAGCGCGTTCTTAACTTCGCGAAACGCCCGAAACGGAGGAAGATCAAGAGAGAGTAAGAGGAACGCAACGCGAATTGAAAGGGGCAACGCGACGATCAAAGAACCGTATTTGCCAATGCCCTTGTGTCGGAAGAGCGCACACTCGTTTACGTACTGTTCACAAGCACCGAATAAAACTCTCGGCAATGAGAAAAGCCTGCGAAAGAAATGGCGAAAATCGAAGATGAAGAGAGGTTAGATTTCGCCGAGACGACCAAACGACGCGAGACCGTGTCATCAAAGCTTCCCTGTCCCTCGCACCGCGTCCTCCGCGCTTATCCCTTGTGTCTAAGTTTAGAAAATACCCGAAAGAGAAAGAGCGAGAGGAGCTTTCCGCTTCACTCTCGTCGAGATTCTGCACACCAGCTCCGCTTGAGTGACGTTCGGACGAAGGGAAGAGCGAAAGGGGCCAAAAAGAAGAATGGGAGGGCAGAGACAATACAAGAGATCGCGAAGAGCCAAGTGCCACCGAGATATTCTTGAGACGCGCGTGCCGCACGTATGTCAATAGTGAACATACGTGCATGCACGTACGTATATGCGACTGGATACGTGACGTAGGGTCGAAAAGAGGGCTATGCCATACGGACGGTATCGCGAACGAGAGTGAAGAGAAGAAAAATCGCGCCGTCGGAACAAGACGGAGAAGACGATTATTCGGGATCCAAAACATCTACGGGCGACCGTGCAACCGGGGCTAAAGAGGGAAAAAAGATCGTGGACGCGTTGCCAAAGTTGCGCGTAGCGAATGGTAACGCGAGAATCAGAGTGATCGCGCCACGTCTTGGCCAATTGTAGGCCGAGTTGATTCAAGACGATCTTTACCACACGAATACGCGTACGAAGAACAAAACTACGTGACGCTTCGATATTCTATATTTGAGCAGCATTTCAAGTAGTTTGCGAGGGTCACCTTCCTCGACTACTTGTTTATGAACATGCATTCGCACCTAGAAGTTGGGGATCTGATACAACTAAATTGACAACTGCACTAACAAGGAACTTCACATTGGTGGCTCCCGTCGATTTTGTTGGAACTCGTGTATATCATGGAATATCAAACACTATTGGATACGTATTGTTTTTTATCGACGGTAAAACGGTTTTAAAGAGGGAAACCATCCCGCAACGTGAAGCATGTCAAAGGCTAGTTTCACGGACAAGCAGTCCACCGATTTCAGTGAAACGAAAACGAAAATTCTTCTAATGCAAAAGGATTAGAAATCCACAATGGGTACATCGAAAACAAAAATTAAGGGATGAACCACCACTTACTTTTTTTTCTCTCACCCTACATTAAAAACGGGGTGCATTAAATTGAACGTAAAGGGTAACACTTTGAAGGGAAGATAAAACTGAGATTAACGTATTTTTTCATTTCTGCCGGATAGGCAGATTAAGGGGGTAAACCACATATCATATATTTTCGACGATTTTTAATGACAATTTAGGGTTTCGGGAGATTTTAATGGTGAAGTCGTATTCAGGGGGTCACAATACATTGATTTGGACTTGTAAAAAAAATATTTACAATGCACAAATCTGTACCGTCTCGGCCAAAAACAAGTTGCTTCACTGAATCGTCGATCATTTTTTTTTCTACTCAAAGTTGGAACTCCACTTTGTGCTTATTCTCTTCGTTATTGTTTGCTCTTTAAAATGCCGTTTGATTCATTGAGCTCCGATTATTTTTCGATCTTTGGCAGAATTTCAAACACAGAGCATCGGAGTACGTATGGAAGTATTTGCCAATAATTCCATACGTACCCTTTGGGTCGTTTTCGGCCATTTTTCAAGTGGACTTTCTGAAAAAAAGTAATTGAGATATCGTCATAAATGAAACGACATTCTCTAAGTCTACTAAAATCCTTTTCATTACCCCCCATTTGGGCGATTTTGGAAAAGTGGCCATAAGGATTCATTTTTTTTCGACTTTTAAACTACTCCAAAGGGTTATCTAATGAAAAACTTTTCGCCAATCATAAATATCACGAAGCTTTCGTCGAAAGCTTAAAACTATGCGCGCTGAACGCAAGAAACTTATTTTTACACACTTTTGTCGATTTTTAAATACAAATTGACGGTTTCGGGGCCATCGATGGCGAATACGAGTCAGAGGATGAAAATACGTCGATCTGGATACAGAAAAAAAAATCACATTTTTTTGTACTGTGACCAAAAAAAGTTTCTTTATTCAATCGCCGCTCATTTATTTTTCGTTTCTCTAAACATGAGTTCGGAGTTTGTAAAAATATTTTGAATCAGCATACACATTTAAACTCAAAAAAGAACTGCTACACGGAACTTCAAGTAAGAGGTGGTTACCCATTTAAGCTTGCTATCCGGCAAAAATGCAATAATACGTAAACTTTAATTATATCACCTTTTCAAATTGTTAACCGTTAAATTAACTGAATGCACTCCTTTTAAATGTGGAGGGAGAGAAAAAAATAAAAGCTATAACCCATAGTGATGACCCAAACTAACCCTAGATTTTTTTTCAATGTACTCATAGTGGATTTCTGATTGTTCTGCATAAGAAGAGCTTTCGTTTCTGTTTCACTGAATTTGGTGGACTGCCTGCGAGTGGAACTGCAAAATGATTCTTCGGCATGCTTCACTCTAAGGTGAGGTTTCATCCCTTAAAAGAGCTTTTCTCCGAATTAAAAAAAACGTATCAAATAGTTTTTAATGCCCCACTATACGGGCGTAGCCACGGTGGTGCAAGATGTGGCATACACATATCGTGTACTCGGCAAAACTTTAACCCGAATGTTTACATTTTACGGACTGTCCTCAAATATTTATTATTTTATCCTTAGGATTGCCCAAGTGTACATTTCAACGGCCATGAAATGGATCCCAGAGCTGCTCTGCCCGGATAGGAAAAGGCTGCAGAAGTACTTCATATCAACTTTTCTCTCTTTTGTGAGAGACCGGCAAGTGAAAATTTTCACTTGCCGGTAAAAATATACATCGCACGGTTGGCAAATCGGCGTGCACTTGGGCGGTATAACTTTAACACTGCATGTACATGCTTTCATCTCGTCTACAAAGATGTGATCGTAAAGCATTTGATCAGCGCCGATGATTAAATATGCGTGGTTTGCATCGAAGTTAATTGAGGAAAGACCGCTGTTTTTAAATGTCAATCAAGTATGCTTTCCAATAACGCTGCTCAAAACTCCGTGCGCCTGCAAGGCCATAGCTTTTATACAATGTGCGCGTTGCTCTTTGGTCTTGTGTTTTGCTTGCTTTTACGACAAATACCACCCGCAATATTGTTCTGATGTAACAAGCGACGACAATGATAGCGAGTAAGAAAAACCTGTATATTGTAACGAAAAATAATAAACTGCAGTTTCTTGTGAAACATGTTATAATTTCTTCCTCTCTTTTTTTATGCGTGAAAAATAAAATAATAAATAATTAAAAAAAAAATAAAAAGTAAAAAATTTTAAAAACGAAAAAAAAAATATTATAAAAAAATAGAAAATAAATAAAATGATAATAAATAATTAGACGGTGTTGCATCATCCATGGAATTTATTTATATTTTGTGAAAAAAGAAAAAAAACGCCATCACGGGACTCGAACCCTGGACCTCGAGCGTCAGAGCCGGGAACCTTGCCCACTCGGCCACGCCCGCTGGTTCAACAAAGGTGCAACCGTACCGGTATAGTAGCTACTAGTCGCTACAAGCTACACATTCGAACGTTTTTTCTCGAAAACTAAAGAGCGTTGTATAAAATCCCTTTACTCAGGTACTCAGGGTAGGTCCCTCTACAACATATCTGAGACGTATCAAAATCCGTGAGTGACAGCCTGCAAGGTCCCCTTGTAAGCCGTAGATCTCTAGTAATTTTGCGATGAAAAAGTTCGCGTGATGTTCGTAGCATAAGTTGGACAAAAGCATGCAACAGCTAAGAAATAATAATTTCCGTTGCATTTCAACGATGCACAGCTCAACATCATCAAAATTCCACTTACTTATTTGAATTGTAAGCGCCATTTCAAATCTACTATTTTACGGCAATATGGTCTGTGATTCTGTGGAGAAACACCGAAAGCAAAAATATTTGTCGACAGAATGAACAAGGTTGTCAGACTTTCATTTGCCTTGCAGCGACCGTGGCACTTCGAATAATAATAATTTTATAGTCAATCAACATCTTGTGATTTAGAAAAACTCAAACTTGACAACTTATGTATTGTGTGTGAAATTTCGACTTCGTCATGCCAATAAAATTCATCTCATCAGTAAAAAATAGCGAAAATTGGGCTGTTTTTTTGTTTCCAACTTATGCACATCCGTTAAATGGTTTTTCACCCTCGCAGTAATGATTTTATTTTTATTGTACGCCCAAAATTGGAAGAAATCGATTAAGAATGTTACGGTTTTATTATAAGATTCTAAAGGGTGTCTCAAAATGACCTGACATTTTAAATTGCAAGCAATTTTTGGAGTGAACATAGAGTACTGTAGTACACTTAGAGTAGAGTACTGAGTAAATCTTTGAGAACTGGCAGAAAACTGATAGGGCATTCCTAATAAAAATAAGGGCCTTTCAGGGCTTCCCAAGTGCTTTCCCTAGTAGGGATTTCCACAATGGGCCCAGACTTGGCCATTATCGGGATAAACTTGTAGGGATTTCCACAATAGGCCCCGACTTGGCTATTATGGGGATAAACCCATAGGGATTTCCACAATAGGACCCGACTTGGCCATTATAGGGATAAACCTGTAGGGATTTCCACAATAGGCCCAGATCTGACTATTATAGCGATAAACCAGTATAAATAGCTTAGGCTACATGGTTGATGGTATTTCTATTATTCAAATCGATTATATACATCGATCGAATAATATTATCGAAAGCAAATTGGGAAAAAGCGTAAGGGCATTAGCAAATAAAAAATCAACGATGAACACAAATATGCACACAAACATCAGACAGTATTTATTTATCAAATTAAAGAAACCTTTTACATAGATACAAACAATTACTCATGGTTTCACTCATACATGGAGTAATGCTAGCGTATAAGTGTGAACAGTCCCAACCGGTTTTCTCGACATTTTTATAGCAACTAATTTCCGCTCAATACTCATCATAGGGAAAATTATTTCTTCTGAAGACTTCGCTGATATTTCCCATTTATAAACTTTATCTGACTGTGTAGGATAAGTAAATAAGTTGGTCTTTGTTTTCCAGATCTTTCCCTCAATGGAAATAGATTCTAGTGATTCAGTAGACCCATATATTTTTTTAAATTTCTACTACACATCCATTCCTTAGAATGGATGTGTAGTAGAATATATTTGTTTAAATAATGCAAAAGACTGGCATGTGGGGCGCAGGATGCGTTAAGTCTCATCGAGATTACTTATCTACGTGGACCTTGCAGAAAAACAAGTGAATTCCGTGGTGTATTTTTTCCCCGTGATATATTGATATTTTTCCGTGATATATTAATGATTGAGCATTACTTATTCAATTACTTAATAATTTCCTAATTAAAACTAAGATAATATTACTTTTATCAAAGTCATTAATACTTTACTTTATACAGCGGACATATAATGTCGCTCCTTCGCGTTCTGTACCCTTACAGACTCATTTCAGACTGTGACTATAACTATAATCAATGTGATAATCTTATAATTTTAAACTTAAGTGTTACAAGCTAGTTCCTCAAAAATAAATGTTTGCAGTGAAGAGAGTTCGCCTCACATTATTTTTTGTATTAATTTTGTCATGGCAGTTTGTCATAAGGGCTCACATGCAAATACGCAATCACATTTCTACGCGCGCACATATACACATGAACAATTACATAAAAACAAATACAGATATACCCTGACGCATTTAACATACACGTATATCCACTGATACGGATATTTTATGGCGCTGAAATGGTTATGATGAGGCGCCGTTGAGGCATTTTCAGGGCGCTAAAATGGTTTTGATGAGGCGCCATTGAGGCAACTTATAAGGCCCCGGTCGTTGCACCTTTGATGGCCCTTGTTGACAAAGTGTGACCGGCCGCTAACGGCCCTCATGTGGCTTGCAGATTGGGGCCCGAATAAAGTTAGGGGAATATTATTGGAGCCCGATCACAGCCCCAACTCAATTTCCGGACGGGAGGAAGTATTGAGGTTTAGTCGGGGAGAATTACACTATCGAGCAACGCATAAAAATTGTTATTTGCTGCATTGTTACTGCATAGTTATTGCAGACGAAGTTTCGCGGTCGTGTTATCTCGCGCCACGGCGATGTGAATTGACCACCAAGATCGTGCGATTTGACGCCATTGGACTTCTTTCTTTGGGGTTTCCTGAAAGGGAAAGTGTTTGCCAATGATCCACAGACCTATCCGGAGTTCAAAAAAGCAATTGGACGCACCATTCATGAAGTTAGTCCGCAATTATGCCAAAATGTTATTGAAAATTTCGTCAAAAGAGTGAACGTTTGCAAACAAGGACGAGGTGGCTATTTATCGGATATTGTGTTCCACACATAACCTCCATGTTTGTAGCTTATATTAAAATGAAAATGATCGTACTTTGCAAATAAATAACACGTTTTATTAATAAATCAAAATGTCAGGTCATTTTGAGACACCCTATAGTAAGAGTACCAGTACATTAGGTGGAAAAAGCAGTTCATTAAGTTCCACTCGCCCTTATACTCTTTCATCAATAACTCATAAAAGGCATTGACTCTCGTAATCCTTGCAATTTCATGCATGAGAGAAAAGGCAAGAGCTTATACGTGACCGCAAAGAGCCTTTCTTGCTATGTTGGTCGTGCAGAGCTGTACTTGGACTCTTAATTGAACTCTTGCGTTTGATTATTCGTCGAAAATCCGTGACTTATTTCTCACTGCCCCGAGTACAAGGGACAAGACGTCAACGGCGACAGAGACAAAGGGGCGATTCGGACGATAAATAGCGGACCAGTTTTGGGCGGGACAATACAGTCGGAATTAGATCGGGTACAGGCACCATTAATAGTAGAACGGAAATGTTCAGAATGAATTAAACGCAGAATTCGGTTTCCAAACGATTTTGATTTTCCTCTCCTGCATTATTAACGATTAAATCAATCAGCTATACACAACATTCGATCTATCGTAAATTCGAATATTACCCCAGTGATCGTTTGCGGAAATGCTTTCTTCCGTCAACTTTTGAGCTCTTAAAGGGAGTACTAGTACAGTCGTGCTGTATATTGGAATCGGAAAAAAATAGAACTAACTGCCAAACTACAACCCCCACGAGGTCGGCGCGAGGAGCTAAAATGTTCATCAAAATCCGGGTTTTATTTTCGTCTACAGCGCCGAAGTCGTGGAAGTTCATTTTGGGGGTGAAAAAGTGGGGTGAAATTTTGAAAAATCAGTTTTCATTCGATAACTCTTTAGGACAAATTCTTTAGGATAGATAGCCCTTGAACAGACGCGTCGCTGGAGTATTTGATCATCCCTCTCCAATAATATATTCACCCCCAAAAGAATGGTTGAAGTATAAACAAAAAAATTGTTTATTGAATAACTCAAAAACAATCGATTTTTCGGGGCTGGTTTAAATGTACGAAATGTAGAGAATAATTTTCTCCATATTTTCGTTTCCATGGACCACCATGAATTTTGCTTTTTCGAACCCCACCCAAGGATTGAAAATTCAAAATGAAATTTTGGGATAACTATTGACCGAAAATAAAGAGATACGAGTTTGGCGCTGCGGACAAAAATGTAACTGAGGGTTCAAGCTACAAATTCTTCCACAGCAGCGAATTCGTGCGGTTAATAGTTTTCCCAGAATTTCATTTTGAATTTTCAATCCGATGGATTGATGGATCCGATGGAGGTTAGAAAATCAAAATGCAAGGGTGGTCCATAGAAACGAAAATATAGAGACATTTATTCTCTACATTTCGTACATTTGAACCATACCCGAAAAAACAATTTATTTTTAGTTATTCAATGAACAATTTTTTTATGGTATTTTAACCATTGTTTTGGGGGTGAAGATTTTATCGGAGAGTTATGATCAAATACTCGATCGACGCGTCTTTTGAAGGGCTACAACGTGCCCACTTGAACAAAAAATGTACGATTTTTTTCTAAAGAGTTATTGAATTAAAACAGATTTTTCAAAATTTCACGCCACTTTTTCACCTCCAAAGTGAACTTCCACGACTTCGGCGCTGTGGACAAATTAAAGCCCGGATTTTTCTGCACATTTTGTCTCACGGCGTCGACCTCGTAGGGGCTGTAGTTTGGCATTAATCCACCCCCATCTCCTATCATCCCCTAAAAAAAACCCTACACCCCGATTTTTAGGCAAACTTGGATTGAGCACCCGCGGCACCTACAACATTACTTATCAAAAAACTAGCCTTCTTCTAATTTCATCCGATTCCGGGGTTTTTCAGCGACAGCACGACTGTACTATACGGGTGTCAACTTTTGTTTCGTCGGCGTCTATCGAGAGTACTGATTGATAGTACTGAAAATAATTTCTGAACAACGAATAATTCAATATCCCAAGCGTATACGTATACAGATCTTTCCGATAAGTAATATCCTATGGAAAAATATCGTTGAAGCTTTAAAAAATCGAAGTGATGTCTTATCGAACCCTTTATATTTGTATTTCGTACTTTGCACGTTTAGTGCGACATCACTGCGAGTGTGAGAAGGAGATTCTGACGAGCGTGACGGAAGAAGATATTTCTCGAGGCGAACCCACGACGACCGGATTAAAGGACGATAACTGCATCGTAATCTCCGATTCCCAGCTCCCACGGGAAATACTCTTCACCAAAGCACCGTGCACTCATTTCTCTTCCTCGCGCTCTCTCTGTCTCTGTCTGTCTCTCTCTCTCTCTCTCTCTCTCTCTCTCTCTCTGACTTTTCTATCTTAAGAAAATGCGAGATATACGTCGCAGGTAATATATCAGAAAAGCCTACAACCAGTCGAGTATCTATCCATCCAACTGTCTCCTTTCCTCATCCTCATTCTTGAGAAAGGAATTGAATTCCCAGACACACCCGCACCGCTAACCAGAATCCAGAGACTTCACTCGACCTTCCCTCCGAAAAAAATATACTGACGATCACCCCGTTTAGATTGCCCAAATTTGCAGTTACTGCCGTCAGACCACGAATGATTGTTCGTCGTCGGGTATATTGAACATTTTTTTTATTTATTCGAGCAATTTTCCAAAAATTACTATCTATACTTTATTACTTCAATAAAGTTAGCTATACGAATATTAATTCGACATCTGTATCCGACACATACTTATTTCTCCTTGACTGCATGGAATATTCTCATGTTGATGCGGCCGAGAGAGAGCAAGTATGGGTCGAGTACAATTTCAATGTCATTGCGTCCCCATTTATAAACGCCCTCAAAATGTATTGAGTAAAATCGGGCAATACTTCATATTTTACCATCCGACAAGTATATATGTGTTTATCAAGAGGTGCAATATTTATTTATTAGGTGTACAACTCAGTTCAGTGCGTTTTCAAGAGATGGCTCTAGGTGCTATGAATGGTTGACGGCAACAGCTGATTTTTGCTGTATCGTGAAGTATCACATCTCTTAACCAAATATGTTTACAGACATTTGAGTTTTGCGCATGAAGTCTAATTTTTACTGCGGCGAAAATGTCGAATTTCATCCCAAATAAGCACAATTTGCGGGAAATGTTGATTTTCTGTTTCAATTGGAAGAAAAGTGCAGCTGAAGCCCACCGAATGCTGCTCAAACCATCACGGGAGACTTCTACAGGTAACAATTGATCCGTTTAAAGCGAGCTATAGCCGAAAAACGTCCAGAATATGCGACCAGACACGAGTCCATAATCTTTCAACATGACAACGCTCGGCCTCACGTTGCTATTGTAGTTAAAAACTATTTGGAAAATAGCGAGAGGGCAATTCTGGCTCACCCGCCTTATAGCCCAGACCTTGCCCCTTCCGACTACCTTTTGTTTCAATCGATGCAGATACGCTTCACGTCACAACAGGGTATCAAAAATTGGCTCGATTCATTCTTGGCTTCAAAAGATGAACGCTTCTTCCGCGACGGAATTCATAAATTACCAGAAAGATGGGGGAAAAGTAGTGGCTAGCGATGGACAATATTTTGATTTATGTATTAATTCATTTTATCATTCAAATAAGTGCGTATTTTAAGCAAAAAACGGACCGAATTAAGTTGTTCACCCAATATATTTATTTAAATTTAAATATAAATATGTACAATAAATTAATTTATATTCATGTAAATTTATTTCGGCGTTAGCGTAACGACATATTGCTCTATAAAAATTACTATTATATATCCAGTGGGTAAAAAAGTATTCGTATACGTCGTCTTTTTCAAATTATCCTTCGAAAAAATTTAATGCTTTATTAAGTTTCTGTGTTCGATAGCTTATCCTAAATATACCTTAGTGTCTGTTTACGAAAAATTTGGGAAAACACGAACAAAAAAAGCCAAATTAACAACAGTTTCGTGTGAGATGTACAAATACTTTTTTTGCCCTGTGTGTGTGTGTGTGCGCGCGTGCGTGCGTGTGTGTGTGCGTGCGTGCATGTGTGTGTGTGTGTGTAAATTACGCCTTTTATACCATATACCTACACTCCCAACGCGTTTACATTACGGTTTAGTTTCGAATATATTATGAAGGTATGAAAATCGGAAGGGTAATGTTAGCGATAGAACAGTAACGGTAAGTTCCGCGGGAGAGGGGGTGAGGTGCACGATGCGTTGGAGCTGTTCCCCCGACAGGAATATTCTCCGGGTGCAGTTTATGGTGGACGTAAATCGCCCGTGCCTCCCTCCGTGGCCCTCGTTCACCTGACTCAAACCACTATCCCTGACTCTACTTTCACAGCCCCTAAACGTTTATATGGATAATGGCACACATTCCACGTGAAGCGAGCGGGGAAGTCCCGAACCGCGATAACGTTCTGGAATCCTTTTTTATTTGGGAATATTTCCGAAAAAATAGGGACAAAGACTTACTAAATGCCGTTTTAAAACGAGTGCATTTATATATTTTTTAACTTAAAAGCTTAGTTCGCGAAGAAAGCTTAAGTTATGAATGACTTAATTGCTATGTTCAAATTTTAGTTGTTACCTCGTCTAGATGTGCAAGGATGATCTCGTTGCAGAAAGAACTGTTGGTATATTGATTCAACATTTAGCACTACTATTGAACAATCTATATTACTACACTGAGAGAAATGTATCGTATTTTCAACCATATTTTAACGATATTTTATATTTCCTTGAAGGAACAATAATATTGTATAGCCATAGCTACTGGCAAAAGTATCATACCGTTTATTGGCATTTTAGCAGTTGCATTAATTATGCACATATGTCAACCGCAACCACCAATATTACAAGCATACGTTTATTTTTCATTGTTATATAATATAGTGGGCTTTCATAAAATGGATATTCCCTGACCCTATACAAAATGTACTCCCCCCAGATTCTTATAGTGAACAGGACTGATATGTATACGTCGATTAGAGATGTTGCCTGTGATTTGCGACGATGTTTATAGTGATTCGTGCCATATTATAAGATACGACCTACTGCATGTGTATTTGTTATGTTATACGATTATTTTTCATACACTGCATGCGTGTTGGTTCAGGGCATCAATGTCCGTCTACTTAATGCATAGAATGTTTTATAAATCCAAAATGAATTTAAAAAACTGAACTGATTGTTAGAGTTGTACCTCGATGATTTTTTATTACAATTTCTCATTCTCTGACCTCCTGTAATGATTGATTTCGAAGAACTGTTTTGCCTACACATAGAATCGAACCTATAACCTACCTGCCTATCTTCTGCCTATACATCGCACGCTGCCACAACACTATCAAGTGCCTGCTGCATCTTGAGGCCGTATATACGCGATTTCGCCGATTTGCGAAAGTACTTTTCTAGATGCGGTTAAAAAAAATGACGCATATATTGAGAACATTTTTTCACACATCATTTATGCGCATGGTTAAGTATATGTAAAAAAAATCGGAAATATTAACAAATGGCGAACATATAACATAATAAAGCAATGTATTTTTTTTGCGCGCGCGTTGATGGTGAAAGTTCTCGGCATCGATGTGGGTGTCTGAAAAAAATGAACATATTTATAATTGAATAATGAATGTATCTTCAGTGTGGAGCATCAATATTATTTTTTTTTTCAAATATGATAATAAAAATTCGAAACATAATTTTTTTACTCAATTTTCTGTCGGTATTTTATTTCTTATATTTTTGTGTCATTGAATTTTTTGTTTCTCTGATTCACACGATAGGTGATCATACTAAGAACATGTTGTAAACATTTCAAAGCGATCTGAACCTTCGTTCAAAAGTTAGAACTTTCGCAGGGTTAAAAAACGCGAATCATGGAAAAACGGCTTTGAAGTTGACGGTCGGAAGCGCCGCGCGGCATCTATTGTAAATGCCATCTTACCTTATTTAACAGCATCCTGCGCTATATGTGGTGCCTTCCTCGGCATCTTAAACGTCTCCAGCATGTTTTTTGTCGTTTCTGGCGGCAATCCTTGCTTCCTTTGTTGCCTTTGTTGCCTTTTCAGATTGAATTCCAGTGGCAGTGAGGCGTAATTTGTCCAGATGTTCGCAAGTCTCCATCGCGTTCGGCCCAATCGTAATACCACGGTTTTTCATAATTCGGAGAGAGGCGACTGTTACGTCGTTAAAAGTGCTAGCCGAAATATATGCGGCGATTTAAACAATCGTTAAACCACTCCAAGAATTTTTCGGAGCAATTTTCTAAATCTTAGAATTCAAACACTCGTTATTATTTTGTGTGAAGCCTCCTAAACATCTCTCCAGTAACTCGTCGTTACTAAGTGCTTCATACACTGGTTTGATCGCTTCCGCCACAATTTTATCGAGTGCAGGCTTATGGGTATATAGTCGAGCGTGTTTGCAGCTTCGGTTTGTCGCCACATGCACCAACTTTCTTTACCAGAAAGACACTTGTCATGCTGAGGATTTTCATCAGTTGAGCACTTGTGATAATATGTTGCCCAGATACCTTTCTTTATGTCATCGATAGATGTGCAATTATTTTTCACAGCCAATCCATAAAACACTGTCAATTCGTGAATCAAGTTTGCAGTCAATTTGTCTCGTCCTCCGAGACCTTTTGTTTGTTTCTTGACGTTGCGGAGTCTGCTCCCCATTCCTTTTTGAACATGACCAATGCATTCTCGTTTACGTATCATAATGTTCTATCCATACGGATGGGCTTCAGCTATGCTATTGAATGTTTTTGCATCGTCATCTCCAACATAATACAAATATTTGGTATCGTGTAAATCTTTAGATCTGCTGAACATTTCAACCATTCCACCTACCTCCATCTTTCCAGAACTTCCTTCGTGGTTACTTGTGCATTTATCTTCATGTTCTGCGTACCATTCTTCATATTCTTCTGTTCCCTTTTTTCACTCCACGATTGGCAGGCCTTACAAAATGACGACTTGTCGATAATGTCGACAACTTTCCCAGACAAAATTCCGATAAGTGTCGCAACACCCGGCAGCGAAAGAAAACCTCTTTTTCTCCAAGAACCATCCCCGGAGACGGCGATTCCATTAGCGTCTTTGGTGTTATCGTTTTCTGCCGTTATTTTTTTTCTTCGTCAGCTGCCATTTGCATAGACGAATCTGCAACTTCTTTGGCTCATCTCGTATTTGTTTGGTAATTTTGTCGTAGAGCGTTTGACAGAAGCATTTTGGGAGATTCATAATACCGCAGAAAATGTTCATCCCCGTCAATCCAACACTCGCATTCGCATAGCTAACGTGAAGCTGTGATTGAGTTCGTAACAATAACTTTTAGGCGAAGGATGGGAACTTATCTCCTTTTACTCGCACTTCTCGCAATTGATAACTAAGGTAAATCCCAATCCTCTAACTCGTGTTTCAGAGAACTTGATGTCATTGTTACAAGTTTTGCACTTTACGAGAGAAGCAATTGCAGTGAACACGGATAGAAAATTCACGATTACGTAACCATGTGCGCGGTCAATGTCTACATCGAAGCTGTCGACACTTTTAATTTTTTTGCAGACGCACTTGTGTTTAGTTCGGCTCCCGATTTTTTCGTACACTGATTGCCGTGAAAAAGACATTCTTTACGAATGCCTGGGCGTCCTCCCATGAATCGTAAACCCTTCCTATCTAAACTAGTATGGGTTTCTTCACAATCACTCATGTTAAAATTTAACTGTCTCAGCTCACAATTTCGCCTTGCCTCTACAATGTCTCAATTCGGACTAGATAATTTTACTTCCTCCTCCTGGTTTTATGCTTGTGCAGAACCGAAAAAACCGTTACTTTTATCGTAGACCAATCCGACAAAACCCGTTACACAATTCTATGTAGGGATAATAAGTGAACAATAGAAAAGGGTAGTTGCCGATCTAGCGCACCTGTCTCCGTATAGCGCGGCCGATTACCGCCGCTACCTGCCTGCTTCCAAGAAAATAGAAGTTTTTACGCTCTAAATGCTGTAACATTAAATTTGTTGTTGAATTTTTCAATTCTATAAAGCTTGAAATATTCCTAACCGTTCAGGCTAATAGAATATAAAATAATTTAAAAAATGAAAATTTTTGAAATTTTTCGCGTATACAAGGCCTTAATCGCAGATATCACATAGCAGACAAAAGTACTCCCGAACAGCAGTTACCTTCGATTAAGGAGAAATTTTGCGCAGATCTTTTTCTTAAAATAGGAGGCGCTGCTAAACGGACTTTTAGCGCATCACAACAGTTTTGAATCATATAATCATGATTTGTACCACACTATATGACACGATCTGCTATATGCTTAGTGTATCTTACAAGAACAGAAGGTAAACTACAAGAATAAGTGTTGAACTCATATCCTATAGGGTGTCTCAAAATGACCTGACTTTCATTTATTAATACAACGTATTATTTATTTGATAAATACGAATATTTTTATTATAATATAAGGTTCAAACAGGGAGGTAATACGTGGAACACAATATCCGATAAATGGCCGCCTCGTCCCGATTTGCGAACGTTCACTCTTTTGACTAAATGTTCAATAAAATTTCAGCATTATTGAGGGTTAATTTAATTAATGGTGCGTCCAATTGCTCCCTTGAGCTCCGGAATGGTCTGTGGATTATTTGCATGCACTTTTCTTTTCTGAAAACAGCAAAGAAAGAAGTCCAATGGCGTCAAATCGCACGATCTTGGTGGCCAACTCTCATCGCCGCGGCGCGAGATAACACGACCATGAAACTTCGTCTGCAATAACTGCATTGTTTTTGTGCATTTTCACAATTTCTATACGTCGCTCGTTCGTGTAATTCTCCATGACTAACAAGGAACATCACTTTGGCGTCTTCCTCCGATTTTGTTGAAACTTTTTTATGTAGAAGAGTACAAAAAACTAAGAGACACGTATTTTTTTATCGGCGGAAAAACGGTTTTAAGGGGTGAAACGCACCCTAAAAAATGAGGATGTTTTTCGTTTTTCGTCGATAACGTTTTAACGGCACGAGATATAAAAAAATTCAAATTGCAACAATGTTTATTTTTTTTGTGTACTATACATTCGAGTTAAGAACGATAACGTTATCGACGAAAAACACTCCTATTTTCGAGGGTGCGTTTCTCCCCTTAAAACCGTTTTTACGCCGATAAAAACGACACGTGTCTCTTAGTTTGTTATACTCTTGCACATAAAGAAGTTTCAACAAAATCGGAGAAGGACACCAAAGTGATGTTCCTTGTAAGAGCGGTTTTTTTCGCGCGTATAAGCTCGCTTTTTGCACGCTCGTTTACGTGCATCTCGTTCGAGTGTGCACGCGCTTATAAGCTCGTAGGTATACGCGCGACGCGCACCGCGCGCCCGCGCGTTCGGTTTGTTGAAGCGCGAAATGTAGCGCGCGTGTAAGCGCGTATGCAAAAAACGAGCTTATACGCGCGAAAAAAACGCGTCTGAAACCTCTCTTAGTCATGGAAAAATATCAGGTCATTTTGAGACGCCCTTTATTTCTGCAATGCAAGAAACTTACTATGTAACAGTTTTTGAGACATGCGTAGTTCTTAAAACTACTGATAGCCGTGCTTGCTCATACTACTAATGATTTACGTCTTCGCTATAAGTAAACATTACCATAATTTTTTACGCATAGTCACTTTTTATAAAATGTTCAAACAAATTATACTCGGCAAACGTTAATGTTAACTATATAAATCGTACATACTTGAACAGAATAGTAAAAGGGTGACTGAACAAAATCTATACAACATTAGTATTTGTGCGCCAATTTTGTCATTGCACAGAATTAGCCATATCTATATTATCAAGCCCTTTACAATAGTTAATAATTATTTCGGGGATAATAGATAGTCAAACACGCCACTTAAATTACATGTTTAGATATACTTTTCGCTTATAGTTGTATTAACCATATTATGATTCCGACATCAATAAAGTATAGGGAATTTTACTATCTCCTCTTTTACCATGAACATTTTTTGTAGATACCATGGACTTTTCTCTTAGTGCAATTACAAGAGCAGCGAAGAGAGCCCTCAAATCTCTCGGTACGGTATTATGAGATCGAAGCAATGCATAGCGTAACTCGATTTCCAAATTCCGAATGGAAAATCTTGCTATCGAGCCCAAAATAGAGGTTTCAACAAATGACAAAAAAATGATGACTCATTATCAGCTGAATTCCTTCAAATCTTCCACAAGCTCATTACGGAAAAATACCCAAATCAAACGGAAGTACACTGCGACCTCTTTTATCGGAACCTCCACAGATGCAACAGGTCCCCACTATGTGGCGAATATCGATCGGTGTAGCGTATGGTAGGAGAAGCGCCAGGGCCTAGCACGAGGCTGAAAGCATGCTAGACAATAAGAGAGGGGTTTGAGGGGTACTGTAGTCAGCTACCTCAGCTGCGCAGAGTCGGCTTAAGTGGAGCGTGCGCAACGTCCATTTTTGCAAGTGTGATGCGGATGCGATCCCGCCGCTGTGCCGATAATAGAGGTTGCAGTGTACATACAAATGGCTCCATCATGGACGGTGAATGTAGATGTCGTGTAGTTATCCTGCCTGACTGCCTAACGCATACTCAATCTTTTCGTGCTGAGTCTATTGCGTGAAACTGATGGACAAGCTCTGATACTCACTGAAAAAAGAAACGCACGACAAGATGCCAGCCTCACGAATATAAGATTCATCTTCGAGGTACTAACAGAATAACTGCAAACTCTTCTACGATGTAGAGCTGAAATATAGAAAATTAAAAGAATCCCGCAACACGGTTACGCTAAAATGCATTCCTTCCCATCAAGGAATCGTAGGGAAAAAACTTGCAGATGAAGCAACAAAAGCTGCATCGTCCGAAGCGAACTATACTATAGAGAACCTCCAAATTGCTAACTTGGAATATACGAAAATAATATATCACCAATATGAAGAAAAAAACGGAATGATATATGGATGCCAGGCAGACAGAAAATACATAATAAAATCCTAAGTATAGTCGCTTACTGTTCTCTGTGATGTAAATTTCACTGCGACAGTCGCTAATGACCAAAACTGTTGATGTGACTTTGAGAGTAGGAAAATAATAACAATTGCTACACGAAAAATGTATGGGCATCGTTCAAACTTGACAATCGTATTATACGCCTATCGTTGAACCACAGTCTCCACCGCATATCCAAGCTTCGAATGGCGAAGGAATGAGAAGAGAATAAAAAAAACGAGGCAAAGTTCATTCGAGCGTCTGGCCGCAATCCTCAAGAGAAAGAGATACCGGGAATGGCCAACTAATTAATTAATTAATTAATTCACTCTGCGCCGAGGGATTGAAACTTGACGATTATCCACTTGAAACGATCTTATCGAGAAAAAAGAGGCGAGAGCTCTCGTGGTAAAATTTGAATACTTGAAGAGTTGGAGACGTCTGGAATTGGGTTTGGGACGATGGTATAGAGTAGAAGCTTTGGGTAAACGGATTTTCAGGACTGTGCTCGTAAATTTTCCCTCTCTCATCCGCAGTTGAGACTGCTATTAGAGCGACACGTCAGTGCTTTTAGCTCGAGAGAAGTTTCATACTAGTGGTAAATGCGTACAGCATCCGTACAGAAAGCAAGAACAACTACGCGGGTCAAATATACGTGTTTGTGGTAAGAATTCGTGGATGGAGAGAGCGAATACATTTATTCGTCGCGTTATAAGCACCGAAAACAAAACAAAAAGTAGCTACAATAAAAGCTGGATTAGCCGACCCTCGCATGAAATATTTTTCTGTCCTGAACAGACAGAAAATATAGTACCATTGTTTACATGTAACATTTCTATTGACAGGAAAGGCAGAATAGCATTATGAGCACTTAGCCGCGCACTAGCTTGCGCGCCGACTATTAAGAGCGATGCGACCATTACACGGCTACGCAAATGTGAAAATTGCGTTTACATCAAGGTAACGTAAAAATCATAAATACTTTACAGTTTCTACTACATCAATCTATACTTCAGAAAAACTTCAGAATTTCTGACATATTTTTTAATATACTTACTTTTATTAGTGAGCGCGGTTTCGTAACGTAACTGACAATAAAGATACAGTGACCAATGAGTGCACTAGTCGTACCGTTGTGGGTACAATGACCGTGTCTCCAGATAAGTTCTAAGTACTCTCTAGCATTAACGCTACTATGTTTCGAGTCTGGACTTCTACGAGCGCCTACGCTACATGCTATAACTATTAGTGATGGTCACAACAATTACGAACTACCCTGCTGAGCGACGACCACAATTGTGCAAGTCTCATAAAACTGTGTTATCGAAACTTTTCTAACTAATTAACATGTGCGTGTCTCAAAATTTATTTCCTTCGATACAAAACCTAAGGAGAAAATTACATAAAAAGTAGAGCACATTTCGAAGAATGGATAAGCCGGTGACCCAGTTTTTTAACCCAGCGGTCATGGTCAGCTATGCTCATTCATAGCCACTAGAAACCCTTATTAATTAATCATGACCCTCCTTTGGTCCGCCTGTCACATTAGAGCGACCCCCCCCCCCCTGCCCAATTCCTGTAGAGCTTTTCATTCACAAATTAGAGACAATTCATGGAAATAGCTTTCAGTGAGTACTTTAAGTAGAATTATTACATTTACTGTAAAATGCTTAGTTCAAAGCGAATAAGGAAAAAGGATTGTTATTTGAACAAATTTCAACCTACCCTATTTTCGACACCATTCGAAAAATTTAACGTGTAATATCGATGAACATCGGTGTTTGTAGAATATCGTTATTTTTTAAACAGATGTATTCGCTAACTTCTTGAAAATAATAAAGTTTCAATTAAATATTACACAAATTTGATGAACGATTACATCCAAATTACATGTTAGCTGACCTATCTTTTCACCCTGTCCACAGCCCGTGAAAAACAGTAGATATTTATAAAATCTCGGTATTTTGTACTCAACTTTTCGAAACTTCGATCTAAACTTCCCGTTCGGAAGGAAAGGTATACGAATTTTTAATTATTTTAAAACAGTTTAAATGGGTGTTAAGCTTAATTTTACCGAAATTAGCACCGAAGAAGCATCGGAGTGTCCTCGTGTCTATACAAAAAGCGGAGGTCTCTAACAAGGAAACGTTGCGAGGTCGATGTCTCCGATTTCGATTAAATTTGCCATGCTTGTAGAATGGGTAAAAATAGGCGAAACGTATTTTTTTTTATATCGGCGGAACCCGATTTTTAAGGGTTGAAACGCACCCTTGAAAATTGGGGTGTTTTTCGTTTTTCGTCGATAAAGTTTTAACGGTACGAGATATGAAAAAACGCCAAATTGCAAGAATGTTAATTTTTTCGTGTACTATACATTGGAGATGAGAACGACGCAGATAGCAACAAATTTCATATTGTTTATTACAAAAATGCAATTTTTTTAACCGTATCTCCAAGATGTTTTAATCGATTGGGATGTAAATTTGCATACATGTAGAGAATGGAAATGTGCGGATCCGTATTTTTTCTTTTTCCGATATCTCACAATCAAGGGGTTGAAACTGTCCTTCGATTTTTTAGCCAAGAGCATCATATAATCAGCTAGCCTTTTGGCATTTCGGTCTAAATTCACGTCAATATATGTTCGTGGTATGAGGCAATTGCATATTTGTAACAATCCGCCAACGCCCCCCCCCCTCTTGGAAGGCAAACGTTCAATGCTCTTACCGTGCGGCGTGGACGAAAATTTGTAGAAATAAGAATGGGTTACAAAGAAAGTACAATCAGTCAAAATAGTCGATACACATTTTCTCGTTTTGGCGGAATGACACTCTTAAGGGGTCAACGCACCGGCAAAAACCTTGTTCTTTCTATAGCTCGTGAACGGGCCGAAATGAGAATAAAGTCGAAGGAAAAAATGTTGTATTCTTCGACTACTAGACGTTCATGATGATAATGATGTGTACAGTAACAAATGACGTGTTGTTTATTCCAATAATTCGTTAATTACTGGTGAAAAATCACTCTTCAGTTTTCCACTAATATGGGAACAGGCAAGGCTCGCCATCACGGACTGACTTCGTGCTTTGGGAAGCAACTGGATTACAATTGTATATTTACCAAGAAATTCTCCCCTGACACCTACTGCCTTTGAAGATTACAACATAATCGGAAAAACGTTCTCACGCTTACTTATTTAGGAAACATTTCAACTCTATGTTTTTTTATGGATTATACTTATTACAAAAATGATAGTCATGATAAAAGTGTTTGAAACAAAGAGATTTCTTACACCACCCACAAGTTTGGTAGTCTTTCTTCTTCGTAACCGCTTTTGTACCACGCATATTTGAAAAGGTTTGTAAACCGTGGAGAAGAAAACTGGTTGTGTAAGAGATTGTAACTTAACAATATTGTCTCTCAAATGCAGATTGACGTCGTAATTATATAATATTACGGCGTCAGAAAAGTGTTTGACAAAGCTTTTACATACACGGAAGCCATAAACATCAAGGAACTGTATCGTTCCAGTTGTACCTGCAGGAATTGCTAATTATCATATGAACTAATTGTCTATAGAATATATTTACCTGCTGGAATGATTAAAACTTTAATATCTTTCCCTTGCATATCCATTTCTTTAAATGCAGTTGGACATTGACCGCTCCAAGAATCCAGAAGTATTGCCGATTTTGGACCCGTATTGGGAATATGTACTTCTTGGAACCAACGCTTGAAATGGTTAGTCGTCAATTTTCCAGATTTCGAAACCAATCGAAAAATATTTTCGGCTCTGAACATAGCTTGTTCCACTCGAGGACCAAATTTTCCAGTAGGTTCGTCCAACATAGGTGCCAAAAGCTGCCACTCGCAGAGGCCGTATAGTATAACTGTGTGTTGTTGATGTTTTCGATTGCACTACTGTCTCAACGGATTTCTGCCCTTCTTTAGCCCATGTGCGGCCTGTATGTAGCTCTATTGAATCCACTCTGATCAGAATTAAATGTTTTCATCCCCAACGTTGGCTATGTTAACTTTCACCATTTCTATAAACTCGATAGCATTGTTTTGAAGTATATCAGCGTTTAATAATTGTTGATTTGTTACATATTTAGTAATCTTCCGTGGCACAATTCCATGTTGGTTTTTGAAAATGTCCTTAGCCAAGAAGCGGATGCTTGGAAATTTACGGCTCACATTTCTAAAATTTCTCGTGCACGTAAGGCCCATCGTCGAAGATCTATAACATGGACAGGCAGCCTTTTGTCCAAAGCATCATTAAAATTGTTTAACGTGTAGTGAGCTATTTTTGATAACTTTTCTTTGTAGGTGCCAGCCTTATTTATACTATGGGCCCACCGGCGTAACTGCTGCTCGGATTTCACCTTTTTGAATTTCATTTGAACAGACGATAACTTTCTATTCCCATTTGCCCCGGATCTCCAGTCATCTATAGCTCTAGTCTTGTATTCGTAACTGAATTCTTCGATATCTTGGGTACATACATTTTCATCAATTTTGAGATCTAGGTATCGTTGTGCATGCCAATCTCCTTCACTGTCATCTTCTATTGGGGCTGCTTCATGCATTTCCTTGGTGAAAACAAAATCCAATGATCATGTTTTCTAGATCCTTACTGAACTGTTTTTCCTGTTCGGTGATTGGAGTGCGAGGCAAATTCATAGCACTCATCGCTATGGATAGACGTTGAAGAAAATTCACCGGATTAACGTACATTTTTATCCATATTTGGAACTCAAAATGTATGGCTGGCTTCTCCGTCGTAACTGCAGCAATAATGATCGTTGGTGAATTTATATGACTCGAAACCCAATTGATAAGTACACACGAAAAAAATTACGACAACACACGCTATTACCAGAGCTGCTATTAATCTTTAATAAGGCGATTTCAAGGTTACCATGGGGTAGCCGCTCTTTGCACCGTCGTCGCTCTTTGCGAAGATTTATTTCCTTCGTTCATTGGTTCTGCTGTTTGAGAAATTAAAGTTAAAGATAAAGATTAAATTATGCTACGTTATAAGCTGATAAAAAGGTTTGCATCATTCTGTTCATGAGTTGCAGCAGCAACCCAAAAACGCTGTAATCTCTGCAGATAATGCCTTCGATACGGTGAGCGAAGTGGAATTTCTTCGTAAATATACAATTGTAATCCAGTTGCTTGCCGCAGCACTCAGTCAGCCCGTGATTGCGAGGCTTGCCTGTGCCCATGTTAGTGGAATTTAATTCACGAATTATTGTAATAAACAACACGCCATTCGTTGCTGTACTCATCGTTATCATCATGAACGTCTAGTAGTCGAAGAATACAATATTTTTTCCCTTCGAACTTTATTTTTATTTCGGCTCGTTTACGAGCTATCGAAAGAACAACGTTCTTAAGGGTACGTTGACCCCTTAACACTGATTGTACATTCTTTGTAACCCATTTTTATTTCTACAAATTTTCGGCCATGCTGTACAGTAAGAACTTCGAACGTTTGCCGTTCGAGAGGGGGACCGTTAGGGGAGGGGGGTGGAATGTTACAAATATGCAATTGCGTCATAACACGAACATATATTGACGTGAATTTAGACCGAAATGCCAAAAGGCTAGGGAGCCAAAGAATGCCAAAGAGCATACGATGCTCTTGGCTAAAAACATCGACGGGCAGTTTCAACCCCTTAATTGCGAAATATCGGATAAAGAAAAATCCGTATCCGCACTTTTCCATTCTCTACGTGTATGTAAATTTACATCCCAATCGATTAAAAATTCTCGGAGATACGGTTGAAAAAATTGCGTTTTTACAAAAAAAAACAATATGAAATTTGTTGCTATCTGCATCGTTCTCATCTCCAATGTATAGTACACAAACAAATAAACATTGTTGCAATTTGAAGTTTTTTCATATCTCGTACCGTTAAATCGTTATCGACGAAAAACGAAAAACACCCTAATTTTCGGGGGTGCTTTTCAATCCTCCAAAATCGTGTTCCGCCGATATAAAAAAATACGTATCGCCTATTTTTACCCATTCCACAAGCATGGCAAATTTCATCGAAATCGGAGACATCGACCTCGCAACGTTTCCTTATAAGTGACTAAAACTCTTCGAGATTAGACATACATTGTCCTTTTTTTCAAGTCCTGAGTCTACCCACGATGGTGAAGTGTGTCTACGAAGTTTGCATTCCACACGCTGGTGATTCGCGTGAAGCGTGTGATTCCGTAGTTTGCGGATGATGCTAAATCCTACAAGGCAAAGGGAGGAATGGATCGGTTCGTTAGTAGCGCAGCGGGTTATTCTCATGGTCTCGAATGTTGCAGGCCATGATTCAGCGAGCTGAACGTGATTCGTCGCTGCTAATTGACGTCATCTCACCTGGTCCTATATTTTATCTTACCGTCAACACACATCAGAGACACACGCATACACACTTTACACAACTTTTCTCATGTACACGTAGACACGTAGACACGGTACACGTAGACATGGGTATCTCACCATGTAGCATCAAACCGTAGCAGGCACAGGCAAGAGACAACACCGAACTGTAGGTTCGTTAGTCTCGTTAAAACAACGACACGTGTCCGTCAATATTCTATCCTGAAACCTCACTTTTCTCACTCTTTGATGATTCCGCTAATTTCGAGAAAATAAGTCTGAGCCTGACTGGCGGGTTCACTTTATGATATTCGTGGCTATTTTCTATATAGGATGAATGACACATTTTCGTCGCGTAAGCGATTATGGCCGTTCGAGGAAGTAGCCAAATTTACAGTAAGTGTAGCATATAGCAGTAGCAGCAGAGCAGCAGCATTTAGTAGTGACCTACTAATGCTGTTAACTAGTACTGAAATCCCGCTGTTTTTTGCTGTTTAGGAAACGCCACCTTCGCACGGAGTATGTCGGAGGATTTTGCCATTCTCATAGGAGACACACATGTGAAGGAGCAGTCGCGGTATAAAGACAAGACGTAATGAAAAGCTGGCAGTATACAGGCAAGCCTGTCTCTCGTTCTCTTTCTCGCGTGAGGGGATCGAGGAAGAGAGAAAATGCAGAAAAAGGGGAACACGGTTCGTGTTCCAGTGTCGTGGCCTAAGACTTTGGCAAGCGAGAAGGGATCCTTTCAGAGAATTACAAAGTTATTGAGAGAGTTTTCCAGGACATGAGCACCAGCATCAGAGACACACAGAGAGGGGGGGGGGGGGGGGGGGGATTGAGTGAAAAGGAGAATGACGTCGAAGCATGGCGAAGTACATATAGATGGAGTAAAGAGGTGTATAAGAGGCCAAGAGACGTTTGCCTCCTGGCATTATATTTAATAACGTCCAATAAACGTTTCCTCGGGACCTCTCCGGTATTTCCAGTCCGGTGAGTTTTCTACCAGGCACGAAAAGTACGAGAACGGGAGTGGTGTTTCAACAATGTCGCGAGGACCGAGATTCTTTCCTCTTAACCTTCCCTCCTCCCCATTCGCTTCGACTCGTGTCGAGCCTCGGGCTTAACGGAGACACGTTTTTTTTTCTTTTGCTGCCCTTCCTTGTTTCCTCTTCCCTCGAGCTCCCTTGCACCAACGTTTTAAATCTCTCGTTCCCTATTGGAAATCAAGAGCTGAAGGGCTTGACTGTATGTTAGTACAGCTCCGGTACACGAAATTTACAGTACGATGAGCCACCTGGTGATAGGTCGTCATACCGCAACCAGCGCGAAGAACAAAAGCGGAAGGACTCAGACAACAAAAACAGAGGAAAACAAAAGAGAGAATGGCCCGAGAAGCCGAGTCAACGGATCGCATCGGGGGAGCAATGCTTGGACGTTGCATAGTGAACAGTATTTATAGTATGGATTGCGTCTGCTTGGCGATGCGCCAACAAGCAGTTCCCGGACATCTCTACGATCTGTGATAAACGAATCGATATAGAGTACGCGGCTATCGTCGATTGGCAACACAACGAAGAATCCCTGAACAATTGGTAACTTCCTCTACGAGAGAGAACACTCATAATGGTGTCTGTGCCAGTAGATCTACACGTCAATTCCAAGTCCTGCAGCCATTCGGATCATGGTGATTTTCGCCATACTTGTTCGGCTATAGTGATACCGATACTGATAACCGAGAGCATTCATGGAGTAAGCACAGAGCTTCGGTTCTTTGATGGCGAAAGAGCGCGAAATACTCCAATCTCCCATATTTACATTCGTCGCTGAAGTGCTTGGACTAGAATAGACTAAAATGCTAAAACCCGTTTGCGTGGCTTTCGTAGCCTGCATCTGCTTTAAGGAATTGGGGAAATTGGAGAAAATGAACTTTCACTACATTTCAACGATGTGAACGACAACGTCCATATGCACTTACATCTCTGGTAGAACGAGAACCAAAGACTGTAGCCCTGAAGAAGAAAAAAAACTCTCGTTGCACCCACGGAAAAAGCTGTTTTGATCGTCACTTTTGGGTGACTGTTCGAGTAGCGGCGCAGAGTTCGTTAGAATCGCGAAAGAACAGGCTTTTATTAGCCACCTTTTGCCAACTGGATGGGCGTATGCGAGTGTTTCTGCGCGCACATATAACGGAAAGAGGCGTGACAGGAACGAATAAGCTAAACGTTAAAGACCCGAAGCAAAGAGAGGAGTGCGAGGGATCACTGCCAAACTTGGATCGGATCCGAACACAATGGCCGCCTTCCGTGAGTTCTGCACAAGAAGCAGGAAGAGAGAGGAAGTGGGGACTCCTCAACAGAATGGAAAGGAAGAGAGAGAGAGGGCGGAGACATAGCGAGGGGGAGAAAGATCGTTGTTGTTAGTCTTGAGCACACGAACCGAGCTCTCTTTCGACTACAGGAATGTTCCTATCGTTGAGCATCGAAAATAGGTTTGGCCTCTTCGTATTAGCATCGGCGACGAAACTATCGCCTCTGTCTTAATCACTTATTTGCCCGCTCTTTCACGGGGGTTATCCGTACTCGAACCTCCATGTCCCAATCGATTGCGAATTGCCTGTTTTTCGTCAACCTTCGTCCATTATTTCCCTTCGTCCATCCCATGCGGAAGATGACTGCACTGTCTGTTGTTGTGAATATTGGGAATCTCATTGAAAACGAGGTCAACTCAACGCCAATTGTTTTCCTTTGTATGCATCGCGTCCCTTTGAACTTTCAAGCTTGTCTTCGGGGGAAGAATATCACATCATGATAATTCATAGTATAAGTAGCTCGACTTATGAATTTGCGTATACCCTTTGTTCTGGTAAACTTAGCAGAGTACGACAAAACAATAAAATTATAATACAGAGTGCTCGAACGATCAACTCCGAGTAGCAATGTATGCAAAGCTTCCAATGATTATTGCAAAGGCTTACTATCTTACTTCCAATCGTTATTGCAAAGGCATATTTCAGAAAAACTCTGGAGCGATCCTCACGAAGCAGTTCTCATGCCAGACGTTTTACACCAAACTTGTTACTCCACTATTTCCAATTGCTCAACCATAAGGTTTGGCCTACAGCTACTCTACCCTTACTATCGCGTCACATTTCCACGAGGACACAGGGAAACTAAAAAAAAGCAGTGTCGATACGAGTAGCTACATTTTGCCGAGTTTCAATTGTGTTATCATCGAAAACTGAAACCGCCGCCAGCTCAGTAGCCGGAGGACAAGCCAGTGTGCAACTAAGCGATCACCACGCCAAGTATTGGCTCAGGTCAAAGCTGCTCGATCCAGCGATCGCTGCAGCAACAGCAGTCCATAGTTCCTCATCGGTATTATTTCAGGATATATTTCGTTCGGAATTCACTAGCAAGTGCCGTGAAACTAATGTGATTTAAACTTTCGTGTCCGCATTATATGAACGTTAACTTCACGTATAACCGGACAATACATTAATGGTTTGTATCGTAACCGCATGCCTGACAAGAATGGACGGAAAGATACCTTCCTCTCTAGCTCTCCCCCTAGCATGTACGATACATATAGGGCAATTTACGAGGACGTGAGAGCAGGTCATAGAGCTTGCGGTCGTAGCTGCAAGCTCGTCTGAAGCGAAATTACCTACTCGCCACTCCAGCGCTGACGCGCGCGGCTCTATAGAGGGATGCTATCAGGGAGAATTTGATAGAATACTGTGAGCAACACCGTATGTGCAACGTCGACCAGACAGGTGTGCGACCATTATATACATGATAGTGGAACATCTTGGATAGAAGGGCAATACATATCCGTGCTTTGTACGTTCCTCTCTCTTCTCCTAGTTTGTGACGAGAGTCAGACGGATGACACGACACTGTGGACGGCGAGATGTGTACGGAGACCCAAGAGAAAAAGCCGCGAGAGATGGGGTTGCATGAGACATGGAAGATCCCATAATTCGACGAGGAAATGGAGTCGGATTACTACGCATGGGCTTCAGTAAATTAACACGTATACACCTGATCACTAAGGGATCACTCGGGATGAGCGAGAAAATGAAGGACATCGACCATTTCGGATGCTGAATCAGCAAAGGGCTATGATCCGTCTCTTGCCGTTTATCATTCACGAATTCACCTACGGATCGACCTTGATAACGGCAACCCCTTTGGGAATTCTCTATCCTATAATGTAGACAATTGAACGTTACAGTCCAGGGACGTCGTGATCTAATGCGTCTATTCCTGGCAATTCAGAGATTCGATGACTCGTGCGTTCATGAGCAATCGATGTTTGGTTTGACTGCTGCACATTGATTTAGGAAAATTACTTTAGGAATAAAATATACTGTGCTATAGTAGTCAAGGAACAGCGCGAGGTGCGATCACGCAAAAAATTGGGGCAGTGAAGGCTCTGAAAAATTGCACCGAATGGAAGTTTGGTATCAACTGTGTTGGCCACTTTTTTCACACGCACGGCAAATTCTTTGTTTCGATTTAACGAGTACTCGGATTGTACGAGGGTAAAATGAACGAGCTCAAAATATAGAGGTAACTTTAAAAAGTGGAATATGCTCAAATTGCTGATAAGCGAGAACAATTGCATCTGAATAGCTGATGATAAGCGAACACAATGTCATTCATACCTTGAAATCAGTTCCAATAACAGATATACATTTCACGTCACCTTTTCGGTGATGCTACATCATTGGAATGCAACATTTTGTTTTAATTTTTTAATTTCTAGTTTCACGATAATCAAAAATCTTTTTTCCTAGATATAAATTGTAGATATCCACATTATAGTCTGAAAAGCAATTGAGTTATTTTTGTAGGCTAGATTTGGAAAAAAACATGTCAGCTACGTTAAAAAAAAATGAAATTTTATCTACGCAATATCAACATAGTTTTTATCGATCATTTTCAAATTGTAGCCCTTATATTAAATAATGAGAATATATATCAAATATACACCAACAACAAGGATAAAAATAAATATCTATCAAAAGGTTGAAAAGTCAATGCTACAGTCTCTCGTAAATTAATTACTGTATCCTGTTGCTGCAACGGAGAACGTATATTCGTACAAGTTCCCTTGTAACATCAGGAGTACCGGTTGGCTTGTAGAAGCGTCAGATTATCGTTATATCGTACTCGCAATGCCCATAAAGTTTAAAGCCCAGAACATCTCATGAGTCTGTTCGAGTTTTGGAGAGTTTCTGCAAGAGACGACGTAACGAGAATGAGAGAGGTTTTAGGATGAAAACGGATCCTCACAGCATTTGCTCTCTACTCTCCGGGCGAAAATATCCCCGCAATGCTTCGGCAACGAGATTTGAAGCACCACGGAGAACACCAGGGTAACAGCTCTTTCTCTCGCTCGCTCGCTCGCTCTCTCCTATCACGGCCTGAAAAGCTGTTTTCCTTCTGCAGCTCCAAGATTAAAGCTCCGTAGCCCCTCTATATTCGCGGTTTCTCCTCCGACCATTCGTCCCGTTTTACGTTTTTACGCTTATTTTGTTTTTGCTCGACCTCTCGGAATCGCTTTATCGATTAACCCAACGGAGTATACGGTGCAAAGCTAAATTTCCCGAGCGGCTACGAGCGCAATATATATGACATTATGTGCCGTTCGTTAGATGTAAATATGGTGGTCAGGTCGCGGGTGCCCTGAACGCTCGGCTGCCAAACTACTCTCGTGAAAACACCAGCCCACCAAATAGAAACAGCATCCCCTTTTTCCCGCATTCCCCTCCACCATATTCGCGCACCGACTTATTTTACCGGCTAATGTAACTGTTATACCTTACATAACGAGACTTAAAAAATGTCTCGAAAGTACTTACTCCACTCGGACACTTGTTCAGACGTTTCGGATAAAAGTGATGCGAAAAAGTGAATTTTTCTACAAAATTCTATTTCGAATTTGGTGTAGGAACTTTGCTACGAATATTCCAGCAGATAGGCGCGCGGTAGAGACTCACGTGCACTGGTGGCTAATTCAATGAACCGAATAACCCCTTGAATTTTCTTTTTTTTCACGTACACATGTTCCATGACATTGGTGAGAGTTGATATACGTTCGTAAAATTCTAGTTGCAAAGCCACGGAGCTGCAAATCGGATGACGCGATAGACATGGCAATTCCTCTATCCCTTTGATCCCATAGTCGGGCCTCCCCCCTCTCTCTCTCGCTCTCCCTTTTATCCACATTGAATGCGAGGGCCTTTTACCTTATTCGGTCAATACTTTTCAAGGTTGCGAGCCTGCTCTGAAAAGCTCGTGAAACAGAGTGTACACGGCATAACGGTACATTGGACATGAGGTCTATCTTTTGTCGCAGGTGGCCCGTACGTAGGTGCATCCGCCGGCATCAGCTATTTCTCCGTAAATTTGTAACTTATGGCCTGTTGTAAAGATGTACAATATTATTTTCCTCGAACTACATACAGGACTGCCACGCAACATACGACTCCAATGACATATGCAAATCTTTTCTGCTAAATAGCCTAGTGCATAATTATTTATGTAAGACTAATATTAGAAAATAACGCTAAAATTGTACGTGTACTCTGCATGTGTGTGGTATTCAAGGAGTATTCAAGAGGTATTGGTTCACTACGATATGTTCATCCAGCGATTTTGATGGATTAGACAAACGCTCAACGGCCTGTCTCTATAATCTACCGTGTTCGTCATGTTTTACTACCAGCGATAAGTATACCTTGTCAACATGATATTGGCGGCTGTATATTGCCTCGTCTAAATTTCGGAAAATAACCCGAGCGTATTGAAATCCACGAGATCGAAAAGAAGGGAGAAACAAGTCAGATGTCTATAAAGGAGAATCAAACTATGTAGATATAATTGGAGCGATGTATATCATACCAATTATATATTATAAAGGGCGATTATTATTAGGTTATTATTAGTGGTGATGGTATCCTAGAGACAGACTTTCCTAGCCAGAAATAATTACTCCTTGCCACAACCTTTGGTTATGTCCTTCCATATGGCTATTTGCACGATTCCGCACGAATCAATAGCAATTCTCTCATCTATGCAAATACTTTGAATTAGGCTATGAAGTGGCCAAATTTGGAGCTAATACCAGTGATGGTGTTGCAGTTTGCATCTTGGAATTATCAAAGATCAAAGATTTTTGGGATCCTATTTAAAAAGGTCTATAAGCTAAATTTGCGAGAAAAAGTTGGATGATAATAAAGATAACGGAATGAAAAACAAAAAAAGAATTTTCGTTGCATTCCAACGATGCAAACTTTAACGCCATGCGGTACATCTCCCAACATAGGTATGTCCTAGTTTCGGGGAATTCGATTTGCAACTCCAAAACGACAGTTGTTCCGGCATAAAGGGGGCATCCATTAATTACGTGAGGTGATTTTGGAGATTTTTCGACGCCCCCTCTCCCCCTGGTGAGATTTTGCTCGACCCCCTCCCCCCTCCCCTAATCTCACGTGAGATTTGTCAAAATTCATACGTTCACGGAAAATAAATTGTAGTAGAAGTAACTGCGGTTGTAGTACCATTTACTCCACCATGTAAAGTAGTAGGGAGACTCTCCCTACATGATAAAAATTACGTGATTGCTAAAATTACTAAAATTACTAAAATTACGTGATATTTGCCGACTCCCCCACGTGAGATTGGGTGAGATTTCGCTCGACCCCCCCTCCCCCTAAACGCTTCACGTAATTAATGGACGCCCCCAAAGGAGAGGAAAATTCCGCTAGGATTTTGATCAATCCCAGATCCCAGATCGCCCTTTTCGCTAACGAATTAGTCGTTTAGGAAAAAAACGTGAAAAGCTATCTAACTATCGCCTTTAAACTGGTTGCGGCTAATATAAAGAAATCAATGAAACGCTTTTGGAACTTTTCTCAAAAACGCTTGAAATGGTCACGCTTGACGCCTAATTGCTAGCGAAAGGACCTACCCCGATATTCGTAATTTTGAGGGGAAAAGGGCTTCATTTACCACAAAAAAACTGTATTCAAATTAGGTAAGAAGTGACTTCTACCTAGAGTAGAAACACGCATTTTATTCAATTCGCATCGCATTCTGTGACAAATCATTGAGAAAAGTTCGTAAATATATCGTGAAGGGAATCGTCGACAAGTGACAAAATGCTTATGTGTATTATGGCATCTGGCGACAGACAACGGCGTCTCGTCGGTAAAAATAAACCCAGCGGCTAGTTCCCAGCGTATGTCAATTCAACTTGATTTTCCGATAGAGTAGCAAACGAGTTACACCAAGCTCGTGGTCCGAAAGACGAAGAATTGTTGTGAATTTTTCTGGGAAAACGTGGCAAGGTTTACAAATTTTATTTTTACACTAAAGAGTATGGTTTTGAGTATGTTTTGCAATTTTCGTATTGCCAAATCTTCATAATTATGGTAGATACAATGGTTTGTGCAGACCGCTGCTTGAAAAACGTCCTTCGCCGGTGACTGCTGCTCGGAAACAAATCATCCGAAATGAAAAGATCGAACGCATTTTATTTTTGCATGAAATTGTGTAGTGCTTGAATGCAGGGTTTAATAAAATAGAGATTTTTAAAAAAGTGGTCGCAGTCCTAAGTGAAAGCAACGATTTTCGGTGAAAAACCCCTCTACTTTAGTTGATAAAGAAAAACTATGCATCGAAAGAAAAATTCCTTCGTTCAAACACTGCTTTTTGATATGTAAAAAAAGCTTGTAAAATTGGAAATTCATCGGTGTAGTATTTTTTTACATATCGCCGTCAGCGATCTTAAAGAGGTCATATTGAGAAAAACGCGTTCAAAGTTCGCTGGTTCGCGGAACCTACCTATAAACGCCTATAACTCCCTCAATTTTAAATGGATCGACTTGAAATTCTCAGAGAATATTTTAAAAATGTTATATTTTAAGAACCCGTTGAAAACAAAAATTCAATATTTTCAAAAACTTTCAACTAGCTGTAGGCCCTTAAACCAAACGGTTGATCAATAAGCCATGAGACTCCTGCAGTCGCAAGAAAGTCGAGTACGGTCGAACGTTTCTAACGACAAATTATTTCATTGCATCGAACTTGAACGTTTTACCGCTAGGCTCGCATCGATACGTACACGTGCATAATCCTAGATGTGACGTTATGTAATCCCACTTCTACGCGCACGTGGGGCAATACTACCAGCGATTGAGGTCGGCGGAGAGGGAACTCCGGCAGGGCACCGCTGGTTACACACGAAGATGGGCACGATAAATTTCGCCAGCCAAGCATCCAGCGCACTTGAAACACTATAACCTAACCCCTAACTCATCTCGCGTTTGTGACGTGTTCGTGCCTGGGCTATCTGTGTTCGTGTTTGCCTGGTGTACGTTCAACCCAGTGTGGTACAGAGTATCATGCGATGTATGGATCAAGGTGGAGCAACTGTGGTGTAGGATTCGGACCGTATGCGAGAGCTTTCTACGTGTATCAACCTCTCCATTGTAGAAGATACGGGACGGTTCACGTCGTTTGGCGATGTAGGCAAGCGAAGGCAGAGAACAAAAAGGAGAGAGAGGGGGGATGGGATACAGGAGCGACGTCGCGACGAAAGAAGGGAAAGCTCTCCCTATACCGCAAGAGAAAGAGCAACAGAGAAAACACGTGCAGTGATGAACACACGGTTACCTTCATGCACGCATGAATGCTCGCCCGCAACCAACGAACACGCAAAGGGGATTATTTTTAGTTCAATTTGTCGCTCGAATAAAACCATAAAGCTTATATGATGTTGGCCACGTTGCATAAACGAACACACACAGCCTTGTCTCGACTAGGATTGTAGCTCTAGGTGCGCAAAGCTGCCCGGACGCTCAAGGGAACGAGAGAACAAACGCCAGAGCTGCAGCAGCCCAGGTGCAACGTAAAGCGCGAGATAGAGATCGCAAACGAGAGGAAAGCGGCCGCGCTAGGATTTTGCGAGTGTCGCGCCAACCAAGGCGCAGATATGTACTAATGTCGATGCACCCGAATCGGGACAATGTCAGATAAAATGCTTGTTCTGTCCTATTAAAGGAGCATGCGTTGAATGTTCTTATTCAGTCTGAATATGATCAGGAAACGTTCTACTGGCTCTTGTACGTGGCGAAGTGTTCGATAGTTCAATTTTATTTTATTTCATAAATTGGACATGGAGGCCACTGCTCCCCTTGATAGGTATTTGTATATTTTTATATTCCTACAAACAGGCCTAAGGTTTTTTTATGTGATAATGTGAATCGACAATTGTTGGGAATTGAACACTATTGAGCTAGGTCTCACGTTTGGAAAAACGCATTTCGGGGGCTAAATCGCCAAATTGCTTTCTACAAACTAGTAATCTAATAAAAATAAAAGATCGATTAATCAATCATCTAATAATGATAAAAGGAGTAATGTAATAACGAATAAGATTCGTCTTAAATTATCGATTTGGATGTTGATGGATGAAATTATACCCTTTGTTGCAATGAGAATGAGTATTGATTTATTGCAAAATGATTTCGGGTTCCGTAGTTTTTTAGATACGCACATTATTCATTTATTAATTTTATTTCCTGAGTTCCAAAGTATACCCTCATGAGTTTTGACATATTGCCCTTTCGAATTCAACTCTTTCCTAACACTTGCTACCCGCACTCGCTAATCTAACCCAACTTCCGTTGCGTCCACAGCCGCCTTACGCTACACTATGCCGCAATTGCCGAGGGTACAGGGAAACTAAGGAACATCCGTACCGGCATAGACGGCTCCATATTCTTCTAATTCTGGGTGCAGAGACTGTAACTCAAGTATCTACACCAAGGTCTCAGAAGTATTGGCCTTCCGCTTACTGGTTGACGCGCCAACCAGTGCACGGCGAAGCGGTCATCGCTCCGAGTATCGGCCATGCACAATACTGCTTAACTCGAAGTACCGCCGGAGTCTAACCCCGAGCGCCCATTCACCAGTGTCGGTAAGTACGCACATGATTATAATATCAAATTACAACTTGTCATTTAATCTGTTGTTCATAACCAATATCTTGCAAACACCGACAATCATCAATATTGACCATGAAATTCTTTTCAAATGCCGTTGAAAATGTGACGCTGTATAGCCGTGTCAAATGGAAACCAGTTTTGCGAATTTCTCCAATACTGATTATTATGCAGTAACCGCAATAACTTTTCGTAGTTTTCGTGACGTCACGAGAGGGGGAAACGCCAGAGGGGGGGGGGGTGTGATTATTGATTGATTAATCAATTGATTATCGATTGATTGATTATTCATTTTTATTTCATTTATTTAGTTCATTATTCAGCAGCTGTCGCATAAGCGGGGGGTTGGTTGACCCGTGTCGCTGGAAGAGGGATACAAAGCGATTGAATTATACGTATGCATGAGAGAAAGGGAGAGGCGGGGCCATCAGCTCACCTGCGTGTGGAAAATAAAGATAGGACGCTTTGTCTGCATGTAGAGAATCATATACATTTCATTTTAGCCATTCAATCACTAAAGTGGTTGGTTTTGTATGGGTAAAAATCCAACGAACTCAACCGCTACAAAAGTCTTCGAACGTCTCACGAACGTCTTCAAACATCTATTTACTAGCAAAAGCTACTGAGAAAGTTTCTTAACTCTTTCACACCTGACGGGACATATGCTGTCCCAGTCTGACAACATATGTCTCAGTTACTGAACAACATGTGCGCATTTCAGTGGTGAGGAATTCGCACCCTTATTGAGCAAGTTTCAGACAGAAAAGTTATTTCATCGTAATAATGACTTTGAGAAGAAATAACAGTTCTCGGTAATGAGGCGCACTAAACTGATTTTTTCGCCGTATTGAAAGGGTTAAAGTTCGAGCTAAATGCTGCTTTCATTAAATATATATGGCATTGAAGGGAAGATCCAATGAAAATTAGTATTTCTGAATTGCTTCAATTTATTTCGACAGATTTTGACTACCAAAGTACCTCGATTGTTTTTTAAAGGTGTTATTTCTAGGTGTTTTAAGATTCTCAATATATATCTGCAAAAAAAGCGATTGTAGTAGTAGTATTTATTTCAGGAATAGCCTTCAGGGTGTTCACATAGACGAAAACCGCCCTACAGGTTCCTTTCCCCTTACAATGTTTTCCTTGAGTCTATTATATTCCATTTACGATTTGCATATCGTTTCCACTCTCGCCCTCCTTCTTTCGTTTGTTACTTTTCCAAATAGTTTCTCGAATTACTTTATGTACACACATAGTTTTGTTACAGGTTCCTTCCTTAATGCCGATCCAAAAAATGATTGTATAATAATACAAATAAAGAAATGGAAATATAAAATATATATATACAACATATTTAATATATGTGTGTATGTGTGTGTGTGTGTGTGTGTGTGTGTGTGTGTGTGTGCGCGCGCGCGCGTGTGTATTCAACATCACAAGTCTATCAGTTTCAAAGCAAAGTGTGTAGAAAGAATGGTTGATGATAGAATCTTAGGATTTAACAATGACAGATTTAATTAATACAATCCTCCCGGATGATCAGAGTTCTGCATTACATAAGGCAGTTGAGAGATTTAACAAAAATAACAACGTCTTCGGATGGTGATCACGACTGGTCACTACGAGGTCTGAAAACAGAATGGCCCTTCGTTGTCCATTCCTCGGCGCCTCGCCTCGGACCCTTGGGCCTTTGTATGTTATCTTATCCCTTAGCTCCGGAATGAACAGCCCTGGCGTTTATGACCCACTCAAGAGTCATGCAACCCGATATCCGACTAATTGTGAGTCCCGTCGACTCATAAAGAAAAGCAACGAAAAACTTTTCCCACAAGTGTTACAACAGCAATTTGGATGAGACGAAAGATTGGCAAAATTTTCTGAACATCTGAATCGACTCTTTAAAATTAATGTGAAGAAACGATTCGTTTGTTCGTTGTCACTGTGCAGCACATCGGATGGTATTGTCTAATCCGTTTCATTTTATCGTCCAGCCATCGACAACGAGAGTTCATGCGTAACGTGGGTTAGAATGTGATCATCGAGGCGTATGGCTTCCGATAATGCTTACCTATTTGACGATCCAGGGCAGACGCACGGACAGGACAATAGTATTGAAGAGTCATTCCAGAATTTTCACGTATATATTCGCGCAACTCGATGACATACATGACGAAATTTAATCAGGTCAACGAGTCATCGACAATTGTCGCGCGGTCGTGATGAAGTATTTGTTGGCTCAATAGATGCAAATTATTACTTCTCATTTATACGTGTTTTCGACAGCTTTGAACATCGTATTAATGCATTCTCACGACATTTAATTTTCTCCACAAATGCCCCAAATTTTCTTCGATAAACATACAATTTCATGGCTTGCGGGCTTTTTGAATTTTCGTACCTCTAGGTACCTGCAATTCCGTACACGCGTAAAATGTACGTGCTTTCAAGTAAATTAAATATTGACATGGTATAAAATTGGTCTACTCGACTATTGATATTGCGACAATGCCCACTGAATATAATTCGACTGCACAAATATATATCCATGGAATATTTGACGATGTGAAATGACGATTGAAAGAGAAAAATAATTTAGCGAACCGATGCTCCGTGTGCTGGATGCATAAAAAATCAATTCATGAACCATTTAATAACCACGATATATATATATATACGCATGTAGAACCATAGATTGGCAGCCAATTGAAAACATTAATGAAATTCCCATTAAAGCTTCATGCAATTCGAAATGCTCGTTTCAATGAATAATTTCCCGCGCCGGCAGAAAATAGAGAGGACGAGAACTTTGAAACATTCTTGAATTTCACAGTCTACCGGATTGAAAATGGACCACAGCCGGAGCTCCGAATGGAACGAGAGGTGGAAATCCGCCACGAAAAGAGCAAAATTAATTAATTCGCGATTTGGATACCTCAACGTTTTTCCTTTTTTCTCGAATTGCGATCATAAGTCGATCATACGGGGGTCGGTTTTAGTAAACAAAAAACGCAATACTATCCAAACGCAAAAATTGAAGCGAGATCTAACTCGTTCGGCGGGGAAATGAACTTCGTTCAAGTCATACTAAAATTTCAAAGTACACACTGTTCTCACTCGACATTACATTGGTATTCGTGAATTTTCCACGCGACACAAACAACTGAATAAACTCAGTTTACCGCGTTGCGTAAGAAATGTTACTAATTAACCCTTCCTTGACATACTGAGTCATTTTGACCCGGACGAATTTGAAATGAAATGTTTACTTTCCTAAAACCGAGTTTTCAATTATTTTTTATTGGAAGTACAAATAAGTCTCCGCCGTTTGACAAAAGATGGCCCCACCAGGAAGTGATGGTTGAAATTGTCAGATGTAAAATGTCATATCGTAAGGTTAGACATCTGATAAGACCATAACCTTGAAATATTATCGATTTTGTATCAGCATCACACAATTTTTTTCGTGCGAAAATGTCGAGTTTTGAGCCAAATAAGTCATTTGCGGAAACTCTTGCGTTTGGCACGAATCTCCCTCCAATAATGCTTCCGCGTCTTCGTACACTTTCGGTCTTCCGCTACGTTCTTTGTCTTCGACGTCAAACTCACCGTTCTTAAACTTTTGAAACGACTCACGACAACTTCTCTCACTTGAAGCAGCCTTACCATATGCTTCTACAAGCAACCGATGCGCCTCAGCTGCAGATTTCTTCAAATTAAAGAAATAAAAAGTCCCCGCAAAAGACGCTTATTCGGCTCGAAACTCGACATTTTCGCACGAAAAAAATTATGTGATGCTGATACACAATCGCTAATATTTCAAGGTTGTCTAACCTTACGATATGATGTTTTACATCTGACACTTTAACCATAACCTCCTGGTGGGGCTATCTTTTGTCAAAGGGCGGATACTTATTTGTACTCCCAATATACATAATTAAGGGGTCTTCTCACTTTAGACGCTAAAAAAGGCTATTCTCATGATTTTTTTTTGATAGTTTTATATTATAGATATTGATATAAAAATGGTTAAACTTAAGAAATATACTGCTGAAATACATTTTAAAAATGCTGTTATGTATTTATGTAACCCAAAAAAACTTTAAACGCGTTTTTCTCGAAACAACGTTTTTCGACGGCTTGTTGATAAAATCTTCGAAACTATTGAACCGATCCTTATGAAATTTTAACCACATTCTTTACAACTATAGCTATAGCGCATATCAAGGATTTTTTTAAGTTCTGATTTTTTCTATTTTTTTCCAAAAACGGTGAAACGTTTTTTGATTTTTTTTTTTCGAAAAATATCCACCATTTTGTTATTTTTGCATATATCCAAAATCGTATGATATGCGCTATAGCCATTAACATACTAAATCTAAAACCGTTTGATTTTTTTGTTTCGGTTGATCCATCTCCGAGATTTCATCAACAGCGCAGACCCACCATTTTTTTAGGACATTTTTTTAACTACCATTTTCGTCTATAAATAGTGACTTAAATAAATACATTTTTCTTTTATGTATTTCGAAAGTGTATTTATTAAGTGTAACAACTTTTATATCAATATCTATAATTTAAACCTATAAAAAAATCATGAGAATAGCCTTTTTTAGCGTCTAAAGTGAGAAGACCCCTCACACTTACCGCGATATCGCGAAACACAAGTAAAATTCCCCGGCCTGTGTAAACGGGCAATCGTAGGCTAAGTGCACAAAGGGGTGTACGCAAATTACGTAACGCCAAATGTCCCAATTTTTACCCCCCCCCCCCCTATTCCGTTACATAACTTTGCCGTCAATAATTGCTATTTTTTCATAGACAACTAATTATGAAAGGATCGGGTTTATACTCATTTCATGAAGTATATATGCGTTTAGTTTTATACGAATTTTTATGGAAACGTCTTTAAATTGAACCGTGATATATGGCATATATGGTGAAAATTTCAAACAAAAAAATTGAAAAACAGTTCATAAGTTTTTGAGTTTTCGCTGGGACAAGGTCGAGAAAAGTAGTTTCGAGAAAAACGCGTTCAATGTGTTCATTCCGTTTTTCATGATATAAAGTAATGTTTTTTATAGAATATTGATACTTACATTAAAGTATCTGGTCGCGGGCGATATGACGGTTCTCCATCTGCATTATATTTCACAAAATAATAAGAGCCTGCACTTCACCTATTGTAAACAATACCACACCTTTAGGGACTGAGGGCACTAACCGGTCGCGAGACCTGTTCTCACTAAAGTGACTGCAACTCCGTAAATTTTCGCACTTGTGACTAAAAATTTTGTCAACATATTTGTGAACATATTGAGTTTCAAAATATATGGAAAACGAAATTTCTTTTTTATAAATTTTGCTTGGGGAATGTGAGCAAGGGGGAAAGCTCCTGTGCAAGTTCTTGCACAGTGACTTCCCCCCTTAACTGACATTTCGTATGGAAAGCTGTCAACTTTCCGCGGTGAAATTGTGCGCACGTTTTAAATTAAAAACTTGAACATGCGGAAATTTTGCTATTTCTGGCAGCTCTAAAATCGCGACGTAACGCAAACCGTGACACCCTCTCCCCACGTACGTGAACCGTAACGCCTAGCCGAACCCCCCCCCCCCCCCCCCCCAATTGCGTTACGTAATTTAGGTACGCCCCCTAACATGTAAGATTACCGAAACGATATCATCAACGCATGGGTCATATTAGTATGCTGTTGTTTTTATTGGAAGTCGAGACTTGAGCGCACTCTATACAAGAGTATCGAAATACCGTAGATCGTCGCCAACGCGCGACAATTTGATATTATATTACATAAATTGATCCAAAAATCGGCCATGATAATACGCACTGCAGAGATCTTTAAAAAATCAGGTAAACTGGTAATTTTTCATGACATTTCATGACTTTTCAGATCAGTAGACACCCTGATTTTCTATAATTTGTTGCACATTTAGGCTCCATTCGCCTATAAGAGATCGTAAAATATATTTTAAGGGTTGCCTGACCAACGCAACCCATCCTTATTGGCGGTAATAAAATTGGTCGTAACCGATGAGACTCAAGACCTAAATTCGAACCATTTTTTTTCCTCGTTCCAATTTACTGGACAAGGTCTCATTGCCTATAAACACTTACCGTACCGAAAGTGTTTCCCCGATCGAGTACTGATTGGGAAATTCGGCATCAGTAGATGATTCTGAATCTATAACGGTATTGAGGAATCGTTTGAACCTCGTAGTTTTTCGTCGAAAGTTGAACTTTATTTCTTACAGCCTGCCATTGTTGGAATTTTTTACCTTCCATAAAAGTATTTGGTCATACGAAAGTTTTATTATTAAACTAAAAGAACATTCTTTCATTCTTCATTCCGGATCACCCTAGTTCCCCGAATCACCTACACCCATTGGCCATGAAGCGACGACGGTATTTTGTTTAAATAAGAAAAACTTCATTGTTCACCAATACTTTTCAATAAAAAAAACTCCTTTCATGGTCGTGTTATCTCGCGCTGCGGCGATGTGAACTAGCCGCCAAAATCGTGCGATATGACAGCATTGGACTTCTTTCTGTGGGGTTTTGTAAAAGGAAAAGTGTATGCCAATGATCCACAGACCATTCTGGTGCTCAAGGAAGCAATTGGACATACCATTAAGGAAATTGATCCGCCGTTATGCCAAAATGTTATTGAAAATTTCGACAGAAGAGTGAAGGTTTGCAAACAAGGAAGAGGCGGCCATTTATCTGATATTGTACTCCACACATAATCTCTATGTTTGTGCCTTATATGAAAATAAAAATATTCGTACTTTTCAAATAAAAAATACGTTTTATTAATAAATAAAAATGGCACGTCTTTTTGAGATACCCTGTGTTAATTGTAATGGTGTCGAACTTGATGGAACTTTTATCTCTGATCATCGGTTAATCCGCCCTTATTTTCTTTCAGGGATATGAGAACATGGTGCAAGGTTTTCGATATCGTAAATGAGAACACCACGCGCACCAGCAGAAAGGACGAGAATGTCCACTCGTATGTACGTGTGTCAGTACACGTGTCTATAGATTGGCCCATATGCGCGTGACGTCAAGATTCATGGAACTCAAATTGAAATCAATAAGCCGATTATAGGCGCTGCGTGCTGTGCACGTTGAACGGAGATTACATTGCTTTGAATTGACACCGACTGATGGCTGTGCGGCAACGAGCTTTCCTTGGTAATGTCACTGTGTGTATAAACGTATCTACGAGGGGAATCTCCGCACTGTAAAATGGATCCGAAGGCCCGTTGAAAAAAAAGACTCACACGGAGACAGTCGTGCTTAGTTTTCGAGATACGACAGGTTCATTACATGTCGACATTTTTTATTTTCCACTAAAGTTTTGTTCAACCCCTCCGTTGTTACACACCGTAAAAGTTTCAAGCTTACCAGACTGGGTGAAATGACCCAGCCCATTTCCCAATCATGGTGAAATGTAAAACTTATCCACAGTTAACATTGTAAAACATATAAGAGAAATTATTATAGGGGAGATCAGAATGTAGCTTGTTTTAAAAATATCGTAGAGTAGCCGCCGTTTCATCAGAATGATGTTGAAGTTTGCATCGTTGAAAAGCAACAAAAAATGTTTTTTTTTTTTCAGTCCCTTATTTTCATTATTATAACAGATATCTGTTTGCAGCTTTTAATTCAAGTTCTCCAAATAAGCGTCTTAATGGGTTAAGCTACTGTAACGACCCGAAAATGAGGATTATTTGGAAAGGTTAATTTTGAAAGAACAAGATGATTCAAAAATCGTTCGGACATTTATTTGTATGTAGACGGACAAAGTTTCGAACCAAATTGCATTTAAAAAAAATTAGTAATGAAAGAAGTTATAAACAATTTTGTGAAGGACCTTTGAACGTGAGGGGCTCAACAGTGTACTTGATTTTGGCCACCAGGTTGATCCGAAACAAACAAAAAAACGAGTTTCTTCTTAAAATATATAATATTGGCTAAGACTTGGCCGATTTTCTTGGTTATCGTGTTTCAAAAGTCATCAATTTTTTTTTAAATTTCTCTTTCGATTTTTGGAGGGAAAACGATATCATTATTGTTAATAACTAATAAAAACGAAAATGTCAAGAAGAAAAGCGTCGGTCAAGACTAAACCAATGTTACACTGCATGTGTCCCAAATTTCAAGTCAATCCGTTTATCAGATGCCGAGAAACCGTGTACACCGTTTTGAAAAACATAGTTTCAAGGAAAACGCCCTCAAAGTTTTATTAGCAGTTCTATCGCTGTAATCATACGTTTACTTTCAATCTGCGACTCGTGCACCATATGTTGAACCTTCCTCTCCAATTTGAGTTCCCTTAAGTGACGAACGAGAGTTCGTCATTTTCACAGTAGCACCTTAAAAAATCATTTAGCGATTTTCGTAGCTAAAATCTGCTAGAAGAAATTCGAGGAAGCGAAAAGAAAATTATTTTCATTGCATTCCAACGACGGCATTCTTCGACCTCATTCACCAAGTGGACGTGGGGTCAGTTTGGTTGACGTTTGTGTATCACACAGCATAAAAATAATTAAAAAAAACAACAAAAAAAAGTATTTTCGAATAAATACAGGTCGCGAATATAAAATAAGTTCGTTTAACGAGTGAAATATAAATGGTCGTATCTACCTTGAAAGAGCTATGTTGCGACAGATGCAATACGAATTGGGAAATACCATATTGATATATCGGAGCTGAAAGTGGGTTGACAGTTTGTAAACAGACGAACCCGAGCGAGGTAACGTTTCGCAGAGCACTAGGTCTGGCAGTGAGACATATTGCAAGCACGAATTCATATAGAAAACTGATCAAATGACGGGAATAATTTCTACGGAAAGGTATTGAGAAATATATTATGTTACGAATTCTTAACCCTTATTTTCTTTTACGATCTTGTATTTAAGCGAATTTCATTTTTTGCGCCGTTTATATTTGAGCGGAATAATATTTGGTTGTTCGTTTGTGGTGTAAATAAATCTATGAATAGGTGGTCAATTAGCACTCGTTTGTGAATTGAAATGGAAAACTAACGGTTTTCCCAAATCCTGCCGAAACGAGATTTCACTGGGCCCATTACCCGTGAAAAGAAATTTTTAAAGAGGTACGGTGATTGGAGCGAATTCAAAATAAAAGCCCGATTTTTTTAATAGCATTGTCGAGACCTTCGTCCATGCGTATGCGGAGTTTCCACGAGATTTACCGTACACTTTCCGAGTTATTAATTGTTAAAGTTGGTGAAATAATCACACGTAAACGACAAAATGTGCCTGTCCTCTCATATATCGATTTTTTTGTGCTACTTGGAGCCAAGAAACACGTAAACAAAACTGATGGTTGCGTTCGTTGAATCTTTGTGATCGATAAGGCACCTTGAATTGGAAAGCTCACCGCAGAAATAAGCAATAACTTTAGAAGGAAAGTCGCAAAAACCGAAGTTTTCAGAGAGCGAGACTTCTCGTGACGTAACAGCAGCCATCTTGCTCGACGTGTGACAATGCCGGATACCCGCGCAAATTTGATTCGTCTATCGGATATTTTCAACGCGAATTAAAAATATGATTGTGCGAAGCCGTACATTTTTTAATGAATTATAAAGGGCCTCTCGTCGATATTTACTTGAAGTTCTTTTACGTACAGCAAAGGCATCTCAATTTTTCTGGCGACATGTACCTATACAACGCATCTATATATAAATTCAGCATAGGAGAACCGTCATATAAAATAAACGTTCCTTTTTATACCTGCAAATATTGTGAAAATTGGGAAAGGGAAAAATAACATAACAATCGATGAAATATGTTTTGACTTTGAACAGGTTGGACATTGGATATTGAGGTTAACTTCAACGCGACGTTTTTTTATTTGCAATCGCAATATTATCTTTTTATTTTCTAATTCTTGTCCGTCAGAATATACATTTGTCTCTAAACTGGACTTCAGGTACAATCCCGTTACTCTTTTGATAAACTTCCACAGTATTTTCATTCTCCATGTTAACCGGCTACAAAAAATAATAAGCCGAGCGCGTGGAACCGATGACAGCCACCGAAAATGCAACGATGCTAAACGTCAACGATATGGCGTACTACTGAAGTCGAGTAGTAGATTATTAAGGTTGTTTCCATATTATAAAAATAATAGGAAACTCGAAATTGAATACTTAAAAAATACTGCACTCAAAAACATTCCAATTTCCATCTTTGCGGGACAAATCAAAACCACTATAAGATAGTTTTTTTTTTCAACCGAATACCCATTTTGTTGAAAAAAATATATATTAAATTGGCATTTTTCAAAATGGGGTCAAGAGACTGATGCATTTACAAAGATATTGATTTTTTCAGGCCGACATACCGAAAAAGAAGTTCAACACTTTTAACTGGTAATCTGAGGCTGTGACATATATTTAAAAATTTTGCAACTCACATACCTTTGCCTGGGACTTTGTCACCCAAATATCCTCAACATTTGTCACCGAAACGCTATATTCTCTTCAAAACAAATGATAATCAAACGTCAATCACAATACGTCATAGTCGAAAGAAAAAATTATTCTTTCACTCTCGCTAACCAAAGATTTTTTTTGTCACGATACGAAACGTCCCGCATCCCGTAGTAATGATAAAACCCGAAGAAGAGGACGAAAATGGGACAGAAAATAGGACGTCTGCCGGATACGTGGAACGAATTGAAAGAAGAAAAAGATCGCGTGTTGCACTGGAGTTCTGAGATACTCGCTAGAGTCGACGACAATATCAGAAGTGAAGATGCTTTTCTGACGGACTACGACAACGCGAAGATCGATGCGAAAGTTGATCGATGGATTGAAAATCACCGACAAAAGTGGGAAGTTTCATTACCGAAGTATACACAGGAATATCCGCGAAACACTCTGAAGGTCGACGTTACCGAGGTAAAAATATAAATGCATGCTAGAAATAATAAGAGTTTTGTCTACGGTTGCAATATCCCCTCTACGTCTGCTGTTTCTGCCATTTACATATTCACTTATATTGTGATGAACTTTGCATCGTTGGAATGCAATGAAAATCAATGTTTCTGAATTCCGTCAATTTCTCTTTGCACATTTTGCCAATAAAAAACCCTTAACCATTTTTTAAGATATTCATTTATCGATCTACAATATAAGTCTATGAAAAAAACAGAGCTCTTCTATAATGACAAAAATTAGGAAGATAAAATGTAAAAAACGGTTTCGGTGCGTTCGAACGATGCAAACTTCAACATCATTGACTTATCAATTTATTCGTATTGACGCCTTAAATATTCATTCAGTTGATGTATTTCGTATTTATTAACTATATAGATACTTTCCCCTGAATCCCAGCATATACCCTTGCGGGTTTTTACGTATTATCCTTTCAAATTGAATTCTTCCCTATTAGAGGTCGTCCATTAATCACGTGAGGTTTTTTCGGCCACTATTTGAGCCCCCCCCCCTCCCCCATGGTGATATTTGGTGAGTTTTCTGCCCCCCCCCCCCCAACATCACGTGTATTTTTTTATTAATAAACGTAAGATACAAGCGATAAAGAGTGCGGTATTTTATTATGAAAAACGAAATAAGATATATTGTCAGTATATTTAAATGGCATCGTCCGCGCAGTCACACAAACAAAAATACACGTGATAAGTCACAACCCCCCCCCCCCCCCCTATTTGAGCCTCGCGTGATTGATGGACGACCCGTTACTCCCTATTACTCTCCACCCGGTTCCATCCACAACCGTCTTAAGGCAGTATCGTTATCTAGATCACCGTTTTGGAGGTGATTTTCAGGATGGAATAACCATAAAATTGTTCGAGTTTTCTTTCTGAAATGTTTACACATATTTATTGATCCTTCAAGAATATGTACCAGTGTTGTGGACGTTGCATGGAACCGAAAAAAAACCAAACATAGACTCAATCTGTATAAGTGTTGTAATGTTTGACACAAGATTTAGCAAAAAAACATCACAAAATGGCGGTCTGCTAAACTTTAATTATCAATTTTTCCTATTTTTCTGACCATTCTACGATATAAAAATAAAAGAATTATTTCAACTCAATTCTGCTACCAACGTTGAAAGAGTCTATTGAAGGTGTATGCCAAATCTGAGCGCAATCGGACAATTGGTTATCGAGATAGCGTGGTTGCCGATTTGAAAAGCATAATTTCGAGAGAAACGCGTTTAAAGTTGCTGGTTTTCACGAGACGTATCCAGAAAAGTATGTAGAATTGAAAAAATGAGAAAAAAACGGTTGTTCCAAATTTTCGGAAAGCAATACTGGCTTAAATTAAACTATATCGCATTAGTCGAGAGTACGGGGAAACTGCGGATAACCGGTACCAATATAGGTGGCCCAATATTCCTCTGATTCTCTGGTGCACAGACTTTAACTCAAATGTCTACACCAAGGTCTCAGAAGTATTGGCCTTCCGCTTACTGGTTGATGCTTCAGCCGGTGCACGGCTAAGCGGTTACCGCTCCGAGTATCGGCCATGTAAAACACTGCTTACCTCGAAGTACCGCCAGAGCCGAACTGCGACCGCCCATCCACCAGTGTCGGTCGTTCCCATCTACTTATTTATTTCCGAATGTATCGTTTCATTTGGTGAAAAAAAAATGTACAGGTGGCCGACGATCTTAGACACAAAATGAGAAAAGACTATCAAGCCGCCTACGCGAGAACGAAAAAATTAACAAAAAGAATCGACGCTATGGGCATAGACGAAAGAAAAATACATACGGAGTTACAGAGCCTGGAGATCGCGTGCGACAACGACCCTAAAATATTCGCAAATAAATTTGGGCCCCTGAGAAGGAGAGTCTTCGAGAATCTTCGCAAGTCGGAAAAAATGAGTTTCGAGGACAAGGGACTCAGAGCATCCTTTACGCGAAAGGTAAAGGACAATTGTAGGAGTAGAGAACACCGCAACGTTCAAATTCTTGTTGATGATAAGAAAAAACGTTTTCAAACGTTATACGTGAAACGCCGTCACGAGATTGCCAAATCAAAATCCAACCTATCCTTTGACGCAGTTTTCGCAAACCTTCTTCGTACATTTTATTGTTTTATAAAATAAATGATTAGTTTGTTTTGTCCTTTTTTTAGATTTATGACATCGATCGGAAATACATCGAGGAATGCGCCACAAGGATCAACAAACTCGTAAAAGATTTCGAACAAAGTGTTGAGAACTCGGTATAATAGTGCGAGAAAATTCAGCCTGGTAGAATCGATTAAAATATTATCAAGCGTGGAACGCGCCAATTGATCGATTGATCCAAGCTTGGAATAAGCAGCACCGGAATGGAGCAAACAAAAGCAGTGAAAGTCGGTCTCAGACCGAATGACTCAAGAAAATTCAGCGAGTCGAAAAGAAACAGTGAATTTACATTAATCGAGCGTAGTTACCAGGAAAACAGAGTACAACCCGTTCTCCGGGTCTTCGCCATTTGTAGGAGTCGTCCGAAAAGCGCGCAAAGGGATACCGAGACTTCTTGGGGTTCCGACTCGAAAAATCTGTATTCCACGCACCGTATTATTATGGACACTAGGCACTACCTTTTAACCTCCTACAATTCTCGAAGAGGGATGTTATTCTACGGTAGACGTTCCGTGCCAATCGCGCACGTTTTGTAAGTCGATAACTTGTCATTCTGCAATACTTACATTTCTTATATTTACTATCCGGAGGAAGATCTTCAAACAAAATTCATTAAACTTCTAAATAAAACATTTTGGACGCATAGATCGAGCAAAGGTTTTTCTGCATTTTTTTATTCTCTTTAATCGAAGAACTTCTAATCAAACTCTAACTTTGTTTCCACTCTACGGTCTTGATGCAAAAAGTGGACATTGACCTCGGGACCAACGTTAATTATTCACAGTGAAGAGAATCACAGCGAATTTGCAATCGAAAATATTTGACCGTTGTTACCTAAGAGATTTCTACGTTTTTATGCATTATTATAATCATGAAATATTATTTTTCTCTTCTCTCCTCGGTCGTCATGTTCGATCGGAGAATTATTCCAATTTGTTGCTTCTCATGTAACTTTCAAACTCTACTAACTGTGTTCTGTTATTGACCCCACAGAGAACGTGGGGCCAAAAAAAGGTCACTATTAATGTGACCTTTCTTGGCAATCTTTTAAAAATAAAAACAATTAAGTAATTAATTACCACTTATTTGTATTAAGTGTTGCCGACGTACGGCAACTTCGCGAACATTGAGGTTAGCAACAATGCTCTTCATTCGCCAGCAAACATTCGTAATCTTTTATCAAACCTTGATGGTTCAATATTGACCTGAAATTTCAACAGAACCTGACATGTCTGAAAAAAACGGTGATTATTAATACACTTCGTAATCGAGTCCCGAATCCTACAAATGTATTGTAACAAAGGGAGACTCCTTACAATTTATATATTCCAGAATCAATCCAATTTGTTGCACCTCGTTGATTTTCGAACTGTACATTTTTATTGTTCCCTGTTATTGACTCACAAATTTCACATCGAGTTGATCGAATTTTAATAGTAATCCCCAGTCTGTAAAGAATATATATATATATATATATATATATATATATATATATATAATTAATTTAAAGACTTTATTCCTCCAGGCAGCGAACTTTTTCAGTTTGCACTGGAAAACATCATTATTAATGATATTGAAGTTTGCATCGTTAGAACGCAACGGAAATTTCGTAGTCCAATTTTTTTACCACATTTACCGCTCCAATATTACTCAAACTTTTTTCAGGATCCTGGTAGGAGATCTTCAGCCTAAATTTGTAAGAATAGGTTTTTGATGGTAATCAAAACGAGGAAATAAAAAAATGGACTAGAATTCTTGTTGCAAACTTCAACATCGTTATTATTATGAGGATTATTATTATTAATACGCAGGTTAAATTTATCTCCAAACTCCTAGATTTTCATATTTTCACATATTTAATTGTCTGATAATAACAACAAAAAAGCTAGCAATAATTTTCAATGACGACAGTCTCAATAGAAAGTCCCCATTCTATGTTTCGCTTCGAAAAAAAATTATATTCGGTTTAGAATGATTGAGGCGATAATTAAAAACGTTTACGAACAGCCCACGAATAAAAAGAAAGAGGCTGCTATACAACGCGAGAAAGTTGAATATCATTTCTCTCGATTGGATATTCAAAATGTATGTTCTCTGCATATCTCGTATTTCTCTCGCAAAACGTAAGAGCGTTCAAATGTAGAATAATCGCTTTGCAATACGTATTCTATTTTTTAAATACATTTAGTTCCTCGCATCACTTGTGTGTGTTAGGAAAGTATAGTCCATTCTATCGCAGGCCATTAAATTTATATCGCTGTATTGTGAAACAGCACTTCGGTTTATGGACAGGCACGTATATATATGTATATAAGACTTCGCCGCGTCTCTCGGTATACATGTATGCACGCTCATCGTATATACGTACGTTCTCTTACAACGATTCACGCGGATCTCTCGTCTCCCCCCACCATGTAACGCGAGCGAAGTATAACGTTCGCGAGCACGTAAATGGTGGTTCGCGTCGTTAGGGTAGGCTCTCTCGGAGACTCCTACCATCAGGAGTCCAGGAGGTCGCAAGAATATCAAGAGCGCTCTCGCGCCGTCTCTCGCGCCAGCTGATCCACGCGTCGACTCTACACACACTTTACATATCCCGCCAATTTTTACTCCCGTCTTTCCTGTTCTCTCTCTAGCTTACTCTCTCGCACTCCTGTATTTCGTTTTGACGAAATTTCTCCGACAAGACTCGCGTCTTCCGACTGGTACCTCAACCAAAAGCGCCAAAAACGGAAACAGGCGGATTTTTATTTATTTTTTTCCGAAAACAATTCATACAGGAAAAAGGCGATATTTTGAGAGGAGCGAAGACAAAAAAATTGTATAACAATCATAATATCGAGGGCATTTGATGAGAATGAAGTTCGCATAGTTGGAGTGCAATGAAATTGATTTCTTTGTATTACTTGAGGGCTTACACGTAGTCGAAATTGCAGAAAATATCCATTGTTGGTTTTCGGCAGATTCTCAAAATATAACATCAAAAATACTTTCTGAAAATTTCACGTTGATTTACAGGTAGGTTCCGCGAACCGGCGAACTTTGATCGCGTTGTTTTTCTTCAAAATCGTTGACCACTATATCTCAACAATCATTGCACCGATCAAATTTGACAAGCTCCTTTTACGTATCAAAAAGCAGATTTGATATATAAAAGGAACTTGACAGAAAGTATTTTTTTCGAGGCGTAGTTTATTTTATCAACGAAAATAGAACGTTTTTTCACCGAAAATCTAGCTAGTTTCACTTTGGACTGCGTTCATTAAAAAAAAAACAATATTTTATTTAATCCTTTTTCCAATAACTAGATTAGATGACCATGCAAAAACTAAATGCGTTTGATTTTCTTTATTTCGGATGAATTGTTTACGAGCAGCAGTGGTCACCGCAAAGAACGTTTTTCAAACCAGCGGTCCGCTGTATCCAATGTATCTACCATATTTATGAATACTTTTCACTACAAGAACTGTAAAAGATACTTAAGACAGTCATCTCATAACAGATTTTTAAAAATCGAAGAAATTTTTTTGCACAGTTGCAAAATTGTGTGCGCGTTATATGGACCCGCCATAGCAGACTAATGGTGAGTGAATATGTACTTTGTGTAAATCGTACTTGATCTTTTAAACGAATTTTTCTCAAAACTGTATTTTTCAAATTGTTTTTCATGATATGTCTAAAAAACTATTGAACGGATTTCGCTCAAATTATGGCATAGTATTGGGAGTACAAATAAGTCTCCGCCGTTTGACAAAAGATGGCCCCACCAGGAGGCTATGGTTGAAATTGTCAGATGTAAAACGTCATATCATAAGGTTGGACATCTGGTAAGACCGTAACCTTGAAATATTAGCGATTTTGTATCAATATCAGATAATTTTTTCGTGCGAAAATGTCAAGTTTTGAGCCGAATAAGCGTCATCTGCGGGAACATTATAACTCTTCTTGACTTCTTTAATTTAAAGAAATCTGCAGCTGAGGCGCATCGATTGCTTGTAGACGCATATGGTGAGGCTGCATTAAGGTAGTACGTGCACAAACCTCCACATTAGAAAAAAAAAATTATTTTTTGTATGCTGTAGTAGAGACATAAAAAATGACGTCCGCGAAAACTTTGCAGGCCTTACCGGCTAAATACAATAGTAATTAATTGATGAAATCAATGCATTTAACGCGCACCATATAGGGAATCCGTGCGGATCGAACTTTGGGACGGAAATAATAATAGTTCCCGGTTAGATCAGAGCTATGCGAAAAGCGACGAATAACAAGAAAACTGTCGCGGTCACGTATGTTCCATAAAAAATATAGGTTGCGGGACATTTCGAGCAGATATCATCGATTCAAACGACTCATTTTTGCGTTTGCAGCTGCGTCTGCCATCTCTCTTATTACAATATGCACATTACACATACACTACAACACACGATTACACATACGGTAAACAAACACATGCTTGACATGTATCGAAATATGAAATGGCGGCCTGTGACAACTCAAGTCAAATCTGATTGCGATTTTACTTCAGTTACCAAACTATAACACAAACCGTTATCACATGAACGTCCCAAATAATTATTTTCTGTATCATATTTATTATTATACCCAAATACATTATAGTTTGCTGTTTTCAGGTTCGATAATTTATAGATTTTCTGTTGACTAGTCAATCCGCTAGTACTACCTTAAGTGAGAGAAGTCATAAGTGCTTTCAAAAGTTTAAGAACAGTGAGTTTGATGTCAAAGACAACGTAGCGGAAGGCCGAAAGTGTACAAAGACGCGGAATTGGAATCATTACCCGTGCGGAAATTGAGTTGGGGCTGTGATCGGGCCCCAATAATATTCCCGTAACTTTATTCGGGCCCTAATCTGGAAGCCACTTGAGGGCCGTTAGCGGCCAGTCACACTTTGTCAACAAGGGCCATTAAAGGCGCAACGATCGGGTCCTATAATATGCCTCAATGGTGCCTCATCAAAACCATTTTAGCGCCCTGAAAATGCCTCAACGGCGCCTCATCATAACCATTTCAGCGCCATAAAATATCCGTATCAGTGGATATACGTGTATGTTAAATGCGTCAGGGTATATCTGTATTGGTTTTTATGTAAGTGTTCATGTGCATAGGTGTGGGCGTGAGTACATGTGTATGTATGTGTGCGCGCGTAGAAATGTGATTGCGTATTTGCATGTGTGCCTTTATGACAAACTGCCATGACAAAATTAATACAAAAAATGATGTGAGGCGAACTCTCTTCACTGTAAAAAATTATTTTTGAGAAACTATCCACTATGACAACATTTTTTAGAATTGTGATAGCTTGTAACACTTAAGTTTGAAATTGTAAGATTATCACATTGACTATAGTTATAGTCACAGTCTGAAATGAGTCTGTAAGGGTACAGAACGCGAAGGAGCGACATTATATGTCCGCTGTATAAAGTAAAGTATGAATGACTCCAATAAAGGTAATATTATCTTAGTTTTAATTAGGACATTATTAAGTAATTGAATAAGTAATTCTCAATCATTAATATATCATGAAAAAATATCAATATATCACGGGGAAAAGATACACCACGGCATTCACTTGTTTTTCTGCAAGGTCCACGTAGATAAGTCATCTCGATGAGACTTAAGGCATCCTGCGCCCCCCATGCCAGTCTTTTGCATTATTTAAACAAATATATTTCTACCATACATCCATTCTAAGGAATGGATGTGTAGTAGAAATAAAAAAATATATGGGTCTACTGAATCACTAGAATCTATTTCCATTGAGGGAAAAATCTGGAAAACAAAGACCAATTTATTTACTTATCCTACACAGTCAGATAAAGTTTATGAATGGGAAAGATCAGCGAAGTCTTCAGAAGAAATAATTTTCCCTATGATGAGTATTGAGCGGAAATTAGTTGCTATAAAAAAGTCAAGAAAACCGGTTGGGACTGTTCACACTTATGCGCTAGCATTACTCCATGTATGAGTGAAACCATGAGTAATTGTATCTATGATGTTGTATCTATGATGTTGTATCTATCATAGATGTTGTATCTATGTAAAAGGTTTCTTTAATTTGATAAATAAATACTGTCTGATGTTTGTCTGCATATTTGTGTTCATCGTTGATTTTTTATTTGCTAATGCCCTTACGCTTTTTCCCCATTTGCGTTCGATAATATTGTTCGATCGATGTATGTAATCGATTTGAATAATTGAAATACCATCAACCATGTAGCCTAAGCTATTTATACTGGTTTATCGCTATAAGAGTCAGATCTGGGCCTATTGTGGAAATCCCTACTTGTTTATCCCTATACTGGCCAAGTCGGGTACTATTGTGGAAATCCCTACAGGTTTATCTCCATAATGGCCAAGTCGGGGCCTATTGTGGAAATCCCTACAAGTTTATCCCGATAATGGCCAAGTCTGGGCCCATTGTAGAAATCCCTACTAGGGCAAGCACTAGGGAAGCCCTCAAAGGCCCTTATTTTTATTAGGGATCCCCGATCAGTTTTCAGCACGGGTATTGGAGGATGATTCGTGCCAAACGCAATGACGCAAATGACGCTTATTCGGCTGAAAACTCGCCATATCGCACGAAAAAAATTATGTGATTTGAATCATAACCTCCAAGTGGGGCCATCTTTTGTCAAACGGCAGAGACTTGTTTGTACTCCTAATATTATGGTATAGTCAGCACATCGATAGTTCTCACCCAAACTAGAATATTTCCAATATCTTTCATAGTTTATTTTAAGCTGAGAAAGTGGACAAAAATAACGAATCTTAAAATTTATCTTCAAAAACCATGCCAAAAATGCAATTTTCAATATTTTTACTTCACTCTGATACCGGCGATAGCCTCAGGTCTACAAATAAAAATACCGTTTGATTTTTTTTTTATTTCAGGTGAGCAAAACCTCCGGAATCATTGTCCGGAATCACTCCGTCAACCAACTTTTTTTTACACATGAGTGTCTTTCCAACGATGTAAAGTCAATGCAACTCGTTATTTTTGTTTGATAAAATTCTGAGGGGCTGTAACAATGTTAATAAATGCGTGGTGAAAATTCAAAGATTGTGTGTTTTAATGATTCATCAATAGAAATACCCAAAAAAGCGAAAAAAAAGCTGTCCCATAGGATGTCCGTGTTAACAGCATACTTGATAATGTAAAAATAATTTGAAAACCTGCGAACGTTTTCTCAGGAAAAATTCACGAAAATTCCCCCCCCCCCCCTCTCAAATTCTTGAACTATTTTTGGAAGGTGTTTATTTGAAGGTTTCGCAATCGTAATGTGCAAAAAATAATTTTTGTCGTATAAATGAGGGAACAAAAAAGAACTTTCATTGGACTCCATCGATGTAAAAAATAATTTTTGTCATCTAAATGAAGATACGGAAAAGAGCTTCATTTTGTTTCGGTTTTACTTGCAAAATCGGTTGCAAGTCCGATATTGCAAGAACAGTTTTTCTTGCAAAATCGGATCACCGGTAGGTTTTCATTTCACTACTCCGTTGAGAGTACCTGCTAAAACAATCAATCAGCATAGTGCGATACTCTAATAGCGTAAAACCAGTATTTTGAAAAACGTAGATTTGTTTGTCTTTTATGTTGAAAAACTATAAGTTGTTGTTTGTTATAACGATAAATAATTTTGCTGTTAATCATTGTTGACTGCGGTGTAGTGAGGTTCAATTTTCCTTATTTATTTTAATATTTATTACTTTTATGATTAATGTTTTTCTCACGTTTTTTACAATTATTTCTGTTGACGAAAACCGCCATTGAGCGATGTCAGCGAACTATTTATTTAAAATATTGGAATATTACGTTATTTCGAAAATGACTTTTTTTTCATCGAACTATCGAATCCCCGGAATGATCCTCGGAATTGAATATTTTAGAGTCTCGTTTTAATATTTCATAGGCCTCGTGTAAACGAACAATTTCCCTTATCCAAGTGACTTTTCTCCCCATAATTAAACACCCCGCTATAACCAGATCGGTAGAATTGATAACCGAGTTAATGTCGAAACGTAAGTGAACGTTTCCGCTCCGCAAATTATTCTTATCCGAACTATCGGATAAGAATTCTGTCGCTCGCTGCGCCAAATTAAAAACCGGAAGTGCAAATTAGATCTAGGCGCAACGTACCAATCAATAAGTGTGTTGTATTTTCCGCTTTTTCCGTATTATGTCGTAAGGGACAAAGAGGTGGAACGAAAGAAGGGGTCAAATGTGGCGTAAGTGGGTGGAGCGAGAGACCGTCTCTAACGATAGCAACGGCGTTCGTAGCCGCCTCGCGCCTACCAGGAGAGCAGAAGTAAACGAGAAGCGAAGCTTCGAATACGTGAACATGCGTCGGCTCCAGCGCGCCGGCCGTTACTGCCCATACGATGAAAATTGCACCACAGAGAAACAAAAACATTGCTGACAATGATATTTACCATCGAAAAAGCCTTGTGCATACGTTTTTCGTGCGCGAAAACATATCTCGCCTGGTATTGCACAATAATGGCTTGCGATTTATTATTGCGAACGAAAAACCGTCGACTTTTATATTCCGCAGTTTCAACGAGGTTGAAGCGGTCCAGTTGAGTCAATGCCGGTTTATGATTTTTTTTTCAGTGAACCTCAAAAAAATACATACGAAGTATAGATTTATTCCGCAGATGCTTATTTTTCATCAAATATATAATTAAAAATAAAAATTATGAATTTTAATTTTTTCATAACGTGGATAAGAAAAACTTTAGTGTTGCTGCCAACTGAAAAAAGTATAACATTATCAAATAATTATTATGAAAAAAAAACGCGTCAGCGAATGTTTTATAAAACTCAGAATTAAATTATTAGGCATTTATAATTATGCCTATTGATATTTGCGACGAGGTTATTTATTATTACCATTAATTAATATTGTGTTCCGTCTTGCCCATCGGAGCGCACGTAAAATTACATACATTAAACTATTTTTCATCTCTGGTGATTTCTGGTGAATTTTTTGTTGTTGAGAAATTGAGAAAACTGGGAAAATAAAAATATATGTTATTGTTGCTAACGCTCCAACCTCTAATATACACGAACAACCAATGACGCAATCCTCGAAAACTCCTTTCAGTGACAATTTTTTGCCTCAAAACCCACCACTTTCGTTCTTCAAGAAAAAAAAATTGTTCCAATTTTTGGGCACTCGAGAAAAAAAATTCTCGAATTCACAATAAAACTAACCCGTCTTTCTTTTTTATATTCAATTCGTCGAAAAATCGGAACAGATTCGCGTAAACAAATATTTCATATTCAGATTCTTTAGAGCCCTCAACAAATTCCATGCTTCGTTTGAATATCGATGAAAAATCGATGAAGAATTTACGAACGGCTATCGCGGCGCCTTTCTACTCGCTAATGACGTCACGCGGCAACAAAAGCTCGCGTTGCCGAATTCCTATGCAATTTCGATTTTACATGTTACGAATTACGGCAAACTGGATTCGGGCACACGAATCGCTCGAAACGATTTGGAAATACATAAACGACAAAAATGATTGATAAATGCAGTGGCTGCATCGTGTCCCTCACGCAAGTCGAACGCCGAGCTGTAAGAAAATGGCCGGTGAAAGGATTTTGGAAGCAATTACCTTTGATCATCAACGGAAAGTTTCAGCCGTTCGTTCGATTCTTTTCGTGGACTCGTCGCGAAGTTCTTTGGATGGAAGAGCGGGCTTGGGACAGGATTCTTGTAAAATATAGAGAAATAAGTTCGAACCGTTGAGATGGCCGTCCTGCTTTACAAGAACGCTACGCGTCCGGATAGAGTCGTACCCTTACGAAGAAGAAAGCGGAAACGACTTTGCGCCAGTGGCAGACGCTACTGCGCATGCGTTTTCACGCGCTGAGCAAAGCGCCACGGCGTGGCGGTGAAGGCAATCTCCAAGCAATATACATACATATAAATGTGTATGGTGTGTGTATGTGTGCTGCTATACGCGAGCCGTCGAAAAGCCACAGAAAACTGTTGTTAATAAATTACAACAAATAACCGACAAAGCTCGAACCAAAAATGATTATTTCAGTAGCGGCTGGCAATTTATATGCATTTGTATTATTCCTAGTACGAACGAATATTCGTAACGGGTGGTAATGTGAATTTCTGAAATTCATTAAATTTGATATCATAATTACCGAAATAATATATAGTCGAGTATATTAAATATTTAATGATTGCATATTGCTTCCGTTATCCTCGTTGTTGCAAATACTCGATCGAACAGGTTGTAATGTACGTTGAAAGGACTTTTCGTAACGCCTTCGATAGCCGTGATCGTCTAGTGGTTAGGACCCTACGTTGTGGCCGTAGTAACCCAGGTTCGAATCCTGGTCACGGCAATGTTGAAAACATTGTCACGGTGGAGGCTTTTTTTTCTTCTCGAAGATGTGAAATTTATCCAATAATTATCCTTATTTGATCAAATCAATAAATATCTCAATACATTCTGGCGACTATCGTTCCGCAATTGATACTACATATTTGTAATTCACACTTCAAAAAGCCAAGATTCCGATTGTGCGTTACTCAATCAGCCAAAAAGTGTATACTTTAGTGCGAATTGTTTCAAGGCTACAACCATTGGCGTAACGAGGAAGGGCCAGGGAAGCCCCCCCAATAAAAATTAGATCCAAAATAATTAAATTTAAATAACCGATTAATTTTATTTGTTATGCCAAAGCAAGCATAACGAAATAATTTAATGAAACTTGAACTATTTTCTTCGTCGCAACTCCGTAGCTTGTATAAAAAGTGTCTATTTCATTATGTAAATTAAATAGATATTCAAATTTCACAATTATGTTGAACATAGGGCAACAGCAATACATTATATTTGTCGGCCGATACACAGCCAGAAGAATACTGGAAGATCAACATTTACTACCAAATAATCGATAATATCATTGTGAATCTAAAACGCCGTTGTCAGAATCTACCGTTAGCTCATGCAGTGCATTTTTGGAATTAAATATGAAGAACGGAGAAGATTGCATTAATAATTATGTTTTAAATTTTAATAATTGATACGTCCGCCTGAGAAGCTGAAGCGATGGTCATGAAAAGCATACTTTCATTTAAAAATGATGAATTACATTCTGGAAATTTCAAACAGCATATCAAAAAGGAGAACTGCCCTAACTTACATAAACTTTTCCAAGCAGCAAATAGTATGAGGCGGATAAAAAAGTAGCTCAGAACCGCAATGCTTCAGGAACGATTCTCTCATATTTCACTGCTGAACATAGTGACTGACATTGTTAAGGGGAGGGTAGGGGTTTCAGCCTGAAAATCAACACTTTTTTGCGAATTTTTTTCATCTATATGGATAGAATAAATTTATTGAATCCTTTTGTACATTGTTAAGTGTCATTTCAAGAACATTCCGTGAAATTTGTACGCGCAAATATCCACAAACAAGCCGGTCCCGCGTTTTTCTCGAAACCACTTTTTCAAAGTCCGTGTTCACTGTCATTTGAAAACTACATGACCGATTTATTTCAAACTTGGTACACACTTTCTACATATAAAATACCTCCCCCCAACGGTTAGTTTGAGATTTTTTTTACATTGAGGGGGTTTTCCACCCCCAAAATGGCGGAATTTTTCGTGAAAAATAGCACTTTTCACTTTACATGACCACCAAAAATTCAGAAATGAAAAAGAAATTATCAAAGACCGTTGGGGAGAGGGCTTGATGATACTTTGACTAAATTTTAATGGTACTTGATTTCAGATAAATTCTAGCTGAGATACAGTGAACACCGCAAATCGTGTTTTTCCAAAGGTGTTCTTGGAAAAGCTTTGTCACCGGCTTGTTTGAGCATATTGTCGCGTACAAATTTCACGGAACGTTCTTGAAATTACACTTAACAATGTACAAAAGGTTTCAATCAATTTACTCTATCCATATAGATGAAAAAAAAATCGCAAAAAAGTATTTTTTTCTACGCTGAAACCCCTACCCTCCCCTTAAACAAAAATTCCAATAAAAAAAGTGTTGGGCCGATTTGCAGAAAGAAATAGAAAACTAAGACTCATTTAATTGAGTACCTACTGAAAGTAAAGTTTGAAGACTGGCAATTTAAGAATGATGGAAAAATAGTTTATTACTTTTTAAGGTATTCCAAGAGTTTGATATTAGGGTTAAGATTAACGTATGATTAAAGCTTCATATTTTATGTGTGTTACGTGATTGTCGACTATTATGTAAATTGAATTTAAAAAAAAATATTGTGATGAAAACCACTTCTTTAAGCCCCTCCGAAAAAATGCTGGCGCCGCCGATGGCTACGGGTCTCGCGTATTTAGACTCGCCGGTGTCCAAAATTCGATGTATGCAGCGTACTGTTGCTTTATACACAGCTTCGTGTCCTTTACCTGCATTGTAAATCCATTGCGTCAGTGTGTGAAAATTCCCAATCGACGATTGCGTCCATAGTCAGCAAATTCCTCGATGCTTTAAACTATAAATCACGAACGCATATTCGAAGTGAGGTCAGTATATTTTCGAGTGTCAGTGCAGACTGATTTTTCTATCTATATATATTTTTTTTGTCCCGAAAATTAGCCCGATTCCGGCGTTGTTTTTCATTTTATCTCCTTTGCTATAATCAATATTCACAATTGCATTCGTCAATTCATCCTCAATACCGATCATTATGATTGGTAGTTATCAGCTTTTGTTGACCGTAGCTCTTCTCGCGAGCGCAGGTACAATCGAATAACTTATATAATTCCTATTCCCCAGTAATAAATTTCAATAGGGTAAATTAACATGTTCAGCAAAATCGGAGGTTCTGCGTGCGGGCAATCTTCAAATGTGCACGGATCTTTGCTCCGACTGCGGTGGAACGCCGATCTTCAACAACGAGATCTGCGATTGTCAAGTGGCGGACAACGACGAGAGAGGCGCCGAGTGCATTAAACACATAACAAAGCGACAGAATGACCATTTCAATATGGACTCGATGCCTGATCAAGAAAACGCTAATCGTGCGACGCGCTGCAGTTTGGTGAAGCCAAAAAAACGCATGCGATCAGGTATTTGAATGGAGTCTCATTATCGATTTCTACGAAAAAGATACCTTCGGAAAATATTGTTTCAAGCATTCTTCATATTGCACCATTTTTCGGCAATTAGAAGCTATTATTTTGGTACAAAATACTTTCGAGCAAAAATCGAACGGGTTTTTACTTTTCAACTTTCTGTACTCCGTGTGCGCCAGACGGAGACATTTAGATATTGGGTAATTGTTATTTCGCAGATGACATCGATCGCGTGGTGAATTATTTCGTGAGCAGTAGCTCCATGGCGGATGTGCCACGCCTTGGTACTGCAAAGTCGAATTGCGAGTCCAGCGAAGAAAAAAGCGCAGCGGATCATCATTCCGAGCCTGCGAAAAAGGTGGATCCGCCGTCTGGTAGACGGGGATCGGCACGTAAGAGCGAAGAGACCGTTCCGACGAAGGAAAATAATGCGCCGGTTGATCCGAGTCCCAAATCGTCGGGTCAACCGCAGAACAATTTGGTCGCGGCTCCACATCTCCTCGAATCTCGATCTTTGCTCAATCGCCATCGTTTGCTGGGTGCCATACCCAATGTGTTGCTCGAAATTCCACAAGCCATTGCCAGCGCCATAGCTCCAAGATATGGGGGAGCGCATTATACGCCGCTCTTCGGAGTGCCGCACAATTCACACTTTTTGGGAGGATCGCGGCAACCGTATTTACTTGGCTCGGTCGCGACTGGAACCCCTGGACTCATTCGAAACAATAATGACGCTGTGCCGGCTTACGTTCCTGCAATTGATCACGGAAACATGGTAAATTCGTGTTTGAATAATCGAAGTTGCCCATCTCCATTGATTCAGCTGATATAGTCAATATTAACAAACTTAAATATGAGGGATTCTCCGTCAATTCAGCCACTTTTTTTCGACCATCTCAGATCTGCCCCATAATTGGTTATATCAAAGTACTACTAAAAGGCATTTTGTGTGAATTTTTTCAGATTTTTTAATTCAACATTTTAGAAAATGCCGTTTTTTTTCCAAATGAATATATTTCGGAAACTAGAAGTAACTGAAAAAAAATGTCTGTTCATAAAAGTTGTAGTTTCGTATTAGCTTTGGAGCGGACGACTTGAAATAATTTTTTCGTTCCGGTAACGCTGATTTTTTACCAAAAAAGGGGAACATTATTTTTTTATTAAAAAAACGGCCATTTTTTGTTGGCTAAAAAAATTACAGAGTCTTCCAGTATGTCTGACGATATTGCAAAAATATCGCCAAAGTGGCACGGATCGAGGTTCTAGAGTGAAAAAAATTAAACCAAACAAATTAATTTTTTTATACCGGAATCTCGCTCCGTGCAACGCTGGCAATTTTTTTGCGATATCCTCAGACATACTGGAAGACGCTGTATTTTTTTCAGCAAAAAAAAATGCCGTTTTGGAATTAAAAAATTATTTTCCCCTTTTTGGTAAAAAATCAGCATTACCGGAACGTAAAAATTATTTCAAGTCGTCCGCTCGAAAGCTAACACAAAACTACAACTTTTATATACAGACATTTTTTTACTTCTAGTATCCGAGATATATTCGATTGGAAAAAACGGCATTTTCTAAAATGTTGTATTGAAACATCTGAAAAAATTCACAGGGAATGCCTTTTAGTAGTACTTGGATATAACCAATTATAGGGCAGATCTGAAATGGTCGAAAAAAAAGTGGCTGAATTGACGGAGAATCCCTCATATATAAACTTATATTAAAAAATAATCTTATATTGGCCGAGCACATTATTTCAGCAGTAATATAGTTTTTTTTACAAATTTTGAGTGTCAGGTGGATTCAAAAAGGCAATATTCGGTTTCCATAACTTAATTTCCATTTATCGACAAAAAGTCGTGTTTTTCGTTATTTTTTTGTAAAAAAAAAAACAAATCTCCATCGTTTCAATTTAGGTACCGCAAATTCAATCAGCAAATCCTCAAGTGGGAATCCCGAATGCATTACTGGCTGGAGTGGAGACACCATCTTATTATCCAGGCTTGTACAGAGCTGTGCACTATGCTCCTGTGCTCGGAGCTGCCGCGCCACAAGCCACCGACGCTATCGGTGGCAATCCGAATGCGGATTACACGAAAACGGTAAATCGGCTAGATGTTTTTTCGGCAATTTCTGGTCACTCCGTTGGCCCTGACGAAAAGAAAATCATACTTTGGTGTAATAAACAATTCTAAGTCAATTAAACAAAATTCGGGGTTGCAAATTCGTTTTGCAGATTTTAATAATATCTCTATATCTTAGACAGTTTTCATTTTATGCAAATGCGTGTTAGAATTGATGTATCTGTTCTTGTGCCTTATAAATTTATGGGCGAAATGAATGACAATCAATGAAACTTGATTTGCAATGTACGAATAGCCCATTCAGTGATGCTTGTGCTTTTGCACAAATTTTTTCTTTTATCAAAGGAATCATTTAAGGGACCATACCAGTGTGACTGGCTTGAAAATTGCTGATTTTCGTGATTTATTTTTCATACAATTCGATAATCAGTCCGTTTTTTTTCTTTTATTCAAATGACTTGTGTTGTACACAAAAATATTTTTTTATTTTTTAGTTTTATTTTTTATATAATTGTTTGGCCATTGCAACATGCCTAAAAAATAGCGCCTGACAGTGGAAAGTCCTACTCCTCCAAAAATTGTTGGAAAGAAAAAAAACCAAAAAGATCATTAATCAGTATAAAAACTGTAGAGGCGTACGAATGTTTGTTTTTCCGATGAAAATTAACACAATGTTGACAATTTCAAAATTATGTGTCAAATTGTGCCCTTTTTCGAGTTTTTTCGGTTAAAAAATATGAAACTTGCAAATTAAAAAACAAACGCTTCTGCACGACGTCAAGGAATGGCGTGAAGAATTACGTGACAAAAATGCGACGGATAGCTTGAAAACTTTTCGTTCAAAACCTCCCACCGTTTTCAAAAATGTTTAAAAAACGATCAAATCCCTTTTCCTGAGAAAGGCCGTAGCGACCCGAATAAGTCGATATCGCGAGCAAAATTTAATAGCATGTTTATGAAAGTCCATATTTTTGGATAATGCCAAAAAAAAACGATTTGCAAAAATGTTTACACTGGAATGGTCGCTCAAATGAACTGCTAACATTCAAGAGAATAAAAAACAATTATACCAAATAGGTGTTTTTGGATTTTCCGATTGTGCTGCTGTTCATTTATATTCCAAAACTAATTTTCGACCTGATTTCGTATAATCTTTTTAATGTTTGTTTCTCCTCGATGTTAGCAGGCTTTAAAAATATTATGTTTAGCTAAAAAATAATGCGTATTGAACAATCGCTGCGCGCGCTAAAAAATTATTTATCCCATTAACAAGCTTCTGTCGCTCACAAAAAAATCAAGCTCCCCCATATGTGAGAAGAAATTTTGAAAGATGACATTTTCTGATATCCAGTGCAAGTCACAGCCGCTCATGAGGCTGTAACGTATTGCCTGTATACTCACAACGCCGATATTTAATATAAACGATATATTCGTCGTTTCGTACACAGATAGAATATGCGTCGGCGCAATCGGAAGCCTCGCAAATGCCGCAGTTGAGAATGAAGGAAAAACCAACTGCGCTGCACGAGGCGATAGCGCAACAGAACTCTATCCTCGAGTCGCTGAGCCAACAATTGAGAAACTACGCTCCTCCAGCAGCGATTCCGAATTACCAATATTCACCGATGCCCTACGGTATGCTCGGGGCTCCGAATCCGATGCAACAATGTTACTGCAACGATCAAGGCTCGACGACCCTTGGTGGATCCAGAAGTTTGTTCCAACGGCGGAAACCTGACTCCCAGGAGGAAACCACTTCGCAACCAAAGGCCGCTGACGATACGGACGTTGCAGTTATTCAGCCAACAAAAGAGCAAAGTAAAGAAAACGGCGATGTGGCCAGCAATGCCAATACTGCAAGATCCTCCCGACAATTGACCATGAAGAAGGACGAATGCGATTGGCAATGCGTCACCAAATATTTGGACAAGCTCAATAAAGAAGGGTACTCGTCGTACAGAACAAAACGTGGAAAGGCCGAGTACACTAAAAGAAGTGACGAGATCGCTCAACAGTCCCAAGCTTCATAAATTTGTACAACTTTTATGAACATTATTGTTAATTTAAATCAACTCTAGCTATTGTTTGTAAAATATTTTGTAACCGTTTTTTATCCGCTCCTACCAATAAATTTATGAAAATCTGCTGAACATGGTTAGCTATGCATTCTATATTTTCTCCCAAATGTGAAACTCGAAGAACTTTAACATAACACGGACCGAGAGGGAGAAAGAGATCGATAATCATTGAGCAATTCGAGGCTTATCAAATTAGAGCACATACGTTCGATTTCAAGTAACATTCTCATTATTCTCACAATCTAAACTATTTATGAAACGTACATTTCGCGATTTACACTATTATTATTATTCAAATTTTTGTACAGAGATAGTTGCGTGCACTTGATAGTAGATGTAGAAAAATTGTATTTTTATATTTATTGTTGATAATATTTAGCTGCTCTGCGTTTTTATCTTCTTCCCTTGCCCTTTCCTTTCTTGTTGGAGCTTGACGTCTGCTGCGATGATTGCTCGCCGGACGATTGTTTCCCCTGGCGAGTCTTGAGATTGGGAATGGTGGTTCCCAAATGTAGAAGAATGGCGTCCCGCGTGGGAAAAGAAGGATGAACCGGAGTACCGTCGTCGCTCTTCAATTGCACCCTGATTCTTCCTCTATAGAGGACCTCTTTGCTCCTTTCCTTCGGATGCAGTTTGTTTTCGACTCCGACCTTCAGCCCCGCCGCTATGAGCACATCCCGAATCTCTTGGTGAGTCGGATTCTCGACGCACTTGTCCTTGGACAACTTCCTACCTTCGGCCAGGGTTCTCTTGCTGTTTAGGTAGATCGGGTATATGCAGACCCACCTGTACGGGGCAGGAAAAATGGAATCAACGCGGCGAATCACATGCACTCGCGTTCATAGCCTTTGTGGAGACAAATGACAGATGAAAAGAGTACTCAATGAATTGCATCGAAGTGGAATATTTTCTTTCGATGTTTTTGAAAATCACGTGGCATTTTCTCGGCTTTCCGGGCTCACGGACACACGAATTGGCAATGACAAATGGAAGTTAGGTTATGTTGACATATGGCACGCAAAAACTACGACGGTACACCTAATGTCTGGGAATTTTTATATGCGGGGCATGAGCAACTGGAAAAAGTAATCACTTTATCGAATATGCGATTCGAACTATTCTGTAGCGGTTTAGGTACCTTTCTCTGTCGCTGTGCTTCTTCGACGGATTCCACGCGAGCGCCATGTCTACACAATCTGCACTCGTGCATACGTGTATATATATATATATATATATATATATATATATACACGTCAGAGAAGTGAGATCAAAATTATATTCACTAGACTGCAATAAAGATAGCTGACGAATGTTGTGGATCCTTTTCAACGAACTATTGAGATAATTTGTTCCCTCGAGTGTTTTCTTTTTGTTTTACGGCGTAAAAAAATAATGCTTGGGCTCGTCCGGGATTTGAACCCGGGACCTCTCGCACCCGAAGCGAGAATCATACCCCTAGACCAACGAGCCATATGACTAGATTTCTCGATATAATAAACAAGTCGTCTTCCTCAAAATAATCGCAAAAGATTGTGGAATTTGATAACAATTAATTACAATATTTGCATTATTTTTAATAGCAGCAGGATGGAATGACTCCCTTATTCTTCATTTTGTAGAATATTTCTGGTGAACTTTCCATGAAGAACATTGGCGTAGACGGCATTTTTTTCTGGGGGGAAGTGGGTCGACCTAACGAAAAAAGTGATTTTGTTTACAATCTTTTATTTTAAAGGAACTTTACGTAATAGTCGATAGTCAGGTAATAGACATGGAATATGAAGCTTCAATCACACGTTCATATTAACGTTAATATCAAACGCTTGCCATACCTTAAAAGATAATCAACTAATTTTTCATCATCCTTCAATACAGTTACCGGACTTTAAACTTTAATTTCAGTAGGTATTGAATTAAATTCTTACAAGGAACATCCTTTAAGGGGTAAGGCCGCAGTGGAATTTTGAAAAAATCGATTTTTTGGCCAAAACGGTGCTTTATCGTTATAGGAATAAGTGACTATTCGATTTATAGCGAGACATTTTTTTCACCGACTTTGAGAGTGTAACGTAAGCCCACCTTCGGCACGGCCATTGCGTACCTAAAACTTTAAACGCGTTTTTCTCGAAACAGCTTTTTTCCAATTGGCGTGACGAATAACTTCAACAATTTTCACTCGATTTACTTCAAATTTAAAAGTTGTGTTCCTAATTGCATTTCGCAGAGAAATATACGAATATACGAAATGTTTCACTGAAAATTCATTTAAATACCTACAACTCAATTCAAATACCTACAACCGTTGAATAAAACAATATTTTTTTAATTCCGTACGTACTTCTCTAGGTATTCTAATGTAGATTGACGAGAATTTTTGTTTTTTGTTATAGGTCAAAAATTGTACACGGAGAAAAATACGGCCTCAAATTCTAACACTGGTTGCCAGAATTCTGATATTCAGTGCTAGAAAAGTATAGCAGTTTACTGCCGGTTCAGAATTCTAAGACTTGTTGTTATAGAAGTGTAAAAATGATTCTCACACCGTATAGTAAAAATGATGCGTGCATATTACATTTGAAACTATTCTCGAATAGGCGCGAGTTATATTTTCATATGGATTTTACTATACGTTTAGCATGAATCTTCGTGTATGCATAGATGTCATTATACGCATAGCATAAATCTTCGGCCTATTGTAAGAAACGCCGTAATGTAGGATGACAGAATTATATATATTTTATGCGTGAATAATACGAAATCCCGTGACGTCGTGTGCCATAGTATTCAGGGCACGTATGAATAGAAATTAGAACATGTTTCGGGTTTGGAAGTCTCTCGAGAAGTGATCGTCGCCTCGATGATCGAAATGTCGATCCCCTTGCGAGCCGTGGAGCCCACCAGCCCTTTGTGGCGCTCGCTAAGCAGTTATCGCTTTCGTATAAACAGCTCGGGTGATCGCCAGTTGAGCCGAGACGTTGGTGACCACGTCTCGATCGTCAACGTGAACGCCGAAAGAAATTGTCGCTTTCAGTCGTCCATCCTGACGAACTCGCGTCCTCGCGAAGGTGGCATCACAGGTCGCATGATGCTGTGCTTTGTAGTCTGCACCCGTGGATGGCTGTGTAGATGGTGGTAACCTCCGTGCCACCATACTTCGGGCTACTCGGCCTTCTTCTAAGAACATAGGACAACATTGTGACCGACTGCCCTTTCCCCGGTCACCCCGTCATTCCGGATCCGTGGCCACTTGATCGTCTCCAACGATCAAGTATCTTAATGCTGATCATCATCCGGTCACCCCGTCGTTCCGGATCCGTGACCGTCCGATCATATCCAGCTACCACGCACTCAGTGTACATTTAATGTCGATCATCATTCAGTCACCCCGTCATTCCGGATCCGTGACCGTCCGATTACATTTAGCTGTCGCACTTATAGGACTGACTAATAGACCGCACGTCTATTGTCAATCGCTTCCCGGTTACCCCGTCATTCCGGATCCGTGACCGCCTGATCATCCGCCGGTCACCCCGTCATTCCGGATCCGTGACCGACGTTCGTTCCTCGGCCACCCCGTCATTCCGGATCCATGACCGGTCGAACTTAAGGGCTTACCTTCTACGCCACGCGTTTCGGAAGGACCCAGCACCTGAAGCTCATCCTCGCTACCGTCCGACTCGGTATCGCTGACTCCCGTATTTCAGGGTTTTAGTATTTCGCCCGGAATCACGCCAGAGTACGGCTTCTGCGTGCGCTGAGCACCCTTGACGTCCTCGATGACGTACCTATCGCGGTCTACTACCCTAGTGATTTGATACGGCACAGCGTACTGTGGCAACAACTTTTTACTCGCACCATCATCCGTGCTAAGAACTCGTCTAGCTACACCGATATCTCCGCAACTAAATTTCCGGGTGGTGCTCTCCTCTTATTGAACCGTATCTCTTGTTCATTTTGATTTCGCCGGATAACTTCACCGGCTGCCTCTCGAGCTTCCTCTCGGTTACCGTCATATCGACCTGCTCCGATGCTATTAAGAATTTGTGACTCGGCTGCATTGCGAGGTCTATAGCCCAACAATAATTCTGAGGGGCATTTCCCAGTTGCCTTGTTAATTGTGTTGTTTAATCCCCAAATTACTCGTGACAATTCCTGATCCCATCTCCTTTCCTCATTTAGACTAGCCGCTAACGTGCTAAGAACGTCCTATTACATCGCTTGACCTGACCATTTGCCCTTGGAGTGGCTATTGCGGTTGCTATGTGCTTAATACCTTTCTCATTACAAAACTCTTTGAATCTTTTGCTAGTGAACGCGCTTCCACGATCACTGATAATGCGCTGTGGAAACCCAAATGTTTTACTAATGCTGGTCAACAACCGTTCGACAAATATCGTTTTTGTGTTCTTTACTGCCTTCGCAAATACATATTTAGTGAACGCCTCCACCACTACGAGCAAATACGAATGATTCGTAGTAGTTTTTACGAATGATCCCAAGTTATCTATGTGTATTGTGTGCATAGGCATCGAGACCTTTTTTATCGGGTATAAATGGCCTGGCCGTTTTCCGGCTGGCTCCTTATTATAAAGGCACTCCAAACACGTGGCGACATAACGTCTCACGTAGCACCGCATCGAAGCAAACCAATAGTCTGCCTGCACTTTTAGTGCGTCTTTGTCATTCCGAAATGTCCCATTTCGTCGTGGCATAGTCTGACTTTTTTTGTCTCGCTGCCTTCGGCACCGCCCACTTGAGACCATCCGGGGTTTTTCTAAACACCCGATTCTCCTTGAGAGTGTAATCGGATTTGATTTGGCTTTCCTCAGCGTCTTTTGCTTCTTTATTTAACACTGCGTGCACGTATCTTAATCGCGGATGTTGCAGTTGAGCGGTCAGCAGCCAATCTCCGAGTTCGATATGTAATAACCCTACATCATCAATCTCTTTAAATTTATTGCCAGTCCCGTTTGGGTTGCGAATGAGTGCGTCGACATGTGGCATTTTCTTTCCAGCTCTGTATTCGATAGAACAATCGAATTCTTGCAATTGGACCCACCACCGCGTGACGCGTGGTAGTAAATCTCGTTTAATTAAGGTCGCGCGCAACGCACTACAATCGCTTACTATCTTAAACCGGACTCCTAGTAAATAAACCCGAAATCTCCGTAGGCTGTTTACGACTGCGAGTGTCTCGAGCTCATACGAATGGTATTTTTGTTCTTCTTTAATGGTCTGCCAGCTGAAGTAAGCAATCGGTTTTAAACCATTCTCGATATGCTGTTGCAGTAAGATACCACCCAAACCTAGCTGACTCGCGTCTGTATGTAACTCGATCTCGCCTTGTTTATATATGGCTAATATAGGCCTAGAATTCAGCTTTCCTCTCAATATGTCGAAGGCGCGCTGTTGCTCATTGCCCCAACACCAAGCTACAGACTTTTTTTTGTTAACTTAGTAAGCGCTCGGGCAATAGTGGCAAAGTCTCGGATAAATTTTCGGAAATATCTCGCAAGACCAATGAACTTTCTCACGCCGTGCACGTTGGAGGGCACTTGAAAAATGGTTTACGTCGTCAATTTTATGGCCACCCGGCCGTATCCCTTGCTGGTCCGGGTTACCTCGTACCCGAGATAGTCAACTTTTGTCTCGAGGAATGTGCATTTACTTATATTCAATTTTAGTTGTGCATCTCGTAACGCCCGCAACACTAACTCCAGCGCATGTAAACCCGACGTGACGTCATTAGACGGAATAAGAATATCGTCCATATATGCTAGGACAGAAATCTGACCCTCAAGCGGGTAGACTAGTATATTTACTAAGCGTTGAAAGACTGAGGGCGCATTTGCCAGTCCAAAAAGCATTCCAAGAAATTCATGCTGCCCGTCCGGCGTTACAAAGGATGTATTTTTTATTGATTTTTCTGCAACCGGTATCTGATAATACCCCGAAGCTAAATCCAAACTTTGAGAATTTGAGTCTCGCACGGTTTTGTACTCCTTTAATTTGTCTACAATCTTGAAAACTTTTTCACGCTCTGAGTAGGAAAGTCGATAACGTCGATAAGTTACCACTGAATCGTTCATTAGTTCTATTCGAATTTCCGCGGCGTACGTCGCTTAGAGTTCCGAAATATTCAGTGCAAAACAGTCGCGTTACGAGTCAAGCAATTCAAATAAGTTTTTCTTCGTGTCCTCCGATACGCTAGAATCGACTTTGATTTGATATTTTGGAAGACCGTCCTTATTTACACCTTTAATACTACAAACTACCCGAAATTTACTTTCAGCAAGAGACTCTGGTCTCGCTAACTCTGCTCTGGCAATTATTATTTGTTTATAAATCGTTAATGACTGATCCGACAAGTTAATAACTGGTATTACTCCCGACTTCGTACTAATAGCCCACCTAGGGATGCAATATTCCCTGCCCTCCTCGCCTCGTACGCTTAGCTCTACGTATAAATCACCAGGATCATTATTTTGCACCGCTACCTTGATATCTGCTCCATGACGCGGTGGGATAATGGTCCCTTCCGCCGCCCTCAGCGTCATATTTCGCGGTGGCAGCTGCTCCATTTCCGACAGCTTGGCCAGGGATGCATTGAACACCCGCAGGTTGCCGTCTCTCTGAACAGTGGTGGCACCAGGTAGATCCAAAAAAGGTTGTCCCGCGATGAGCGTTACTTCTCGAGTCTCGTCCGGGACGAAGAGTACGTCAACTAGCCCTTCCGCTAGGTCGACTTCCATATTCGCCTCGGTAATATCATACGGACGAACCTCTCCGCCACCGACCCTCGGAAGATCACATCCGTCGATTGCAGGTCTAGTCGCATCTTGTCCGCCTCGGGTGTCTTGTTCTGGCCACGCCTCGTAGTTCTCCAGCGCGAAAGTACTGACAGCGATGTCGCTCCACTCGTGGATTTTCTTCAATTCCTCCACCTTCTGAATCCACGCCTCAACCGTCTGATTCTTTTGGCTTGGGTCAAACAATGGTATTGACCGATTGCCTTCCGTTGTCATCCGCAGTCCTTGTTTTTCTGCAACGATCGTCACCGCCTCAATCAACTTCTGAAAGGCTCCCTGCCAGTCTGTAGAACGTTCATTGCTAGGAGTGCATAGGTATATCGGTGAACGCCGCCAATCACGCACACCGCGAGATCGCTCACGAGAGTGTTCACGCCGTCTTCTTGACGACCTCTCCCTTTCTTCACGATGTCTAGCGCGCGATCGCGGTACCGGTATGTATCGAGAAGTCGTCTCGCGAGAATTAGATCTTGTTTGAGATCTACGAGACCTGACATGGGAGCGACCCATCGTATACAATGTTCACTTCGTTCACGATAACTCGTACAACTTTGCACCGTGTTCACCGTTGTTCACCAAAATATATAGAGTATACTTTTTACACTGCTACACGCACACCACAAGAGATAAAACTAGTTCTTTATCCCACTTCTGAACTGTAAGAAACGCCGTAATGTAGGATGACAGAATTATATATATTTTATGCGTGAATAATACAAAATCGCGTGACGTCGTGTGCCATAGTATTCAGAGCACGTATGAATAGAAATTAGAAGATGTTTCGGGTTTGGAAGTCTCTCGAGAAGTGATCGTCGCCTCGATGGTCGAAACGTCGATACCCTTGCGAGCCGTGGAGCCCACCAGCCCTTTGTGGCGCTCGCTAAGCAGTTATCGCCTTCGTATAAACAGCTCGGGTGATCGCCACTTGAGCCGAGACGTTGGTGACCACGTCTCGAGCGTCAACGTGAGCGCCGAAAGAAATCGTCGCTTTCAGTATAACGAAAAATATTACGAAGTTATTAGTAAAATGTGACTCTTTATACCGTACTTTTTGTAGAATACTGGAAACTAATTGTTCCGATCACGTGGGCAAAATATTTTTTGAATACCACAAAAAATCACAATATGCCGAATAAAATGTATTATTTGTATCAGTTTACGTGTCATATCGTAGGTTAAAATTTAAATTTCTTCATCATTATTATACCATAATTACAATTTTTATCTTCCATTCAATACTTTTTGATATTTAATATTTTTTTAGAAGCATGGGATTAACTCTTAACTTCGAGGCCCCTGTTTTCTCCGTGTAGATGCTAAATGTCAAGTCGCGAAGCGGCTAAAAAAAGATGACAAAAGAAAATATTAGTAGTCGGCAATTTTCTACATCGAAAAAAATACTAGCAGGTTGATATTCATACTAAATAGATGTGAAATTAATTTTATGAGTGAATCACTTTTTCATACGAAAAAATTGTTAAATTCGCGCATGATTTTATACCCGTTGCTGTGGCCTGACCCCTTAAGTGTCCGCCTCCGGTTTTGTTGAAACTCATATATGTGATAAAGCATTGAAAACCATTAGACACGTATTGTTTTTTATCTGCGGAAAAATGTTTTTAAAAGGGGAAACGACCCCTCAAAGAAAGGCGTGTCGCCCCTTAATTTCATTTTTTTCCAATTATTCTATAATGGATTTTTCATCGCTTTACATTAGAATTTTGGTTTTTGTGTCATGCAGATCAGTGAACTACTTGTGGGTGAAACTGCAAAACCACCCCTCGACGCGCCTTTCTTTGAGGGGTGGTTTCCCCCTTAACACCGTTTTTCCGCAGATTAAAAAAAACGTGGCCAATAGTTTTCAATGCTTCATCACATATATGAGTTTCAACTAAATCGACGGCGAACACATAAGTGATGTTCCTTGGTAGTTTTTCTATTTTTTTCTGCATAAAATTGATTACACATCTATTTAGTATGAATATCAAGCTGTAAGAATTTTTTTTTCGATGTACAAAACAGCCGACTACTAATGTTTTCTTTTGTTATCTTTTTTTTTAGGCACTCCGCGGCGTGACATTTAGCATCCACAATTTTTTACCTAGACCGAAAAACAAAAATTCTCGTCAATCTACATTAGAATACCTAGAGAAGTACATACGGAATTTAAAAAATATTGTTCTATTCAAAAGTTGTAGGTATTTGAATTTAAGAAATGAATTTTCAGTGAAAAATTTCGTTCTAACTGCCTATAAACTGCTCATGAAATGAAAAGTTTTCGATCATTCAGAAATTCCGTACGTATTTCTCTGCGAAGTGCAATTAGGAACATAACTTTAAAATTTGAAGTAAATCGAGTGAAAATTGTTGAAGTTATTTGTCACGCCTATTGGAAAAAAGCTGTTTCGAGAAGTTTCGAGTAGTCGGCCATTTTGTACATCGAAAAAAATGTCTAACAGCTTGATATTCATACTAAATAGATGTGTAATTAATTTTATGAGTGAATCACTTTTTCATACGAAAAAAATTGTTAAATTCGCACATGATTTTTTACCCATTACTGTGGCCTAAGGCATTAATTTGATATTACGCGAAAACGCGTCGACGAATCGAATATCTAATGACATTTTACCAATGAAATGTGATTATCTATCCCGTGACGAATGGACATATTTAAATATATATAACTATTTATACTCATATATACCATTATATACAATTATATATGCCTTAAAATGCCATCATGAATGATCATATATGTAGATATTTTACCATGTATAGTATTGATTTTTCCTAGGTATGGACCATATATGATCATGTATGTTCAAAAGTTGGTACTGTGAACTCGTATATGAACGTATGGTTGTATATATGAACTCATATATGATACAACATGCACTATATATTATCATATATAAATGCATTTGCCCCCCAAAACCCATATATAAGTGTATATAATTGTGTGTGACCATGTATATGAATCTATATATGATGCACAAACTATTTTGGTGTCATATATAATCATATATGTAATCGTAATTATCCGCAACAACCATATTTGAACGTATATAATAACGAAAACATGTATGACCATGGAAATTCTTCCATATATAATACCACATTAATGAAAGATTATACGAAGAATCTTTTGCTTAATATACATACTGAATTTGCGATACACATGACAATATAATTGTTATAAAAATACTAAATCTGTTTTCTCGTAATTTCTTATTTATGCGTATGTATGCAAATCGATGTATGACCGAACATGGTTATATATCGTTATATGCAATAGTATATGAGTATATATAATCATATATGATTACATGTGGTCATATATGGCTATATATTACTATATGATTATATAGTAATATATATAGGCTATATGATTATATAGGTTACAAATTTCGTTCATGATCATTTATGACCAGATCATACATGATTATTTATGTTTATGTATGTTCATTTTTTTTTCCGGGATTACTTAATAGTAAATGTTGATCTTCCAGTATTTTTCTCGTTGTGTATCAGCCGGCAAATCTAATGTATTTTTTTGCCCGCAACTAACTTAAGTGTCTAATTTCAATATCTATGTAATTCACGTACCGAGACAATTACTTTTTATACAAGTTAGGAATTACGAAAAAGAAAATAGTTTTATTCAATTATTAATTTATGCTTGCTTGGGTGAAACAAATAAAAGTAATCGATTATTTGAATTTATTTATTTTGGATCGATTTTTTTCTAGGACTGCACAGGGATTCCTGGGGGGGGGGCTCACCCGTACTCTCTCCTGGCCACGCCAATGTTGAAGAAAATTTCAATTTTTTTTAATTGAACGTGGTCAATTGTTTTCAAACATATTGTGCCTTTTTCATATTCAACTTTTCGTCAACTGCTGCATGTACAAGATTATTTTTCAGCCACATTTGAACAGAACTTGCATTTCAATTTTGAGCTGCGAGCCACCTGATGTGAGACTCGAAATAATGGATCTAAAGAGAGAAAACGGGCACGTGCAGCCGGGTAGTCGCAAAGAGTTTTGTGTAAATTCAACAGACGTACTCATACTGTGATCGCTCTATTAAAAATCCTCGAGAAACATTTTGTTTTTCAATACCATCGATCTTTATTATCTTCAGTATAAATATTTTCCCAGAAATGATATATCTCATTCTGCATTTTGTTCAAACTACGTTGACCGCGATAATGGAGAAGACAAGTGGCCTCTTCGACACGTAAGACGTGCAAGATCCACGGTTCGGGACCAGTTGAAGTTTTATTATGACAATAATCGACCGAAGACTGATGAGATTAATGCAGCGTTTCAAATAGCCATGCAGTGTGCGGCTTCATACTTCAGTTCTGCGACAGTTATTCACGCCGAGCGTTCGCAGCGATAAGAATAAGTACTTTTTGCCGAACAAGTCGACGAGACTCGTAAATAAAAATTTGACTTTGCCATAACCAGCATGTAATTTATTTTGTCTTTAACGATAGAGAGTTTCACTGTGGAGAATGCATCACGTTGCTATACACCAGATAAGGTGTTCACAGCAATTAGTCATTTAAATAGCAAGCTTTTTTTCCCCACCAAACGCTCTCAGACAAATGCGTTTCTCGTTGTTCCAAGTAGTCGGCGAAACCAGTTGTATTAGCGCCATGTAGGTTTGAATGACTTTATTATCTTCCGTTTTGTATAATTCGGCTGAAAATTATAGTTGTAACATTTTACTATGCTTTGCACAAGTGTAAATCATATTTCGATTGTCTTTTGTGCGTGCCACATCGAGTTTCGTTCCTCGGAAAAGACAACGGAAGATCGCTGATGAAACGTCGAAATTTTTCACCGCGTGTCATCTCCTTTTCTCGCTTGGAAGCGAACTGAGATCCCTCGAGATTGCATTCCTCCAAAACGCAAGTAGGCATTCGGTGGATTTTTTTATATCGTTGCCGTTCTCTCACGTAGAAATAATAAACTTCTGATACGAAATACTTCGAGTATAAAATCACAGTTGTATATAGTTGCCTCGTTAAAATTATCCGCGAATAAAAAATTCCTCAATATGAGGGTTGTTTGCAGCTGCGTCACACTCGACATAACTCGCCCAGTATCTTCACGCACGATACATCTTCAGTCGTCGAGGAAAACATAAACATTGCGCGGACACAAACACGGAAAAAAAAATGATTTATAACGCGAGTTGATCAAATGGAGACGTGTAATGCGCGCAACTGAGTCGATCACTTTTTTGTACATTTGAAAAGTACAATCACAAAATTTCATCAACAAAAAACAAACATACATTTTGCGTTTGTTACGGTATGTAAAAGTTGGGTAAATATTCGGAAGCGGGGCGCCTGCTAGAATGAGGCTAATTTTTGTTTGGGTGATTCTAGCAGTAGCCCCGAATATTTACCAAAAGTTGCATCGCAAAAAGTAATCGTGAGTCCACTTTGATGTTTTTCAATTTTTCGCTACCCTCCAGTACATTTTTGCAAAGAATTTTCAGCGCCTACAATAAACTAGACGAAAAATAGGATGTTCGTTTCCCCAGACTAAAAAAAAATATTGGATCAGCATACGATGTCTCTGTATAAGGTTCTCGGTCTCCTTCTCGCCCTCTCCTTCACCCTGATCGTGCAAAAAAACGACGCCGGCGTTTGTCACGATCGCAACGGTCTGTCCGAATCTCATTTCCCATACGAAGATGGCAATTTTCGTCGAGCTGGAAGGTCTGCCAAGAAAAGGTAAAATGTTAACGGCAAGCTGTAGTAAGATGGGTGAGTTAGTATGAAACACATCGTGCAGACGCAAACACGAATCGTCCAGTGACGATGCTTCTCAACATCATACTTGGCACTGGAACTATCGAAACATCGACGAATGGGCTCAACATTATCCCGATTGTAAAGGCAAGAAACAATCACCCGTTGACCTCAATTCCAAACTGATGACACGTCTCAAGGTGTCGTCGCCATTTAGATGGAACGGTTATGGAAACACACCGAGAAACATGACGATCGTCAACAATGGCCACACCGGTAATTAAGCAAAAATATCTTCCACCAGCAGACAATAGCCGAAAATACGGAATGGGTACGGATTTTTGTAAAATCGCAGCGAACTAACCGAGTCCGATTGGACAAAAAATTATACCCAAACAAACGTTCGTACCGGTGAACCGAAAGTTAACAATTAACAGTTCAATGAATTTCTTTTCCGACCTCCAAGTGTCGGGTGGGAATCGGAAATTTGAACGATCAATATTCAGAAGGACCCAAATTTAATCGAAATTGTGAATAAAAAAATCTCGAAGTTGATTTATAGCGAAAACAAATATCAGATTTAACAAAATCGCAGACAAATATCAGATTTAACAATATCGATTTGCCTGTATACAGGCAATCGATATTATATCTCTCATTATTTTGTTAAATCTGATATTTGTTTTCGCTATAAATCAACTTCGAGATTTTTTTATTCACAATTTCGATTAAATTGTGAATAAAAGATATAATATCGATTAAGATATAATATCGATTTGCCTGTATACAGGCAATCGATATCATATCTCTCATTATTTTGTTAAATCTGATATTTGTTTTCGCTATAAATCAACTTCGAGATTTTACAACAAACAATGAGAGACGTGAAATCGTCGAATTGTAAATATTACGACAGTTTGCAATTTCGAATTCATTAAAGCGAAGGACCAAAAAGTCGATAAGTTAAAATAGCCATGGGCCAAAATGGCGAAAGGTCCGGAGAGCGAAAACTTGGCATCAAGGAGTATTATTTACGCTTCAGGATGAAGATGGCAGATGGCGTTAGTGGTCAGTCGGGTCAGGGAGCCATGCCATATTCGCCATTTAGGTATTCGCCATTTCGGACCATCGATAATTTGCGTTTCTTAGATCTACACATTTGTAGTCTCGATATATGGCTTTTCGCTATAGACGGTATTACAAACATTAGATACTCACTTTTTTCCATTTCGGAGATATGAATGTTGTAGATTTTTCGAATCTGTATTTGTATGACTCAAACTGCAGACTATCTGAATATATGATTTCGGATAAATGAGCTACCGAATAAATAATGCTTTGGTGTGATAGTTATTCGATTTCGTCATCGGTCAAAGGATAACATTTCTAACAATTTAACTTTTATTATTTTGAGAGTTCATAATTCTGTCGTTTCGAAATCTTTGTCGTTCTATATTTGATCATTCGACATTTTGACCCCCACCCCGAGTGTCAATGAATTTTATGACGTTGAACCTTGCATCGTTTTAATGCCACAATTTTTTAATTTCTTCATTTTTATTATCATTCAAAATTCTTTGTTTCATTGATTCATAGTCCTGAATCTCTACTGAAGATACACAAAAATGGACGAGTGCGTAAAAATGCCTCAATCGACCAAAAAGAAATATTATAAATTAGAAAGAAGTAATTTCCGTTCCGATACAATGATGCAAACATCATTGAAGTTTGAACTTCTGGGATAGACACATTTTTCTTCGCGGCCTCGATGTTACAGTTCAGCTGAGCGGAGCCTGGGCCAATGCGGATGTACCATACTTGTCCGGTGGTACTCTCGTGGGTGACTACGTCTTTGCTCAGCTCCATTTTCACTGGGGCCCGAATAATGATGCCGGTAGCGAGCACACCATCAACGGTATCAGTCTTCCTCTAGAGATGCACATGGTACACTACAAAAGAGAATACGGATCAGTGAGCGAAGCTTTGAAACACGACGATGGTTTGGCGGTTGTCGGAGTTTTTATGAAGGTGAAACGAAACGATGAACCAAAACTGCCCGCACTCATTTTTCTTCTTTTCTTTAAAATCCCTCGTCTCCATATTCTTTCGCAGGTTGGCAAAACAAAGAACCCCGGAATCTTCATTATGCAACGAAATAACGAAGCTATAAAACGCCCGAATGGACAGATGTCGATAAGGCCTTTTCCATTGACGAAATTTCGCATCAAGTTCCCGGGTGAATACGTGTCTTATTCGGGCTCGCTGACGACTCCTCCCTGTAGCGAAGTCGTAACCTGGATTCTTCCGGCAAATCCACGCTTCATAAGCCAAAACCAGGTCCAAATTGCAATCAAACTAGAGAAGAAGATAATAACATTAATACTTCGAGAGCGATTCTTATATTTATTTTCTTCCCGCTCAGCTCGATAATTTTAGGAGGATCACTCTTGCGAATGGCGACGATCGTAATGACCGTCCAACCATGCCACTCAACGGCCGTATGCTCTACTTCATCGATTATTAACAAACGAGACAAAGGTTTGTGCCGTTGCTTCGGCGGACGAAAATTTATTGTCACGTTTTACATCTTTTAAAATGCGAGACCAGCTTCCTCGTAAGTCTTGAATATCTTCTCGATCGCGTAACAGTAAGCAGCCTTTCTCACGTCCAGACACAGATTGTACCTATCAGCTGTCGCCATGATGCACTGTGGTGTCATGAGATTGCAAGGAATTAATACACTTCGAATGTCAAAATAAAGGGTTTTTTTGAAATTGGTAAACAATACAGAATTTCGTCTTACCGATGCTGCTTTTTCCATGGAATGATCGAGACTGCTATTGACGATGTCACGCTCCGTCGCTTCGCAAATTCGTTTCTCGAACTCCTCGGTCGGCCTTATCCTCATATCGTCGAATCGAATCCTCAGAGACTCCTCTACCGAATCTGCATTATTGACGATAACACAGCTCTTGCATCATTATTTTTACGCCGAATATACGACGAGTGAAAATATCAAACTATCGTTTTACTCAATAAATGGTAATTTGATTCTCTCTCGTATCTGAAGTGTAGCCTCCCGTAAGAAACGTGACTTATGTTCTTCACCCATTCGAAATAAGAGACCGTAACGCCACCGCCGCTCATGTAGAGATCAGGAATTACGAGGATATTTCTCTTCAGAAAAATTGCGTCTGCGGCGGGGGTGCAAGGTCCGTTTGCTCCTTCGGCGATTATCTGTTAAGGGAATATTTTTTTGAATTCTGATTGATGGAGATTTTGATTAGTGATGCAACGGAAGTGTCATAACAGAAGCGGAAGCGGAAACAGATGTCAAAAGTGAATTTTGGGGGAAGCGGAAGTGTAAATACTATTGTAAAAAATTACAATTCTTCGTCCAAGAATTATGCTTTCTTTATTGAGGCCTTATTAACACGTCATCACTTGACGTGTTAATAATTAATAATATTATAGTAACTGAGGTGCCATATCTGATCGGATATCGTCTCATATCCTCATATATCATTTCATATATTCAGATGTTTTCATGTGTGAACGACTGAACTGCATATACGATAAGGTATGAGTGTATAAGACTTCGTATATTTTACAGGTTTGGTATCGTATCTGATGGGATAAAATTTTTATATGAACGTGCCTGCTCATATATCACATCATATATGTCCAGATATGGTTTCACGCTGCCAACTCGCCTTGGTACCTGACCAGATAAAAACATATATGAGATCTATATAGCGGAGTCTAGTACCGTATTTGATCGGATATGGGCTTATACGAACAGATTCGTTCACATATCACATCGTGTATGTTCAGATCCGAATTTACGGTACCAACTCGCCTTGGTAGTTAGCCAGATATAAACAGATATGAGTTCATAGATGGTCAGGCCAGATACTGTATTTTATCAGATATGATCTTCTATATGCATATGTGATGTGGAATATGATCAGACCTAATGATATATGATACTAAAAATGTCAGATATAAATGTATCTGATACATATATGACAATATCTGAAACATATATGAACATATCCACTCAGACATGAACTTTTTTCCCGGGTACCTAGAGAAGTACGTACGGAATTTAAAAATATTGTTTGATTCAGAAGATGTAGGTAGTTGAATTTAAGAAATGAATTTTCAGTGAAAACATTTGTTATAACTGCTCATAAACTGCTCATAAAATGAAAACTTTTCGATTAATCAGAAATATTTGTCTTGTCAATTGGAAAAAAGCTGTTCCGAGAAGTTTCGAGTAGTCGGCCATTTAGTACATTGAAAAAAAATATATATTTTCTAACAGCTTGATATTCATCTAAATAGATGTGTAATTAATTTTATGAGTGAATCACTTTTTATACGAAAAAAATGTTAAATTCGCACATGATTTTATACCCGTTACTGTGGCCTAAGGCCTTAAATTAAGGTAATTATATAGTTTAGTGACTTTTTCTGAAAATGGCCTCCGATTGTTTTTTTCGCGATTCATCTCTTTTTTGTGGTGTAAATAATGATCTTATGTTGGGGGAGACGGTTTTTTAGGTTCCAGATTTTTTTACGAAAAAAAAAACAAAAAATACATTTGAAAAAATTGTAACAATTTGCTAATTTCAGGGTTTCACTTTTTTTTTAGCAACTATTCGTTACATTGGTACATCATTGGTCATATTTTCCACGTTCGATGATGCAATATTAGAAAAAAATGCGTGAAATCGTTCACGGAAATCGGGATATTCCCGTTGAAAATAAAATTCCGCAATATAGGCCTCCGAAGTAACTTTCGTGGTGGCGCCGCGCAACGGCTGCCGGCGGCAAAACTTAGATTGGCGCATGGCGGTTTCATAAAGTTTCATAAAGTCAAGAGAAAAAATGTATAGGTTATATTACCGGTAACTAAGAATAGTGCAAAACAAAAGGCAATCGAAATATATGGTCTGCTAAAATCGAACCCACATGTTACATATTTACTTCGTAAATAATACAACATAAGTTCGATTTACAGCGTTTATCCACAATTCCTTACGATGCATTTCCCAACGTCGATTCGGAAAACCATAAAAATGAAGTTCCGGATTCGTCGCTTCCGTGTGGAGACAACCCTCAACACAACATTTACGATTAGCGCCTACAATCGATCGAGTACCCATCACGTTATTAATTTATAATACTTGTTTACGCTGTTTTTACAACGTAAACATCACACGCGGTACTGTCATTCGCGCAAACACCTGATTTAAATGGCGACCGGCATACTGCACTAGCAGACGAAAACCAATCCTAAGTTTAGCCAAAACTCGCCGCAAGGGCTGCGCCACTAGAGTTACTTCGGAGGCCTATAGCTACCCATATGGTATTCACGTCGACCATATCGAGAGATGCTCGACCAAACCTCACGCCAAACACGCTCGATATTTTACGTGTGCGCTCCGGTGTCAGGATCAACGAAATTGGACGAATGATTCACAGATAAGTGTGTGAATCCTTCGTCGTTTGGGAGAGAGACGTTCCGTTTGGAATCACAAATCAAAGCACGTTGCATGAAATTTAATATGAGAATAAGAAAAGAAGAATATGAGACACGTAAGACTCTTTCAAATATTCGCACTATTACCGTTGCTGTTTTCGTCGCGGGATGAAGACTGAGGACGTTACATACAACACATAATATATAACAGCGATGTATTAGGACTTGGAATTAATTCGTAGCGTTTTTTTTTAAGAATTTTTTTTTTTTAATTTAAAATGTAAATAAAAAAATACATTAATGAAAGTTTTGCCCCTCGCTTTCTACTACTTTTGACCATCTTTCGGGCAGGGTACGAATACCCTGTCGGAAGAACGCCTCGTCTTTAGATGCAATCCACGAATCGAACAATTTTTGACAATCTTCGTAAGAAGTGAACTTCTGCTCAACAGGCTATGAGCCATCGAACGAAACAACTAGTAATCAGTAGGAGCGATATGGAGAATACGGCGGGTGGGGTAGGACTTCCCATTTAAGTGTTTCCAGATATGTTTATACCGGTTTTGCGACGTGCGGGCGAGCATTGTCGTGCAGCAAAATTACTTTGTTGTTTCTTTCGGAGTATTTCGGTCGTTTTTCTTTCAATGCACGGCTCAAAGCGCATCAATTGCAGTCGGTAGTGATCCCCAGTTATGGTTTCATGCGGTTTCAGCAGTTCATAACAAACCACACCCATCTAATCCCACCAAATACAGAGGAGGATCTTAGACCCATGGATATTTGGCTTTGCCACTGACGTTGATGATTGGCCGGGCTTAACCCATGACTTTCTGCGCTTCGGATTGTCGCAGTGGATCCATTTGTCATCACCAGTGACAATTCGATGCAAAAAAGCGCGAAGTGTAACTCCCCGCAAAAACACTTTATTCTGCACAAATGTTGACATATTCAATAAATTATAAAGTGTTGTTATTTGCGATTCAAAAAGAGGTTATGTACAGCAATTGACATTCAATACTAGCTGTTTCACGATGAATACATTACTGTCGGTAACAACGATATACTGTACTACCTACGCCATCTCTTGTAAAACCCTACGAATTAATTCCAACACCTAATAAATAAAGACAGAAGTAAAGGCTCGAACACGTACTAGGAATTACACTTGAAATATCGTACGAAATTTGAAATTTTGAAAATTCATTTTTTACTTAGAACACAGTTCACAGTTTGAAAAGATGGGTTCCCCCAACATAACACCATTATTTATGTTATTTTAAAGTTAAAAATTGCAAGAAATAAATTTTAGCGTCATATTTAGGAAAAGTCACTAAAGTACATAATTACCTAAATTAATATTCAAAATGTAATAACGACAAGTTATATTTAACAAAAAGTAATTATGCCGCCTTTTTCACCCTGCAATCTATTTCGTTGTTTTTCGTATATGAGACCAGCTCCGCTGAATAATTGTTCACTGGCTACGCTACTGGGAGGAGCTGACGAATACTGCGGCACTATTGGCAAGTGACAATGGTGCTTGTGTTCATTTGATTTCCACTACATTAGAGGGTCCTCTTGCAGAGGTAGTCTTTTATTTTTTTTTGTGCTCCAGTAGGGAGGGGTGGGTTCGATAAAAACATGGATCAAATGAAACAAGTTGAATGACTCGAGGATGGTTAGTGACAGGAGCGCAACCCTATTCCGAGCGCGTCAGACATTTATATGTGGGTGCATCGATTTTTCAACACGAAAAGTAAGTTTTTTGCCTATTAGTATCTTGCGTATTACTCCAAAACTATTGGTCCTTCTTCAGCGTTGTTTACAATCATCATTATTATGAATATTCTGGTTGAGTTTGTTGTGGTCAGTACCTACCTACAACATTTAGGTTTTTTGCTGTTTGATAAATAATTTGAAGCGAGGGTGTGGGGACCGTTGAAACAAACGGTTCGGGGTCAATTGAAACGTGTTTCTATTGACCCCGAACAAGCATTTTACACGCAAGCAAGTTTACCAAATCTTGTTTTATTTTCTAGATGCCAAGAAATCTGCCAAAAGGACAAATAATATTGAAGGACCTTAATATACACTACCGGCGAAAAGTTTCCGGACAGAAATTTAAAAAAGTGCCGGAACGGTTTTCTATGCCATTTCGCCGGTAGTTGACCTAGGCCAATTTAATAAACGGCATTTTAAAGAGGAGGGATTTACTTTCATTTTGGCTTTTTTCAAAAATGTTTACGATTTTTTTTTACCATCAGCTCCCGGTTTTGAGAACGACCATTATTCGTCGTCTTTTTGTTCCTTTTTGAGTGAACCCCGTTTGCAGTAAAAAAAAAATTACGTATTTTTTCGACCCAAATCATAAAGGGGGACGCCTAAGCGTCAATTTCGTTTTGTTTTTAATTTCTACGATTTTTTTTAACAAAATTCCGTTTTTTGTGAAAAAATAGATAATTTGAAAATTCCTCCGGAGTACGAAACCGATGAGATTTACAATAAAATCTCGTGATAGCAAAAAAGTTGCATTGCTTGTTGTGAGTTCGCGAGAATTTTTCAGATTTCTTTTTTCGACATTTTTTTTCATCTATTTCCGGTCAACGCTCGATTTAACTGAATACCATAACGATAATTTAATTAAATTCGGCGACAGGAGGTTTCTTCGACGAGACCAAAGTTTAATATGTAAGTCAAAAATGTTATTACGAATTTTTCAATTAGTATTTCTATACATAAATCAAGTGTAAAATTGGAAAACTCTTTCAGAAATTTTCAAAAATTTATTACTCGAAAACTATGAACTTTAGAAAATTTTAAATTTGCCCAAAATGTTTAAAAAATAATTCATCCCGAAAAACTTTAATTTTTTGAAAAATTGTTTCAACAATTGGCTATAAACAATTGAATGCTCGACTTTTCGGCAAAAAATCGTGATATTCGGATTCAGCGGATCAAAATACATGAAAACAGTTTGGCTTCATCCATCGAGCTCAAAATTTTACGAACATTTACCGTATCTACATTGAAAAACTTTAAACGCGTTTTTCTCGAAACTATGTTTTTCAAGTCGGTGACCACTATAATTCAAAAACCGCTCGATGGATTTTGATCAAATTTGGTGTGCTTATTGATAGCATTAAAAACTAGTCCTTGCACGAAGGATTTTCATTTTTGTTGAAAATTTATATATTTTTTTTAACAATAAACGAGCGATTTTTTTGTCGAAAATCGAAAGCTATCTGTCGGAAGCCGACATTTTGTTAATTAAAAAAAAGCTTCAATTAAAGACTAGATTTATTATTAAACGAATGATTTTTTTTTGGGTTTTTGATTTCAGATTATTCAGTAAAATTTTATGATGGTCACCGGAAAGCATTACATGCCGAAGGGGGTCCGACAAAGATGGCGATATTTTTATAAATAATTAATCTTTTTCTTTGAAAATGTGTACAAGTCAAGTTGAAATATAACATAAAAAGTCTGTATAACCACTTTTGTAAAACAAACTTAATAACTATAAAAAAAAAATATTGAAAATGCCCGTTTTTTCACGCCTCTGACTGCATCTCACCCCTTAACATAGATTCCAACGTTTATAACGAAATTTGTAATTGAGGTGTGTATTCTATGATTGGGGCACAACTTGTTGAAGGCTGATCTTGTTTCTCAATTTGAATTCGCCGCCTTTTAGGGCTAGAAGGCATGCAATTATCTTCAGTTGCGTTCGTATCTCTGGTTCTGATCGTCATCAAATTAAAGGGTCTCCTCACTATAGACCATAAAATAGGCTATTTTCATGACATATTTAATAGGTTTATATTATAGATATTGGTATCAAAGTTGTTACACTTAATAAATACACTTTCGAAATACATTTTTTTGAAATTTCAATTTATTTAAGTCACTATTTATACACGAAAATGGTAGTTATAAAAATGTCCTAAAAAAATTGTAGATCTCCGCTGGTGATGAAATCTCGGAGATGGATAATCCGAAACAAAAAAATCAAACGGTTTTAGATTCAGTATGTTAATGACTATAGCGCATATTGTACGATTTTTGATATATGCAAAAACAACAAAATGGCGGGCATTTCTCGAAAAAAAAAAACAAAAAAAATGCGTTTTTTACCGTTTTTGGGAGAAAAACATGGAAAATATTTTTAAAAAATGAATCCTTGATATGCGCGAGAGCTATAGTTGTAAAGAATATATAGTTAAATTTTATAAGGATCGGTTCAGTAGTTTCGAAGAATTTATTAACAAGCCGTCGAAAAACCTTGTTTCGAGAGAAACGCGTTTAAAGTTTGTTTGGGTTACATACACACCAATAAAAACAATCACGAAAATAGCCTTTTCTTAGCATCTAAAGTGAGAAGACCCCTTAATTATTTCGCACTCAAATTGCTCCGTAACGATGGCACTTAAAAAATTCGATTCATATCGCGGATCTAAATACGCATATGGTCAATGTCGCCATTTCTAAAAAGTTTCGCTAAACTTCCGATGTAAAAATGCGGAACCAGCTGCAGAAGCGAATGTGAAAAAGTGTGCGGAACTTCCGTAGTTGCGGAAGCAGACGCAGGTTTTGTTGGATCACTAATTTTGATTACACTCGGAAAATCGAAGTTAGTGTCGTTTGGTTGAATGTTGAAAAACATTACATTTCGGAAATTCAACAAAGTTCTACCTTCGCTTTTATATTCTCCGCGTTTTCCTTTCTGACAGTCTTCTCGGCCGCGGCTGGAACGAATATGTCGCAGTTTTCGTACATAAGATTGGGTCCCTTGTACTCCTCTGCACCCTGAAAACCTTTCACGGTCCCCGACTCGTTGATGTGGTTCACGAGAGCCTTGAACGAGACAGAAGTGCGATGAAGCGCAGGGAAGATATGTGATGTAAGAAAAGGAAAAAAAACGATATTATCCGAAACAATGTTGCCATATCGCTCATCCACTAAAAAACTGTCGTAACACATAAATGCTGTTTTGAGATAAGTATGTCATAAAATTGAAAAAAGGTTTAAAAGATTAATACATTTCACAATAAATAAAATCATTCCAGGCTCATTTATTAGGACGTTGAATAAGTTATTGCGGTTTTCCAACAGGTGGCGTCACCTGCGTGCGTGTAGGGGTCTTCTCACTTTAGATGCTAAAAAAGGCTATTTTCGTGAATTTTTTTATAGGTTTATAATATAAATATTGATATAAAAGTAGTTAAACTTTTAAATACACTTTCGAAATGCATTTTAAAAAAATATTTATTTAAGTCACTATTTATAGTCAGGAATTGTAGGTCTACGCTGTTGATGAAATCTCGGAGATGGAACATCAGAAACGAAAAAACCATTTTTGATATATGCAAAAATAACTAAATGGCGGACATTTTTCGAAAAAAACAAAAAAAAACGTGTTTTTTCACCGTTTTTAGCAAAAAAATAGCAAATGTAAACATTTAAAAGAATCCTTAATATGAGCTGTAGCTATAGTTGTAAAGAATACGTGGTTAAAATTTCATAAGGATCGGTTCAGTAGTTTCGAAAATTTTATCAATAAGCCGTCGAAAAACGGTGTTTCGAGAAAAACGCATTTAAAGTTTGCTTGGGTTACACAACTACATAAGAAATTGTTTTTTTTAAAAGTATTTTGAAAGTATATTTGTTAAGTGTAACAACTTTTATATCAATATCTATAATATAAAGCTATCAAAAAAATTCATGAAAATAGCCTTTTTAGGGTCTAAAGTGAGAATACCCCTAAAGATGGTAACGCATGTATAAAGAAGTACTGTAAGCAAGCTTGAAATTCAGAGTATCGCATTTCACCGAAGTGTAAACAGTGTGTAAAGTGTGTTTTTTATAGTGTTAAACATGTCAAATTGCGTGCCAAAAATGGAGTATTTGCGGGAAATTCAGAGTATCGCATTTCACCGAATTGTAAACAGTGTGTAAAGTGTATTTTTTCATAGTGTTAAACATGTCAAATTTCGTGCCAAAAATGGAGTATTTGCGGGAAATTTTACTGCACTACTTTATTGAAAAAAAAAACCGCAGCTAAAGCACACAGAATTCTTGTTGAGACTTATGGCGACCATGCTCTGTCGTAAGCCACACGCAGAGATTGGTTTAGACGCTTTGAAAAAAATGATTTTGATGCGTCGAATTGGCGGCATTACTTCATGAAGACTCGTGTCACACGCTAGGTGAACTCGCAGACTGATTAGGTGTTGATCACGCAACAGTTTCGAAACGTTTGAAAGCATTAGGAATGATTTTTTCAAATAAAGCATTAATTTTCACGAAAAAAAAACAACGATAATTTATGCAGCATCCCAGTAGATAAATATTGACGTCGCAGTGGTCTTACGAATGTGAAAAAATACGTTTTGCTCGAAACAGCATTTTTAGTGACATGGCTGTTTTTTTAGTGGATGAGCGATATGTCGTCGAGAATGTTTCCGATACCTCGGGATCAATGCCTTTCTCGTTGTGGATCGAGGTATCGCGTTCAATCACACCTATGCATTTGGCGCCCGCTCTCGTGAAGTAGAGACAAGCAAAACGGCCTACGTTGCCGAAACCCTGCAATTGAAATTCGATCCAAAACTCCCATCGTGCGTTGTACAAAAAGAAAAAACTCGGCCAAGTGCGAGTTGGGCCTTGCTCTATTAGGGTTCCGTACCTAAAATCAATTCACTTTTTTTTAACTAGATATTTAAGGGGTACGGCCACAGTAGAATCTTCAAAAAATCGATTTTTTTCTCTAAAACGGTGCTTTATCATCGTAAGAATAAGTTACTATTCGATTTATAGCAAGAATTTTTTTTTTCACTGACTTTGAACGTATAACGTAAGCCCACCTGGCACGGCTATAGAGTACCTAAAACTTGAAGGGGGGATTGTCTTTTTTTTCGCAAAATTTACCGCTTTTTGGGAATTTTTTTGTGAAGAAAGTATACAACGGAAAACTTGTGAAACTTGGCATATAGTTTTATTGATCTGTTTACTACATACAAAAAAAATTTTAAACAATTTCATCAAAAAATCCGCCTCCCACCCCCCTCGACGCGCGATGGTCCTTTTTTGATGGTGTGCACGATTTCTCAAAAACTATTCAACCGATTGCCTTCAAATTTGGACAGAATGCTCAGCTGACATCCTTTTATCGTTTGATGAAGCAAAAAAGCAATACGTTTAATAGTTTTTTTATTTATAACAAAAAATCGATCAATTTTTTTCGAAAAATCGATACTTCAAGTTCAAAACGTCACCAAATTGTCAATTTTTTTTTTCCCTTCATCGAACGATAGCTAATGTGTCTAAAGTAAAATGCTTTTTGGGTTTTTGTTGCAGGATGAACGTGAAGGCTGTAGTCGTGCACACCATAAAAAAAAGGACCATCGCGCGTCGAGGGGGGTGGGAGGCAGATTTTTTGATGAAATTGTTTAAAAATTTTTTTGTATGTAGTAAACAGATCAATAAAACTATATGCCAAGTTTCACAAGTTTTCCGTTGTATACTTTCTTCACAAAAAAATTCCCAAAAAGCGGTAAATTTTGCGAAAAAAAAGGCAATCCCCCCTTAAACGCGTTTTCCTCGAAACAACTTTTTCCAATTGGCGTGACAAATAACTTCAACAATTTTCACTTGATTTACTTCAAATTTAAAAGTTATGTTCCTAATTGAATTTCGCAGAGAAGTACGTACGGAATTTCTGATTAATCGAAAACTTTTTATTTTATGAGCAGTTTTATACGAAATTTTTCACTGAAAATTCATTCAAATACCTACAACTCAATTCAAATACCTACAACTTTTGAATAAAACAATATTTTTTAAATTCCGTACGCACTTCTCTAGGTATTCTAATGTAGATTGACGCGAATTTTTGCTTTTTGTTCTAGGTAAAAAATTGTGGATGCTAAATGTCACGCCACGAAGCGCCCAAAAAAAAGATAACAAAAGAAAATATTAGTAGTCGGCCATTTTGTACATCGAAAAAAATAAATATTTTCTAACAGCTTGATATTCATACTAAATAGATGTGTAACTAATTTTATGAGTAAATCACTTTTGCATACGAAAAAAATTTGTTAAATTCGCACATGATTTTATACCCGTTACTGTGGCCTAACCCTTTAATTAGGTAATGCTTTTTTTCTGTCTTAGTTCTTAGGTAGTACTAAACTGAAACCATATGGGGTGATTATCGCTAAAGAAAGCTTTGTATCCTCCTGCTGTAAGCTAATCATGAAAATATATAAAATTATTGTTAATTACATATTTACAATACCAAGTAACTTATTTTTGGAGTCGGTACCAGCCATCTTCGTCGGTAATCATGAAAATATATAAAATTATTGTTATTTACATATTTACAATACCAAATTACTTATTTTTGGAGTCGGTACCAGCCAATTCCCAATATTCTCAGATTTTTCGCCGAAAAAAAAGGCGACGGAGAAAAATAAATGGAATATACGATTTGCAGTATTTTTTTAATTTGCAATCTCGTTTCTTCCGTGACGTCAATCTCTCGTTCTTGGCTGGCACCAACTCCAAAAATGAGTAATTCGGTATTGTAAATATTCAAATAACAATAATTTTATATGTTTTCATTATATATAAAATTATTATAAAGTTTTATTATAATATGAAAAAGTATTATGCATACAATAAATTATTATATATACTACATTGTGAATCGGCGTTTTCAGTATTTCTTGTTTACATACAGTATATGGTAAATAATATACAGAAATTCCAAATTCCTAACTAGTTTAGTATTTCAGACAGACCTCGTAACAAAAATAGTCTAAAACTGACAACTTTGACGGTCCCCCATTTCTTTGTTTTTTATCTTTATTTCTAAAGATAAAAAAGAAGAAAAATATCTGTACTCTTCTCAATGGACTTTAGACAACAATACCCCCCATGCCAGGGTAAGAATTTTTTTTCTACTCCTTTTTTATGTATGCGACTCCCATGAAAAATAATTTAATTGAATTTCTAATTCAATATTCGGTTTTGGGTCAACATTCTACACAAAATATCCAATTTTCAGGTCTGTAACTCATTCCCTTTACGAGCTTAGAGCAACTATACAGCTTCGTTCTCCCCTTAGGGTACGGAACCCTAAAAAATGAAATTAACAATTACGGACAGAATTACCTGGACAATAAAAGTCTTATCTTTGAATCCTGTCGACAGTCCAATGCGTGACATCCATTTCTCGTCCGATAGAAAGTTGTCGACCGCGTGATAAATTCCACGACCAGTTGCCTCGGTTCTACCCTGAACTCCGCCTTGATTAATCGGCTTCCCCGTGACCACCGCATGGGCATTTATGTCGCTCATTCCTAGGTGTAAATTACCACACGATTACGATCGAACAATTTCGACCATGCCGTTTGGGCAAATCATTCGAATAAGGGGTGCCATTGATAGCAGTTGGACGCGCGGTCAGTGATGATGTTGAGGTTCGATCGTTGAAGGGCAACGAAAATTATTTTCTGCTAATTTGCCAAATTTTCTCTAGCAGATTCCAGCTATGAAAATCACGCAAACATTTTTTAGGATTATTATTTAGCGATCTACGACAAATTTGCAAAATATAAATTTGGATAATAATGAAAATAAGAAATTTTGAAGAATTTTCGTTGCATTCCCTAGACAAACTTCAACCCCGTTGGTCAGTGTGAGCTCGTGGTTATCGCCCAAGCAGCGCTGACCTGGGCCAATTCCGTAAAATGGGGTTACGTTGAACAGGTTTTGGAATTTTTTTGTAGGTAAGTTTTTTTAACATCCTAAATCCCAATTATTTTTGCTTCAATAGAACAATGTGTTCTTGGGCTATCAAATGTATAAGAAAGTCAAGCCCTACCAAGCCCCAATTTTATAGTGAACAAAGTGTCAAAGTAACCTCGAGTGTGGGGTTTCTTCGACAAGGCATTGAAATGCAACTTATGCCAAAGATTAAGGGTTCCTTTCTGACATCATTTTGACCAAAAAATAATATTGTATGCATCATACATGGAATTAAATGAAAAACAACGATTTTTTATTGTGATTGACAAATTGTCATCTTTATTAAGAAAACATTTTACATCAAAATATCAAGTACCAAGGGTACTATTATAGGCACTTAAGGGGTAACCGTACTGTAGAATTTTCGGAAAATTGATTTTTTCAAACTGGCTTAATAGATGTTTGGAACTATCTAGAATAAGGGGGAAAAAGTTTGGTGCCCGTAAAACAAAAATCCGCAGGCCCGTGTGGGTCTGCGGTGGCAGTGGCTGGCCCGTGTGCGAGACGTCGACCGTTTTTCTCGGAACATAATTTTTCAAAACGGCACGCAGCATAACTCCAACAATTTTCATTCTTGTCACTCCAAATTTTGAGCACATCGTGAAAATAACATTCCGAAGAGAAATACCTACGGGATTTCCCATGAGTTGATTATAACATTAGTTATCAACAAATGATTGTCCTCTTTTTTGTCGGAAATTGAGTTTTTACTTTAAGTGCTTGCCAATTAAACAAAATTTCATATTCTCTAAGTCCCCTACGTATTTCTCTAGCTATATTCGTGTAAATTAATAGAATTTTCTCATCTTTCCCCCAATTCAAATTTGCGTGTTACACTGCGTGCCGCAGAGCGTCTCAAATTCGACATGCTTCGCGAAAATGGCTCCAGCTTCACCATTTTGTATAATCTTTTTTTGTTCACTTGAAGATATGACTAATAACATTCTTCAATATTGTTATCCTCTTACTGGTCCTTTCACAAAAAAAATCACCAAAAATCACTTCATTTTAGACGTTTACAGTGGTATACGCTCTTAATCAGTCTTATTATTATCATTGAGATCAAAATCGACTTGAGCAACATTACAATCAACTTTAGCAACATTATAATAAACTTGAACAACAAATTCACTTGCCGCCTGCCAAGGAAGGTCACGCGGGCTCGCTACGCACACTTTCAAACTGTATTTTGGCGCTCGGTTAAATTAACCCTTAAAAACTATCAAAGTTACCCTTAAGGTAGAACAAGCGCGCGCTCTTGATTTCCATAGATTTTGTTCAAATTTTAACCAGACATTGTCCATTTCATTATGCAAGTTTGAGTGAAATTTCAGAACAGTCGACTATTTAGATTGGGAGATAATTAGTTTCAAAATTGCAACTTTCAACACTGCAGGGTCTGCATTGCTCGAAAGTCAGTTCACATAATTCGTCGTACCATTCTATTGTGTTCATAAATTTTGAAAAATAATTATGTTTAGATAGCAAACTAGTTAGGGAAAGAGTGAAAAAAGTTTGGATTGCCTATACTATTCAGTTTTTCTAAAAACGTTCAGTAAAAACGGAATAATTCTCCGTAAAAAATATTTGTCCACTATAATAAGAAGACATATGACAACACCGCAAAACAGTATTGTTCGATATTTCGAGAAAAAAATAATTATCGTGTTCCTAAAGTTAAAAACTTTTATCATAAAAATAATATTTGCGTTATAAGTATTAATATGTTATATTGTTTATGTTATTTTCATTGACAAATAAGAGTGTTGGTTAATTCATAACTAATTAAAAACTTTGTTCGACTAAAAATTACTAGCAAATAAAAATTTGTGTTGCAGTATTATTATAAATATGCCGCGCAAACTTACGTCATTGGATACGTGGAACGATGCGGTGTTGCCATATGTCTTCTTATTATAACCCAGGCAGCATAAATGTCCAATTGACGTCGATAAGTTACCGTTGTCAGGTTACCTTTAAGGCATGACCGTAAGATAACTATTCGACATCTTTCAAATGACATCCCGTATAATGCTGCCGTAAAGTTATATTTTTTATGATATCTTTCGGCGATGATAACGGATGTCTCAAAGGTATCCCAAAATATTATCCAATTGATGACTTTTTTAAGTTATAAAAAAGTTATCTATTTACTGTTATCTATTGTATCTAGTTCAACGTTGTCTAAAGGATATCATAAAGACGAATTACATAAGACGTCTTTTTCACGACGTCTTTCAGATATCTGTAATATGCTGTCTTTTAAGATATTTGGTATTGGCGGGAAATAGTAAAAAGTCATTCAAATGTTGTCCTATAGATGATATCCAACGGATCACTTTGATCATAGTGCGAATGTAGCGTGTCATATTTCATTTCACCGGCAAACAATTGTGTGTAACAACAAGTAGTTGAAAAATAAAGGTGTTGAAAGATATATACGTGAGTGCCTTTGTTCCTAATATTCTTTTCGCCTCTGTGAGTACATATATGTGTTTAATGTACTGTCTTTTTATTCTAAAAGCAAACGTCTGCTTTTGAGGTTATCCACGGGATCGTTTGGAGCATGGCAACCACCAAAAGACGTGACTGCAACGGGAGAGAAGTCTAATAACGACTGTACCATTTTTATAATATTAAATTACATTTCACCTATAATGAATTAACCGATGCTTTATTTATAATGACCTAGCCCACTCCGAAACCGACATAACAATATCTTATCACTTTCGTCATTATAAAAATTAACTTATTAACAGTCTAGATTATTGAGCTATATTAAATATTCTAGACTATTAATAGGTTAATTTTTATAAAGAAATGGATAGGATATTGTTATACATATATATCGCCAATAAATAGATATCTTTTCGATAGTACTCTTCGATACCGTTTAAATGTCGTTTTGTTAACCTCATTCGGATGCCTATTAGACGACTTTTAGATGGCAGTGGTATCTTGGCATTTTTGTGCGTTTAAGAAGATATCTTTCAGATATATCGATTTGATGACTGCGCTAACGTACCGACAACCGAAAAGCGTTAACCTTTTGTCGACACTTTGTTAACCATTAAAAGTTGCCGTATAGTTAACTATCAGACACGAATAAGTTATCTGCCAAGCGGTCATAAGTGATACGTTTTGTAATACAAAACGACGTCTTTTTGGACAACCAAAAAGTTATCCGTATCCGTTTCGCGATATCTTCCCGATGCCATATAGATGACATTTTGCTACCTGGGAAGGGACAAATATTTTTTCGGAAAATTATTGTGTCTCAATTTCAATGCAGACCCTGCAGTGTTAAAAGTTGCAATTTAAAAACCCATTATCTCCCAATCTAAATAGTCGACTGTTCTGAAATTTTACTCAAACATGCATAATGATATGAACAATATTTGGTTGAAATTTAAAAAAAATCTATAGAAATCAAGAACGCGCGCTTGTTCTACCTTAATGTCAATTTAACCCCGGTTCACGGTACTTGGAAGAGTACAGATCTTCACAGGACTTTGGTGAGTCCAAGGATTTTCGTACCCAATGTCTTCGAATAAGTATCAGCCATCCAGGACATTTCACGGGCGCCGGTATTAACGTCCGGGGCTGGTACGTGTATAGCAGGACCAATCATATTTTTCTTCGCCATCTCCAAAGTAAAGCGTCTCGTGATCTTTTGCAATTCGTGAGACGAATATTTTCGCGGTTCTATGGCGATGCCGCCTTTTCCACCACCGAATGGCACGTTGCAGCAGGCACACTTGAAGGTCATCAACGATGCGAGAGCTCGTACCTCGTCTCTCGTTACGTCCGGACTAAATCGTACGCCTCCTTTGCACGGTAACCTGAGGGAGGAAATAATATTGGAGATTACATACATTTATAACAATTTGTTGTTGGAAAATACCTCGGTCTTTTAATTTGAAGTGATCAAGACTTTCCTGTAAAGTCGAATGAATAATTCGCGAACGGTTCAGCGTGCTATCAAATTCTTACGGTACACCTGGGATCCCTCTGAACTGTCCTTTTTGTCTCTGACAAGGAACATCACTTTAAAAGCCGCCTTCGATTTTGTTAAACTCATGTATATGGTACAGCATCAATCACCATCAGATACGTATTTTTTTCGGTGGCAAAAAAAAACTGTCAAAAGGGGTTTAAATTACCCCTTAGAGTAAAGAATGCCAAGGGTTGATTTGGCAGTTTCGCCCGCAGGCCGATCACCGATTTCAGTGAAACAAAAACGAACATTTTTGTAATACAAAACGATCGGATATCGATTATAGGTGCATAGAAAAAAAAACTTAACGGGCTACATCTACCTAGGTGGTTAAAAAAATGCATTTTCCGAAAATATTTTTATTCAATAGTATCACCTTTCAATGACGTTGAAATTTGCATCGTTGGAGCGCAACGAAAACTCATTCTCTTTTGTTGCAACTTTTTTTGCTTATGTCGACTGTGAAAATCAAACAGGCGTTTTTATATATTCTTATCAGGGACATACGACCTCAGTTTGCAAAAAGAAGCCTTTCGATGATGATAAAAATAAAGAAATGAAAAATTGAAGAAAAAATATCGTTGTGTTCCAACGATGCAAACTTCAAGCGTCGTCCTTTTTGATATATTCCTTGAAAATTTCATTGAAATATTTCTAAAATTGAATGAGCTACAGATTCTGACAGTCGGCCGGGCGAGCGTTAACAACACCAGACTTCAATCTTTAAGGGAGACTTTGTCCTTGGAGTGCCATATTTCAGGTGTTCACATTTTATTTTTTTTAAATGAAACGAGTAAAGCTTTTTGAGTGCGGTTTTTTTCTTGCTTTTATTCATGATATACAGAACGTTAAAAAATTTTTTTTTTGAAAAAAAAAACAAAATTGCGGCCGTTGCAGCTCCGCGAAAACAGGTCCTCAAATCGCGGGAGGTAAACGGCTGACATCACTGCCCCCTCTTTGTTGATCTGAAACACAAATTCAAAGCATATTATCAATCTGTGACCCTTTGGTCATGGAATGACGGATGGGTTTTTCGTTTAGTACAAATTTCGGAAAATGGCGGCAATTTTTAAAAAATCGAGTTTTCGCGTTTTTTTCGCATAAAAAGATAAATAATAAATGCAAAAATGTATCTATCGAAAAAACGATCCGTCATTCCGCGAAGACATATTTTCTGAGTATGCTCTCCAAATTTCAGGTTGATATGTTAATTACAGCGGTCAGGAGAATGTCAGCCATTTTTAAAAACGTGTTTTCGAGAAAAACGCATTTAAAGTTTTGTAATGTGTTTACACAAATGTGTTTATAATTACCGCTAATCGGCAATGCCTGGCCCATAGAGGCATCCCTCCTCTTCTTCTAGCTGCTCATGTTGAGCCGCTAACATCTCCTGCTGCATTTCAAGGACAAAGTCTCCCTTAATAGTATATTTAAGTATACAAAAAATGTTTTTAAAATTAATTCATCATCAAAATGACGGAGGTGTGGCAGAGTGTTACAGCAACGTCGACGCGGGAGTTGCGAATCGGCGTGCAGTCTAGCTTCCCGTAGACCTTGATTTACAAAAAACTTCAAACACTTTTTCAGTTAGAACATGTATAGTTTCCATGTGACGGTAATTACAATGAAGAAAATGCAAGTTTAAAAAAATGGCACGCATTTACAAAAAAAAACATTTCACGCAACATTTCTGTACAATGTGGATTAAATTTTTTTTTTTTTTTTCTAATTTTTCAAAAACAATTCTCGGCAAGTAGAAGGTACCAATATTATCAATATTTCTACCAAGTTTCAACTCAATCGGCTCAATAGTTTTGGGTAATTCTGCACGCCAATTTCGATAATGCAGTTTTGAGAAAAACGCGTTTGAAGTTCACGCCCGCTCCGAATCCGAGCGGGGAGGAGGCACAGGGTTGACAGGCTGTAACGTTTAAAGTTTTTCAAAATTCGCTTTGAAACTTTAGGAAAATATTCTACATATATAGTTCTATCGTTTAAAGAGAAAAAATAAATAAATCGATTTTTTATCGCTGTGAATATATATCCCGCCTTAATGAGAGAAAAAGTTTCGTTGGTTTTATTTTCAGATTAATCCCGCCCACGCAGCGTCCTACGCCGTCTCACAACATCCACGCAACCTAGATAAAAAAATACGACGTAAAATTAAAAAATACCACGTAACAGCCAAAAGTAGTAATAAAACATATCTTGAGTCTCAAAAATGCTAAGAAATCTTTCCTTTGAAAAAAAAAAATTAAATTAATGAATATTTTCCTCTCTCCTAAAGGGGTGAGGCCACAGTAACGGGTATAAAATCATGTGCGAATTTAACAATTTTGTTTGGTATGAAAAAGTGATTCGCCCATAAAATTAATTACACATCTATTCATAGTATAGTCGTGTTGTATATTGGAATCGGAAAAAATTAGAAGAAGGCTAGTTTATTGACAGGTTACTTTGTAGGTGTCGCGGGTGCTAAATCCAATTTTGCCTAAAAATCGGGGTGTAGGGTTTTTTTAAGTGGATGAAGGAGGATGGGGCTAGATTAATGCCAGAGTACAACCGCTACGAGGTTGGCGCCGGGAGACAAAATGTTCAGAAAAATGCAGGCTTTATTTTTGTTACACCGGCGAAGTCGTGGAAATTCAGTTTGGGGGTGAATCTTTGAGAAATCAGTTTTAATTCGATAACGCTTTAGGAAAAACTCATACAATTTGTGTTCAAATGGCCCTTGAAGCCCTTGAAGCCCTTGAAGAGACGCGTCGATCGAGTATTTGATCATCCCTCTGCGATAATATCTTCACCACCGAAAAAATGGTAAAATATTGTAAAAAATTGTTTATTGAATAACTCAAAAACAATCGATTTTTCGGGAATGGTTTAAATGTACGAAATGTAGAGAATAATTTTCTCTATATTTTCGTCTCAATAGACCACCCTTGAATTTTGCTTTTTCCAACCCCTCTCGGGGGTTGAAAATTCAAAATGAAATTCTCGGAAAACTATTGACCGAATATAAAGAGATACGAGTTTGGGGCTGTGGACAAAAATGTAGCTGATGGTTCAATCTACAAATTGTTCCACGGCGACGAATTTGTGCCGTCAATAGTTTTCCCAGAATTAATATTTTCAACCCCCGAGAGGGGTTGGAAAAAGCAAAATTCAAGGGTGGTCTATTGAGACGAAAATATAAAAAGAAATTATTCTCTACATTTCGTACATTTAAACCATACCCGAAAAATCGATTGTTTTCGAGTAATTCAATAAACAATTTTTTTTTTTGGTTTTTCAACATTCTTTTTGGGGGTGAAGACATTATTGGAGAGTAATGATCAAATTCTCAATCGACGCGTCTTTTCAACGGCTACAACGTTCCCATTCGCACAAAAATTGTACGAATTTTTCCTAAAAAGTTGTTGAATTAAAACTGATTTTTCAAAACTTCACCCCACTTTTTTACCCCCAAAATGAATTATCACGACTTCGGCGCTGTGGACAAAACTAAAGCCCGAATTTTTCTGAACATTTTGTCTCGCGGCGCCGACTTCCTAGGGGTTGTAGTTTGGCATCAATCCACCCCCATCTCCCTTCATCCCCTAAAAAAGAATCCTGCACCCCGATTTTCAGGCAAACTTGAATTTAGCACCCGCGGCACCTACATAATCACATTTAAAAAAAACTGGCCTTCTACTTTTCTTCGATTACGGGGTTTTTCAGCGACAGCACGACTGAACTATTAGTATGAATATCAAGCAGTTAGAATTTTTTTTTCTTTCGATGTACAAAATGGCCGACTACTAATATTTTCTTTTATCTTTTTTTTAGGCGCTCCGCGGCGTGACATTTAGCATCCATAATTTTTTACCTAGAACAAAAAACAAAAATTCTCGTCAATCTACATTAGAATACCTAGAGAAGTACGTACGGAATTTAAAAAATATTGTTTTATCCAAACTGTATTTGAATTCAGTTGTAGGTATTCGAATGAATTTTCAGTGAAAAATTTCGTATAAAACTGCTCATAAAATGAAAAGTTTTCGATTAATCAGAAATTCCGTACGTACTTCTCTGCGAAATTCAATGAGGAACATAACTTTTTAATTTGAAGTAAAACGCGTTTAAGGGGGGATTGTCTTTTTTTTTCGCAAAATTTACCGCTTTTTGGGAATTTTTTTGTGAAGAAAGTATACAACGGAAAACTTGTGAAACTTGGCATATAGTTTTGTTGATCTGTTTACTACATACAAAAAAATTTTTAAACAATTTCATCAAAAAATCCGCCTCCCACCCCCCTCGACGCGCGATGGTCCTTTTTTGATGGTGTGCACGATTTCTCAAAAACTATTCAACCGATTGCCTTCAAATTTGGACAGAATGCTCAGCTGACATCCTTTTATCGTTTGATGAAGCAAAAAAGCAATACGTTTAATAGTTTTTTATTTATAACAAAAAATCGATCAATTTTTTTCGAAAAATCGATACTTCAAGTTCAAAACGTCACCAAATCGTCAATTTTTTTTCCCTTCATCGAACGATAGCGATATGTGTCTAAAGTAAAATGCTTTTTGGGTTTTTGTTGCAGGATGAACGTGAAGGCTGTAATCGTGCACACCATCAAAAAAGGACCATCGCGCGTCGAGGGGAGTGGGAGGCGGATTTTTTGATGAAATTGTTTAAAAAATTTTTTGTATGTAGTAAACAGATCAATAAAACTATATGCCAAGTTTCACAAGTTTTCCGTTGTATAGTTACTTCACAAAAAATTCCCAAAAAGTGGTAAATTTTGCGAAAAAAAAAGACATTCCCCCCTTAAAGTTTTAGGTACTCTATGGCCGTGCCAGAGGTGGGCTTGCGTTATACGCTCAAAGTCGGTGAAAAAAAAATGTCTTGCTATAAATCGAATAGTAACTTATTCTTATGATGATAAAGCACCGTTTTAGCGAGAAAAAAAATCGATTTTTTTACAATTCTACTGTCGCCTTACCCCTTAACAAAATTGAATCACATTTCTTCTATAATGATCTACTTATGTGCCAAAGTTTGTTCAGATACCACAAGTTTTAAGAAACTTACACCGTGAAAATGTTTTACCGAACATTCAGAACCCCTTAAAACACGAACTCGACCACCGATTTCCCAAAATTTCATCTGAACATACCACATTGCTCTATTTCTGTACACAAAAGTTTCCCAGCTGGCTAAATACTCATTTTCTGGATACCATTTTTTCGACGTCTCGAAGCATCCTGAGCTATTGAAATCTCAAAAGGAAAAAAAATCACGAAAATAAAGCTTCCTCTGTGAGAGAGCGAAATATGATGAATATAGATGATTCACCTGTGAGTATTGTGATGAGCCAGAAAGCCATGAACCATCTCGTAATCCCCGTTATCACGGCGTATGGGAAACGCAACATCCATGGTGTTTTGGCAAACCGACATAACCGCTATGATACCCTTGACCCTTCGCATTCTCGATTCCTCCGTCATATTACGATATTTCTCCATATGCTTGACGAAGGTTTCCTCGCTCGTCGCGACCGCACGATGATAATGATACTCTACCATCTCGAAGAAATTCGGATTTTCGGCGTTCTCGATGTCCTTCAGGTGATCCGGCATGTCATGAATACTCCGTCCCGTACGCGTAATAATCCGCTCTTTTCGACGGCCAACTTTGCGAAATAGATTCCCGAAACTTTGTACAATTCGTTGAAACATTGCCATCCTACAATCTCGGACACAATCCTCGACCAGTTCTTCGATTAATTTACAAAACGTTCGAGGGCGAGAGGAACATCGTGACTCGCTTGTTTCGTTTTGGATTGCGGTAGGTTATGCAAACTCATACGGAAACATTTCATTTTTTTCTCTCTTTAATCCCCGCAATATCGTGACTCTCTTAACATTCGAAGTGGAGTTCTGCAGCTGCGCTGTCGACAATTTACTGCGACCGTGTTTATAATACATTGCTCTCGAAGCGTATTGTAGAAACGTCGATTTTTTCTCCATTTTAATTAATCGGTTGCTTATTAGTATTATACGAAGTAGAATATGATGACGTTCTTCGTGAGAGCGTCTTGATGTAACGATTATCACAATAAGAGACGTATGGTGCCGCGAGTTGAACATCATCAAGTCGATTAAAGTGTACAAAGTTTTCTACATCGTCATCGTTTTCTCCGTAGCAACGATTACGGGTAGTCTACTTTTCATCGTGAACGTAATATCGACGTACATTTTCTTTGCGGATAAAAATTGAAATATCAAAAGTTCGCTTCGTTCGCGTAGTTTTCAATACGATATCGAATAATCTCAAAAGTCAACGTTCGCTCGGTAGCGAAGATCAAGTACTCGAGTATAATACGATTATGCGTTCAGCTATTTTGAAGCAGACACTCGATCGACGACGTGTAATTGACGTCCTTCGGATCGGGCGCACATGGTAGATTCTTTCGCCGCATACGAGGGCAATAATGATAATGATAGTAATAATAACAATAACATGATCGATCGGTCTCCCGTGTAAGCGCCTTTGGCGGACGCGCGGACTACTGAAATACTGGCTCAACAAACATTCGCACACTCACACGCACGCAATTCGTCCTCATTAGCGGGGATTTTGTTTTTCATTCTCGGTGTATAGTTGACTTTCGCGTTTTACAGTTTCATGATTTGTTTCTTTTCTATCTTTTCGTCTGTGGTTTCTTTGTTTTTCGTTTTTAAAAGGCCAGACCCGCCTCGGAATAAGTTGTGAAGATCTTCTCGATGGAGTTTGCGTACGCGGCAGTTCTCAGATCCAGTCCGAGGTTGAATTTCATGGCAGTCTTCATAATGGCCTATAACAACACGGAAAATTAGCATAGGCGGTGGTTTCAACGTTCGACCGATGTTTTATGACGAAGGTCGAAGTTTTTCTCGCACACAACTGATTATTATGGCGGGATATACATTTACAACGATCGAAAAAACCATTTCTTTTCTTTAAATGATAGAACTATGCCGTCGTATGGAAAAAGTCGGCATCTACAAACAAAATCGAAAATACGTTTTTGATACCGTTGGATACAGTACACAATTTCCTATCGTTCTGTATAGTAAAACACATTTTCGATTTTTCTGTAGATTCCGCCTTCTTCCATATGACGGCAGTATATATTAGGTGTAGTTAAAAGAAATCCATTATTTTTGCCTTCAATTTCATGCAAAAATAATGGATTTCTTTTTACTACACCTAATACATGGAGAATATTCGCCCAAAGTTTCAAAGCGAAATTTGAAAAACTTCAAACTTTACAGCCCGTCAACGCTGTGCCTCACCGCTCCGATTCGGTGCGGGCGTAAACTTCAAACGCGTTTTTCTCAAAACTGCATGAGAGAAATTGGCGTGCAGAGTTACTCACAAACTATTGAGCCGAGTGAGTTGAAACTTGGTAGAAATATTGACACTATTGCTATTTTCTACTTGACGAGAATTATTTCTTAAAAAAATGAGAAAAAAATTACTTTTTAATCCAAATTTTACAGAAATTTCGCGTGAAATGTTTCTTTTTTTCAATGCGTGCGATTCTCTTAAATTTGCATTTTCTTCATTTTTATTATACATCAACTATACATGTTCTTACTGAACATTTTTTTGAATTTTTTTCCAAGTCAAGGTCTACGGGAAGTAAGATTGCACGCCGATTCGCAACTCCGGCGGCAACCTTGCTGTAATACTCTGCCAAAGTTCCGCCATATTGATGATAAATTAATTTTAAAAATTGTTTTGCATACTTAAATATAATTTTAAAGTTGACTTACAGTTTGATAAAAATAGAATAATTATTTATTAGTTTCAAAAATCGCTTTATTGCTTTATTCTTGCTTTATTCTTTTCCGTTTAAATGTACATCCCACCTTTACTGGCTACATCTACCTAGGTGGGTCAAAACAATTGCCACAAATATTTTTATTCGATAATATCACCTTTTAGCTATATTCCCTGAAAATTTCATTGAAATATTACTAAAATCGGATGAGCTACAGCTTCCAACAGTTGGCTGGGCGAAAAACGCGTTTTTCTCGAAAAAATGTTTTCAACGTCCGTGGACATGATATCTCGAGAGCGACTCGATGGATTGTTTTCGAATTTACAGGAGATACGATGGGAAACATCTAATGGTCGTTGACGATCTCACTTTTTTCAAATCGATTTTCATTTTTTAATACTTACGTAAGAATGACGACTTATTTCATAGATTTTATATGCTCGAGTTTCAATTCGTCGCCACGGTATTAAAAAAAAATGATTTAAAAAATCAACGATCGTCAACGACTCGTATTTATTATTATCTTGGATAACCCGTTTGGTTTTTAGATTTCGGATAGACCGTATGAGCTGGAGAGTGTCCACAAGCGCGAAAAAATTTCATCATCCGCCGGTGGCAATGTTTTTGTTGTTTTTTGATGATTTTTTTATCGGCTCTCAATATATGTACCTTTGTGTTAAAAAAAATCCAGAAATGAAAATCGGAATTTGGTCATTTTTTCGGGCCTCTAGATAAATATAGCCCTTTAAAAATTTTCCCCGCGCACAACTGATGATTAAAAACGAAAATGTGAATCTTGCTGGGAGAATGTTCGACAGGATTTTTATCAAAGACACCAATGTGTCTCGAGTATCGGGTCTGGGCAATAAGAGAAATCAAAGATTTCACTTACCCTGGCTGATCGTTCCATGGTATAATCGAGACCAGAATGTACAATGTCTTTCTCCGACGCGCCGGAAATACGCTTTTGGAAAGCCTCCGACGCAGTTACCGGGATACGACCGCCTACGCGACCGAATCGGCGCTCGAGCGACTCCTGCACGGACTCGAGAAGATGATAGTTCGATTCTCTCTCGTATTTGAATGTCAGACGGCCGTACGACACGTGATTGAGATTCTTGAGCCATTCGAAGAACGACACGGTGACACCACCGGCGTTTATGTACAGATCCGGTATCACCAGGATATTTCTCTCTATGAGAATCTTATCGGCTGCTGGTGTCGTTGGACCGTTGGCAGCCTCCGCGATGATCTTGGCCTGCGATTTAAAATCTCCGTCAGCGAGAAACAAATGTATCACCCACGGTATGCGTTGCATTCGGTTCCAAAATGTAGGGGAAAATACGCTGAGTCGTTGCTTTTTAGAAGCAGCACTGAAGGGTCACCCTCGTGTTAATCCAAAAACTGATAAGAAGCATTTGAAGTTGATTTTTAAAAAACAAAATGTATTGCTAATTTTTCAGTCGATTTCTCACAATATCAAAAAAAAACGAGTATAAGAATTTACGACTTTAAGAGTACAAGTATTTACGACTTTTTGCAACACAAAATGGCGTCATCCTAGTTGAGTATTTTTGTCGACTTCGCCAGTCGATATTTCTTGCCGCACTAAAAGTCAAAAAAATAGATAACCAATTTTAAGGAACGGCGTTTTAAAGGGAACCAATTCAGCTTTGCTTTGCGTTTTTGAAATATTTTTTATGATTTTTTTTTCGACCCGGTACGCACTTTTAACCGTGTCTGTTTTTCGGCTTTTTTCGACCATCGAAAATTGGGCGCATAACTTATGGACATTTTTTTTGTCATTTTCATCCATGACAATCTTGAAAGGGGTAGCGGAAGGTCCATTTTTGGTTTTTTAAAAGTTTTGTACGATTTTTTTTCAGACAGTTATTTTATTTTTTGTTAAAAAAGAAAAATTTTGACAAACGCTACGTAACTCAAGAACTACAGGGTTTAAGAGGAAATGTCAAAGATGTAAAAAGCTGCATAAGTTTAGGCTTGTTTGTGGATGTTTTCGCGTACAAATTTCACGGAATGTTCTTGAAATGATACTTAACAATGTAAAAAAGGTTTCAATAAATTTACTCTATCCATATAGATGAAAAAAAGCGCAAAAAAGTGTTTTTTTTTCACGCTGAAACCCCTACCCTCCCGTTAAGCCACCCTACTCATCAGAGTTTCGAGCGAAAATAGTCCAAACAAAAATCTCACAGGAAAATTCTTAAAAAATTCCAGGCGATCCAGTATAAACTTATGCAACTTTTTACATCTATAACATTTCTATAACATTGGCTTTTTGAAAAATTCCATGGCGTTTATCGTTGAAAAGGTTCGAGTTTTTCGAAGGAGGGATAGAAAGAATATTGTTAACAACAAACGCAAATGCGGTTCTGCAGTATTTGAATATTGGCGACAAAATTTTGTAAATTACTATTTGGAAATTTGGGATAGAAAGAATATTGTTAACAAGAAACGCAAACGCAATATTGCAGGATTTGAAGATTCGTAACAAAATTTTCCAAATTAGTATTTGCAAAATTTTGTCGCAAATCTTCAAATAGTGCAAAATCGCGTTTGCGTTTGTTGTTAAAAATATTCTTTCTATCGCCATTTTGAAAAACTCGAACCTTTTCAACGATAAACGCCGTGGAATTTTTTAAAGGTGCAACACCACCACGTTGGACCAAAAACGGATCTGGCGATTTTGAGGTTGATAAAAAAAAGGAACTAATGGGTTTTATCAAGTATATGCGTTGCCACGCATATACTCTTCCGCAAAGTGAGATGTCAAACTCCGGTAAAAAAAACTGTAATTTAGAACGCCGAACACCGAATTTAGAACGATTAACATTTCTATAAGAAACAAATTAAGGAATCGTCACGGTGTAAAATTTTCAAAAAATCGATTTTTTTCATTATCCGGAAGTATAGACGGTTATAAAAATGCTGTTCAATTTTTGGGGCGAAATTCGAATTATTTCGGTTGCTACAACCTTTCTCAGAAAAAGGGATTCGACCAGCTGCGTGAGACCTGGCGCGGACGAACGCGTTTTTCTCGAAATGTCATTTTTCAAAACGGTGTACACTATCAAAGGAAGAGATTTCAAGCTAACCGTCTCAAATTTTGACACAACATTTATCACGCCATTCTTTATCTTGCTATGGATGCATTTTTTAAAAATCTTTATATTTTTTTTTAACGAAAAACTATGGAAAAAATAGGCTAAATTCGATACTTTTTATCAAACGCCGTCATTTTGTCAATTTTGATTTTTTTAAACCTCCATAGCAAGATAGCGGCTCTCATACTGATTAATAATCTTTTTACGAATTTTGTTTCAGATAATATTTACGGCCACAACCGTGTACACCGTGAGGCATCCTTTTTTCGAAGACATTTTCAACCGTTAAAGGAAATGTAAGATAAAAATAAAAATTTATTTTCTGTTCTTCATGACTGCTTTATTTTACGTAATTTTAACGATAAAAAACGCGAAAATCAGCTGTTTTCCGACCCGTTACACTGTGATGGTCCCTTAAGGGGTAAGGCCACAGTAGAATTTTCAAAAAATCGTTCTTTCTCGCTAAAACGGTGCTTTATCATCATAAGAATAACTTACTATTCGATTTATAGCAAAACAATTTTTTTTTTCACCGACTTTGAGCGTACAACGTAAGCCCACCTCTGGCACGGCCATAGAGTACCTAAAACTTTAAAGGCGTTTTTCTCGAAACAGCTTTTTTCCAATCGGCGTGACAAATAACTTCAACAATTTTCACTCGATTGACTTCAAATTTAAAAGTTATGTTCCTAATTGCATTTCGCAGAGAAGTACGTACGGAATTTCTGATTAATCGAAAACTTCATTTTGTGAGCAGTTTTATACGAAATTTTTCACTGAAAATTCATTCAAATACCTACAACTTTTGAATAAAAAAATATTTTTTAAATTCCGTACGTACTTCTCTAGGTATTCTAATGTAGATTGACAAGAATTTTTGTTTATTGTTCTAGGTCAAAAATTGTGAATGCTAAATGTCACGCCGCGGAGCGCCTAAAAAAAGATAACAAAAGAAAATATTAGTAGCCGGCCATTTTGTACATCGAAAAAAATATATATATATATATATTCTAACAGCTTGATATTCATACTAAATAGATGTGTAATTACTTTTATGAGTGAATCACTTTTTCATACGAAAAAAAATGTTAAATTCGCACATAATTTTATACCCGTTACTGTGGCCTAACCCCTCAATACAGCGCTCATTTTATCGCCTCATTTCGACGTTCTCGACGATACATTCGATCCGTCAACCATTAAAATGTATTTATCTCAATATTACAAATGGTCTTTATTGACTGCACTTGTATAATTAACGTGTTGAAACGGAAAGATGGATTACCTGGATACGTCCGGCGTTTTCCTTGTTGATGACTTTCTCGATTGCAGCCGGGATGAAAATGTCGCACGGCTCGTACATGAGATTCTCACCGGTGTACGGTTGAGCACCTGGAAAACCGACGATCGTGCCGTTTTCGATACGATAGTCCTCCAGTAGCTTAGGATCGATACCCTCGGGGTTGACGATTGAGCCATCATGCTCGATCACACCTACGCAAGTCGCGCCCGCTCGATGAAGATAACGCATCGAGTGAAGACCGACGTTACCGAAACCTTGAAGAATGAAAGTCTTTCCACCCCAGCCAGGTGTAGTTCCTAAAACGTAAATCGATTAACATTTCATACTCAAAGGAGGCCGGGGTAAAATTCCGAATGTTGAATGATCAGAACGCTCAAAACTTCCAAAGGATACTACCCCGAGAGATCAAAACTCCGAAATAATTTTACCTGAAAGACCAAAACTCCGAAAATCTGAACACCGTCAAAATAATTCGGCTATGGAAGTTTTAAAAGTTTCAAAATTTTCAATAAAACGATTAATTATTTCAAGAATTTTTTTCAAATTACGAATTGATTTTACGTCAATTTTAAAATTTGTCTGGACAATGTTATACATTCTGCATCATTGACAGTTAACTGTGTAGACTTTCGCTGGCATGATCTTGACGAACCTTGTAATTTCGGAACATCAAAATTAGGAATTTTGAACCGTCGGCGCATTCAAAGTTCGGAATTTCAACCCGGCCCCCATGTCAAGAACATGCTAGCGAAAGTCTACACGGTTGACTTTCAATTATGTAGAACGTATAACATCGTCTAGACAAATTTCAAAATTGACGCACAATCACTTATTAATAAATAAAAAATACTTCAAATAATTCGTCGATTTATTGAAAATTTGGAAATTTTTAAAACTTCCATAGCCGAATTACTTTGACGGTGTTCAGATTTTCGGAGTTTTGGTCTTTCGTGTAAAATTCTTTCGGAGTTTTGATCTTTCGGGGTAGTAAAGTTCGGAATTTCAACCTGGCCCCACTTTAATTCCGGAATATTAAAATTCGGAATTTTGAACCTTTGGAGCATTTAAAGTTCGGAATTTCAACCCGGCCCCACTCAACGATGCTCTTTTATCGTATTCGTTACCAGTTCCCATTTATAGAACCCAAATCGTTAAGTCAATAATATTATCATGTTGACGATACCGTTTTATCGTTTTGCAACAAGCTACATCTACCAAGGGGGATCAAAAATTGCATCGTCTGCCGGCGGCCATGTTTATGTTATTTTTGTATTTTTTTGTGATTTTCTTTTCAAAGGCTCTCAATATATGTACCTTTGTGTTAAAAAAATGCGTTTTTTTTCCACCAACCGTTACCCCGAAAAAATTAATCGACATTTGGCTATTTTTGTCGGGCCTCTAGATAGATGTCCCCCTTAATTTCATTACTATTCTTGAAAATAATTTAAAATGCATTATTATTATTATTGTTAAAGTTTTTAAAATGATTTTATCAACAGTTTAAGAAATTATGAATTTACTTGAGTGCATAAAAAAATCGACTGCAGCTCAACTCACCAATCATACTCATGTAATTAGCCTCGTTGATGAAGTTTTCCAATCCGTGGAAAACACCTCGGCCCGTGGCCGATATGCGTCCGTGAATACCACCCTGATTGATAGGCTTTCCGGTAACGCAAGCATGCGCGTTTATGTCCAAATGGCCGATCGTTTTGGCGAATGTGTCAGCAATCCAAGACATTTCGCGCTCACCAGTTCCCATATCAGGCGCGGGAACATCAACACCGGGCCCTGTACGAGATAAAAAAACATATTCATAACTAAATTCCTGGAGACTGAGAACGCTTTGTCGCGATCAGAAGAGAAAATATGTTTCGATTGGAATTTGCGTTCGGAGCACACCTAAATGGAGAAGATTCGTGCATAATAATGGTTCGAACACACTTACAAGGAACATCACTTTGGTGTCCTCCTCCGATTTTGTTGAAACTTTTTTATGTGGAAGAGTTTCAAAAACTAAGAGACACGTATTTTTTTATCGGCGGAAAAACGGTTTAAAGGGGTGAAACGCACCCTCAAAACTGGGGATGTTTTTTGTTTTTCGTCGATAACGTATTAACGGTACGAGATATTTAAAAAATTCACATTGCAACAATGTTTATTTCTTTGTGTACTATACATCGGAGATGAGAACGATAACGTTATTGACGAAAAACGAAAAACACCCTTATTTCCAAGGCTGCGATTCACCCCTTAAAACCGTTTTTCCGCCGATAAAAAAATACGTGTCTCTTAGTTTTTTATACTCTTCCACATAAAAAAGTTTCAACAAAATCGGAGGAGGACACAAAGTGATGTTCCTTGTTCGCGCATAATTATGATACTTAGAACGTTATCAAGATATATATTATACTAAATACTTTAATAATAAAATAATTATTAATATGAGGCCAAGATATATATAATACTAAAAACTCGAAAGACTAAAAATTTATTTCTTTGTGCACTATACATTGGAGATGAGAACGATAACGTTATTGACGAAAAACACCCCTATTTTCGAGGGTGCGATTCACCCCTTAAAACCGTTTTTCCGCCGTTAAAAAAAATACGTGTCTTTTAGTTTTTTATGCTCTTCCACATAAAAAAGTTTCAACAAAATCGGAGGAGGACACCACAGTGATGTTCCTTGTTAGAAGATTCGTGCATAATTATGATACTTGGGACGTTATCACTATATATATATATATATATATATATATATATATATATATATATATATATATATATATATATATATATATATTTATATATTTATATAATACTAAATACTATAATAATAAAATAATTATTTATATGAGACCAAGATATATATAATACTAAAAACTTGAAAGAGTAAACATTTATGCGAACTTTATCGTTGAATACTCATAATTCGGTATACTTCAAATTTGCCCGAGTTCCAGGAGAACAAATTTTACTAATTTCGCAAGCTATCTCCGATAGTGTAGGTTTTTTTTGGGTACGGGAACGTTCGTATACTTCCCGACATTTTTTCTAAATGTCATTTTACGTTTTGCAGCACCCAGAACGTATCACGATCGAAATGTCGTGAAAAAAGGTTGACGAAAAATATGATCAAAGCTCGCATGAAAAAAAAAATTCTTTCCCAAAACTTTTGTTTAAAGTTTTTGGGAAGTTTTCACTGAAACGTAATCGCAAGCTTTCTGAATGACAAAAATATTCCCAAATAATTTTCCTATTTTTCCTCAACGCCAATCAGATCTAATTTTTAGAGGCTCGAGAATTTTTGCTACGCGAAGCTCGACTGTATCTGATCAACGAGCCGCGATTCCTGCCCAGTAAATGTGCAGTGTGTGAAAATATAACTCGTTCGGCGTGATTCTCACCAATGAGGTGGACGTGAAATAAACGAAAATTATTATTTTCAAGTTTACATCGTTGGAATGCAAAGAGTTTAAAAAATTGTTTACCTCGTTTTGGCCACTATCGCCTGTTTAAATCAATAAAACGTTTTCACGTACTGTCACTAGAGATTTACGACCTTAATTTCCAAAAAAAATGCTTCCGATAATAAAAGAAATAAAAAAATGAAAAATTAACAAAAAAAAATCGATGCAGACTTCATTGAGAATTTCCCAATGCAAAGCAGTTTCGCGTAGTCGTAATTTTTTTCCAAATTCATCATCTATTTGAGGTTGGTAGAACTATTTTGACTTTGGGTCCTCACCGATGAAGCCTTTCTTGGCGAGCTCGAGAGTAAACCTGCGGGTTATTTTCTCGAGTTCGTGCTCCGAATACATTTTCGGATTGATCTTGATGCCGGCTTTGGCTCCACCGAACGGGACATCAACGCAGGCGCACTTGAAGGTCATCAGGGCCGACAGGGCTTTCACCTCGTCGCGGCAAACGTCCATGGAGAAACGTATACCTGTAAAATAAACGGGCAAACATTTTTCATTCTCTATTCAAATATCGCGACGTATAAATCGAGTTAGAAGCAGTTATGTCTTTTCCCCGTAGCGAGATGTAGAAACAGGAAAAGTAGGAGTGTCCCGCGACTTCGGGCAGACGTTGCTCGCTCTCAACAGACTATTTTAAGATATTTGTCATGGTAGTCGGACAGTCGACACATCTGCTGTTTTTCAGGTAGCAGCGCGTATTTCGCGCTCACGAAAAAAAAATCTTAGCCCCAATGTGCTTTTTCTAGCGTTCATAACAATGTCGAATTAGCGTTCGCCAGCTAAAAATTGACGTAGGGTTCGTTTTCTTTTACACTGGCAGCCCGAATTAAAACAGCCATGGCCTTTAATCTGTACTTATTTGTCGCTCGCGATATATCGCTCTTCAAATCAGGCAAGGGCTGTGATCGATTGGTCAATTCTTGGCACCTAATTGTAACGAAGGAATGGAGAGAGGGGCTGACCAACATGGCAGACAGCATGGCACCGATAAACCGTGCGTAATCACCCCCGTCACCAGGCACGTTTTTTTTATAGCCTCCGACAGTGGATTCTCCAATGACTTTCAAATGCGTAATTTTAATTCGAAATTTCACGCTTTTTCGAACATCATTCCTTTTCTCACCTAAACGGGATGGAGATTTTTTTTTTTCATCATTTTCAAAGGAATTTACATGGCCCTCACTTCATTTGTATCGCCATAACTATTTTTAAGTGGACTCGTTTTTTCTTCCATATGGACTTCCAATGTTATCGATAAATACCTACTTTAAGGTAGTACCTCCACAGAAGAGTTGAATTAAGAAATGGTTGAAATTTGACATACACGTTATTTAATACATTATCCAAACATCTGTGCAATTTGAATAAGTTTGACCACCCCAAACCTGAGATATTTACACTTAAAGTTGGCTTGGTTTACACGTAACAAATGCGTTATGATGGGCAAACAGAGCATCATTAATTCTACCGTCAAAACTAAAATTAAGAAATTGATAAAAAACGAGGATAAGTTAGAGTAAGATATCACGAATAATGTGAGAAAAAATGAGAATGATTCACCATCTAGTTTCCAAGATATAACCATGAGAAGCCTTCACAATTTTGGTGCAAAGCCTGGCAAAGCCTGGAAAAAAAAACAATTGGGGCAAAGCCTGGACAGTTCCGGCAAAAAGTTTACTGGCAATGGTCGATCAAAAACACAATACAAAATATATTTTACGGCAATAAATGATATCCATCGTATTATCTACTAGTACCGAGTCAATATTGCGTAGTTTTTAATTTTATTCATTACTAATTAAACCAATTATCAATCTTTTAAACATGAACATGGTATGTAAACTTTTGGTTGAGATTTTCGCAGAGGGACTACCTTAAGCAAAATATTTGTATATGTTCAGATTATACAATGAGGGTCTGGTGTTACTATTACGTGACTATATTATGTATGTGTATATATATATGCACACACACGCGCACGATTTAAACCTCTTACGATGCACTGGGCTTTCTGCGCGGCCTCGTTTAGCGCTACGCGACTTCGATTCTTCTTCGCTCATTTTATACGGTCCAACAGGGCAACGCCTTTGGTTTCTTCTAGCTCCCTTTAAGGGGTTATATACAGTCAAAATTTTCGAAAAAAAGATTACATTTTTTTTTTCGTGATGTACATATATTTAAGTACACACACAGAAACTTTCTTGTCAATCCGGCGAACATTGTCGAAGTTACACGCACATTTGTAATGATTACTATACTATATGTGAAGTGCTTTTGAAACTTTATACGCGTTTTTCTCAATTCTGTGTTTTTAAAGTCGGTGAGCAAGATTTCTCGGAAACGGCTGAACCGATCAGTCTCAAATTTTAACACATGTTTTTCAAGTATTTTTTTTTAGTAACTAATCGAAGGTTTTTCTCACCGATGAATATTGTCCATTTTATAAACAATTTAAGGCCTACATTTTTGTCAAAAATCGATTTTTTTTTAGAAGCCACCATTTTGACATAAATTATTATTTTGCTTAATCCTACGATCAATTACAAGATAGCCCATTATATTAACGGAATATTTTTCGTTTTTTCATTTTAGATGATCCAGTCCAGAGATATCGTGCTCACTGCAAGACGCCTTTTTTCAGAGGTGCTCCCGGAGATCAGCTATAGCAGCTTTCAAAATAATTCATTTTACAAATAAAACATGTTAAAATACAGTTAAAAGTTACCATAATATGTGTACAAATTTTTACGTTAATAGATTCAAAGGTCTTCTCAAGAAAAATTCGCGATAAATCGATCTTTTTGGGCCTCCTGACTGTATATAACCCCTTAAATCTTATCGGTCTAAAACGTATTCCAAATAACGGGAATTTTACTCTCGTCGGATTATAAAATATACACCGACAAAAGCACAGCATGGTGAGAAAAGAAACAGGCTCGGTACTGCATTGCGAAAAATCAATGCCCCTTGAAAAATACTGAAATCTAAGATTTGCGGCGGGAATAAAATGTGGATTCTGTACCACCTCGAGAGAATGATCCCCTAATAGAAACAACATTTTTTTTTAAAGTATTCTACTCTTTCTAATTTCGGCAACAAGTACAGGCCGTAAAAAAGTTTTATCAGAAAATCTCATTTCGGTTTATGAATTAAGCAAGTTGTATACTGGAAAAAAAACACATGGATCGACTCAGCGATCGCAGGATTTCGAAATACTTTTTTTCGCAGGTCAATATTTTTGAGTTTTGCTCGGTGAGAGGAAAGCCCGAGTACACACCGAAAAAAAAAATTCGTTCATCCATCCAAAATTCAGTTGGTTTAATAAAATGTACCTTTTAATATGTTCAACTTGATTTTTGTTTGGCATAACAAAACAGTATAGTTGGTGGTAAAATAGTATAGTGGTGTGAACTGTAGCTTATTTAGCATGTCTGAGCAACTGTTAAAACAACAACATTTCGAGACAACAAAATGCACTTTGCACATTCAACGATTCTTTTTTCTCAGTGCACAGAATGGCAAAATCTTGCTTCAATTACTACAACTCCTATCTCCCAGTGTGTTATTTGCAACAGAAATTTATTTCAATTCCAAAACTTATTCGAGCAGAGCGTATGGAAAATGTTGGTTTTGATTTTGGGGCGAGAGATGATGACAGTCGAAATGCATTTCTAACAAATGAAAATAGAAGATTCGATTATTTTGGAGAATACTCTTTCAAACAAATTTTAAAAAATCAAATTCTTTTTTTTTTCGTTTAAACGATAGAACTATATATGTAGAATATTGTCCCAAAGTTTCAAAGCGAAATTCGAAAAAACTTCAAACGTTACAGCCCGTCAACGCTGTGCCTCACCGCTCGGATTCGGAGCGGGCGTGGACTTCAAACGCGTTTTTCTCAAAACTGCATTATCGAAATTGGCGTGTAGGGTTACTCAAAAACTATTAAGCCGATTGAGTTAAAACTTGGTAGAAATATTGATAATATCGATACCTTCTACTTGACAAGGATTGTTTTTGAAAAATTGAAAAAAAAACTACTTTTTTAATCCACATTTTACAGAAATGTTGCGTGAAATGTTGATTTTTTTTTTGTAAATGCGTGGCATTTTCTTAAATTTGCATTTGCTTCATTTTAATTACCGTCGCATAGAAACTATACATGTTCTAACTGAAAAAATGTTTGAAGTTTTTTGCAAATCAAAGTCTACGGGAAGCTAGACTGCATGCCGATTCGCAACTCCCGCGGCGAACTTGCTGTAACACTCTGCCACAGGTCCGTCATTTTGATGATGAATTAATTTCAAAAAATTGTTTTGTATACTTAAATATACTATTGTGGTGTACCTGAAGTTTGATAATTGTGGAATAATTATTTCTTGGTTTAAAAAATCCCTCAATATTGCTTATTTTTTCCGGTTTGAATGTATATCCCGCCTTAAGAAGTATGTTAAACGATTGGGAAAAATGGGGGAAAGAAAATTCTATGGAGGTGAATGCCAAAAAACAAAACCTGTGTCATGTAGAAATGTAGGAAGGTTGAAAAGGGAGAGGGGATAGATAAATGGAGAAAGGATAGAAGTAGTGAGTGGATTCCGGTATTTAGGGTACTGGTTTTCAACTAAGAACGCAGTAAAAGCGCGTGGGAGAAAAATGGCGAAAAGAGCGCAAAAAGCCTCAAATGCAGCGTGGGGAGTATTGATAAGAGCTGGGAGGGATGTGATGGAAGAAAGATTGTATCTATTAGAATCGATTGTTATGGAAGGCGCTTTTTACGGGGTAGAGATATGGGGTTTCGATAATATAGCACAGTTTGAGGTAATACAAAATACGTATTTCAGAATGGCGTTAGGAATCGACAGAAGAACTCCCAGATACGTGTGGAGACCAGAGTTCGGAATACCAACATTTGAGTAATAAATTAGGGAAAGAGCGCTTAGTTATACAAAATTAGTGATAAGAATGGAAACTAATGGATAGCCGAATTTTTTTAAAAGAGGAAATAGGAATCTCCAACAGGAAGCCTTCGAAATGGGAAGACTTTATGAAAGTATCAAGGGAATTGGAAATTGAGGAAATAAAATATATGATAAAAGAGGGGAAAGAAATAAAAATAATAGAGAAATTGATAAACAAGGGATAGAAAAACTTAAAAAGAAAGACCATAGGGAGAGAAAAAGAACATATTCAAGAATCAAGAAACATGGGCGAGGATAAGGTGTGGAAGTATAGGGAGGGTTGGAAAAATGGAGGACGTGGAATGGACTTGTAGGATATGTAAACAAGAAAGAGAAACAATGGAGCACCTGATTACGTGTGAAAAAGGAAGAGGGGTGATATCTAAGGAAGCGAAAACATATATAGAGAAGTGGGTAAAGGGGAAAGGGATAAGAGGGGAGTAGAAGATAAATTAATAGGGTTGCTGAGAGGGGAGATAGATGTAAATATGTGTAATTTTTTAGGAAAATAGAAAGAGACTGTAAGAAAAGCGAAACGGTGGTAATGGAGAGCGAGAATGCTGAGTGCGCCAAAAATTAAAAATAATAAACGAGGAGAGATATGAGTTAGATTGTAAGAGAGCGATGTTTAGCGGTGGAAAATATTTTTTTTACAAATATTATCTTACAAATTTTTTTTTTACAAATATTATCTACAAATATTAGCTTTTTAAAGATATTATCTTTGTAAAAAGCCGAAACGGCGATACAAACACTTCTTACTACTACTACGTACAATCCCGTTCATACACTTCGCAGTATTTGTTTGAAAATACTCTCAAGCGTTATGCAGTACTAAAAATTTCTGTACAAAAAATCGACATGATCTCGACCGCACTTCCAACCCAGTGACTGTATTTTCAATAAGTACATTGTACCTCCTCCTCGAAAAAATGTGTGCTTTATCAGAGTTGGTTTTTTTATTTATCATTCGAATCAATTATTGACTAGGATTATTTCCATCGAAAATTTTTTGAGGTCTATTCGCTATCATGATTTACCGCGTATGAAAATCATCTCACCAATACGGTTCCTCGACGTTTAAGGCGGGATATACATTTAGACAGGAAAAAAATAAGCAATATTGAGGGATTTTTTAAACTAAGAAATAATCATTCTACAATTATCAAACATTAGGTATACTTTAATAGTATACTTAAGGGGTGGGATGCAGTCAGAGTTTTCAAAAAGTCGATTTTTAAAAACATTTTCGTGAAGTATGATGTTTCGAAAATATTCCCTGAAAATTTCAAGTCAATCCGATGGATAGTTTCCGGGATGTCCCACAATTAGTGAAGGGGCGTCGGGTCCCCATGGCAGGTAGCGGCTGACAAACGCGCAAACGATAATACCCGCGAAGGCAGAATGCTTCCAAGACAACAACAAATTGATATTTTGGAAGCTTCCACATCGGCAGAAGCCCTATTGTATGGACCAGGAATTGATGATTCGATGTAAGTAATTTTTTAATTAGTATTTCTATATATAAATCAAGTGTAAAATTGGAAAAATCTTTCAAAAATTGTCAAAAATGTATTACTAAAAAACTATGAGCTTTAGCAAAATTGTATAAAGAATACTTTCGTTTTAAATTGCCCAAAAAGTTAAAAAAATAATAATTCATCCCGAAAAACTTTAATTTTTTGAAAAATTCTGTTAAAAATTGGCTATAAACAATTGAATGCTCGACTTTTTGGCAAACATTGTGATATTCGGAACCAGCGGATCAAAATACATTTAAAAAATTTAGCTTCATCCATCGAGCTCAAAATTTTACGAACATATAATACCGTATCCACATTGAAAAACTTTAAACGCGTTTTTCTCGCAACTGTTTTTCAAGCCGGTGACTAACTATAATTCAAAAACCACTCGATAAATCTTCATGAAATTTGGTGTACTTATTGATAGCATTAAAAACTAGTCCTTAATCGGAGGACTTTCATTTTTGTTGAAAATATATAATTTTTTTGACAATAGACGAGCGATTTTTTGGTCAAAAATCGAAAGTTATCTGTCGGAAGCCGCCATTTTGTTAATTTAAAAAAAAACAAGCTCCGATTAGGGACTAGATTTATTATTAAACTAATGATTTTTTTTGGTTTGTTGATTTCAGATGATCCAGTAAAATTTTATGATGGTCACCGCAAAGTACTACATGCCGAAGGGGGTCCGACAAAGATGGCGATATTTTTATAAATAATCAATATTTTTCTTTGAAAATACGTACAAGTCAAGTTGAAATATAACATAAAAATTCTGTGTAACCACTTTTGTAAAACAAACTTAATTACTATAAAAAAATAATTATTGAAAATGCTTGTTTTTTTCACGCCTCAGGCTGCATCTCACTCCTTAAGTATACAAAACAATTTTTTTTTAATTCATCATCAAAATGACGGAGCTGTGGCAGAGTGTTACAGCAAGGCCGCCGCGAGAGTTGTGAATCGACGTGCTGTCTAGCTTCCCGTAGACTTTGATTTGCAAAAAAGTTCAAACCTTTTTTCAGTTAGAACACGTATAGTTTCTATGTGATGGCAATTAGACTGAAGAAACTGCAAATTAAAGAGAATGGCCCGCATTAGCAAAAAAAATCAACATTTCACGCAAAATTTCTGTAAAATGTTGATTAAAATCACACACTAGTGCGATTTGGGATCTTGCATTTTCAAAGTACTTTTACTTTCGTATAAATGATCCAAAAGTATTCGATAACCAGTTTCTTCAGGTAAACATTTCCCAGCAATCCAATGGTAATGGTTTCGAATGCGAAAAATAATATTTATTTGGTGCAATTACGTGACAATCAAAACAAAAATTTACCAAGAGCCACGAACAAAACATTTCAGGTGTTGCAAAGGGGGTAGCCGGTTAAGGGGGGTCTGACGGCCCCCACCGAGTTTGATCGAATCCACCCAAAAACCTGAAAGAGGGCTGAAAAACAAAATTTTAGAGATATTTTTTAACCCCCTAAACCCTTATGAAAACACCATAATCGCAAAAAATGCGTTTTTTTTATGTTTAATTTTTTTTCGAGCTTTCAAATGCATTTTAAAGCGGTTTTAACACAACCAAAATTTTGTTTCAGATGTGTAGACATGCCCTGAATTTTTCCAGATTTTTTCGTAAAGTTAAATCATGTGCAACATAATTTTAATGGCATAAAAACCGTAAAAAATCGTCATTTTTTGTATTTAATGCTATGGTTTTTATTGACGTATTAATGGTAAAAAATCGTGCACCATAGCATAGAAAGCTACTATCTTCCTCTACAAAATGACGCTAATTGGGCTCAATTCGGTCGTCTCTAGCGTCCGAAAATCAAACTTGAATAAATTCCGTTTTTATAATTTGAGCATTTTCAGTTACGAAAATGACACAAAATCATATTTTTCAATTATTTTACTTAATAAAAGTACATTTTGGGGTTTCTGAGGTCGCCGATTACAAATTTGATGTCAAAAATTAGTTTTGTCACATGACAGCTGTCAAAACGAAGAAAAAATATTTTAATTTTTGAAATTTTTTAAAAAAGCTATGGGAACGATATTAATAAGGATTTTTTAGGTCGCTGATTATAAATTCATTCTTATACACGAATTTTTAATCGTAACAGCTGTCAATAGTTATATTAACAAACAAAAAATTACGTATTATTCAGAAAAAAAATTTGGAATTCCCCGACTAAACTGTCACCTGGCGGAGAAAATCCCAACTTGTACCTTATTAAGCCACGTACCCGAGTGCCTAAGGCCACCGTACCCACGTGGGCCTTAGGCTCGTATGCCCCTCCGCACGGTACTGCGCATGCCCACTACGCACTGACGCATCGAGAACCCCGCTCCACGCGGTCTCTCTTTCTCTCTGTGTTCAGCCGCCGTCCAGTACACACGTCATGCGACGCGCTCTGCTCCGTTAAACAAATCTATTTGTTTTGTTAACAGCGTTTTTTTAATTTATCGTTTAACCTGCCTATCTCAACACGAAGTGATTGAAGCAGTATTCTAAGGTGAGTTTGAATATCAATTTAAATATCAATCAACATAAAAATTGATTTATAATCATAACCTCAATCTACAATCGTTTGCCTCATAGTCGACTTGAAATCGTACAGAAGGTGGCCGTCAACTTCAAGTTGTTGTTTAGTTCACTCACATGAAAAGAATTTAAAAAAAGCAAAAAAAAAAACAAAACTAAGACGAAACGATATTTCAATAAAAAAATGATTTGGAATACAATAATTTATTTCTGTTTTGTTTACCGATGTTTTCAACATTTTTTTTGTTTTGATTTACAATTTTTAATGTACTTTCGATTTTCGTTACTTTTGTTCTATTTGTTTTTTTAATTATGGTTTTTTTTTATTCCGGGTTTCAGTTACTTTTTTCATTTTTTTCAAAAAAAAAAATAATTTGTTAATCATAATAAAAAAAATAACAATGTTCTTTTTTTTTCTTTCGGAAAAACTGTGCGATGCCACCGAAAAAACGAAAATGTACGGCTGGTGAAAGGTGCATAAGATGCAACAGATTGTTGCGTTATGATACCGGAAAACAGAAGTCCATTTCTTCAGATGATGACGTACACTTATATACTAAACTACTAGGTAAACGAGTAGAGAAAGGTGACGTTTTATGTCATCTGTGTCGTTCCGCAATCGCTAAATCCCGAACGGTTTCACCATCGACGAGCAGTGATTCTGATCCTGAAGAAAATCTTCAGTTGGATTTTAATCCCGAAGAAAATCCTCTGCCAAACGTCAATCCCGAGGAAAATCCTCTGCCAGATGTTGATCGCGAACAAAATTCTGTCGATCCTGTAGAGAGACATTCATGAACACTCTCCAATTTGACAGTATCAGATGACACAGAACAATCTTCGGAACAGTCTTCGCAACAATTGTCACGGTCGGAGTCTGGATCTTCCACAGGACAGTCATCACAATCTTCTAAGGACCCTCCTTACGTTCTTCGTCCAAGAGAACCGGACTATGAAATGATCGAGATGCCTTTCAACAGAGTTACCGCGACTCACAAATGTTGTTGCGTATGTCTTACTCCAATTACGACATCTCCGGTTGTTCCGTTTAAAGCGAGGTTACAGGTATTTATAAGTTCACGAATTTTCATTCCAAAAGGCAATCGCTGTTGTCCTGTACATCTTATCAGTGAACGTATGTACGTTGACGAAATTTCAAACTTGAAAATATTTTCGAATACTTGTACTATCAGTTCTCAAGAGTTGGCATTATTTTTGGATGCACTGTCCAAAAAATGCGACAACAGTATTTTAGACAGAGTAGATGATTACAATTTATCGGCAGAGCGCATAAAATCGCTAACTGGATACACAGTTGCAGAAATCAAGACTCTAAAAAACATGTTGGTCACTTTGCGAAATTCTCAAAATCGCAGTATTAATCAAGCTCTTTTAATATTCCTTTTTAAATTAAGAACTGGAAATTCCAACACAATCACTGCGTCAATTTTCGATATCAAATCTGAACAACTAGTATCTGCTTATTGCAAATCGGTTTTGGATTCATTCGCGAAAGACGTCTTTCCACTTCGTTTCGGAGCTCGGGCATGTTCTCGCGAAGATTTAATTGCTAATCACACGTCGCCTTACGTAAAAAAATTACACGGATTTGAAGATCGCCTGCTCTTGATTGCTGATGGTTCATACCTTCGACACCAAAAAAGTAGTAATAATTGTTACCAAAAAAAATCTTTCTCTGGTCAGAAAAAGTGTCCACTCTGTAAACCCTTCACAGTTTGTGCCACAGATGGATATGTAATAGATGTTTACGGACCGTACGAAGCAATTGTGAATGATGCGAAAATCTTACAACATGTACTAAGTGATCCGAACGGCTTGAGATCAATCCTCAAAAAAGGGGATGTTTTTATACTTGACAGGGGGTTCAGAGACGTCAAAGATTGGTTAGAATCTCAAGGGTTCGTTGTGTTGATGCCAGCGTTGAAAGGCAAAAGAAAGCAACTTCCAACAAATGAAGCAAACGAAGTCGATTTGTTACGAAATTGAGGTGGGTGGTAGAGGCTGTCCACGGTATAATCGGTAGTAAATTCAAACTCTTGCATAATCAGTTTAACAACAACATGTTGGATTCAGCGATGCTTTATTGCAAAGTAGCGAATTTTTTGGTTAATGAGTTTGGAAAAAGACTGAATTGCGATACCGATTTACAAGATCAAATTGCCGAGCAAATGTTGAAAAGAAAAGACGTTGACAATTCTTTAGCGAAAGTTGTGGAAGAACAAAACTGGAATAGGAAGAAAAGGATCTTCAAACCGTTAACATCAAATGACGTATTAGACTTTCCGGAAATGACAGAGCAAGATTTGAAGATCCTTTTCACTGGCTCGTACCAGTTATCGCAAACTGTTTCATACTTAGCTGAAATGTATACCGAAGAAGGACTTTTGAATATGCAATACTTGTTGGAGGACGATACCATTTTGAAATGTGAAGTTAAATCAAGACATATAAACAAGAAAGTATACAGATGTTACGTTCAGTACGACCCTAACAGTATTGGATATAACGGTATAAAAAACTACGTATGTGATTGTGCAAATGGGCTAAGAACTGTTGGTTGCTGTGCCCACGTTGCAACAATCATTTACTTTTTAAGTCATGCACGGTATTTGTCCAAAATCATCCGCCCAGCTCAAATTCTAACGAATCTATTTCACGTTGATAATGTCGAACCTGTTATTGAAGAACACAGTGACGAAGATTAACAACATAACAATCATGTTGCAATGTATGTATTACTTGTGTCTGTTTAATGTATATATTAGATGAATGTATGTAATATTATTATAAATAAATAGATTTTTTAAAATACAATGACTTTTAATTATTGAAAAAACCGAAATAGCAAATACCATTTTCATTTGATGACATGTGTAATTTTTTTTTTGTTAGCTGTTTGACATCAAATTTGTAATCGGCGACCTCAGAAACCCCAAAATGTACTTTTATTAAGTAAAATAATTGAAAAATATGATTTTGTGTCATTTTCGTAACTGAAAATGCTCAAATTATAAAAACGGAATTTATTCAAGTTTGATTTTCGGACGCTAGAGACGACCGAATTGAGCCCAATTAGCGTCATTTTGTAGAGGAAGATAGTAGCTTTCTATGCTATGGTGCACGATTTTTTACCATTAATACGTCAATAAAAACCATAGCATTAAATACAAAAAATGACGATTTTTTACGGTTTTTATGCCATTAAAATTATGTTGCACATGATTTAACTTTACGAAAAAATCTGGAAAAATTCAGGGCATGTCTACACATCTGCAACAAAATTTTGGTTGTGTTAAAACCGCTTTAAAATGCATTTGAAAGCTCGAAAAAAAATTAAACATAAAAAAAACGCATTTTTTGCGATTATGGTGTTTTCATAAGGGTTTAGGGGGTTAAAAAATATCTCTAAAATTTTGTTTTTCAGCCCTCTTTCAGGTTTTTGGGTCGATTCGATCAAACTCGGTGGGGGCCGTCAGACCCCCCTTAACCGGCTACCCCCTTTGCACCTGTGCGGTAACTACGGGCTAAAAGAGGTATTTTTTCCATTGTACGAACGCTGAGTGAGAAGCTTACATTTTTGCCAAAGTCGACCTTCAATTCATTTTTGACACGGGTCATTCCCCAGTGGACACATAAATGTGTTCATGACGAACACGATACTCGTTCTCCTCATTGCCAATTTAGAGAGTGATTGAGACAGAGAGAAAGAGAGGAAGAGAGTAAAAATTACAATGTATCTTGTTTGGGGCAGCTGGGGCAAGCTTGATCACATGATTTACGGGTGATGCAAACTGACGGATCATCTTCTGGGGCATTCATTCCCGATCCATCGATAACCGCAATTGTATCTGTCCCGAGACAATAAAATCACATTGTTCGCGACTCTTGACTCTGCGACGCGTATCCCTGAAAATAATAATTCGTTATTATTATAATTATCTTCTTGGATACTACCGCCATCAAACCTATTGCTATTGTCATCACATGATGATTACGGTTCAAGGGATCGCGATTGAACTACAATGAGAGATTCACAATAGCATTTATCAGAGTACATTGTTATGGAAGAATTAGTCGATTAGATGATAACACCCCTCCTCCCCCTTAACTGCTGCCGTTCTCTCGGTCTCGCTCATCTCGCCCTCTCTCTCTCACCCGATCATCAGAGAGACGAGAATAGCGAGAAAAACAACGTCACTGAGGACTGTGTAGTGTAAACATGTTGATCGCGCGATGGACGCGTACACCTCGAATAACTGGATATTCGTGAGAGACCGTATGGAGGAAGAGAGGTTGAATCAGCCTAGAAATTTTGCTGAACTACGACAATCACTCGCAAGGCGAATAAGCACGTAATACAAATAAATGTACCTACCAGAAAGAGATAGGTACGAGAAATACTGATGTCGAAATAAAGACACGTACAGTGACTTACAAAAAAAAGACACCACTTCTAGTTTCCAACTTCGCGGTCCGAATAATATTGGTTGGCAAGAAAGTCTGCGTTTTATCACCAAAAATAAAATAAAGCAGCAGTCTTGAAACGAATGATTAGTTTTGTTCTCTTCCATTCCTTGGTGGATACATAGAATAAAATGACTCATTCGTTTCAAGACTGATTTTTAATTTTATTTTTGGTGATGAAACGAATTTCTTGCTATAACAAAAAACATTGATATCTCAGTTTTTTGTTATGGAGGTTGGAGCAGTCCAGTTGAGTCAATGTCGCTTTATGAATTCTTTTTTTCAGTGCACCTCAAAGAAATGCCTACAAGGAATAGATTATGCTGAAGATGCGAAAGTTTTATGAAATATCTAATTAAAGGGCAAAATTATTCATTTTTATACCTTTATTACGTAAATGAGAAAAACTTTTTTGTTACTACCAGCTTGACAATGTATAACATCGTCGATAATTATTATGAAAAAATTGCGTCAACGAATATTTTATACAACTCAGAATAAAGCTTTGACTCAGTTGTAAGTATGCCCATTTAACTTTTATGTCACGAGATTATTTAGTAATAGCATTAATTGATATTGAGTGTTGCCGAAATACAGCAACTTCGCGGACATTGAGGTTGGCAGCAGTGCTCTTAATTCGCCGGCGAAGATTCGTAATCTTTCATCAAACATTGACGGTTCGATATTAAATTTATATGGTTTACGATTGGCAAGAACTTTTTCTAAATCTTTACAACGGTTTTGTTTGCGTTAATCCGTTGTTAGAAATGGTTTATCTTGGTGCTAAATAGCCAAAAAAATTACATCACCCGTAGCGTGAACGTCTTGCTCATCTAACTGCACGTAAAATTACAGACATTAAACTATTTCTTATCTCTGGTGTTTTTCAGTTGAAGAATTTCAAAAAATTAGTACAGACTCAATAGTTTGCAATGAATAGTCTGGATACAATCTACAATAGTTTGCACTGAATAGTCTGGACAACAACGTATATATATTTTTTAATTTAATCCTGGATCGTGACTAACGCTCCAACCTCCTTAATGTAATTATTTACTGATTCTATTTTATTCTCGAAAAAAAAGATATTATTTTATCTTCTTTGTATTTCAGTTTTCCGGATTATTCGTTTCAAAGTTATACTTATGTCTGGGACAAAAATGAGAGACCAATACCTCAGTTAACCGCTTCGTTGGCATTGACGCAATAGTGCGTCAAATAATTCCGTGCCCTGTGTGGCATTGATGCAATAGTGCGTCAAGCTTTATTTCTCTATTTAACTTGCTCTGATTTGAAATCGGAGCCTCACGGGGGTTTTTTGGCTCGCTGCATTCGAATTTGAAGTCAAAATTTGGAGATTCAAAATGGCGGCGCCAAGTTGGCGGACAAAAATCAAAAACTTTACTCGATTTATATGAAAATTAGTACTCCGGGATTTTTGAGGTCGCTTATTACGAATCTGAACTTTAAATTTGAAAATTCAAAATGTTAAGACTCATAATCAGTGACCTACACAACCCATGAGTACCGAGTTTCATCTAAATCAATCTGTATTATTTGTATTTTCATTCGCCATATTTGTTCGTCATTGTGAATTCCTGAATTTTGAGTTCAGATTCGTAATCAGCACCCTCATAAACCCCAGAGTACTAGTTTTAAGAATAAAAAAATTTTTCCTGCGATTTTCGGCACTTTTTGTCCCAAACTTGATTAAACTTGACCAAACTTGATTTGTTAGACTTGATATTACATAAAAATTAGGTAAATAAGCGTAATTTTTTCTGAGAGCACTGGATTACTACAAGTGTTCAGTATGTAAATCAGATTATTTTTAAGAATATGACGGATTCCCACTATTATGAACAGTTTTGTGGTGACCGAAAATTGGGTTTTTGTATGGCGTCTCGGAATTCCTTCACAAAATAACGCAATTTTAATATTTCTTTTCTCCGTAATTGGGTCGATAAACGACCCTGAAATTTTACAGAGACGATTATTAATATATTTGGTGAAGCTGAAAAACAAAATTATGAAAATCCTATGAATTGATCTGAGCCAGGTCATTTTGAGACACTCTTCAGTTAAAAACTTCGAAGTGAGCGAGACCCAGGGGCAAACGATTTGGCAAATATTTGGAGAGAATGGTTGTGTTGCAGACAGAGTAGGACGAGGAAGAAAACGGACGACGACGAAGCGCGACGATTGTAGTGTTATACGAGAATTAATAAAAACGCACATTCAGCTATTCGAGCCATTCAAGAAAAGGTTCAATTGAATGTGGCGCATAAAACAATTTGGCGGAGTCTTGGCGAAGTTAATTTTTGCGACCGCTCGTTCAGCGACGTAATGAATTCAAACGCCTACAGTTTTCCAGAAAATACGTGGACATGCCGACTAATTTTTGGATACGCATCGTTCGTTCGCATGAAAGTAAATTTGAGTTATTCAACCGGAAAATACGACTTAGAATGTGGAGGAAATGCAGGGAAGCGCTCCAAGAGCGTAATCTTTGGGACTGCCATGACGTTGAAGTTTGCATCGTTGGAATGAAACGAAAATTATTTTTTTCTTTATTTCGCCAGTTTGCTTTTGCACATTTAAGCTACAAAAATTATACAAAATTTTTTTAGCGATCTTCAATAAATCTGCAACATATGATTTTGGATAATAATTGAAATAAGAAATTAAAAAGAATTTCCGTTGCATTCCAACGATGCAAACTTCAAGCTCACGAGCAGCGTAATAATTTGGGGCTGCTTTTTCTGGTCGGGAGTCGGGCAGTTGGTGAAAATAAGTAATATACACTCATTACACAAAAATTAAGGGAACAGTAAAATTTCAAAAAAATTTCACCGATTTTTGTAATAGCCTTAACTTCGTGAAAAATGGTCGGATCGTAAAAAAAATGGGGTTTTAAAGCTTGAAATCTCTAGTTTACGAATTTCACCGGTAAATTTTTTTTTCTCAAAATTTTGAATTTTTTTTGTTTTTCCCAGATTTGAAGAAAAGTTATTGCGAAACTGTGAGAAAAAATGACGGATTTTTTTTTTTTCATTTTAATCATCATTAATTGACATTTAAGCAACAATAAGAGTGTTCCTTTAATTTTGGATGAAACTTTGAGGCTTCGGTAAAAAATAACGGTTCAGCGGATCAATTTTAAATTGTGGGGGGTATTTGGGCGTGTATTGAACTAAAAAAAAAACTAGAAACATTTTGCAATATTTGCAAAGTTGACATGGATTTTCGAAAACGGGGCAAAGTCATTTTTTCGTATTTTTTCGAATCGAATATTACGGTTAAAAAATCAAAATGTTTTTTAAAGTACCAAAAGGTGCTTTTAGAGAATTTATTCCAGTTTACGGAACCCACCTTTAGCTCGCTGTACGATCATTTGTTCATGAGATATTGATGATCTACGAAAAAAGCTCCACTTTTCTTTAGGCGCCGATATCTCACGACAAATGGTCGTACAGAGGTCAAAAACCGACCGTTTTGAAGCTGAAGAATCAAGCTAAATTACCCCGTATTGATCAAGCTCAAAAGCTTTTTTCAGCCCGTGAACGATTAAAAAAAAAAAATTGCCTCACGATATTTCTGAAATTCACGCCGAGCGTGTTGCTTAAAAAAAATGTTAGCGGTGAGATTCGTAAACTAGAGATTTCAAGCTTTAAAACCCCATTTTTTTTACGATCCAACTACTTTTAACGAAGTTACAGATATTCAAAAATCAATGAAAAAAGGTTGAATTGAACTTTTACTGTTCCCTCAATTTTTGTATTGAGTGTATTAACGGCTGATAAATATATTGAAATCCTTAACGAAAATCTGGCGTTTATTTCCAAAAAGTATCGTAATTGTATTCTTAAAAATGTAATGTTGTCTTTTTATTTAGTCCTTGCGGTTTATTTAGTCTTATTAGAAAAAAAAGGTACAAAAAATGTATCAACGTTATATTCTGTTAATATAGAAACCGGGTTAAAGAAGATGTCTTTGAGCCCAAAGTACTCAAGACTTAAGAATTTTTCTTATACTTTTAAGGACGAGCGCTCATTTGGTGCACGGTGGTCTCTCATTTTTGTCAGTCACTGTATCTAAACGCCCTTAAAGGGTATATAAAATGATGAATAACCCTATATATGAATACACCAAACGGTGGATACAAGTTTTTCTCTCACAAAATCGCTAAACGATGTTTTTTATTCATTAAAAAAAATTACAAAATTTAATGCGTTGCATAAAATACACGTGTATGTGGAAAAAGTTCTATACAGAAAAAAGGGATTTGCTGTAAATGACATAGTTGAACTACTTGAAAAGCTCCAAGTGCAGCCGCTTCTTGCCAGTTTTTGTGCTGCAAACACGATGTTGAAGTGCTGACCCGAATAAACTCCAACGGTTCTTCCGGTGGACCGAGGGAGTACTCAGCAACCATAAATGCAGCAACCTTCCTATTTCTACCTTTGTCTTACCCGAGCTCTACTCGAGTAATGTGTATGATTACATCTTTTGAGTGTACCATGCCACCCGCAAACTCACCTAATTTCATTTAAAGTGAAAAAAAGTATTTTCAAGCTCCTCGGTGAATCATATAAACCTTGTATTATTTATTAACCTTACGAATGCAAAAGGAAAAGAAAATGTGCTTCCCTGATTAGATAGGGCACAAATACCAAAAATAATCTGTGAGATATGGTCAAACTCGGTTTATAGCGTGCTGAAAGGAAACGAGAAACAATACTGATTGGCACAAATCGAATAATGTGTGGGAACATACTTGACGTTAAATATATACAATTGGATTCCGCTATCTTACATTTTTTCACACTCGGGAAAATGATGCTTCTAATGGACTGAATATTGTAACGAAGGATATTCTTTCCTACGATATATTCTTTGCAAAAAACAGACCTCCGAACAACAAGCGGAATTGTCATTATGGATGTAACATTAAGGGGTTACCCCCACTTGCGATTTTGAAAAAATCGATTTTTTTTATTGCATTTTTTTTAAGTATAAGTGGCTGAGAATATGTCCTGAAAATTTCAAGTCGATCGGAACAAAATTGACTGAGATATGAGCGTTGAAAGAGAAGAATCCGCGTTGAAAGAGCGTTGAAAGAGAAACTTTAAACGCGTTTTTCTCAAAATGGCATTTCTGAAGCCGGTGACCAAGATTACTCGAACACTAATGAACCGATCTTCTTGAAATTTGCAGGCTTATTTAATACATAAAAATGTAGTCTTTAATCGTTTGATTTTTTTTTTTCGAAAAAAAAAATGGCCGTTTTATAGCCAAAAAACGGCCGTATTTTTTCGTTAAAATCGAACCATTAACTTTGACTGTCCGCCATTTTGTGAAAAATGAATATTTTTTAAAATCCTTCGATTAAAGACTAGTTTATACTTATATTTGACTAAATCCATCCGCATTTTTTTTCAGATGATCAACTTCGCCGCAATGTTGGTCACCGCAAACCGTGTATATAAAAACATTATTTCATTGACGGCCATTTGCCACTAAACAATGTAATATTTTTCAATAAAAAAATTACTGAAAGTTCTTCAAGATGCGTTCTTTAAGATGGTATATTGATCGATTAAAAAAGTTTTGTAGTTTTCTTTAAAGAAATTCATGAAAAAGGCCTTTTTTGCGCTACAAGTGGGGGTAACGCCTTAAAGACAAATGTTCGATATTTTTACAAGCTTTTATTTAACTCGCTTCGTTCGTATGTCTGTTTTTCCGGTTCAAAATTTGTAACCCATTTTTCAAGCACTTGCTGATATCCAATTGGACTGAAACTTGGCATACCTATGTAACATCGGTGACAATGCAATAATGTGGTACCATGAACCTGGTCTGATGTCGGCGGTGGGAGGTGGGCAATGCAACTCCTTAATAGCATATACTAGGACAGTCGAGTTTGTGCTCACTTGTTTTGTTATCGTGAGCACTTTTCGTTACACGTGATAACGAAAGTCTGATAATGGTGGTGGGAGGTGGGAACTGAAATTTTCTAATGGCAAATAATAGAACCATCGAGTTTGGGCCCATTAACTTTGTTGACTTAAGGCCACAGTAACTAGTATAAAATCATGTGCGAATTTAACAATTTTTTTGGTATGAAAAAGTGATTCACTCATCAAATTGATTGCACATATATTTAGTATGAATATCAAGCTGTTGGAAAATATATTTTTTTTTCCGATGTACAAAATGGCCGACTACTCGAAACTTCTCGATACAGCTTTTTTCCAATTGGCGTGACAAATAACTTCAAGAATTTTCACTCGATTTACTTCAAATTCAAAAGTTATGTTCCTAATTGCATTTCGCAGAGAAGTACGTACGGAATTTCTGATTAATCGAAAACTTTTCATTTTATGCGCAGTTTATGAGCTGGTATAACGAAATTTTTCACTGAAAATTCATTTCTTAAGTTCAAATACCTACAACTTTTGAATAAAACAATATTTTTCAAATTCCGTACGTACTTCTTTAGGTATTCTAATGTAGATTGGCGAGAATTTTTGTTTTTTGTTCTGGGTAAAAAATTGTGGATGCCAAATGTCAAGCCGCGGAGCGCCTAAAAAAATAACAAAAGAAAATATTAGTAGTCGGCCATTTCGTACATCGAAAAAAAAAACATTGTAACAGCTTGATATTCATACTAAATAGATGTGTCATTAATTTTATGAGTGAATCACTTTTTCATACGAAAAAAATGGTTAAATTCGCACATGATTTTATACTCGTTACTGTGGCCTAAAGCCTTAAGCCCTATTTACAATTACAATATTGTGAAGTTTCTCGTGAAAACTTTATGATCTAAGGCAAAGTTTTTTATTACGCCGATGTCTAAATGGCATGGCAAAAAGTTCATCAAATTCGAATACTAAAAAATATAAAATAAAATAAACGTAACAAAACGTTTTATATAAAAGCTTTCATTTGAAAGGAATTGTACTGAAAAGTAAAAAATAATGCTCAGTAAAATTGAAAATCAAAACACTATAACTACAAAAAAAAGTACCTTCCTTGGTCACTCATCATGGGTGCAACTACTTTGAAGCATACATTTTTTCTTACGTGTAATCAGCTCAAAACTTTGTACTCGGGGGTTTTCGGGGTCGCTGATTACTAGTCTGCACTCAAAATGTGAAAATTCAAGATGGCGGATCCAATATGGCCGACCACAAATGCAATATATAAATATAAGCAATATATAAATGTATTTTTATAATATATTATAATAATATCTAATATAAAAAATATATAAAATAAAACACAAAAAAAGAAAAAAGTATAAAAAAAATATGGAGCTAGAAAGTCGCTACGTCCTCGCCGTTAGCTCCGGCTAATGCTAAAAGCGTAATTCTATAAGAAATTCAGTACGACAGAATCAACATATTGAGCAACTCCGATGTTTTAGTAATTCCAGTAAAATCTCCGGTTTTGGTCCGCCATATTGGATTCGCCATTTTGAATTTCTGGATTTTGAGCTCGAATTCGTAATCAGCGACCCAAAAAACGTCTCTGAATTCATTTTTTGTGTATGGTTTACCTGCTAGATTAGGCACAATTACATTTATTGTCTAAAAAACGTGTTTTTTTTTGTACTGTACTGATGATCAACATCCACTAGGTGCAACATAAGCCCTTAATAGTGATATTGTAGTAACAATTAATCTCCCAACATCCTAAATATACATTTACATTCGTCGTTATGGGCTAAAAAAATTTTTTATTCAAGAAAAACAGAGTGGGAAGTAGGTGACATACCAGTATGTCACTATGCTTCAAAGGGTTAAAAGGTACATAAACGTAGATATTTTATAAATATGAAATATAAATTTTACAAGCTTGAGGCGTCAAACGTCACAAGTACTAATACTACTTCACAATTTCCGAAAAAAAGCCTCAAGCTTTTTAAATTTATATTTCATATTTCAATATTATGAGCAGAAGTGGTGAACGCAAAAGACTTTTTTGGAGCAGCGATCTGCACAGATCATTGTATCTACCACATTTATGAATATTGTTTAGTACAAAAATTGTGAAAGATACTCAAAATCACAGTGTTTGATGAGAAAGAAAAAAAACTTGGAAATTGGAAAAACTGAGCACGTTTTTCCAGAAAAAAAATCACAAAAATTCCTCTTTTTTTATGGCATTGAAGTTTGCATCGTTGGAATGCAACGAAATTATTTTTTTTTCTCGTATTGCCTAATTTTTTTCTCCCATTTAAGATATAGAAATCACTGGAATATTTTTGCAGATCCTTATTAAAGTTCCATAACCGAAAATTGAAAAAAAAGGGTTTGGATATTGATCAAAATAAAGAAATGAAAAAATAAAGAAGAATTTTCGTTGCATTCCAACGATGTAAACTTCAATACCATCATTTTTTTCGGCCACGAGCTTGGTGTAATCCGTTAAAATTTTGAGTGGCTACACATTTGGAGCACAGTCTGTTGCTATACCTAGTAAATTTCATGATCTATATGTATATATTCAACGGTTATAAATTAGAATTCCGTACACAGTGTCATAAAAACTTTTCTGGCAATAAAAGTTAAAAAAAAAATGCTAGCTTCAAACGAGTCCCATATCCAAAACATTGCTCAATTTATCTTGTGACATAAAAAGCCAGATTATGAGTCCACGTGTCACAATGCTGTATCAACAGGAAGGAACTGAATAAGCAAAACTTAAAGATTCTGATGGAGTCGAGAAATAAAAAGTGATTCATTATAATTGATAAGAGTAGAAAATACACTGTACGGTTCTTTATTTTTTTTTTTAGTACTAGACCGAAATGTGCAATATTTCAAGTATATTATATAAAATGTTCCTACGTAAAATTATAAAAAAGTATATTATTCCTTATGCTCTTGGAATTACAAATGAAAATGTGCAAAAACCTGTATTCATGCAGGTTTGCTTGTTTAAAATTCTCTACGTCAAAGAAGACTACACTACCACAAGATCATGAATATTAATTAACGAATTGATCAAAACTCGCATAAATGTTAACCAGTAATTACCAATTGCACAATGAATTCGTTACATTCAATACATTTACATGTTGTATATTGAGAGGTGTGCATAAACTTGGAATTGAAAAAATCCGACGTTTTTTATTGCATAGTTTTATAGCTTAGGGTCTTCAATTTAATTTGCAACAAAGATTTTACGAAACGTTTTTATCAAGTTTTTCTCGAAACTATGTTTTATGAAACATTGGAAGTAGTATCTATAAATATATTTCTTCGATTCACTTCAAATTTGGATGGAGCATATTTTATAACATTTCCTATCCTATGATCAAATAATTCTTCAATATGATTTTCCATTTTTCAATACAAAATGATTGAAATCGTTTCCTTGTTGGTCGAAAATCAAACCTTTTTTCTTCTACAACTGGCAATTTTCGGAACTTTCAAAATTTAAGAAAAGTGTCCAATTGTGTCAAAAATCCCCACCTCATAATCAGAATACTCTCAACAATTTTTTTTTTTCAATCCACTTGTTTTTTATGAGGTTGAAGTTTGCATCTCTGAGGTAGAAACGAAATGACTATTTCTGAATTCCTTTAATCTCTTTTGGCAGATTTTGCTTACTAGAGTAGCTCAACCATTTAGAAAAGAATATTATTGAGCCATCTACAATATTGATATATAAAAAAGATCTTCTATAACAAAAATGAGGAAGATGAAGTGATGAAGACCAACGATGTAAACTTCAACATGATTGTTTTTAGGGCCCAAGATTACGAAGACCCATCGACAACAATAGAAGAATGTCCTGTTCCTTCATTAAAATAATTCGAAACTGTAATATACAATTGAATGCCAGCATACTTCCCAATTCAGTGTCGATTGCATATCATATTTCATACCGTTAATATGAGTTTTTAATTGATGGGCTACATCTACCTAGGTGGGTAAGAAAATTCCATTTTCCAAAAATGTTTTTATTTGATAGTATCACCTCCTAGCTATGTCCTTGGAAATTTCGATGAAATATTCCTAAAATTGAATGAGCTACAGCTTCCAACAGTCTTTTTTTTGTTTTTTCACAGTCAGTGGAAATGCTGTCTCGAGAACCACTTGATGGATTGTTTCCAAATTAACAGGAGATACAATGAGAAACATTTAAAGAACGTTGAAGTTCTCACTTTTAAAAAGTCGATTTTCATTTTTTAATAGTTACGTAAAAAGTACGACTTTTCTCATAGATTTTATATGCTCAGGTTTCAATTTATCCCCACATTGTTGAAACCAATGATATTAAAAATCGATGATCGTCGAAGACTCATATTCATTGTTAACTTGAATGGCTTGGTTTTTAGATTTCAGATGGACCGTTTAAGCTGGAGTATTCTCTGGCAAACGGCGCGAAAAAAATGTTGTCATCTGCCAGCAGCCATGTTTTTGTTGTTTTTTTGGTGATTTTTTTTCAAGGCTCTCAATATATGTACCTTGTGTTAAGGCCGTCATCCCACGTGACAGGTCCAAAAAGTAGAAAAAAATTTGCCACAAATTTGCAAAAAAGCCACAACTTGAAAAAAATTTGTGCGTGTTATAAGGACTAATGGTGAGTTGACATTTCCTTTGTGTAAAGCGTACTTAAACTTTAAAACGCGTTTTTCTCAAAACTATATTTTTGAAATTGGCTTCGATATCTTGAAAATTCTGAGACTGTACAAATGTTAAGGGGAGGATAGGGGTTTGAACTTTTGAAAAATCGGTTCTTTTTGTCTTTTCTTATAGTTAAACATTTCAAGAATATAATCCTAAAATTTCAAGTCAACCAGAGCAAAACTCTCAAAGTTATTGACTATTTAGTCCCGCTCCTCTAACACTGTAGCTCCGACTTCTCTAAACTTCAAAGCCGTTTTCTCTAAACCACTTTTTCAAAGTCCGTGTTCACTGCCATTTGAAAACTACATGACCGATTTATTTAAAACTTGGTACACACTACATATAAAATACCTCCCCCCAACAGTTAGTTTGAGATTTTTTTTTACATCGAGGGGGTTTTCCACCCTCAAAATGGCGGAATTTTTCGTGAAAAATAGCACTTTTCACTATATCGCAAATTTTAATGATACTTGATTTCAGATAATTTCTAGCTGAGATGCAGTGAACACCGCAAATCGTGTTTTTGCAAAGGTGTTCTTGGAAAAGCTTTGCCACTGGCTTGTTTGTGGATATTTTCAGGTACAAATTTCCCGGAATGTTGTTGAAATAACACTTATCAATGTACAAAAGGTTTCAATAAATTTACTCTATCCATATAGACAACAAAAATTCGCAAAAAAGTGTTTTTTTTTCATGCTGAAACCCCCACCCTCCCCTTAATAAACACGTAAAAATTCAAAGACAATGTTTTAATGGTCCAACAAAAAAAAATTCCAAAAGAAAGCGAAAAAAAATAACTGTCACACAGGATGACCCTGTCAAAGAAAAATGCGTTTCTTTTTCAGTAAGTTACCCGGACGAAAAAAAATCGAAATTTGGCCATTTTTCCGGGCCCCTAGCCCTTTATTTAGTAGCCCCTTAAAGCATCTATTCTATGATAAATTGTGAGATGAATTTTCATCGATACACCACTAGATTCGTCGAGGTTCCATGCATTCTTCGTCTTTAGGGTCTTTAGCGTTTCTGCGAATGGTCATCGTGAAACCGGTGGGGGGAGAAAACCATGTGGGCGGTTGAAGAATAATATACCGACCTCCCTTGCAGGGTGTCCGATGGGTCGAGTGTTGAGCTCGATAGCCGGTTATCATCTCGTAGTCGCCGGAATCGCGCCTCAGCGGAAAGCAAGTTTCGAGTATATGATCGCAGGGTTCCATCAGCATTAGTATACCCTTGACTTTCTTTTTGCGCTCTTCGATTGTCATACGCGAACGATAGCCCACATCCTCGACGAGCTTGTCCTCGACGACTTGACAGGCTCGATGAAAGAAATACTCGACCATGTTGAAGAATTTCGGATTTTCCGAGACCGGTATGTCCTTGAGCCTGTCGGGTATCTGATGGTCGGCATAGCCCCGATTCGTCTGTACATTCGACGTGGTGGCGGATGGCAGTGCACGCGAGAGCAGAACACCTTGAATGTCCGCTGCCGGCACTTGCTTCAAAGAGCCCGACAGTCTCTTTACGTGAAACATCGCGGCTGCTTCTCGCTTTGTCTGTATTCTTTCGAACGGGACACGCGGTAGATGCGAATCTGCTGGAGTAGAGCGATTCGAAATACCGGCGACAACGATAGAGCACACAACCACGCGTGACACCCGTAAATCTTACACTGAGCTCGCACGCGCGCGAACGATCGACCACAAACTGCTTCCGCGTTTTATATCACTTCCTTGTGTCGAACTCGTGAATTTCAATCTCCACGGAAGCGCGAGACTCTGCTGCCACGGAGAAAGAACCAGTTTTATCGACTGTGCTGCCGATTTACCGTAGTTCGAAAGCTCGCGCGTCGTAGCCACGGTCACGGTCTTACATACAGGTCTTGAAACTCGCTCAAAATTTCAGTGGTGGGGGATGGCCTCTTATTGAAGCACCGACTGTTTCAACTCGTGACCACGAGGATCGCTGCTATAGAGCGATGCAGGCTGTGTGAGAGAGACGGAAAAAGATTTCAAAAGTAAACAAAACCCAAACATAACCGCTGATTCACGCGACCACACGCGACGTGCTCTACTTGTAAACTTGTAAAAACGGTGATATTGAAAAATGACTAAGTGGTGTATTGTGCCAACGTGTAAAACAGGCTCTCGGAGTCCAAAATCGAAACGCTCAGGTTTCGGGTGCCGAAAGACTTGGCGCAATTAAAAAAAAATTAGAGCCGATACACGTTGTGTGCGAAAATCATTTCGAACCAAAATATATTCATCGAGAATGGGCGAAACCGGCGTTGGAGCCGGGAACCTGAAAAAAAATGAAAAATTATTGGGATCATTACAATAAATACTTTCCAGGCTAGAAAACATAAAACAAAGATAGTGAATTATTTTCATTTATCCTACTCGAGAGTCCTTCGCTTAAAGGTCGGAAAAGAGGTGTTTTTTTTTTAATTTACCAACGCAAACCGTTTCGGAAACTGCAAAGTAGAGATTATTGAAAATGTTTCTTGTGACATGCATTAAAATTTTTCGAAGCGGAAATAAAGAATTTCGAAAGAAGCACTGTTTCTTAAGTATTTGTTTCGTTTTCAAGAAATACATCCTGCAAGTGTTTCGGTCTGGATTCCACTTCGGTTTGGAATAGTTCCCACTTATTTTCCGGTCAATTAAAACAACGCGTAAAGCCTATTTTTTTATAAAAGCTAAAACATGTTTTTAAAAAGCGAGCGCACAGGGATCGAACCCCTGAAAGCAGCATTACGATGCTTGCACCGAACACCTCGACCAACACGAGCTCACATTGACACCTATATAAAAAACATTCATATTCATTGTACCCACTTGGATAACTATAGTCTTTTGGTTTTTTTTTCAGGTTTACGATAAAGTTACTTTTAATTGTATTTAGGTCATGGATTTTTGACATTGAATATCATAATTTGCCTACACCAGCCAATTGTACAGCTAGGTTAGGTTCCTATGAGTCAACAATCGATTTCCATCTCTCTCGCACAGCCTGCATCACTCTATCGCAGCGACACTCGTGGTCACTAGGCGAAACGGCCGGTGCTTCAATCCGAGGACATACCCCCACCACCAGAGTTTCAAGACCTGTATGTAAGACCGTGGCCACATACATACTGTGGTGGTCTTACATACGGGTTTAGAAACGACGGTGGTGGAGGTAGACCTGCTTAGTGTCCAAGGCGCTGCTGTCGCGGGGTGTCTTTCCCTTGGCCCCACAACCGGCCGCGTTCGTGATTGCTAAACGTCACCTATAACTTAACATAACCGAAACTTTATCGTCCAAAACTTACTTTAGCAATAACCCGACTATTCGCATGGCGTTTTTGCCGCAGCCTAACGATATGTTTTTCCTCAAAGTGTTTCTCGCAAACATAATGGGACTGCTTCAGTGCATTAGCCGGAATCGCCGCTAGCCATATATATTAATCGTAATTTTGTATATGCTTGCCGCACGTGGCGCTAGTAGTTGTGTGACAGGCATGCATATATATGCAAGTTGCACCGGTGTTTCGAATATTTTACATGAATAAAAGTCTAGTGTAGACAACTTTATGAAAACCATTATTCGCGCGTATGATGGATTCTGTTATCGCTGTAACAGTTCGTGCTGTTATCGTTATTGCAAAACGAAAGTATCGATCGGAGTATTTAGAGCCCAAGGCTGTCACATAACAGCCAACGACTGGGTGGTGGCGATTTCAAGAACTAAAAAGCCGGGAAAAAACACGTTTTCGTATATCGTATAGGAATAGTAGGCCAGTGTCAGGGGGCTGGTCCAACCCACTTCTATAATCTTACCTATAATCTAAAGAAAACAGTCTGGCTGAGTGCATCAGTTCCAAACTCGAACCCGCGATATTTTGTGTTTTGGTCATTTTAGGTTATAGGTGACGTTTAGCAATCACTGACGCGGCAGGTTGAGGCGCACGAGGAAGGACACCCCGCGACAGTAGCGCCTTGGACACTAAGGGCATTTTCAGACTGACATTTTTTCGCGCGTATAAGCGCGTTTTTTTACGCTCGTAAACGCACGTCTTTGCCACACGCGCGTACGAGGGTAGATGCGCTTATAAGGTCGTGTACGCGCGACCCGCACTGCGGGGTTGCGTGAATACGCCGGAGTATGCGCGTTCAGTTTGTTGAAGCGCGAAATATAGCACGCGTGTGGTTTCAATCTGTCGTTTTTCGCGTGTAAAAGCTCGGTTTGTTTGGGTTTGTACGCTCGAAAACGCGCGTCTTTGCCACACGCGCATCTCGTATGAACGTTGACCACGGCCTTGCATACAGGTCTGACAGCGACGGTAGTAGGCACACTTGGTGGCGATATTTTTTATTCCGATTTCTACCGCATGGTGCGCGACGGCAAAGGGAAGTCGATGCAACGAAGAGAAAAACAGCTACTGTCTCTTCCCCTCCTGACCGGAACGCATGCGCTGTTCGCCCTAACTTTATTTACCGTATTGTCGTGTAAGCTGCACAATTACGAAAGCAATACAAAATTATGTGTTGATCCAAAAGAAAGATGATTACCAATATAATCATGGTAATTGAGGTTTTCTATAAATCGCATAAGTTTATTTCAATACCTAAGCGGCCGCGATGAACATGAATGATCTTCATTTTTAGTATTTTTAATTTTAATTTAACAAAAAATTCACTTATGCATTTGTAATCTTAGAATCGATTGTTAATCCTTAACGAAAAATTGGTGAAATTCAAGCAGCCGTGATAAGCATTAACAATCTTCATCGAGGAGACCATGCTGAAAAATTCACCTCTATTGGTATAAAAACAGGATTTTAAAAATTATCACGGGTAATCGCGTAAGATGTCGTAGTATATGGTTGCAAATAAAAGTTATATTGATAATCACGCTACAAAAACAGACGTAAGCACCTTGGTCGAATACAGCAGCAAGAGGTAAGGGGGAAAGCACTTCCCTTTGCTAAGGGCGACGCGTAGCGGCGCCTAGGGAATCGAAAAGTGGGGACCATACGCGTGTACGCGCGTCCGCTTTGTTGAAGCGCTTATACGCGCGGAAAAATGCCAGTCTGAAACCGTCCTAAGCGTATATGCAAAAAACGAGCTTATACGCGCGAAAAACGCCAGTCCTAAACCGCTCTAAGCGTGCCTATCCCAATCACTGAAATTCGCCTTCGTTTCAAGACCCGTATGTAAGACCGTGGTCGGGAGTGATTCGGATAATGAGGCAAAGTTGTAGTTCTCGCTTCTGCCACCTGAAGCGCTGCTAGAAGCGGGGCGAGCCAATCAAAGGCAGGTCCGAACACCAGTGCAATGTAGCAGATTTTTCGGAATAAACAACGTTTTTAAGAGCGAAAATGGAAAATGATTTGATTTTTCAACTACTGATCGTATGATGTGAATGACAATTATTATTTCAGTAGACTGCATTTCTCGTATGTTCGAACTTTTGGTATTTTCCAATTTAGTATTTGGCCATTGAAGTAGATCGGATATGGGGTATGAACCAATTTTTACGGCCCATATTTCTTTATAATAAAATGGTTTTTTTTCAGTGGATTGCATTCCGTGTTTGTACAACTTTCATTTTTATTTTTGCTTTCTTCATAACGTTAAGAGAACCTGGAAATAAATATAATGGAAGAGGAATAAAAAAATAAATAAACGCATTGTATATGTTCAAATGGCACCGTTTTTACTGTTTTGTTAATTTAGTGAGTTTAATTTGTACAACGATTTTTTTTTGCTATTTTCCCATTTTTAAAGCAATTCTTCGTCCTGCGAAACTATAAACACTGAACACTTTCTAGTATTGTTCTGCAAACTTTTCCAACAGTTTGGTACCATGCACGCTTTAGGCGTTTTCCGAGTTCGATAGACACTTTGCTTTCTTTCGACAATACAACGGAACACAGTAACACGATTCAGCGACTTTGAGAAGATTATCTATCGTTGTATCGTCTATATGTACAAGACCCCTGCGTGACAGCGCTTCCAGTGGATAAATGGGGAACTAAGATTTTGCCTTACTAACGGTGACACTCCCCGCCACTGAGAAACGCCGTAGTTTCCAGACCGTGGACGCCGTGGACTCAGCACACGGCGCTGCTACGATCCGGTATTATCCGACGCAAAACCGCGGGAAATACGATGATATTTGACACTCCCGAAAATATCGAAGCGGGTCGAGTGTTCTTTTTCGGAACGCGTCAACCGCTAAGTTTCAACAGCCACCATTTTCTGAAAGACTCGTAGAGATATCAAATTACGTGCTCCTAAAGATGGGGAAGGCATTTTCTTCGTAAATAATATCTCGTTGTGCTAACCAGATTGTACTCTTGGACATTCCCGAGGTCACTCCGCAGCGTCGAAGCTGTTTTTTGTCGATAAATATATATGCATATATTGGCACATGCTATTCACACATGCACATATATGCTTATATATTTATAAAAACGTGGATGCGTACACACATGCATAAATCATTCGGAATGCAGTAGCTGCGGAAATATGAAAAAGTAAACGCGTAATCTCGCCGCGAACAACCAATAAAGTTTTTCCACAGTTTATCTCAAACAATAAACGCTTGCGGTGACTCGGATCGTTGAAAAATGTCCATCTTTTTTGTCCGCGCGTCGTGATTGTCAAGAAGTCCGCCTATGTACGCCCTCCCCCCTCTGTCGCTCCCTTTCCGCCGCCTTATTCTCTCTTTTTCCCTTTTGGTCGGCGCTCCACCGCACCATATTCTACATAAGTTACTATCCGTCTCTCCTCCCGAGGCATTCTCAACAGCTGGCAATTGCCAATATGTCCGTTGTGGATAAGATTCAGCATTATCAACGAAGCTTAGAGAGATGCACGGACAACGGGACCAGGGTGTGTAGAAGACAAAAAAAACATTCAATTGGATAACAAACGAAAATAATGACGAACTTTCATAGCCCTCGGTGCGCGAAACGAACGAACAAAATTTACGTCCATTGACAACCATTAAAAAAACTAGGATAACCTCTATTCGCTACGCTGCACGGGCATGAAACGCTTTTTTTTCCTTTCGACTTGTCATGATTAAGCTGGTTTTTTTTTTCATTCGCCAGTTACAAATAATTGGAGGGTATGTAGTCGCAACGAAGATCATTCTTTACGACGGAGATTCTTAATTCGATTGATTACGAGATACAGTTATAACAGCTGGCGGAGTTAATAATCTCCCTCTGGCCACGAAATATTTGGGTTGAAAAAAAGAGAAAGCGCCGATGATACGAGATACATTGGCTGCGGGGAGAACAAAAAATTTCGGTGATGCAACGGAGCAAAAGTGCACGTACGCGAGCGATAATTGACCGATACATCCAATTGTATGCTTTGAACAGTTCGTCTCGCCCGTTTTTTTCGGATTTCAACGATTTGTCGAGCATTCCAGGGCGGTTTTGGCTTAACGGGAGAGTATCTACGTTTTTTTTCGCAGACTCTTCACTGTATAGAGAAGCTCTACAGATTGCCAGTGACCGTTCAGCATCTTCAGGAAACGGGAGTAGGACGGACCGTAAATGCCTTGAGAAAGTACGACGGAAGTATCGGCGATGCGGCCAAGGCCCTAGTCGCTAAATGGAAGACCATGGTGGTTGACGAGGATACCAGCGACGGCGAAGACGAGGACGAAGCTTGCGTCCCCGACGCACCCGAGGGCTACAGTGATCATTCGAATTCGCCGAAACCCGAAAGAAATAACAGAGACGACTCGTCCAGAAATTCCTCAAAGTACACAACCATTTTTAGCATTACAGTAATAAATTAACCTTCAAAGCGTGTGAAACTTTCAACTTTTGAGTTCTATGTGCGTGTACCTAGAATGTTTTCCCACCGTAAACTATCCTAGATCGTTTTGCGTAGACTGCTTTCGCATCTTTGCTCTTCATGGGCGGTAGAAGAAAATGGAATGTCAGCTTTATCTTTATGTATTTTATCTGCGTCTTATCTGCATGAAAGTTGATACGAATCGGCTTCTTTTATGCTCGCAGCGACTACGGCGATTCGCTATTGCCGTTGGAACGCCAGATTATATCGAGGAAAGAAAATGAATGCGATTTTTCGTCGAATCGGAACGGAGTGTTGTCTGTACTCGTAATCGCATCAAACTAGTGATGAAAAATGACTGGGCAACTAGTTGATCGCCGATTACGATTAATCGGCTCGAGTTATGTAGCCAAAAGTTCACAATCAAATTTACCAGCATACATTCGCAGATTATTCTTCGATAAAATACACGAGACTTTTAAGGGAAGGGTAGGGGTTTCGAGGGTGACAAAAAAAAACACTTTTGCGAATTTTTTTCATCTATATGGATAGAGTAAATTTATTGAAACATTTTGTGCATTGTTAAGTGTCATTTCAAGAACATTCCGTGAAATTTGTACGCGAAAATATCCACAAACAAGCCGGTGACAAAGCTTTTCCAAGAACGCCTTTGGATAAACACGATTTGCGGTGTTCACTGTATCTCAGCTAGAAATTATCTGAAATCAAGTACCATTAAAATTTAGTCAAAGTATCATCAAATCCTCCCCCCAACGGCTTTGATAATTTTTTTTTTCATTTCTAAATTTTTTGTGGTCATGTAAAGTGAAAAGTCCTATTTTTCACGTAAAATTCCGCCATTTTGGGGGGTGGAAACCCCCTCAATGTTAAAAAAAATCTCAAACTAACCGTTGGGGGGAGGTATTTTATACGTAGAAAGTGTGTACCAAGTTTAAAATAAATCGTTCATGTAGTTTTCAAATGGCAGTGAACACGGACTTCGAAAAAGTGATTCTGAGTAAAACGCGGCACCGGCTTGTTTGTGGATATTTTCGCGTACAAATTTCACGGAATGTTCTTGAAATGACACTTAACAATGTACAAAAGGTTTCAATAAATGTACTCTATCCATACAGATGAAAAAAAATCGCAACAAAGTGTTTTTTTTTTCACGCTGAAACCCCCACCCTACCCTCAACATTGAGTTGATAGCTGTCTCGTATCTTTCTACGGCACGATTGTTCGGAATGCGCTTTGCCGGAGGCGTAAATCGCAGTCAACTGTTAATTAGTAGAGTATTGTGTCAAGAAACCTGGCAGATTCCTGATGTTAAGTGATTTTTTTACAATAGTACGATTACTGTAATCTACAATTAATTCGTTCGCACTATCGAGCGAGACGTAACCGTGTAAAAGATTCTTACGCAAAATTCGCCATAACGATGAGAAATGATGTTGCAGGCACAAAAGCAACGAATCTCGGGACAAGAGTCGCGGTACAGAAAAGAACGATTCGCGCCACGGTACGAAGAATTCGTCGTCAGAGAGCTCGAAACCACGTGAAAACGAGACAAAACAGTCGAGGGAAACGAACGACGAGGTGAACAAGTGTTCGCGGAACGGCGTCGACAAGAGGCAGACCAAGAGCGACGACAAGAACGGGCCGAGAGCAGAGAAGACCTCGAAGAGTACGAGGGAATCGAAGAACGACAGTGGTAGACGCGAGTCATCGAGGGACGAGGGTTCGAGGCGTGATTCGATAACGAGCAACGCGATCGCTAGAATAAAGTCGGAAGACGAGCGCAAAAATTCCAGTAGAGTGTCGAGCAGCAGCGGTAGTAACAGCAGCCATAGCGGAACGAGCAAGGATATATCGAAGAATCATGATTCACGACGAAAACGAAAGATCAATGGCGTGTCCAGCAAGGGGGAATCGAGCAAGAGGAAAAAGAGCTTCGAATCACCGGATCATGAGGAACGCGTGGAGAGCGAGCCTGACGACGACGATGACGACGACGACGATGACAGACCGACTCAGATATTATCGAGAGATTCGGACAACGACGTCGGGAAAATATTGCCCGATACTTCCTTCGGCTCGGATTCCGATGATAATACCGCCAAAATGAAGATCAAACGCGAACTCACCGAGTCACCGACCCTCAGCGAACGAGGTAGCGTCGATTCCAGAAATTCCCACAAAACCGACAAATCTACGAAATCGAAGAATCGCGACACCACGGACAAGTCGAAACGCGATACCGAAAAACACGAGAGATCCAAGTCGGAGCACAGAAAGAGTGAGAAACGAAGAGACGAGAAAGCACGTAGTCCCAGCCGGGAATCCTCGTCAAAGCCGAAAAGTCAGAGCGGAAGTTCCTCTAGTTCTAAGGATCGTGATACGCGCAAGGACAAGGACGGTGGTGAAAAATCCTCGAAAAGCAAGAGAGACTCCAAGTCCGACAGCGACAGCAAAGAGTCGAGGGAAAAATTCAAAGAGCCCAAAGATAAAAAAGCGAAGAAGAAAAAACTTAACGAGGACGATGGGATTGATTGTAACTCTGGTATGTTTGAATGTTCAACGCGGATATCGTAGAAAATTCGTGGGAACAGCGCTTGTCGCCGATGCCACGGAATATCATTCCTCGAACGAGGATCGTCATTGCCATTTTCAATTGTCAGCTGCTCAGTCGAGAATGGCTCAAACGTTGAATTTTTCTTTTAGGTGCGAGTTTTGCCGAAGCACTTGGCATGTGTCAAGATCGTCCCTCGGCGCGAAAGAAAAATCCCGCATCTCCGACTTCACCGTTGATTAAAACTGTTAAAACCGAACCGGGACCTTCGTCATCTTCTGTGGCGTCAAGTAGCAAAAGTTCGGTTAAAGTCAAATCGGAATGCCCGCCTGCCAACGAGACCCAAGTATAATTTCACAGGAATATTAGATATCCACGAATATGTTGAAGAATTAACGGGCTACGTCTACCTACAAAGCGACAAAAATGGCCTAATTCCGAATCTTTTTTCTGGGAAACGGTTTGTGGAAAGGAAACGCATTCTTTTAACACGAAGGTACATTGATGAGTTTATATGAGGTATATTGAGAGCCTTAAAAAAATCACCAAAAATACAGAAAAACAACCAAAACATGGCCGCCGGCAGATGAGGAAATTTTTTTCGTAACGTTTGGCGGTGGAGCCTCCAGCTTAAACGGTCCATCGAAAATCTAAAAACGAAACGGGTTATTTAAGTTAACAATGAATACGAGTCGTTGACGATCGCCGATTTTTTTAATGGCGACGGATTGGAACTCGAAACTTTTGTACGCTCGAGCTTCTTTTATGCTTCTCATTTTAATACTTTTTCATACTTTAATTTAATTTAAATACTTTAATACTTTAATTTTGATACTTTTTAATCCTTTAATACATTTTAATACTTTTCTTTCATAGATACTTTTGTATCTATGAAAAACGTCATAATTTTTACGTAACTTTAAAAAAACGAAGATCGATTTAAAAAAGTAAGGTCGTCAACGAGTTTGAAATGTTTCTCATCGTATCTTCTGTAAATTTGGAAACAATCTATCACGTGGTTCACGAGATATCATGTCCAACATTTTTTAAATCAGTATCATCGGTCGGCGGCCATCTTTTTGTTGTTTTTCTGCATTTTCTGGTGATTTTTTTTCGTAAAGGCTCAATATATGTACTTTGGTGTAGAAAAAAATACGTTTTTTTTCACCAACCGTTTCCCAGAAAAAAAAATCGGTATTTGGCCATTTTTTCGGGCCTCTAGGTAGACGTAGCCCCTCAACAATTCAGAAAAGGCTTTCTCGTTCGGTATTGTGTTACTTCAATCGAAGGAATCGTTTTTCTTTGCAGGCACTTTCCCTCTTAGCTCCGAACGTTAAACTAGAACCACTCAACGTTGATCTAGCCTCAACGTTACCCGAAATAAGCCCTAATTACAAGCCGCTGCCTACCAACTACATGAATCCACTTCATCGCAGGCAAGACGAGGACAAGGCTCTGAGTGATGTTATATACGCCAAGGGACTAAGGTAATTATCACAGCATTGCGAACTCATCCTTATTTGTTATCTCATTTTAAGGGTGTACGGCTGATAACTGCAAGCGAATCAGTCTCGACGTAAAAAAAACAAATCATCTTTTCGCGTTTCCCATTCTCAGCCAAGCTTTTTGCTGCTGTATTCTGATTATGCGAGAACACTAAGATGTTGGGCCGCAAACTGGCATGGAAAATTTGTGGCAAAGCATTTTTCAATCCGGTCATAAAATACTAGCAAAGTACCAAAAATTTTGCGAAATATTGGGAAAAAAATACAATTTACATATTTATACAATTTGTTTTTCGAATCATGTTATGCGAATGAAAGAATGCGTAATTTCTTCAGAACTAAATATTTTCTGAAACCCTTCGCACTTCTCTAGCGTTTTGTATCTACGTTAAGGGATTATAGTATGACGAGTCAAAAAAAGCTGATCGTCGCGATTTTTTTTTCGATAGTTAAAATACGCTATTCAGTCTGATTTTTTTTATGTCAAATCAAAGCACTCATGAAAAACAGAAAATGAATGTGTAAACGTTAATTTTTTTACATTTTTTTAACGGTTGAAAATGTCTTCGAAAAAAAGGAGTCCTCACGGTGTACACGGTTGTGACCGTAAATATTATCTGAAACCAAATTTGGAAAGAGGTTTTTAAAAAATCAAAATTGACAAAATGGCGGCGGTTTGAAAAAAAAAAGTATCGAATTTAGCCTATTTTTTCGACAGTTTTTCGTTTCAAAAAATATGAAGATTTAATAAAAAGCTTCCATAGCAAGATGAAGAATGGTGTGTCAAAATTTGAGACCGATAGCTTGAAAACCCTTTCTTTGAGAATATACACCGTTTTGAAAAACGACATTTCAATAAGAAGGCCGCGGCCTGTCTCACGCAGCGGGTCAAATCCCTTTTTCTGAGAAAGGCTGTAGCAACCGGAATAATTCGAATTGCGCCCCAAAAATTGAACAGCATGTTTATAACCGTCTATACTATCGGATAATGCAAAAAAATCGATTCTTTGAAAATTTTACGCTGTGATGATCGCTTAAGCAACGCTTTGACATTTTGGTTCACGTTCAAACAAAAAAATTGAGAAAAATTCGACTACCGGGGTCTCCCGCCAAAAAGGTAACTTCAATCTAACTTTTCCATTTTGTATTGGAACTTTTTTGTCAACGTTTTCCATTTTTGTGTAGATTTTCAGAACCCGATTGTACACTTTCGACAAGTACATTAAGTTTTTTCAAGTCAACTTCAACACCAGTTTTGGCCCGACATAGCGTTACCCCTCAAACAACGTCTTTTAGACCGTCGACAAATAACATTGTCAAAGTTAATCAAAACGAAACCTCGTAGTTGACGATATTTCTTACCTTATTCTTGTACGACCTTTAATATATACGTTACCGGAAATGTATAAAATACAGTTATTATATATAATTCCTAGGGAATTTATAAAATGCCAAGCTAATTTAGGAAAAGTGTGAAATATTTGGTAGAACTATAGAATCACGATTCCAGACCAATTTCAAGCCAACATTTTTTTTTGCCGTGAACGCCTTTACAATGTCATCACTGTTGATATTCAGTTGGGGGAGGCCGACATTTTTAATTAATTTCATAATTTATGGGATTTTGAAGTTTGCGGAAACGAGGGACAAAATAGCGCATTATAGACACACGCACACGCGCGCACACACACATACACAAGAAAAAGTTTGGGTAATTATGCAGTATGAGGACTTTTCCGAAAAATCACTAGAACATTTTTTTTCTCGCCATGATGTTTATTTCATTATAGTAAGTGATATTCTGTCGGGGGAGGCTGACATTTCCCATTAATTCCATACGTTATGGGATTTTGAAGTTTCCATAAACATGTAATATTTCGACGCCTCGCTAAACAGCTACGTGTTTCCTTATAGATAGTGTATTATGAAGGTAACGATGTATATGTTTTGATTTCGTGACTTTCACTTCGTGATATATTTAAAAATTCCCTATTTTATCACGTGTTTCCGCGAACTTCAAAACCCCATAACTTATGGAACTAATGGGAAATGTCAGCCTCCCCCGACGGAATATCACTCAATATAATGAAATAAACAAGTTAACGGTGAAAAAAAAAATCTCCCGTCGTTGTTCGGAAAAGTTCTCATACTGCATAATTACCAAAGTTTGAAAACAAAAAATCATGTTACGTATCTCTTTTTTACCCTCTACCGTAATGCCACTTTTTAACGTTTTTTCTTCATATTTGGACTTTCCCACCTTAATTCAACATGTAACATCGTTTTTTATCCATAACAATACCCCCAAAAAAATTTGGATCGATTTTGGGCTAGAGCCGTGATTCTATAGTTTTACCAAATATTTTATTAATACATGTAATTCCTAGGAGATGTATACAATTGCTAGGTATTTTATAAACTTACTAACGGGTTCAAGGAAGTGTATGAAATAGATAAACATCGGTAAGTTTGTTTGGGTTTGTTTGGCCCAAACAAGTACACAAACATTTTGATAAAGCACAACCTTTCTTGCAACTGCACTTTTTGAATCCTTGACCGATCCCAGTTGATTGTAAACCCAAATAAACCCAAGCAAATTCAACTTGGTCAAGTGGTCTTGATAAACAAGTATGAACCTAAAGTCACCGTCGGGCTGCGACTGAAAATGTATCAAATCGACCTAGCATTGGGAGTTGACCTCGGACGCTAGAACAGACTTCACAACAAGGTTCTTTTAGTATTGTTTACACAATACTAATGAAACCCACGGGCCTCGCACTGTCGGTGCCTCTCCTTCCTTTCAGCGCATACCCCGCAATCACTGCTATTCCGAATTTTAGACATTTTCGATCAGTACTTCGGAAATACATGCAGTTCCTAGGAAATGTTTATACTCTGATTCGTTTAATTCATATCCTGAGCATTTTTGGTGGTATATATATTTCCTAGGAATTATATATAATGCCGAGTTCAATACATTTCCGGTAACATATACATGTATTACGCAAATTCAAAGCGCCAGTAATAATTGATTTTATTAAGTTTTACATACATAAAAAATCATTGATCTCGGTCGAGACTGATCAGCCCAGCAATGGCCGCACGACCCCGAGTATCGGATGAATTCATATCTAATTATCATAAAAACTTCAATAATTATTTACCTAGAACAAAAGTATATTCGGGAAACAAATCTGGATACTCGTCCGTACCGTCTCTCTGCGAAGTTTGTATCCGCGTCCTCATTCAACATATGGATGGTAATTATTTTTGTTAAACTCCAAAATGTGGTTTCCGCTTGTCTTTGACCCTTCTTGTGTAATTTGTATGGATTTTGTTTATTCACAGCTCTCGGATTCACTGGCGGTATTCCGTACGATATACTGAAACCAGTGCTGGAACGTGCCATGCCCGATCAATTGTTCACGTTGGAAAATTACAATCCGTACCTGATCGAGGATACCGATGCCCTGTGGCAATTCCATTGCAACCGTGAATTTCGGGAGAAGCAACGAGAGGAAATGGAGAGTTGGCGAGACATGTACATGGTAAACATTTTATCGTTATCGAACCCCAACAATCTTATCTCCAAAACATCAATTGCAATTTTTGATTCAAACATGCTATTTACTAATTGCAACGCCAAAATTCGAAGTTTTAGCCGCGAATTCGAATACCAATGTGCTGATTAAAAATACGATTATAAGGGTGACCCAACATTCACGCAAGAATTAATTTTGATAGAAAAAACAGGTTTTTAATAGTAAAAATGGTAATTTTTTTATTGAAGTATACAGTATAGGGTTATGTATGGAATGGCATATCGGGTGAATGGCCTCCACGGCCATGATTTGCCTGAAGAGGCAAGTCTGTCGAGAGACTACGCTGTAGAGAGCTTCTCGAAATGTCCAATTCTTGACCACGGTGTCGAATTGATGTTCCTGGACTCTCAGCAACACTCTCACGCACTGCTTCGATGTTTTCTGTTGAACGACTTCGTTAAAGAACCTTAATTGATCCAATTTCTCTGCATTCTTAAATTAATCTCTTCACCGTTGATAAAGTTCAATCACCGACCGATTTTTTGAGAAAATTGCGAACCGTAGCTCCCAAACCGGTCAGAGTGTACGTAATGGGACACGATGAGAAGTGAATTGAACTGGGCGATGCGTAGAAGACTGTTGTGAGCGCGGGACACCCAAACAAACCCAGTGTTTGTTTGGGGGACGCATTTGACCTTGTAATTCCGGGGTCATTGACCCCAGACATAAATGACCCAAACAAAAGTTACTCCTCTCGACGCCCGCTATCCGATGACACCATAAAAAGTTACGTACACCCCAACCAGCCCCATGAAACTGGGTACTTTTTCTATGGCAATCAATTATTCGCGTATTGTCCGGGATGTTCAATTGCGCTACAGTCCACTTCGCGGCGCTAGTAGTCCTCTGCTCGGTTTCTTTTACGCATGCGCGCTCTATATTCGATATAATAATAACATTTTCGGAGTATTTGGAGAGTTTTACGCGTTTTATGGTGGTGTTTGTGACTTGTGGCTTCATCAAATTTTTGTCACAACTCGAATGCAACAATATTATACGCGTTCGGTGGGTTCGGCCGGTTCACAGATCATACGGCATATATATAGTTATCGAGCGAACGACTACTAGCGCCACTCGTGGCAGCGATTGAAAATAAAAGTGACGGACATTACGAGAGCCATGTACACGGTCGTATATACAGGTCTGGGCACTTCCGTATATTCCGTATACCCCAAAGCGTGCCTCTATCTGACGCCCCTCTTTGCGGAACTGGCCGCAAAAGCGTGGAGCGCTGCTATCTCGGAGGCATGTGTGACAGAGCGCGATGTATGCGCGCATGCGAATTGTCTTTCTCTTCACGTGGCCGTAACGAAAAATTAATACATCCTAAATAATTAGTCGAACACAAAAACTAAAAGCATAAACCGAAAATATGAGCGATGGGCCATTAGTTAATGATACTCATAGTCTTTGACATGGATACGCCGATTTAAGTACCGCTCAATCCAATTATATTTTTTTTTCATTTACGGTAAGGAAGTACATTCGACATTTACGCGTAATGATAGTTTGGGTGAATATTCGGAAGTGGGGCTGCTGCTAGAATCAGGCTAATTTTTGTTTGAATGGTTATTTTGGTTAAATGGTAAAACAAAAAATTAACCGCATTCTAGCAGAAGCCCCACTTCCGAATATTCACCATAGTTTAAAATAAAAGAACATGCCGTAAGTGGGAGGGATTATAAAGATTAATAATTTAGTTTAAAGTTTTTAATACTTGTTTATTATTAATATACAAGGTGTACCTTCCTGTACCCCTAATGCGTATGTAATTTCGCATATTTTCGTGTATCACCAGTCTTTTGGACGTGCCGCGTTTTTTGGGCTGTCAGTGGGCGCATACGAAGCCGCAAATAGTAATGAACTGCGATCGAAATGAAATCGTCGGCATGCTCCGCACAGGGAAATGTAAATTTGTACATCGCTGATTCAATTGTCCATTTATTTCTGGCGTTAGTGCCTTCACCCACTTAGCACGCAACTCTTCATCATTTGGAATTTTTAATAATGAGACGTGCTTCGGGTTATTTATGTATCCACTTCTGCATCCCGGAATCATGCACCGCTTCGGCATCGCAATATATAGACAATTCTTTATTTATTTATTCCGTATTGAATATAAACCGTGGCTACGATACACTCGAAATCACCCCGCCAAAACGAGGTTAGGCCACAACGTACATACGACCGTCGCCACAACTACGCGCATGCCAGGCCCCGTAAATGCGGTATAAACAAAAGTGCCTCCCCTTGACTAGCGCCACAGTGGAATGTGCAAAGAGAGGCGTCACATACAAGGAACATCCCTCAGGTGACACCCTTCGATTTTGTTGATATTTGGATATGTTACAAAGCACCAAAAAGTAAGCGATACGTATTTTTTTATCGGCGGAAAAACAGTTTTAAGGGGTGAAACAAACCCTCAAAAATAGGGGTGTTTTTCGTTTTTCATCGATAATGTTATCGTTCTCATCTCCAATGTATAGTGCACCAAAAAGTAAACGTTGTTGCAAGTTGAAATTTTTTAATATCTCGTGCCGTTAAAATATTATCGACGAAAAACATCCCCATTTTGAGGGTGCGTTTCCGCCCTTAAAACCGTTTTTCCGCCGATAAAAAAATACGTATCGCTTACTTTTGGGTGCTTTATAACATATCCAAATTTCAACAAAATCGAAGGGTGTCACCTGAGGGATGTTCCTTGTTAGTCACGCATTTTTGAACGGAGTGCCCAGACCTGTATATACGACCGTGTGTATAAATGATGGTTACGGGGGGCTGACCCCAAACAATAACTCTGAACTGTCAGCTACGCTGTCTTTTTCGTTCGTTGTCAACACTTTTCCCCACAAATGGCGCAAAATCTCGCGTTAATTTTGGGACACTCTTTATAAAGATGGTAATTCGTTTCAGCGTTGTCGTGACGAGAGGGAGATGAAATTCAAGGCTCTAACGGCAAATATAAAAGAATCCATCGACAAATCCGTGCCGGTTAGGTCGGCGAAACTGGCTTACGTCGATAATATCGTTAAACCTCCGCGCAACGTATTGCGCAATCAGGCCAAGTACGGTACGGCCAAGTCCTCGACATCGTCCTCGGACTTGAAGAAGAAACTGATACTTAGCGGCAACAGCAACGCTGCGACAAACATTGCTGTACCTCCACCCCCAATGTCACGCACGAAATCATCCGGTGAGTTTCATTTGTTTTGCAAGTCACAAAATGTGTGCAAGCTGCGGACAAATTGACCTTGGAGATTACATTTGAGGCATCACGTGTTTTTCACGTGCGAAATTTCTATATCGAAAAAGTTTGATAGTACAAATTTGGATCAATGAACGAAGGATTACGATGTGTAAAACGATACACGAATTGGAAATCATCAAAATTAGTCATTTTTCCGTGAAACTTCGACATCACTGCAACAATAACAAAAATACGCAATTATATTGCATTATACGTTTATATCGTAAAATAGAAATCGATGCTATTTCTCGCTCGCGAAGATTTCCAAAGTAACCTTTTCGTTGGTGAAGCTCGAATGTGAAACTCCGGAGGGCCTTTCTTTGCTCCGCCGCAATTGTCTGTTTTTTAACTCTGTTTTCGTCTTTTTTTGTCGAAGCTTCGAGCAACGGGAAGAAGAACAAGGCACCACTGATGGCGAAAGCGTTACAGCTGATAAAGTCACGGTACAAGCGATAGTGTTAAAATCCAACGCTGAATTGCAGAGACGGACCGTCTTTTTTCATGATTTATACAATGTCTATACGTGATCGTTCTTTTTACATTTTATGTTGCCTTCGTCCGACTTTTCCCACAACCGGTCCTCGTAAATTGAGCAATGAAAAAACAAAAAGTGGTATCACCGTTTGTATCGTTCCGCTTGATTTAATGATCATGCGGTGCACGTTACGTGCATCAATTGTTACCGATTCGTAAAATTGATGTATACGAAAAGAAAAAAAAATTGTAAAGTTCTCGACAATTGCCGTGTCCTCTCGTGTCGGTCGATTACGAGCAGGCACAATTTGCGTGTTTATGTTTCTCTCAAAGTATACGTCGAAAAGGTGTTGTAACTAAATTAAGAAGATTTGTTTCAGCGTCAATAATATTATATCGAACATTCGGTGTGTGAATACAACGTCCATTCCTCTTTTATTTCTGTATTTTTCCACTGAACACAACTCAAACAAAGAGAACATTTGTTAGCGCATTATCCGTTGAAAAATTCTTCAAATATTTTCCTCGTGGCATTGTATAATTTGATCGAAAGAGAAGAAAAACCGAAACAATACAGTACGATGGACTCGTAAGAAATCATACATCTCAATCGTATTTAATAAAACTATTATTTTTTTATTAATTAATGGAATTTTGATTGGATGGGAAGAAAAAATGGTTTTCTTGTTTGCCCACGCATGTGAGCTCGAAAAGTCTTATCGCGCGAAAAAGAAAAAAAAATATATATATTTTGTAGTTCCGTCTGATTACATAAACGCTTGAGTAAAATTCAGTTTCATCCGCATCTTCTCTCGTCCCGCAAATTAATCCTATATCCTTGTTTTTATCGGTTCGTTTTGTCAAGTTGGTGGTCCGGCGCATCGATTGCGGGAGAATGATCGATGCAGACGATACAATTTCGTATACGATCCTGACGAGCAGATTACTTAAAACGCCCGATATTCCGTAATTTTAAGTGCGAAGAGTAAATTAATTTAAATATATGGAAGAATATTACATACGATCTTAGGTAGTGAGGTAGATTCAGCGTTTAAAAAAAATCATTACCACCAATAATATCATACTGCCCAACGCGAACTCATCGAACTTCATAGAAATTCTCGTAAAATCTTACGCCATCTTCCGTTACAACAAACATTCAACTTCGAATGATTTCCTGAAAGAATTATCCTTACGATATCTGGATCGTATTCGTAGACAAAATTTGATGAAAAAACTACAAATCGTCATACATCATTTGTTCGAAATTCTGCAGCGTTCGGGATTTCTTTGATCTCCTTTCACTAGTTTTTATTATTGCCCATCGATACTGTAACATTGGCCGAAAAAAAAATAGCGACCGATGTTTCACGCGATATTTTTTGTTCCTTTACTCCTTATTCTAGTGTCATTTCGAGATTAAAAGTTACAAGGGCTCTAGCACTACATTTTTTTCGGTTTTAATATCTTCACACTTGGACACGTGTCCGTTGAAATTTCGAAATAGCCATCGTGTTTTATTCTTAAAGTCTTCCTCATCCGGATTCACGTGAAAATAGGGTAGAATACTATGCATTTCCACAGCCAGCATGGTAGTTTGGATTTATCACTACCCGAAATTCTACTATTAGTATGCAGTTTTAGCGTTAGTGTTTTACTCCCTTCATCTCCTAGCAACACTTTCGAAGACGATTGATTTGTTAACGACGTTGCGTGATTCTCACTACACCTTTTCTTCTCTCCAGTTTTCACTATATATACTTCCACACGATCTTGGATAACGTTGGCGAGCCCGTTGCGGCAAATATTCTCCTTTGAATCCACCGAAAGCGTGATTTTACGGGGCGAAAAACAGGAAAGATTCGACCCGTTTTCGCTAATTTGGGGCAGTGGCTTACAAGGAAAGGTCGCGAGGTCGAACTCTCCGATTTCGATGAAATTTGGCATGTTTGTAGAATGGGTAAAAATAAGTGACACGTATTTTTTTACATCTACGGAAATAGCTACCCTCGAAAATAGCGGTGTTTTTCGTTTTAAATTTGTTATCTGCATCGTTCTAATCTCCAATGTATAGTACAGGGAAAAATGAACGTTGCAATTTGAGTTTTTTTTTTAAATATCTCGTAGCGTTAAAACGTTACCGACTAAAAACGGAAAACATTCCTATTTTCGGGGGTGCGTTTCACCCCTTAAAAATCGGCTTTTATTTTTAAGTACAAACATGTCAAATTTCGTCGAAATCGGAGAGTTCGACCTCGCGACTTTTCCTTAGAGCATTTCGTGCAGCCTCCGACGCACAAGTGTATTAGGGTGATCCATTTCTTGAACCTTTTACTATTTACTAGGACACGGTAAACAGCAACAAACCGTTCGCTAAAAGAGCCATCTCAACATTTTTTTAAAGAAATATTTGTTAAGTTGCAAGTGAGTGTTAAAAATGGTCCGACGAGATGCGCGTTTCAGAGTAAACCCTTGATGAGTTTTAGGAGAACAGTTGATTCTTCTCGTGAGAACATTATCGGACATTACATGAGAAAGATGCTGTAGGAATCGTTCAACATTTAGCTGCCACAACTGTAAGTTCAAACATAGCTGGATCCGAAAAATGCACCTACGTCATTAAACGAAAATTTTTAACAAAATGTTGATGGTGAGATTTTTTCTGTCTAAATTGAAAATTATTCAATCACCGGAACATCTCCCGATCACGGGCATGACACGTTTGGTTCTTTCCTCCCCGTTCGGCAACCTTTTACCGAATGTCCATAGAGAAAAAGGTATAAATCGACCACCCTAACGAATATATCGATAGATATACTTGTATACATCCTCGACATCTGTTGCGAACGAAAAATCTTATTCGGTAGCTGCGATGATTCTTCTCATACCGTGCCGATGCACACGAGAGAATCGTTCTTGCGATAGTATTGTAGCGATAGGATACTTGAGCAATTCGTTGAGTATACTTGAGGGCCGTTAGCTTCGGTTGTCAAAACGTTTGATCCGCTGAAAAATACATTTCAACGTATGAATCGACTGGAAAGATACGTTCCCGCGAATTCAATTGAATTATTATAAAATGTTGAAACTCACCTACCACCGTTGCTAATGTGTTCGTGTACTGACCAGAGACGAACGACGCCGTCCATACTAGCGCTGGCTATGTACTGACCGTCCACACTCCAGTCCAAATTCATAACAGTGTCCTGATGGCCTTTGAGTTGCGTCAGCAAACCGTCCGTAGCCAAATCCCAGATGGAGATGCACTTGTCGTCGCCTGGTTTGAAAACAACCTGGTTTGAAATCTTTTGAGAATCCGAGATATTATAGATATCCTGATTGATCCATAGTTATTTGACCTTTTCGGAAATATCGGATAAGCGGGAAAATGCTCGTTGGTAAAAACGCTCGGATAATGTGAAACATTGATAAAGCTATCTATAGAGTGTAAATTAGTACATTTTGAATTGTTACGTGGATATCTAAAAAATAATCGGATAAGGTTCCGAAACCGATCGAGCTGAAATTTTGCACAAACCTTCCTTTGAATATTTTAAGACAACCCCTAAGGGATTTTTGGCGACGCGCAATAGTTTTCGGTTTTGGGTTTGTTTGAACAAAACGGAGAGCGCGATAACATATGTAGTTATAAACGGAGACGTAACATATGTAGATATAGTCGGCGCGCATTAAAAAAAAACTTAAAAATTTAATATCTCGAAAGCTATTGCGAGTTGCTAAAAATCCCTTTTGGGGATGTCTTGAAATATTAAAAAGAAGATCCGTGCAACATTTCAGATCGATCGGGGGGGGGGGGGGGGGGTGGAACCTCATTCAAACGCAAGGCCGCCTTAAGGGGTAACACCACTGTCAAATATTCGAAAATATATTTTTTTTTGCTTGAGAGATGCTTTGAACCATCTAGTACAGCGCTTCTTAAACTTTTTTGGCGACGGAACCCTCTTGACACACTAAATATTTTACGGAGCCCTAAAATAAATAAAATCTGGTTTAATTTTCATTTTTTGATTAAAATCGGGGGATCGTACGATATCCGGGGCGCCAAGTTTTGACCGTTGATTCTTGATATTTGAACCAAAATAATGAGAATTGCAAGAATAAACAATTTGCTGTTTTGGCTTCCTTAAGGAATTATAAGCACTTTTAGCGGTAATTGAAAATACGCCAAAATTCGACGATTTTTGTAGGCTCATGGGTACAATATCTTTATTTTATCGCAAATAATGAAAATTGACCAGACGAGCTTCAAAAAGTATTTCTTTGTTTGGGTTTGTTTAGTGGTATCATATGAATGCCACTAAACGTAGTATTTGGATGATTTTCAACATAAATTCCAAGATTATAATGCTTTATTTATTCATATTCTCTGTTTATTCATGACAATAAGAATTGTTCCATATAATTACTACACCAAATTACTAAACGATATATTTTAAATAAACTTAGTGCCTTACAAGTCCGAAGAGGGATGAACCGTACACTTTTAATCCCTCTTCTGACTCCAAGCGATTAAAAGTACTACTTTACTCTCTGTCTAATCGCACTTATAAGCGAGGAAAACATGGTAGTGGTATTTGAAATACATTTTTAGCTTCTGAGACACCGTTGAAACTATAAATTTCCAAGTGAACTTGCCTGATGCTGCTTGAAATTTTCAAATTCGAAAAATCGTCATTTTCGATAACTATCGAAAAATTCTAATTTAAACGCAAAATATGCGACATCAACTTTTACCACTCCTCGTATTTTGTTTATTTTGACTCGAAAACCCTAAATTCACCGTCAAATCTTGGCGCCCCGCCAATTTTTAATATAATGTTTTTCACCTGAAGATATGACTAATGGGTCGTCCGTATTTTAAGGGGTGAGATGCTGTCAGAATTTTCAATAAATCGTATTTTTTACGTTTTCTTGAAGTATGATGTTTCGAAAATATTCCCGAAAATTTCAAGTCAATCCGATGAATAGTTTCCGGGATATCCCTCAATTAGTGAAGGGGCTCAACATGTAGGCGTGGCTGACAAACGCGCAAACGATAATACCCGGGAAGGCAGAATGCTTCGAAGACAACAACAAATTGATATTTTGGAAGCTTCCACATCGGCAGAAGCCCTACGGCCAGGAACTGATGATTCGATGTAAGTAATTTTTTAGTTAGTATTTCTATGCATACATCAAGTGTAAAATTGGAAAACTCTTTCGGAAATTTCCAAAAATTTATTACTCAAAAACTATGAACTTTAGCAAAATTTTGTAAAGAATACTTTCGTTTTAAAATTGCCCAAAATGTTAAAAAAATAATAATTCATGCCGAAAAACTTTAATTTTTTGAAAAATTGTTTTAACAATTGGCTATAAACAATTGAATGCTCGACTTTTCCGCAAAGATTGTGATATTCGGATTCAGCGGATCAAAATACGTAAAAAAAAGTTTAGCTTCATCCATCGAGCTAAAAATTTTACGAACATATAATACCGTATCCACATCGAAAAACTTTAAACGCGATTTTTTGGTCGAAAATCGAAAGTTATCTGTCGGAAGCCGCCATTTTGTTAATTTTTTAAAAAAAAGCTTCGATTAAGGTCTAGATTTATTATCAAACTAATGATTTTTTTTATTTCAGATGATCCAGTAAAATTTTATGATGGTCACCGCAAAACACTACATGCCAAAGGGCGTCCGACAAAGATGGCGATATTTTTATAAATAATCGATACGTTTCTTTGAAAATTTGTACAAGTCAAGTTGAAATATAACATAAAAAGTCTGTGTAACCACTTTTGTGAAAACAAACTTAATTAGTATAAAAAAAAATTATTGAAAATGCTCGTTTTTTCATGCCTCTGACTGCATCTCACCCCTTAAAATGACGTTACTTATGGACGGCCTCTAATAACGCCCTTGAATATTATAATCCTCTTATACTTGTCCTTCCACCCAACAAAAATCGCGAAGAATGGCTTAGTTTTAAACGTTTACAGTGGTGTTAGCTCTTAATGAGAACCCGCCAGTGAAGAAACAAAACTATGCGAATGATGATTAGAAGGAGTCAACTCACCGGCTGCCGCAAGGTACTTGCCATCCGGACTGAAAACCACACTGTAAATGGTCGATTGAGCTCCAACGTACACTCTGACAAGATTACCATCGTCTTTGTTCCACAGCCTGATAGTTTTGTCCGCCGAACCAGTCGCCAAGTACCGCGCGTTCGGATGAAATTTTATACACTGAAAGTTCCGTATTTTTTCACTTTATAATTACAAGCGAGTAACGAAAAAACGGAGAAGGAAAAGAACGAGACTTTACTCACGTTGACGTCTAAAAAATGTCCGGCGAATATTCTCAAAGGAAACTTTCGATCGAGTGACCAAAGCTTCGCAGTTCTGTCGTGAGAACCAGTCGCGATATATAAGTTGAATACGCTCGTATCCATACACCATATCGGATAATTGTGTCCGCTGTAAGTAAATCATTCAATCGTCACCGATTGTCATAATAGAATCATGAAATGGAAAAATTTCAAGTCCGATTGCGTATTGCGGTCGCGTGATTTTCGCTCTCTTGAATATGCGTTTGCGATTAAGGAGAGATATACACCTAGATGGTCGAAAAAATCGATTCAGAAGCTATCAACATTGCGTTGACCGTAGAAGACCTACACTATGGGCCTGGTATCGATGATTCCATGTAAGTTGACAAATTTCATGATTTATTCATTCCCAAATTTTCAAACGCGTTTTTCTCAAAACCACGGTTTTCAAATCGGTACCCAAATTTTCTCGAAAACCAATTAACCGATTGCCTTGAGGTTTTTTGTGGTTATTCTATACACCATTATCTAGTACTTGTCATAGGATTTTTTTTTCCGTTGCTTAGTTTTTGTTTTACAGGCAAAATAATAACTAATTTTTCGCCCAAAAATCACTATTTATGTTCAAACGTCCGCCATTTTGTCCGGCTCCTAGGTGTATATCTCCCCTTAAGTACATTGAGCAATGAAGCAATTGAATAGACGTTTCAACGTACTTGTATATGGCTGCGCACGAATAATCGGTCAATCGCCATGCTCTCATGTCCTTGTCGCTCGAGACCGACAGAAGTATTTCCGATTCGGAAACGAATCTCAAGTCGTGAACGACATCCGTGTGACCACGTAATACTACCGCGCCTGCTTCTTCTCTGCAGAAATAAATTAGACAAAAAGATTTGGAAAATTGGCATTTAATAATTGGTATCGAGAATTTTTTTTCACGTACATGTCTGTATTGGCTTCCGGCGATCTACTCGTAGACGCTGCATCGCAGGCAAACGTTACCGAGCGCTGTCGACTTTTCGGCATCATAAGTACCGTGTCGCCGATTCCCCAAAGTCTTATCTCCGCTGTACTGAATCCCGCAGCTAATTTATCCATATTCGGAGTTATTCTTCCGCAACTCGCGCTGCAAAGGAAAGTAAAACAATTATTTAAATACATTTTTTTTAATATACCACGTTTTGAAAACGGACTAAAAAGTATCAAATTATTTCAAATCGTTGTATTCCGGTAAATATGCATTTTTTTTTGTCGAGACGTTTTTTTGTAGTAAATTATCCATATTTTTAATCGTGTGTGCGTGAAATTTTGCAATCGTTTTTAAACATCTCGATGAGATTATGACAGGCATGTGACAAATTTTAGGTTTATGAAAACCTAAAATTTGAAAACCCTAGTCACTAATGCACTATTCACTATTAATATTATTATTTATTTTTTCTCTTTTACTAAACTATATTTTATTTCTTTATTTATTTTTTCACAATTTTTGCTCTCTTTTTCTCTCTCTCTTACACAGTTAATTCTGCAATTTGAAACCTGTCGCAAACTGTTAAATATTTTATATATTATTTAAATATATAAAATATCTATTTGTATATTATATTATTTACATTGTTATATATATAGATATATTTGTATTCATCTTGTCTGTCTGTTTGTTTGTTTGTCATCCAGTTCTGAGCTATGTTTAAAGTTTCAAGTCTCTACCTCATCCAGAGATTAGTTTAAAATCGATTGCAAAATTTGTACCGAACAGATAAACAAACAAAGAGACGGACAAGAAAGCAAGTTAATAAAAATGTGGTAAAATTCAGAGTGATTAAAATACGTCGACTGTTAAAAAATTGGACTCGACAAGGATTACTGGAAAAAGATGAGAACTTTGGTTTTTTTTTCGGAGAGAAGATCTTTGAGAGGCAAAGTAAAAATATGATATACGAGTGCGAGAGAGATATCGGAGAATCCTTTTCTCCGAAGACAGGCATTTCGACACAAACAAAAGTACCATTTTGAGCTGTTTCAAAAGAAGATCAAAGCGAGATTCTCCTTTTTCCAGAAAAGTCCATTTTCTTGGGGCAAAATACGCAACAGCGTTTTCGTAAATATAACCGTAATAATTTTAGTAGATCAGCAAAGTGAGAAATTGAATATTCATGTTCGATATTTGAATTTTGGAAATATGTAAGTAATGGAACAATGGAAGGAATGGAATAATAGAAACATGTAATTTTGAAAATGTGTAAGCTTCATTATTACTTTTCAACGGCGTTGTTCACGGTCATTACTCTCAGGGGTTGATGAGCATTGTTACGTATCAATCGTATCGCTTCCTGAAGTTCGCGCATCTCGCGATCGACGCCCGTACCCGAAGCTTGCTCTACGTGACCGTTGATGCTGATTTCGTTTCTTTGGCTCTTGTCGCCAGTCTCCTCGTCCATCGAATTCGTATCAACAATCTTTCTAATTATAGTCAGATGAATATTTATGACCTGGAAAGTATATGTAGCAATATGTAGGCTGAACGTCATGCTCGATTGGTAGAAATTCCAAAATCTATTATCTACAAACGCATTAATCACATAAATACAAGTTGAAATTTGTAGCTCTTCCTTATAAATTTTCATCGGTAATTCTTTAGATAAGCGACTTTTCCGAAAAATGAGCCTAATTTTGTTTTGCCATTGTCTCATTTATTCGGTTATAAATGATTTTCAGTCGCGGGAAGCAGAAATTTTACCCCTCCCCTCATAAAAAATTATGGGGTGTTAAAGTTCGCGGAAGCACGTGATAAAATGGGGCATTTTTGAACATTTAGACGCCGATATTGGGTTTGGTTAGGTTTTTGAATAATTCGAAATTATTTTAAACGATTTTTTGCCAGTGAAAAATTTGTTAATGAAAAATTTCAGGTTCCCCCGATTGAATATCATCACTTATAACCCAATAAATGAGAAAACAGCAAAACGTTTTTTTTTCGGAAAAGTTACATATCTAAGGAATTACCAACTTTCGGCGAGACATAATGATTTCTATGCGATCCAACGATGTAAGATTCTACAGTGCCTCCCACTCCTAACAATTCGTACCAGTGGACAATGTTGAAGTTTGCGTAGTTGGAACGCACCGATTTTTTTAATTCATTTTTCTTCTCTTTATTTTTATCACTACGCGAAGTCTTTTTTTGCAAATTGAGATGGCAAATCTTGAATAAGAATACGTAAAAACGTTTGAATGTTTTTTACTGCCTAAATCGCCAAATAAAATATGTGCAATTAGAGCTTAAAGTACCGTAAATGTCTAAAATTAAGTGATTTTTCTCGATTTTTTTTTTTGGGTGGAAGGACAAGTAAGGTTAATAATATTCAAGGATGTTATTGGGCATAACGTCAAGTGAACGACAAAGTATATATTAAAAAATTATACAAAACGGCGACGCTGGAGCCATTCTCGCGAGGCATGTTGAATTCGCGACGCTCTGCGACACGCAGTATAACTGACGAAAATGTGAATTTGGAAAAAAATTGAAAAATTCGATTAATTTACATGAGTAAGTATAGCTAGAGAAATACGGAGGGGATTTTGAAAATATGAATTTTTGTGTAATTGGCAAGCATTTGAAGTAAAAACTCAATTTCTCAAATCAAACTTATAATAAAGTATTAAAATAAACTTATAAATAACAGGTACCAAACTTTTATTCCCCTATTCTAGATGGTTCAAAGCATCTCTTAAGCCAATAAAAAAAAATCAATTTTCTGAAAATTCTACAGTAGCGTAAGCCCTTAAGAAAGTATTAAGTGGCCAGTCCACTTTGAAAATTTCAAAAAATCGAAAGCAAGCAAGACTTGAAGAAATCGACGATGATGAGCAATCAGAAGGGATTTTGTACGGTGCAGGAATTGCCAATTGAGTTTAGGTAAGAGTTTTTCATAGTATAAACTTCAAACGCGTTTTTCTCGTAACAACGTTTTCAAAATCTAGCTCCATCGTAGCTCTAAAACTAATAAACCGATTCTCTTGAAATTTGAACCACACATTGTAAACATGATTCGCAATAAGATGACCCTCGATGGTTTTAAATCTTTTGTTTTTACTCTTTAAAAAAAAAAAACTGCGGAAAAAACGCGTTTTTTAAATTACTTTTTTCGTTTTTCATCTGCCATTTTTTTATTTTTTGAAAAAACTTTATATCCGAGGGTCATTTTGTAGCTGGTGTCATACTGAATCTAATGGACTTTGATTTTTTTGTTTCAGACAAGCCGTTGCCGAGTTGTGATGGAGCTACCTAGCCCACGTATTTTTGAGGCGTTACGTTAAACTATAGTTTTTGTGTTTAAAAATGAATAAAAATCAATTAAATTTTTTAAAATGTATTTCAAGATTTTATATATCAAGCCCAACAACTTTTATATTCATATCTTTTATAAAATCCTCAACAAAAAATCGCGAAAATAGCCTTTTTTTCGTGGCTCCAAAGTGGACTGGCCCCTTAATTCTCGTCGCGTTCCAACGATACGAACACCAACGCCGTTGGCATACTTCGGTGATTTTGTTTGCAAGTAGTACACAGTCGCCAATTTTCTACATAACAACGGCCAGTCTATACCAGGGCTTGTTCCGATCCATTGATGTATACAAGCTTATAAAAGTACAATATAAGCCAGCTCGAGTGATTTACCTGCATTATTATAATATGTCCGTGTTTAGTGAGAAATTTTTGTAGACAAACGTGAGACTCGTCGGACATATCAACTTTGTACTTTCTGGTCCTGAAGGCATTGACCAATGGCCTTAATTCTATGTCGTGTATGGAAAATACACTCGACAATTCCTCCAGGAAATCTCTCTCCGTGTCACTGACAAAGTCGCTCTGGTGACATTTAAGAAATTGCAGAGCCGCTTGCCTGTTACCAGCGTGCAGCATCTCGAGATAGAGATGACAGAAAACAGGGTACAGTAGACCCATCAATTCCGATTTCATTTTCTCATTCGCTATGTTGTTCATCCAAGTTTTTAACCTGTATACAGAAGCACAATTAATTTCGAATTCGGAAGTAAGTATAGATAGGAAATAGTAGCATAGGGGGTTGAATTTGCATTCAACGATCAAAGCAACATTCATACAGAATACCGTATACATTATAAAGGTAAGAAAGTGATTCTGGAAATTCCTGCAAATGAATTTAACGTCTCTAAGAAGGAATATCACATTGGTGTCCGTCTTCGATTTTGTTAAAACTCATGTACATTGTACAGCAACAAAGAACTATTAGATAGGTATTTTTCATCGCCGGAAAAACGGTTTCAAGTCGCAAAACCACCCCTTAGACTGATGCACGTCGAGGGCTGATTTTGCAGTTTTACCCGCAAGCAATCCACTGATTTCAGTGAAACAGAAACGAAAATTATTCTCGTGCGAGACGATCAGAAATCCACTATGGATACATTGAAGAAAAACAACAAAAACTAAGGGATGAACCACTCCTTCATTTTTCTTTCTTTCACTCCACATTTAAAAGGGGAGGTTTACTTTAATGTAAACCTATTAGGTTTACATTAAACCTAATAGGTAACACTTTGAAGTGGGGACAAAATTAAAGTTTACGTATTTTTCACATTATTGTGGAATTGCAACTTTAAGGGGGCAAACCACATTCCATTCCTTTTTGACGATTTTTAAGGGAAATTTAGGGTTGCAGGGAAAATTAATGATGAATTCGTATTCAGGGGTGAGAGTTCATCGATATGGACTTGTAAAATAAACATTTAAAACCTACATTTTTCCCCCACCTCGGCCAAAAATAAGTGGCTTCACTAAAAGGTCGATCGTTTCTTTTCTCCTTCGATTTGGAAGTTGATTCTCCGCTTAGTCTCTTCGTTATCGTTTGCTCTTTAAAATGCCGTTTGATTTATTGAGCTCCGATTATTTCTTCATTTTTGGCAGAATTTCAGTTGGACCATTGATTTCCGCGATGATTTCCATACTTTGAGATAATGTCTCTTTGTCTCTTTTTCAGTGACTTTTTGAATGGACTTTCCGGAAAAACTAATTGAGATAACGGGATGAATCAAGCGGCATTCTCTAAGTCTACCAAAAACCTTTTCAAAACCTCTGTATTGAGTTTACATCACTCAAATAGGACCGACGCTACGGCTGTTTGAAATTTTTGGATTCTTACGATTTTGGAAAAGGGCCAGAAGGGTCGAAATTGCTTTTTTTCGACTTTTTAACCATTTCAAGGATCTATCTAATAGCACATTTTCCGCCGATTTCGAATATCAATGAGTTTTTGTCGAAAGCTCCAAATTACGCGGGTTTAACGCGAAAAACGTATTTTCACATACTTTTGACAATCTTTTATAAAAAATTGAGGGATTCGACAGAAGCGAATGGTGAATTCGTATTCAGGGTATGAAAATACGTAGATACAGAAACGGAAAAAATCGCAGTTTGGCCAGAAAAGTGTTTATTCACTGAATCGTCGCTCATTTATCTTTCGTATCGATCTAAAACTATGAACGCATTCTCTTCGGAATCGTTTGGTCTAAAAACTATCGCCTTATTTATCGAGCTTCGATTGTTTTTCGATTTTTAGCAGTATTTCTAAGTTGGACCTCTGATGTTCGCGAATTTTTCTCTACTCTCAAAACTAATTTGGAATCTGTAAAAATATTTCGAAATAGCCTACGCATTTAAAATGCACAAACAAACAACTCCGATAAGAAGCTTCAAGTAAGGGTGTACCCCCTTATGCTTGCTATCCAGTGAAAATGCAAAAATACGTAAACTGTAATTTTATCCTCCCTTCAAAATGTTACCCGTTTCATTTAATCGGATGCACCCCTTTCGAATGTGGGGTGAGAGAAGGAAGAATAAAGGGGTGGCTCAACCCTCAGTTTGTTTTCAATGTACCCATAACGGATTTATAATTATTTTAATGTATGCTTTGCGCAGAGGTCCGTATTCTGTGGGGGTATAAGGAGGGCCCTTCTGAATCGTTGGTAAATTACAGTGGCGCTTGATAAAAATTAGTCACAATCAATTATTATATCCAACGATAAACAGGAGTAAAAATTTTAGTAGATTTCGACAATTTTACATTTTCTCTGGAAAGTCGCGGCTACTAAAATTCTTCTGCTAGTCACGTTTTTCGAACTTTCATCATTAATGTTTTCTTTAAACATTCGGTGGTCACCTGTTTTAATTGTCGTTACGGAATATTTAGATTTTTTTTACACGTGTGAGCAGTTTGTATCAGGGATATAGAGTTATTTGGTTTATAAATTATTAGGTATAACGCCGTATAAATGAGACGATTTTTAGAGCTGTAAGTTTTCGTCAAAAGTTAGGGAACTTGAAATTTCACCAGTATACTGGTATGTATTGTCACTTTTGATTATAGACGGAAATCAGATAATTGTTAAATATTCGGTTTATAAAACGAATACCTGAAAGTGGAACCAGCGCACGCCCTTGATTTCTATAGATTATGTTTAAATATTAACCAGACATTGTTCATATCGTTATGCATGTTTCAGTGAAATTTCGAAACAGTCGCTTATTTAGATTGGGAGATAATGGGTTTTTAAATTGCAACTTTTAACACTGCAGGATCTGCATTGAAATTTAAACAGAATAATTTATCGTGAAAAATATTTGTCCCTTATAATATGAAGACATATGGCAACTCCGCATTGTTCCACGTATCCAATAATGTAATTTTCAATCATACAAAGTTTTTAACTCGTTATGAATTAACCAACACTTTTATTTGTAAATGAAGATAACATAAACAATATAAATATTAATATTTATCGCGTAAATATTTTTTTTTATGATAAAAGTTTTACCTTTAGGAATACAATAATTTTTTTTTTCTCGAAATATTACCCAATACTGTTCTGCGGTGTTGCCATATGTCTTCTTATTATAAGGGACAAATATGTTTTACGGAGAATTATTCTGTCTTTACTGAACGTTTTCAGCAAAACTGAATAGGAAAGGCAATCCAAACTTTTTTTCACTCTTTTCCTAACTAATTTGCTATCTAAACAATTTTTTTTATGTATCCAATATTGTTCAATGCTCTTCCATATACATGATATTTAACAAAATCAGACGCGGACACCGGAGTCATGTTTCTTGTAAGCAATCAAGATTTGATACTTTTTAAATTAAAAACCTCAAAGATCAAGCGTTTACTTAGTGGCCTGGATGTTTTTCTTTGAAACACAAGTCGTGTATTAGGTCTAGTCTTTTGGGAAGGTAATTCATGCAGCTCATGTATATTCCTCCAATACAAATTCCGTACAGCTCTGATGTTTTGTCACCCACGTCGGTACGGCGTTTTTAAAATCTTTTATCGCTCAAACGAAAATTGATACCGTGCTGTCAGAGATACAGGCAGTGAAATATTTTGTCGAAACTTTCGCTCTGGCACGCAGTACTGCGAAAAAACCGTAAAAAAATACGAACCTCTGATAGGCTTGATCCGCGGCTGCCACGTCGTTTATAATAGCGCTGAAGACGATGGAATTGTCGCGCGACGTGCCACACTCGGCTGTCGCATTCAATGTCATTTCCTCGCTCGTTCGGCAGCCTATTCTCTCACTTTTGTGAAACAAATCGCCGTCCTGTGAATCGAAATTTACAAGTTCACAAAACTGACGCTACGGAGAGAGCGAATATTATGAAAAACAAACTAGATATATAACCCTTGAGGAGAGTATTTCAAAATTAAGGTTATGTTACGAAAGGTCGCTCGCTTTTCGCATATTTCTTTTTTTCTCGCGGTGAAGTAATAGCAAAAACGGATACGCGCGAAAACAAAAAGAGGAATCTTCGTTTACCTGATAACGACGTCTCTTCAGGTAGGATTCGACAGTCGCATTGATCACATCAAGTTTCGAGCGTTTCATCTTCATCTGGTCACGCTTTGTTTACAAAGTTTTGTATGTTTGAAAATACAACTTTCGTCGAGCGCGAGATTTTGACGCCATGTCACGGAAACATCGTGCTCCCTCGATTTAACGAAGAGATCGTGCGAAACGAGGAAAAAAAAAGAATCTATTGAGAAAAGTGCCGCGTATTGTTTTCGGTCGCTAAGTTCGCGCGAAATACTTGAGAATAAGCAATTTTATATGACAACACAGCGTTGCGAGTTTTGAGCACGGTATCCTACACAGGTCTTTGGACACTCGGGTCCGAAACACGCTGCCGAAGTGAAGCCGGCGTGAGTGCTAGTAGTACTGAGCGGGCCGAGGTCCGGCGCGTGTACCGAAGCATTCGTCTTCGTCGCACAGCGTCCCGCTCTGCACCAGCAGCGCCACGTTACCGTGCTGAAACGCAGAACCATCGGCTTCATTTTCACTACGCTTCATCCAATAATAAACGGGGCGAAGTGTCTGTTTTGTGATTTATGATTTGTTTTCTTCCATCTCCTCCTTCCGCCTTCCTTGTTTTTCCCGTAGTGCAATTCCTCAAAATCGGTGACACACCAAATCTGGCCTACGGTCTGGAAAGTCCGGCGTTTTTTCGTGGTGGGGGTAGGTCGCTTACCGAAGACATTTTTAAATACGTAGTGGCCACCAGAGTCGCTGCGGTAGGGTTACTTGGCCTACCGTGGTCTACCCATACGAAAATTGGACTCCTTCCCTATAGTCTCCTTGGACCGTGGTGTCGGTACGGCAGACATCTTCATATTTCCATTGATTGGTGGAAAAACTAACCTATCACGAAGATGAAGGGAGTTGGCATCGCCGATTTTTCGGGCTAATCATTTATTTGTGCATAGGGGGAAATGGGTATGACGGTAATGAGAGATTAGTTGAACAGTGCAATGCTCCACTAAATTATCGATGCGATGCTATGAAATTCCGATCGTCTAGACACTCACGTTAAATGTTTCTACTTAACGAATTTACGATACATCCCAATTATCCGTACACGCATTAGCAAACAATTAATATCGTGATTTATTTATCCGCTAAATTACGAAGCGCGGGCTTCCGAATTTTTCATTCGTCGCGAGTTCATTAATATTCTCATAAATAACAAGACATTGTATTCAAATTCCACTTTAAAGTAGGGCTATGGAATATTGAGTCATTGTTTCACAAAATGTATTCCATTCAGTATGGCCCCTTCCACTCGCGTCCATTCTGACGAAATGACACGTCGATGATTGTTACGTTTTTAATTAAGAAGTAAACACGTAAGCGCCACGCCAAAGAGCGAATATTGAACAATTTTCCGTTTCTCGATGCTCGAAAAATTACGAAAAAGTGTACTCTTGTGTGAAAATACAATCGTGCGACCGTATTCTACTTCATTCAATGGAGAAACTAGCGTAAAAGTTCGCCGTGCGAACAGCTGATATTCAAGGTTGAGGTCGCACCGTGTACCGGACCATATTTGGGTGACTCATTTTACGGTAATAATTCCGTACACGCGATTCAAATGGAGGCGAGAAAAAATCCATCAAGAGATGAAAATCCAGCGATATTTACAAGCTCGAGAAAAAGCAGCGCTGTCAGTGCCAGATCAACAGGTATGTTGTACCATGCAATTATAATTTCGTCATCGTCAGTGTCGCGTTAAACATAAATTCGTATCGAATTCAGGCTAATTTTCTACCAGATTTCGCCAAATGCAAACATACGTTCGATATTTTATAATCCTGTGAAAAAGCCAAATCTGTACGGTCCGAGTGATATCGGAATATTTATCCATGCCGTACTTCGCTTCGCAGAAGCGCAGAGTATGCCGTGCCCTGGAAGAACTCAGGGCGATGGAATGGAAAACGTTGTTTGCGAGAAGACGGAAGCGAAACAAAAGAAAATTCGTCTAGGCGATACCCTTATTTATCATCCGACCAATCTGAAACTAGTGGCCTGCACGTCGCCCGTCGCGCCTACCGGAACTATAGTCAATCTCGTTCCCAGAGGCGTGACGCACAGCAAAAAAAATTTACTTCATTCGCTGAAATCCAAAGAGCCGAAGTTCGTACCGTACGAGCCGTACAAGGCGGCGGTCAATCCGATAGTACCGTGCGAAAGGAATAGGTACAAGAAATCGAGTAAAAACAATCTCGACATAAACACGATGGTCGCGCAAATGGCTATACACAAATCACTGGGAATGGAGAGAGGAACTTTGGCGAAGGAAGAGAGCGGAGGGAAGGCCGTCGTCCAGGAAGACGAGCAGAGCGAGTGGGATAGCCAAAAGAAGGCTTACGAGGCTGAGATCAAAAATCTCAAAAGCGAAAACGGTCAGCTTGAAAATCAGCTCAAGTTTCAAGCTCAGGTAATCGCGTTGAAAAAACAGCTAAAAAATACAGGGGGTTTGGCACATGCATCGACACAATTTTTTTGCGGATTCGGGCAGTGATTTGCTAATTTTTTCACCCTTAGACCTTGTGTCCTGAGGTCCCGGTAATTGAGATATGATTTGTTTTTTTTTTATTATCCAAAGTTTTGCCGTTAAATCGTCATAACTTTTTCGTTTGTGGTTGTAATAGCACGAAATAACTTCTGCTGTATTCTGCAAAGTATGCTTATCATAGTAGTACTATTTATACTGTGTATGCCCTTTTGAGGGTGTGTACATAAGTGCCCTTCCCTTCCCCTTTACAATAGTAGTTTAACATCAGTTTTCTTAAGTCTATTTTCAATTCCTAGTTTTTCGAATTGTCGTACATAATTGTATAGTTTCTTTACAGTCGAACCTCGACATAACGAAATCCTCTATAGGTACAGAGATTTGTCCATTCCCTTCCGATAGACACGCAAATCTTGATACAACAACATAATCACATACATTATGCTCTAATTGCTAATGGTAAATATTGTTCCAATTTAGACACTCTCCTCGATGTTCTCGTACTTGATCTCGATCTTGACATCAATATCTTCATGATGTTGATTTTCTTCTTCATCTTTTCGTCCTTCCTCATCAACATCCATTTCATTCCAAGCGTCATTCAGATTTGCACGATCCGTCGTAGCGCTTGGCATGAAATCTGTTTCTTGAAAGATGTCTGCGTCCATTGGCCATATTCCTGTGGATTGGAAGCCGGATTTGATGTTGACTTCATTTACATCAATCTTCAATGCACGCAATACCATGGCCGGAATGTCATGAAATTGAACGACGCGCCTTGGATTCATTCGCATGAATGTATCGAATTGCTTGTTAATCGCAGTTTTGAAGGGCTCAAACACGCCCACTTCTAGTGGCTGAAGGCGATGGGAGCAATGGGGCGGAATCGAAAGAACATGAATTCCGTTGTCGCGACAAAACTGTAATGCTGCCAAAGAACAATGGGATTCGCGATTGTCCAAGATAAGAAGAACTGGATGATCACAGTCGCAGCGAGTCAAGGCCTGAAAAGTTTTCAAAAACTCGACAAACAATTCCGCAGTTATACACCCGCTGGAATTCGCTCCTCCTTTTGAGCCCACGGGTCGGCCATCCAAAAAATGCGGTTGAAACCGGGCGCGCGGAAAGACAAAATGGAGCGGTGGGCAATTCCCAGTTGACGATACAGTCTGGACGAGTGTCACTAAATTTCCGCGTTCACCTGAGGTGATATGTTCAACTGGTTCCTGACCACGACGATGCACTGTCGATACACCCGTTTCGTCGACGTTCCCAATATCGCTTGGCTCAACTTTGATGGCATCCATTACCGTAAAGGAATTGGCAAAAAAAGCTTCAATATTCGTTGCATTTAATGCGCTAGCTCTGGCTAAGCTTGACGCTTTGGGTTTTCTCAGAGACAATCGTGGGTGTCTGGACATAAAATTACAAAACCATGCCAAGCCGGCCATTTCTTCCCGATCCCAAGAAGATGGATAGGAAACTTTTAACTTTTTCGCATATTGGTAGGCCAATACTCGCGCGTCTATTTGGTTTAATGCGAAATACTCTTTAGCCCAACGAAGAAGATGCTTCTCTAGAGAATCCTCCTGTTCTTTGCTGAGAATCTACAAAAACAGAAATTAAAACGTGTTGACGAAAAAATATGAAAATTGTTGAGAAAAAAAATTCATCTAATCGAACAAAAATACCAACCGTTTTGAAGCCTTTCTTCGTAATCTTAAAATTGTCGACATTAACTTCCGACGGTCGTTCAGTTACATCTCCTACAGGAGTTATCTCATTATTTCTCCGATGGAGCAGTAATGTCGAACGAGGAATTCCAAATTCACGTGCAGCTGCACGAAGCGAATATCCTAATGCCATGGCAGCAAGTGCTCGCCGCAGAATTGCCGGATCGCGTTTTGGCTGCGGACGTTTGCACGGTCGCCCCATTTCTAAGGCTACCATGTGCAATTACCGTCAGAAGTCATTAAAGGCATCGAAAAGGTCAACATAACCTCACAAATTTTCCAAACCAATTTTCTCATAGGTGGTTACATTTTTTAGGAAAAGCAAAGCATTAGGCTCTGGAGAATTTCCTGACGCAGAGCGTGATGATTTTCTTCTGCCCTAAATATTATTCATCTCTGAGGAATCTCTGTTCGAAAATTTCAGTTTTCTCTCGCACTCATATACACGTGGTACATCTTCTACTTCGCCTTAAACCACAGTTTGACTATCAAAAACACGCTAGAAAATCTTTAGTGCGCAAAAACGTAGGGGTCGGTTTCGGACCACCCATTGGCGGCCGGTTTAAGACCGCCGCGACTTGTTTCAAACAATGACTCGCCGTTTATTTACAACGGTGCAAGTGATCTAAATTTATTTGTGGGTGTTCAAGTCAATGCCATAAGCAACCAAAACAACCTACCATTGGATTTGTCAAGAAAAAATAAAACACTTCAAAATCTAGTTCCGTGCAACTCAAAAATGAACTTTCGCGATGTCACAACACAACGCGACGCAAAACTATCGAATGAAATGAGAGAAAAAGATGGCGCTCTACCTCCAAATTGTCGGTGTTGTGAGAGCTTTCAAATGCCACCACCGACAGTTTCGGTTGCAGCACAAGTACCCAGCTAACCACGTGCCGTAAATGTACCCCTCATGTGGAGTGCGCCGTACCGGTACTGTTGCCACCTCGTACGTGCGTACGGCACTGGTACATTACCGGTACGCCGTACGGTACGCTGTATCGCCAATGTACTAGTACTGTACCGGTACAGTGTCGCTACAGTGGAGCCACCGTAGACTGCAGTACGGTGTAACTCCACGGTAGCGATACCGTGGAGGTACGAGTACGCTGGTATCCCGTAGCCGTACATTATCGGTACTGTAGGGTACGGCGTACTCCACATTCGCGGTACGCTGTACTAATGGTACGCTTGGTTAACTGGGTACTGAGAAACATGGAGAGGTCGGTATGGGACCACCGGTCGGTTTCGGACCACGCTACTCTACCAATATTTATCTTTAAAGAACGTTTTTACGTACTAGTACCTATTAGCGGGTTCAAAAAATTGATTTTTTTTGTTTCATTTTCCGTACTCCTTAAAGCATCAAAAATCATTCTTTAAAATTTTATGAAAAAATTCTGAACAGAAAACAAGTTACAGCCATATATAGCACTCTAGATCGGAGCGCGTCGGGTAGCCCGCGCTCGGTTCCCGCGCGCGGCAGCTGTATAAACCCACTCTCTACAATAATGGGGTCCTATTGTGTACTAACGTATACAGATCTTGACCTGGCCTCTAAACGCGTTCCCAGTTCTATTTCGGGTGAATCAATTGAAGGTAATAAAACTTCACATATTCCGAGAAATATACAAAAGAACACGTAAAAAAATTTAAACGCGTTTTTCTCAAAATGACTTTTTTTTTCGCATGGCGGACAGTTAATCTCCGGATTCACTGGACCGATCACCGGGCTTTTTTCACTTGTTTATTGAGGTGTTCTGCGCAGGAATCCACCACTTTTTTGCAAAAAAGTTACCAACAAAAAATTTGGCAACACAGAAAAGATAAAAAAAACGTAGTTTTTTGCATTTTTTTTCAAGCATAGGATATTTTTTTTATTTTTTGCATATCGGTGGTGGATTTCTGTGTAAAAAACCTTCCTCTTTATCGTGCTTTTTCCCGATTTTGGTTCAGACCTCCCAATCCGGACATTATCTGTCCGCCATGGGACTGCTTTTTTTTCGAGGACCGTACTTTAGCGCCCTCTACCAATCACGGATAAAATGACCAGTCAAGGACTCGGGTTTTTCTTTATTCTCCATAAAATGCCTAGTGTTTAAAAAAAACATGGTGATAGCTAATGAAGAAGCCGAGATAATCTTATTTCAAAATTTGCTTTTTTGGCCTTCTAATAGGTACTAGTACCTTAAGGAACATCACTTCGATAAAACGAAACCTCAATACAACAAAAACCCGAAATAACGAACTTCCCTAGAGTTTCGTTATATAGAGGTTTGACTGCACTTAAATATTGCGCTCTAATTCGACCCCCTCACTATTCTCTAACCACTGCTCTAGTTTGTCCACTATAACTTTATTAATATTTTTTTAGCTTTCCATACCTTCCCATACTGATCGCTTTGTTCTCCCAATATGTTTCCTTACATATTCCCGTTTCCCTCATGTTGTATTCTTTACAGTATGTTGTCGCATCTATCTTGTTCCAACCGTATTGTCTCTCTTGTTCGGTTTTAATTTTTATGTATGTTTATTATATATAAATCATTATTTGATACACTTGGTTTCAAGAAAATGACTCTTGCGCTTGCAGTCTTAAAAATGTGTAAATTTATGAAAAAATTAAACTTCTAAATTAAACTCAATAATACTAAATTCTAATAAAAACTCCATAAATGTAAATAAAACTTATAAAAAAACTTATCCTCTTTATTTTGACCACATAATGAATGATTTCTATGACATGGAGCATACTGTTGGAAAGGGTATAAACTAGAGTTCAAAATAGCTTTTAGTTTTTTTTTTTTTATAATGAATTTAGATGCTGACATTTTCCATACATTTACGCATTTTTAAGACTGGTAGCTCATGAATCATTTTATTGAATCCTTTTTTCTCAAATAATGATTTATTTATAATAAACATACATTGCAGAGTACAACAAAAAATATTTCGTGCTATTACAACCACAAACAAAAAAGTTACCACGATTTAAAGGCGAAATTTCCGGTGATAAAAAAAATGTAAAAAAATCATATCTCAATTACCGTGATACTTAGGATATAGGATCTGAGGGTGAAAAAAACTAGCAAATGACCGCCCCAAACCCCCGAAAAATTGTGTCTGTCCATGCGCCAAACACCCTGTATAAGTTTTCATAGTTGTCATATATAAGAACTATGTACGTTTAACGTAAGTTTTCATAGTTGTCATATATAAGAACTATGTACGTTTGCGTAGTTTCTATATAAGAAACCATAGTCGTGTATGTAGAATTTCTTTAGTGCGGAGGCGGAAGGGTTGCTACAGTAATTCGAAATAAACGTCACAGGTGAATGGCGAATTGAAGAATCTTCTCGTAGCTGCTGTGGGCGAAGATCTTCAAACGAGAGTGCATCTGTTGACCGAGGATAAGCTGCAACTGGCTAGAGCCTTGTTGAACTCCGCGCAGCATCTGAGCACTCATCAAGAACAAACGGAGTGGCTCGCCGGTCAGTGCGAAGTGTGGCGGAGCAAGTTTTTGGCCAGTAGCCTCATGGTGGAAGAACTCGCAAAGTGGAAAGCTGCTCTATGTCAGAGAACGACTGATCTTCAAGAAGCAATCAAGAGGTTGCTCGAGGAACGCAGTAAAGTCAGAGATACCGCCTTGAGAACGTACAGGTGAAATTAATTTAACGCTATTGAACCTTCATTCGAAATTTCCCATTTCCCTTTTTGAAGATTTTCTTAGATTCCTTTATTTAAGATTTAGATAGTTTTCGTTTTTTCGGTAGTTTACCTTTTGACGTTGTTTTTAGTTTCGATTATTTTAAGGGATCTGATCAACCTAGAAGTTCTGAATTTTTTAGCTATAATTAAGGGGTTAGGCTACTGTAACGGCCTGAAAATGAGGGTTATTTTTTCAAATTAATTTTAAAGGAATAAATAAGATTGATAAATCGCTTAGACATCTTTTCGTATGTACATTAACAAAGTTGTGTAACAAATTTAATAAAAAAATATTAATCATTGAAGGTTTTGTAAACAGTCTCGTAACGGACTTTTGAATATAAGAGGCTCAACAGTGTACTTCAATTTGGCAACTTGGTTGACCTGAAACGAAAAAAAAACGAGTTTTTTTTCTTCTTATAATAGATAACATTGGCTAAGACTTGACTGAGCTTTTTTTTTGTTACCGTGTTTCAATAATCAAAGGAAATTTTTAGATTTTTCAAAGAAAAATGACATCGATAATATTAGGTTGGTGAGAAAGTCTTTGCGTTTTACTACCAAAGATAAAATAAAAAAGCCGTCTTGAAAGGAATGGTTGATTTTATTCTATGTATTCACCATCGGATTCTATTTAGAAATATTTTATATATTATATATATATAATAAATATCTAACAAGGAACATCCCTCAGGTGCCACCCTTCGATTTTGTTGAAATTTGGGTATGTTATAAAGCACGGGAAATTAAGCGATACGTATTTCTTTTATCGGCGGAAAAACGGTTTTAAGGGGTGAAACCACTCCTTAATATAGGGGTGGTTCACCCCTTAATTTTTCTTTGCATTGTCACTATAGTGGTTTTTTCATTGCTTCGGATTAGAAGAATTTTTGTTTTTGTTTCATTGAAATCGCTATATTACCCCTAGAGATGCGTTTTTTCGAGGGGTGGTTTCACCCCTTAAAACCGTTTTTCCGCCGATAAAAAAAAATGTATCGCTTACTTTTCGGTGCTTTATAACATATCCAAATTTCAACAAAATCGAAGGGGGGCATGTTCCTTGTAAGTATAAAAAATATCTAAATAGTAATATATATATATATATATCTTATAACGTAATATATAATCTTATTATATATATATATATATATATATATATATATATATATATATATATATATATTACTATATAGATATTTTTTAAACCAATGATTAATTTGATTAATATTGTATAATTATAGGATTAATCATTCGTTTCAAGACTGCTTTTTTATTTTATGTTTGGTGATAAAACGCATGCCAACCTAATAACTAATGAAAAAAGAACTTAAGGAGAAAAACATTGTCAAGACTCAACTACTATTACACTGAACAAGTGTGCCAAATTTCAAGTGAATCCGTTCATTACATGTCGAGTAATCGTGTACACCGTTTTGAGAAACATAGTTTCGAGAAAAATGCATTTAAAGTTTTACTAGCAGTTCTATTGTTGTATTCATAAACTCATTCAATCTGCGACTCCTGCGCCATATATTGGACCTTCCTCTTCAATTTAAGTTGCCTCAAGGGAGTATCGATTTAGAACATTTCTATACAGCAGCCTAATCCTTAACCTCGGAGTTCTACGAAACAATTTCAGCCGTCTCCGGCAATAAAAGTCGTACAATGGCCGAAGTTATGGGTGTTTTATACCTGCAAGTACTCCGCGCACACACCTGCCCTATTGTATCCTGTACGTGTTCCTCATCGGCCTTGAGACTCTGAGCTACCTTATTTCTCTGTCCTTGACTCTGCGATTAACGCGTATTAAACGGAGAAGTCGCCCTATCGAAAGATTTGAAGTGAAGCAATTAAGAAATCGTCACAATATAACGGGTCAAAAATAGCTGACTCTCACGATTTTTCTTTCGATGGTTAAAATACGCTAATCAGTCTGATTTTTTTATGTCAAATCAAAGCACTCACGAAGAACAGAAAATGAATTTTGAAACGCTTATTTTTTTTTAACTTTTGAAAATGTTTTCGAAAACAAAGGAGTCCTCACGGTATACACGGTTGTGGCCGTGAATATTATCTGTAACAAAACTTGTAAAAAGATTATTAATCAGTATGAGAGCCGCTATCTTGCTATGGAGGTTTTTTAAAATCAAAATTAACGAAATGGCGGCGTATTGAAAAAAAAAGTATCGCATTTAGTCTATTTTATCGACGGTTTTTTGTTGAAAAAATATAAAGACTAAAAAAAAGCTTCCATAGCAAGAATTACGTGAAGAATGTGCCAAATTTGAGACGGGTAGCTTGAAAACCCTATCCTTGAGAGCATACACCGTTTTGAAAAACGACATTCCGAGAAAAACGCGTTTAAAGTTTCGAGTGCGGAATTTTCATATAAATTGTGTACTTAAGGAGGTACACTAGCTTCAGCAAAATGGTGATAGATCAATAAAATTTGGTGAATATATTCTTTAGTATTATTCATGTAGATACAAATTTCTTCAGATTTTTTGGTTGTGCCGTTTTCTTACAAATAATTCACAAGCGTTTATTCTTATACCCGGAATATATACCTATATCTATAAAAAGGCTATGCTTATACACGTGAACTTCAATGTTCAATTACTCGATAACGGCACAATGAAAAAATCTGAAAAAAATTGTATTGACATATATAATACTAAAGAATATATTCACCAAATTTTATTGATCTATCACCATTTTGAAATTTTACCATGGTTTAGCATGGCAACATTGTATAAAGCTGGTGTACCTCCTTAAAATCAGTCGGCGATGCCAGGTCCATGTTTATAACCGTCTATACTATCGGATAATGCAACAAAGAAAACGATTTTGTGAACATTTTACACTGTGATGATTCCTTAATTGAGGGCAAGCCAAGTTTAAGCCGTTTGAGAATATTTTTCAACAATATTTATAAGAGGCATTGTTAAGATCCGCAATCCGCGTGGCTTAACGTAAATAAACTTCGTTCAATACTCCCTAGTTTGTAGATTTACAAATGAAAGGCCCATTATTAAGCAGTCCGGGTGGTCAGACTCGAAGCATTTTGCCTTAATAAAGGTATTGAACGATTTTCACGCGCCCATTTTATTAAAAAGATGAATGTATACATTTTTGCTTCCTTGAAATTCCAATTTCCTGTCCATTATCCAGGACTCTGAGTATTCTCCGTGAAAATTTCGACCCCGTTGGCTCAATGTCGTTCAAACGGCACGAATTACCGAGCACGAGCATCGTCGATCTCGTCGAGGGCTCTTGTCAATTATCCGAGATCCTTAAAGTCCAACTTCTCAGCGGAATGGAGAACATACGTCTTCAGAGGGAAGTAAACGTCACGGGCTTGGAAATGAAGACCACGGCGGAACAGAGTGCGGAGCAGGTAACAATTTCCACGACAATATGAACAATTCCAGTGTATATTTATTTAATACGATTATCATTTGATCCAATTAATCTTAATTTAATTCACTCCGTCGTGCTCGGGTTAAATCTTTTTTCAATGGCACACAACGTATTTCACTCATGCTAGGAAAATCAATTCCTCTTTGGGTAATTATATAGTTTAGTAACTTCCTAAATATGGCGCTAAAATTAATATTTTGCAATTTGTAACTATAAAACAACATAAATAATGGTGTTATGACGGGGAGAACCCATTTTTTTTAACTACAAATTGTTTTTTAAGTAAAAAATTAATTTGCAAAAGTTCAAATTTCAAATTTGTGTGTAACGTTTATTTTCATCGCTGTTATATATTGTGTGTTGTGTGTAACGTCCTCAGTCCTCTTCCCACGACGAAAACAGAAACGGTAATAGTGCGAATATTCGAAAGAGTCTTATGTGTCTTTAATTCTTCTTTTCTTATTCTTATATTCAATTTTATGCAACGCTTCGATTTGTGATTCCAAAGGGAACGTCTTAGGTAATTTTGGAGTTCTTCGGTTTTCATCAATTTTACGTAACGAATATCTTGTTCACAGTGCATTTTTATTCCGCACAGTTCTATCAGCTCGAAGATATGGATGCGAATGAGAATATTGACGAAAATTCAGTATGTGCCGAGTGCATTTTAACGCTTCGGGAGTTACACGATGTACCAATGTCACCAATAATTGCTAAAAAAAAAGTAAAAGCCCTGAAATTCGCAAATTTTGCAATTTTTTTTTCGTAAAAAAATTTTGAACAAATGTATTTTTATTTTTCGTAAAAAAATCTGGAACCTAAAAAACCGTCTCCCCCCAACATAACATCATTATTAACACCACAAAAAAGCGATAAATCGCGAAAAAAAACAATCGAAGGCCATTTTCAGGAAAAGTCACTAAACTAAATAATAACCCTTTTTTGTTCTGTATATCTCTTCCTGTATGCTATATTTTCATTACACGCATCGGTCGATAAGACGTAAATTTTCTAAATTCTTGCGATATGTCGATCATCCTATCACACAACAAATACAAAATGTCGCGACTTGCAAGATACAATGACTAGTAATAGTTACAATATCTATATATATATATATAAATATTTTGAAAAAATAACTATCAATTGTTCCTGGGCTTATCATTATACGATTCGAGTGGAACAGTAACTGTGCCGCCGATTTTTCTTTCCTTCGGGTTGACAATGACAATAATGGTAATTTATATTTGCATTCCAGTTGTTAATGAGCCCAAATCTTTTGATGTCTGGACGGCAGGACGCAGCGTGTAGCGCAGTAATGGGCGCAGCTGTTGCGGTAGGAGGTAAAATGTTTTTACCTTCCGGAGTCAGTGATTCTTATATGGCTTGTTGTCCGCACTGTAGCGGCGAGGTTAAGCAGGTATGACGCAGCTACGAATTTTGTACATTTGTAAATGAAGCAACGAACCGATACATCCGTTGATCGTAAATTTTCGGGCCGCGTACGAATATTGTCCGTTTCTTTTGTTGTTGTTTTTCTCTCGTGAAATCGCCAAAAGCCTCAAGCCAAAGGCTATGCGGACAATGATATTTGCCGCGCCGTAGTACGATTTCCGACGTTAAGGAGTCGTTAAAAAAAATGAAGTACAAACGATGTATAAATTTGATTCAGCGCACAAATTATACGGGTAAATCTTAAAAATTAGTTTGAATGATGTTTTTTGGCACAGACAACATAAGATCGACGGCGCTGGCTCCCGACAAGTCCGACCGTCCCGTTGATGCTTCAATTATCTGTGAAGAGAAAAGTATTCATTTGTCAAGAAAGAGCTTCGCGAAGGCTTCGAAAGCTCTCGCTCATTTTATCGCTCTCACCTTTCCATCCTCGAGGTAATAAGTTTTCTTCGCGTAACGTACTCTACGACTGGACAATACGACGATCGTGTAATCGGCAAATGTATCGAGCAATACGTTTTCAACGATATCTTCGTCCGAGCCAAGTTGCTCCGCCGATTCCTCTGTTATTATTATCTGCGAGAAATCGTTTTTATAGAGAATATATTTTCCTACGGAAGTTATACATCCGAGTGGAATTTTCGTTACTCACTTTGCTGGAATCGTTGAGCAGAGCGCGAGCGAGAAACAGTAACTTTTTTTCCCACAATTTGAACGAAGCATTGGCCGAACTTTCCAATTTGTCGGTCAACTTGGACACTTTTTCCCAGAGATATACCTTTTGCAAGGCCGTCATGAGCATCTTGTCGGTTTTCTCGTTAGTCGGATCTAAATTGTATCGTATGCAGCCGTCGAATAGAACGGGATCGGCTGGAATGAAATTGATACTCTTGCGAAGCTTTTCCGTAGGGACGTTGGCGATATTCGTGTCGCTCAGGTATATGTTGCCTGATGCTATCTCGACGAATTTGTAGAGTGACGTGACGAACGCCGTTTTCAATGTCGGTTCATTGCCCATTAGAGCTGCGAAGAAAAATACATTGTTTGATCATTGCAAGCGACACTGGGCAGTGTCAATTTGCTTTTCAAAATCTTGAAAAAAAAAAAAACATTTTAGTTGTGCATGAACACATTGCGATAGAGAATTTATCGTCAAACGCAAAGTTGAAATAACGATGTCGAAAGAGCTGGTAGTTTTGGTAAAATTGTGAAGGGTGACTTGCCAACTTTATCGCCTGGATCTATAGTGATATTGATGGGTTCCTGGTGCGATTTTGCTGTCAAAAGCACGTTTTCGAATTTGATACTGGCTTCATCAGGCCAGCTGTCGGGTAGGCTTTCTACGCAATCTTTTTCTTTCGGCAAATTCTGCAAAATGAAAAGCAGTGGGCGTTAGAGTATCCATTGAAATAGACCTCCACAGCTGTATACGCGTATAATTGCGACATTCGATCGAAACTTGATTATTTTTTACGCGTAACGTTTAACACACATGAGGCATTCCACGTCACTTCAGCCAGTAAAAATACACAAATAATTTTGAAAAATCGAGTTCCTTTATTTAAAAATATTCACCGAATGGCGACATTTTTTAAAAATTTCTGACGTTTTTTCTCGTTGATTACCATTTTTTAATATTTTTCCATTCAAATGGCTGTATCTTTGGCAGCATTTGACGTATTTACATTCGTAAAAAACGAAAATGTGCGTCTTTTTCTAGCCTTCCAGAAAAAAATTAATTTAGATATTATTGAGCAAGTCGAACGTCCGTTTCAGGGCAAAATATGCAAAAATATTTTTTTTCTCAAGGAAAGACTCGTTATTTTATTTTTAAGAATTTCCCCGAATTGTGAAGAGGAAAAACGGATTTTTTATTTTTTTATATTATGGGATTCCTAAACACCGTGAAGTAACAGCTTTTTTTTCCTTAATATTCGATTGAAGAGTGTGGAGCACTCGCTGTATGTTTACCAGGTTTTTGAAATACATATGACATATATGTCATATGTATTGGAGCCTTGGAGTGCTCCACACTCTTCGATCGAATATTAATTTAAAAAAAATTAATAAAAATAGCTGTTACTTCACGGTGTTTCGGAATCCCATAATATCAAAGTACCAAAAATCCGTTTTTCGTATTCCCAATTCGGGGAAATAAAAAAAATAAAATAACGAGTGCCTTTCCTTGAGACAAAAAATGTTTTTGCATATTTTGCCCTGAAACGGACGTTCGACTTGTTCAATAAAATCTAAATTTTTTTTTACGAATATAAATACGTCAAATCCTGCCAGAGATACAGCCATTTGAATGGAAAAATTTTTAAAAATGAGAGGAAACGTCAGAAATTTTTAAAAAATGTCGACACTCGGTGAATATTTTGCAATAAAGTAACTCGATTTTTCAAAATTATTTGTGGATTTTTTTTTACTGGCTGAAGTGACGTAGAATGCCTTATATATGGTAGATCGAGTTTAGTGAAATTAAAAATTCTTTCTCGTATTTTACTCCGAAAATCAATGTTTCAGAGAGATCGCAACGATTTTACTCGGTAGTGCACACTAAATGCTGTTTTCATAAATCATTTCAGTTTTTCGTAACTGAATGTTATAAGAACAGGGTGGCTCCATTGGGGTATTCCTTTCGCAGAGGGTCGTATTTTGTGGGGTCATAAGCAGGGCCCTCCTGAATCATCGGTAAATTACAGTGGCGCTTAATAAAAATAAGTCACAATCAATTATTATACCCAACGATAAACGCGAATAAAAAATTCCGCGCAAACTTAGTGGATTTAGTCATTTATACATTTACTCTAAAAAGTCGCAGCTACGAAAATTCTTCTGGTAGTTACATTTTTTAATTTTTATCATTAATATTTTCTTTAAACATTCAGTGACCCTCTGTTTTTATTGTTGTTGGGGAATCTTTAGAATTTTTTACACGCTTTGGGCAGTTTGTATGAGGCATCTTGAATTATTTAGTGTATAAATTATGAGATAGCAATGTTGTCAGCGCGTCATCTCCATAAAGTGCCGTAAAAATGAGACGGTTTTTAGAGTCGTAATTACAAGTTACAAGCTTTTATTTAACTTGACATTCTGTGAGATGCAAAACGGAAAATCGATATTTCACCCACTTCCCGACTACTTAGAGCTCTGAAATTTTGCTAACATGCATCTAGAAGTTGACAATGGATGATTCAACATAAAAAAAATACCCATCAAGTTTTCAACTTTTCATGTAAAATTAGTGATATCTAATCATCCATATAAAATCTCACTAACACGTACAAACAAATTCGTGGCCGACTGTGTTTGTATGTGAAAAGTTTATACGCAGCAATTTGTCGTAAGTTCAATCTCAATTACAGTCTTTGTTATTTTTTACAAGCATTCCATGTTCCTAATGTAGAAACTCGTAAACTAGTAACCTATTAGTAACAACTAGTAAAATCAGTTAAAGACGAAAAAGTAGAAAATAATTTTTATGTATAAAAAATGAAAAAAAAAGCTTTCATTCAATGTACTAAAAATTAGAAAATAATTTCTTTTTTCAAGTCAACCATATTTGTCTATAAATAAAAGCTTGGGGCGCTCAAAACTTAATAATCTTTAATTTACATAAATCCGTCAACATATCAACTGTATTTAATTTACTGTAAAACAACCTCAGTTTTCTTAAGGGGTCTTCTCACTTTAGACGCTGAAAGAGGCTATTTTCATGCATTTTTTTGATAGGTTTTTATTATAGATATTGATATAAAAGTTGTTACACTTTCGAAATACATAAACAATTTTTTTATGTATTTATGTAACCCAAACAAACTTTAAACGCGTTCTTCTCGAAACAATGCTTTTCGACGGCTTGTTGATAGAACCTTCGAAACTACTGAACCGATTCTTATAAAATTTTAACCACATATTCTTTACAACTGTACCTATAGCGCATATTAAGGATTTTTGTAAATTTTGATATTTACTATTTTTTTGTTGCCAAAAACGGTGAAAAAACACGTTTTTGTTGTTTTTTTTTTTTTGAAAAATGTCCACCATTGTGTTATTTTTGTATATATCAAAAATTGTATGATATGCGCTATAGCCATTAACATTCTGAATCTAAAACCGTTTGATTTTTTTGTTTCGGTTGATTCATCTCCGAGATTTCTTCAACGGCGCAGACCTACAATTTTTTTAGGACATTTTTTCAACTACCATTTTCGTCTATGAATAGTGACTTGAATGAAAAATTTAAAAAATGTATTTCGAAAGTTTATTTATTAAGAACTTTTATCTCAATATCTATGATATAAACTTATCAAAAAAAAACATGAAAATAGCTTTCTTCAGCGTCTAAAGTGAGAAGACCCCTTAAATAAAAATCGTAAAGCTGAGTATAAACGTGAGATAACAATTTTTCCTCTAATTACTATTGTGCCCAATTAAATACGGTTAATGAAATTGAATTGATCAAATTTCTTAAACATTAAAAAAGTAGAGCGCTCCAAGCTTTTATTCATAGTCACATATAGGTGACTTATTTTTAAAAAATCTACTTTTTAGTATATTAAATAAAAGCTTGTTAATTTTTAATATTTTTTAGGCATAAATTTTCGTTAGAAGTTCGGCAACTTGGCTTGAAATTTTATCAGTATACTGAAATGTGTTTTTATTTCATTATGGACGAAAATCAGTTAATTGGTAAATATTCGGGTTCGTGAAAGGAATACCTTAAGAATTTTCGAGAGGCTCACTGTTCGGAGTAACAATTGTTTTTCACCGTTGAGTAGGATTTTCAACACCCAAAGCAACCCATAGCCTACTCGATCGTGTACGCAATATGGATAGAAAACTCCAAAGTGCAATGAAACTTCATCAGATAGACGGACGGATGGGCATGACGTAATTATAAAGATTCCTAGTGGCTACAGACCTCTAAAAAGCGATAATCAATATTCGAAGTAACAAAAATCATCGTTATGTGAATTCACGATAAATGATTTACCTCCACGTAATCGTCGACCGCGGCGACAGCGAGAAGACTCGCGTAAGCGCTCGTAAAAGCTCCGGTCAAATAAACGATGCTCAGCGCAAGTTGTAGAGTGCATATGAAAGCAAGTCCAAGTATCTCGTAACGATCTCTTATGTTGCTCAACAAGGCACAAATCAGAACGACCATGCCGAGAGTCAGTGCTAAAATGTGAATTCGAAAAATAACATTTCTATCTTCACGAGAAGACCAACTCGTCAAGTCATCAACATTTACCCGATAGCATCTTAATTCTAAACTCGATCCACAGCTTTATCGCGTGGAGCATAAAATCAAATGTCGACTTATTGTCGCAGTGCTTGTAGAATTTCTTCGTGAACTCGCGCTCTTTGTGATAAGCCTGAATGACGGCTCTTCCAGCGATCGTATTGACCGAGTGATCGTAAATCGGTATGACCGAATCCGTGTGTACAGTTTCGTGCAAGCTCAGAGTCAATCCCCTAAAAGTTGAAACAAAAATCACCGCTACCGATTGCAATCGTCGTTCTATCGCGTCGAGGATTTTTTGTCATCTTTTGTAAATCGCTCACCTCGCGTAAACAACGTAGCAGACGGAAGCTAGAATGAACATCGTTATTGGTACGAGTAACCAAAACGACAATATTCCTAGGATTATCACGCTGAATACAATGATCCCCGTGTGCATCAAAACAGTCGTTAGCAACCTCGGTAAAACGGAGTCCACTGAAACAAATGTATACAACGACATTTACGAATTAACGAGAGCCAATGATATTCGCAAGAATAAAGAAAAAAATAGTTTTCACGAAACTAACCTTCCTGCAGGTTCAAGCTGCAAATATTCAGTATTATCGACGGTGATATTGTGGCGAAAACCGACATTTGTACTCTGTACAATTCTTGCAGCCATTTTTTGTGAATTCTTCTGGCAGCTGCGAATACGATCTGTAAAATGGTCGGTCATGTTTTTATTCCAAGATCGAAAGATCTGCTGTACATTGAAAGAGATCAGAATAAAAACAGCTTACCTTGTTGTATATGAGGAGTAACAGGATTGCCGAGAATAGAAGAAAACCGATCATAGACGATAGGATTGCTACGATGTGAGTCGTATCGGTAATTGTTTTCTGTTGGACGACGATGAGTCTTTTAAGTTTCATTTATTTACATACGATATTCAACCATTTATTATTGCGACGCCTATCATCATAGAGATAACGAATCGAAACTCTCCGTTTTCGGATTGTGACTGAACTAATAAATATTTAATAAATAATGTGCTACGGTCTGTTTCAGGGTCGATTTATATAGACATAATAAAGAATTTCGGTCTGTGAAAAATACAATTTTGTCTATCTTGACGATGAATGCGAATTCTTTTTACCTGCGCGATATACATGAAAACGAGAGGTGCCAAGGCTACGGGAAACGAGAAACATCCCGATATCACCACAATTATCATTCCCAAGAACCAACCGCCGATATTTCGCATGTAAAAATTGTGCCCAATCTGCAATCTATTTTCGTAAATCGTGTGCTTCGTCGATGCCTCCGAATCCTCGTTGATTTCAACAGATATCATTTCCTCCTGTAGCATAAAATATCTATTTTCTCATAAGTGAAAATTGTAGCAACGGGCTACATCTACCTAGGTGGGTAAAAAAATTGCATTTTCGGAAGAAAAAAAATGTATTCGACAGTATCACCGTTTAGTTATATTCATTGAAAACTTCATTGAAATATTCCTAAAATTTAATGAGCTACAGCTTCTAATACTTGGCTGGGCGAGCGCTACCAGCACCATACTTCAAACTTTAAACGCGCTTTTCTCGAAACACTGTTTTGTAAGTCAAATGTTTAAAAAAAAATCACAAGAGAAACATTTGAAGGACGATGCAACTTTTTAAAAATTGACCTTCATTTTATTAATAGTTACGTAAAAATGACGACTTTTTTCATACATTTTGTACGCTCAAGTTCCAAATCATCACAACATTAAAAGAAAATTATTTTTAAAATTGACTATCGCCGACTCGTTTTTATTGTTAACTTGAATAACCCGTTTGGTTTTTAGATTTGGGATGCACCGTTGAAGCTGGCGGCCATGTTTTTGTTGTTTTTCTGCATTTTTGGTGATTTCTTTTAAAGGCTCTCATTATATCGACACTACATACGAAAAGTAGCATGTTTTAGAATTCTTACGAAAACAAGCACGTTTGATATCACCGCGAAAACTAGCATGGTTTGGCTTCCGACACGAAAACTAGCAAGTTCTTTATCACCAACCGTTTCCCAGAAAAAAGATTCGGAGTTTGGCAATTTTGTTCGGGCCTCTAGGTAGATGTAGCCCCTTAATTTGTTTTGTTTCGAGCATAAAGTACGTTTTGCTCACATCAGTATCGAGATCGAATGATGGCGTGGTACTTGTACTCGATAGAATTCCTCTCGGTCCTGGTGTCGTGAGGAGTTGACTCATTGAGGTATTGATTTGCTCACCTGATCTGAATAACCGACGGTTATCGTCGAAAAACCGAGGATTAGGGCAAAGTTAATAACAGCGAAACTAGTATAGGATGCAATACAGAAATTAATTCAATAATTAAAAAGTATAAAATAATTTGTCCCAGCCCCATACAGATTTATAACCCCCTACAGATTCCTAACCCCATACAGATTGTCCTGAAAATGTGTGATTATGAATTTTTAATAGCTATGGAAATACTTGTCAGATTGAAAACGACAAACGTAAAGCGCATGCAATAGATAATTGATGCATGAATAGTTCACCTAAGTCACTGAAAATTTTATTGCACTGCAAATGATATGAACTGTTGTGTGAGTTTTCTCAGCGACAGCTACCCCGTACACTCCTTACCGTTATCTATTGCATGCGCCCCACGTTTTTCGTTTTGAATCTTGCAAATATTTTCATAGCTATGAAAAATTCACAATCACAAATTTTCAGGACAATCTGTATGGGGTTATAAATCTGTATAGGGCTAGGACAAATTATTTTATACTTTTTAGATCGTTTTAAAACCGTGGCATATTGAAAAGAACATTTATATGAGTAATTTTTTAAATAATTGAATGTTGAATTAATTGAATTTTATTTAAATAATCATTTTTTGAATAATTGAATTCTATTTGAATAATTTTCAAAAGAAAAAAAATTATTCATATTAATTTTTTCTTCTCTTTTACTAAACTATATTTTATTTCTTTGTTTTTGTTTCACCATTTTTTTCCCCTTTTCGCTCTCTATCTTACATACTTAATTCTTCAATCTTAAACCTGCTGCATACTGTTAAATATTGTATATATTATTCAAATATATACGATATCTATTTGTATATTATATTATTCATATTATTATATTATTTTGAAAAATGTTTATATTTATCTTGTCTGTCTGTTTGTCATCCAGTTCTGAGCGATGTTTGAAGTTTCAAGTCTCCAGCTCATCCGGAAGTTAGTTTGATGTCGATTGCAAAATTTGTACCGAACAGACAAACAAACAAGACAGACAAGAAAGCGAGTTAATACAAACGTGGTCACGTGGTAAAAAGATTATCCGCCAGTTGTTGAAGGCGAAATTTTATATTTCGAGCCTGTATTTCATTACCTGCAGTATTTCTTCTTGTACTTTTTCATGTAAGAATTCAATAAATTAGTGTATTCGCTGTTCCACTGCAACAACTCTTCGTGAGTTCCTTGCTCGACGATTGTTCCCTCTCTCATCACGTATATAATGTCACACCTGTTGAGGAACTGAAAAAAAAAATCATTCCAATGCCGTGCAACTTGTTGAAGTGGTACGCGAATGTTCCTATTCTTTTCTCGAAATACCTGTACTCTGTCTGATATCATTATGACAGTTTTCGTGCCGAGCGCGTGTAAAATTGATTTTTCAAATATGTCTTTGGCTTCCTCAGCTTCAACGTCAGACAATGGATTGTCGAGCAAGTTAATGTCCCGCTGTGTATAGACGGCTCGTGCGAGAACAATTTTTTGTTTCTGGGCGAGAGTCAAATTGACCATGGTCACGTTCGTATCGTCCGAGCCTGGCAAGAGTGCGATATCCTCGCTCAAATTACAGGAACGTATGGTTTTGTAATACCACGAAGAGTCGAGGCCCTCGCCGAATAAAATGTTTTCCTTAAGCGTCCCTTCGAACAGCCAGGGAATTTGCGAAACGTACGCGCACGTCCCGTCGATCGTGACACGTCCGCTGACGCTGTTCAGTTGTCCCATTATCGAGAGCAAGAGGGAAGTTTTTCCGGAACCGCAAGAACCGCAAATACCAACGAGCTTTGACTTTGGAGCGTAAAAATTGATGTCGACCAACGATTCAACGGGCCGAGGATTGGCAAAACGCACCGGTTGGTTCTCACTGCTCTCCAAATGAAATCTACAATGGAAATAGGAACTTTGTATTATTCTTGATATCGTTGAAATCATTTTGATTAGCTTCGAGTTAAATCTTGCGAGAAGCTTCCGTCAAATCTCACACGATATTCGATCGATCGTTTATCAATCGCTATACTTTCTTTCCAATTCGGTGCTCTAAGGTTTTTTTTCGTAAAGAACGTTTTTGAGCATTGTGCGAAAATTCGACAAAGCATTTGGCAAGTATTAATTTCCGCGTAGCATGTTTTTTATTTGCGATGTCGTTTATGTCGAATTAAGGCGGGATATGCATTTAGACAGGAAAAAAATAAGCAATATTGAGGGATTTTTTAAACTAAAAAATAATTATTTTACAATTATTAAACTTTAGGTATACTTCGAGGGCGAGGGGGGGGGGGGGGGGGTAAGGTATTTAGATTTTTTATTTTTTTAAATGAATGCATAATATCTCAAGAATATTGTGTCGAAATTTCAAGTCGATCGGAGCAAAATTGACGAAGTTATGAGTATTTGAGCGTCCGTTGCTCCAGGGCCGGGTTTTCGAGTTCATGAGTTGGGGATTAGTAGAGCAGAGGAGCAAGCGGCGCACGACGGTAAAGAAGGAAGAGTTTTGCGTAGACAAATGCAACAAGATGCTCTAGATCATGTTGATGGAAGCTTTTTGCTCTACGGACCTGGCATCGACGACTCTGTGTGAGTATAAGAAAATTATCGAGTTTTATTTTGAATTTTTCAGTGTGCAAAACTTTAAAGCGTTTTTCTGAAACTTGTCATGTTTGAAGTCCGTGTACGCCATAACTCAAAATCTACTGGACCGATCGTTTTGAAATTTTGCACAGTACTTCTTCACATAATTCACCAGGTATCGTCGGGAGCTTTTTCGTTTTTTAAAAATAATTATGAATTTTACAACAACAAATTAGCCGATTTTTCTTAGCGAAAATCGGTTTTTTGGCTCCCAAGTGCTACGAAAAATTGAAACATCGAAAAAAATCCTCCCATGGTTACCTCGAGAAACATCTCCTTTAACAATTGCATTTTGATTTTGTTGTTTCAGATGATTCTGTTGCGAGTTATGATGTACACCGCAAAACAACTGTTTTTCGAGGCGCCTCCGGAGATTCACCGTCACTCGCTCAATTTTCAATATTTTGCAATTAAAATTTAGGAAAGTATTGTTCAAATGTTGCATTATTATATGGAAATTGACTGAATAAACTAACACTATCTGTATCGCCAAAAAATTCTTAAAAACATGCCTTTTTTTCACCGAATTAATCTTACCCCGCCTTTAATAGTATATTTAAGTATAGAAAACAATTTTTTTAAATTAATTCATCATCAAAATGGCGGAGCCGTGGCAGAGTGTTACAGCAAGGTCGCCACGGAAGTTGTGAATCGGCATGCAGTCTAGCTTCCCGTAGACTTTGAATTGCAAAAAAATTCAAATTTTTTTTCAGTTAGAACAGTTATAGTTTCTATGTGACGGTAATTAAAATGAAGAAAATGCAAATTTGAGAAAATGGCACGAATTTACAAAAAAAAAACAACATTTCACGCAACATTTCTGTAAAATGTGGATGAAAAAGTAGTTCTTTTTCCAATTGTTCAAAAACCATTTTCGTCAACCAGAGGGTACCAATATTATGAATATTTCTACCAAGTTTCAACTCAATCGGCTTAATAGTTTTTGTGTAATCCTGCACGCCAATTTCGATAATGCAGTTTTGAGAAAAACGCGTTTGAGGTTCACGGCCGCTCCGAATCCGAGCGGTGAGGCACAGCGTTGACGGCCTATAACGTTTGAAGTTTTTGGAATTTCGCTTTGAAACTTTGGGGAAATATTCTACATATATAGGTCTATCGTTTAAAGAAGAAAAAAAAAGAAATCGGTTTTTTTATCGTTGTAAATGTATGTCCCGTCTTAAGACGGTTTTTGTAATTACTGCTGGGTATCACGCTCGTTGACGTTGTCGTAAGCGGATTTATCTCGCTCCCATGTGAAGTGTCCATGATTTATCGTGACTGCGAGATTTTTATCGATCGGCTTGTCCGTGAAACGATCCGCGTCTTTCAGTGTTAGTATGCTCTGTAAACGAGATAGACATATATTTTATCGTTTCGATAGGTAGCAATCTAATCGACATAATTGCTCCGGGATTACTGACCTTCAATTTGTTGAGGGAAACTACACCTCGTGAAATACTGCTCATGGCGAGCCAGCTGTTGCGTATACAATATTTCAGATTTACCAGAATCAGCACGAGGCATATGATGTACTGTGAACGTAAAGAACAGACGTTGGACAATACCTTTGTGATCGTGATTATGTGTTCAAACTTAATCCATCCATTATTTGTTTCTTAAGGGATCATCACAGTGTAAAACTTTCCAAAAAACGATTTTTTTTGCATTATCCGATAGCATAGACGGTTATAAACATGGACCTGGCATCGCCGATTGATCGTAAGTAGACAATTTATATGAAAATTCCGCACTCGAAACTTTAAACGCGATTTTCTCGAAATGTCGTTTTTCAAAACAGTGTACCTCTCAAAGGGGGCCGGGTTGCAACTCCGAACTTTGAATGCTCCGACGGTTTGAAATTCCGAAATTTAATGTTTCGAAATTCAAGATGGAGCTGAGTTTGAATTCCGAAGTTTGAATGATCTAAACGCTCAAGACTTCGAAAGAATTTTACAGGTAAGACCAAAACTCCGAAAATCTGAACACCGTCAAAATAATTCGGCTATGGAAGTTTTAAAAGTTTCAAAATTTTCAATAAATCGACGAATTATTTCAAGAATTTATTTATTTATTTAGAAGTGATGTTACGTCAATTTTGAAATTTGTATGCACAATGTTATACGTTCTATATCATTTACAGTCAACTGTATAGACTTTTGCTGGCATGATCTTGACATGGGGGCCGGGTTGAAATTCGGAACTTTGAATGCTCCGACTGTTTAAAATTCCTAATTTAAATTTTCCGCAATTATAAGTTTTGTGAAGATCATGCAAGCGAAAGTTTACACAGTTGACTGTAAATGATGTAGAACGTATAACATTGTCTAGACAAATTTCAAAGTTGACGTAAAATCACTTCTTAATTTTTAAAAATCTTAAAATAATTCGTCGATTTATGGAAAATTTTGAAACTTTTATAGCCGAATTATTTTGAAGGTGTTTAGATTTTCGGAGTTTTGGTCTATCGTGTAAAATTTTTTCGGAGTTTTGATCTTTCGGGGTAGTATTCTTTCGGAATTTTGATTTTTCGGGATAGTATTCTTTCGGAGTTTCGAGCTTTCTGATCATTCAAAGTTCGGAATTTCAACCCGGCCCCGTTCAGATTTTCGGAGTTTTGATCTTTCGGATCATTCGAAGCTTGGAATTTCAAGCCGGCCTGAAAGGAAGAGTTTTCAAGCTATCGGTCTAAAATTTTGGCGTAACATTCTTCACGCCATTCTTTATCTCGATATGGAAGCTTTTTTTTAATCTTTATATTTTTTTTAACGAAAAACTGTCGTAAAAATAGGCTCAATTCGAGACTTTTTTCAAACTGCCGCCATTTTGTCAATTTTGATTTTTAAAAAACTTCCATAGCAAGATAGCGGCTGTCATACTGATTAATAATTTTTTTACAGATTTCGTTTCAAATAATATTTACGGCCACAACCGTGCACATCGTGAGGACTCCTTTTTTCGAAAACATTTTCAACCGTTAAAAGAAATCTAAAAAAATAAACGTTTGAAAATGTATTTTCTGTTCTTCATGAGTGCTTTGATATGATATGAAACGATCAGACTGATTAAGGGGTTACACCTAGTTGGAATTTTTGAAAAAATCCATTTTTCGTTTCCGACGGATTCTTATAATATAATCTTTCAAAAAGATTCTCTGAAAATTTCAAGTCGGTCCGTTGAAAACTGGGGAAGTTATGAGCGTTTTTATCTACGTATATACCCGACGTAAAACTTTGAACGCGTTTTTTTCGGAATGATTCTTTCAGAATCGGTGACCAAAATATCTCAAAAACAACTAAACCGATCTGCTTCAAATTTTACAGAAATTTTTTGTGTATCAACAGGCAGTCCTCAATCGAAGGATTTTTTTTTAATGCATACTTTTTTCATATCAAGGAAAATAGAGTGTTTTTTCACCGAAATTTCGACGATCACTTTCAATCGACGACGATTTTTTCAAAAATTATTTTTTTATTGAATCCTTTGATTAAAGACTCGATAATACGGTACAAAAACTAAATTCATTTGGTTTTTTAAAATCAGGTTATTTATTCCCGAGCAGGAGTCACCGCGAAGGACCTTTTTTGCACAGCGGTCTGTGCAATTTACTGTATCTCCGTCGTTTATAAATATTTCCCTATGAAAAAATTGTCAAAGATACTTGAAATGATACCCTATGAAAAAAAAGTTTAAAACCTGCACTCATTCCCAAAAAAAAATTCACGAAACCCCCGCTTTTTTCCGGCTGCGAACTAGGTGTAACCCTTTAACGTATTTCAACAATTGGAAAAAAATCCCGAAAATCAGCTATTTTCAATCCGTTGTGATGTGATGATCCCTTAATGAACTGGAAATATTCTGTTACAATTATGGATTTTTGTTCACAGCGAATCTTTAACATCGCGTAATAATTACTAATGCATTTACATTTGTAATAACGATGTCCTGATTCACGAGTATGCATGACATCGTGACAGCGCACATAGTGACCACGGGAATAATGTGCACCATACTTAAGCACCAACCCTCGCTCAAGCCTCCAAGATGAATTATTGCAAGTTCCTTCCTACGCAGGTCTAAAGAAAAGGCGATAATCAAGAGACGAACAATAACATTCATCAGCAGTCTTTTTTTGCGAAACTCACCCTGAACCTTGCTAAAAAAATAATTGCTCCACAGGGTAACTTTTGCCAAAAATAAATTATCGATGTATTCTTCCATGAATGATATCCTTTTGAGCGAGTAATTCATCGCTCTGGTGCCGAATATCTTTGTCAGATAGGCAGATGCTATCTGAAAAATGCATCGTTTGATCACGAGAAAAAAAAAGTGCCCGGAAATAAGCTCTTTTGATTTGACAAACCGTTCCCCTTTCCGGCAGATTTTAAAAAATTCAAATACTTACCAAGCATGCGTACAGAGTGACAAGAATGAGGCATCCTATCAAAGCCCAGTGGCCCATTGAATGCCATATGAAAAGTGACCAGAGCACCAGAATCAACGGTCCCGAAAATATTAGAGGACCATTCGCTATCAATTCGTAGAGCGTCTTGCTGCTTGGCACGAAATATGTCATGGTCTGTAAGGCAAAAGTGCTCTCAATTAAAACGAAACACTAACGAAGTTGCGAAGTGGGGAAGATTTTTTTTTCAGTCATCGATAACGAACCTGATGAGCAGAGGCTTTGTAACGAATCGACGAACGTACAAGTTTTTTGTACGCCAGGGCAAGACAAGCTGATCGCAGTCGAGTCGCTGTTCTGTATCCCAAAGCATAAAAAAAGACATTTCAATCGAGTTCAAATCGAATCGATACTGCAATTGCCGGACGGATAAATATATTCCATTTTAAGGGATTAAGCTACTGTGAAAATGACGAACGCTCGTTCGTCGCGATTCGAGGCGACTCAAATTGAAGAGGAAGGTACAATATATGGTGCAGAAATCGCAGATTGAAGGTAAATTTATTATTACAACGATAGAACTGCTAGTAAAACTTTTAATGCATTTTTCTCAAAACTATGTTTTTCAAAACGGTGTACACGATTTGTTGACATCTAATGAACGGATTGACTTTAAATATGGTACACCTATTCAGTGTAATAGTAGTTTAATCTTGACCGACGTTGTTTTGCTTAACATTTTTTTATCAGTCATTAACAACAGTGATGTTATCTTTCCTCGCAAAATCGAAAAAAAAATTGAAAAATTCATTTCGATAATTGAAACACGATACCCAAAAAAGCTCGGTGAAGTTTTAGTCAATGTTATCTATTTTGAGGGGAAAAAAACTGTTTTTGTTTTGTTTCTGATCAACCGGGCGGCCAAAAACAAATACACCGTTGAGCTATATTCAAAGGTCCTTCACGAGATTGTCTATAAATTCTTTACGGCGTCTTCTCACTTTACAATTTTCAACAAATCGATTTTTTTTCTTACATTTTTCGAAAGTATATATATCCAAAAGTAACACACTAAAATTTTATGAAGATCGGAGCAGTCTAAATCTATTTATGTGTGACCTTAATTTTACTACCTGAGCACGTTTATTTGCTCGTTAAAAACTTTCAACGCGTTTTTCTCGAAAGAACGTTTTTCGACGGCTTGTTGATAAAATCTTCGAAACTACTGAACCGATCCTTATAAAATTTTAACCACATATTCTTTACAACTGTAGCTATAGCGCATATCAAGGATTTTTTTTAACTTCGATATTTACTATTTTTGCCAAAAACGGTAAAAAAACACGTTTTTTTTTCGAAAAATGTCCGCCATTTGGTATTTTTGCATATATAAAGAATCGTATGATATACGCTATAGCCATTAACGTACTGAATCTACAACCGTTTGATTTTTTTGTTTGGATTTGGGTAAGATTATTCATCTCCGAGATTTCATCAACAGCGCAGACCTACAATTTTTTAGGACATTTTTTTAAGCGTCTAAAGTGAGAAGAATTATTAATATTTTTCATGAAATTTGGTACACAATTTTGTTAATGTACATGAATGTCCAAGCGATTTTTTTGTATCAATTTTAGTTATTCCTTCAAAATTAATGTTTTTAAATAACTCTGATTTTCGGGTCGTCACAGTAGCCTAATCCCTTAACGAGTGTGTGTGCTTACCGAAGATTCATAGAAGCGCTCCAAGAGTATAGGAAAAGTGCAACCACTTCTGCCACGATAAGTACAGTGATATTGCTGAATATTATAACTTCGTAGACCATTAGCAAGTGGCTCAAAGTTTCGGGAAGCTTGTCGATAAGGTCTTTAATCGGAAATTTCATCAATGTCGCGTTTGTGGAATTTTCTATTGCCTGAAGCGATTCGGTCGTCGTATCTGTTTCGTTCAATGGGATTATCGTGGTCCCGTTGTTATGTATCAATGTGTAATTTTTAGTAAGCTCTTCAACGTGCGCCGTGTACACCCTCAACCTGTCTTCCGTGGTTGAAATAACTTGCCGGAGTACGATAATCTGAAAGCGAGCGATAATATTTAAGAACACCACTCTAGGATTTTGGAAAAATGGTTTTTTTTTAGCTTAAAAAATACTTTGGGGTCATAAAAACAATATGCAATTGGTCCTGTAGCGAAACAAAATTTTTAAAAGGTTCAATTATCGATTTTGCCGCGGCGCCTCGGACTTCTTTCAGGCGCCTCGTACAACTTTAAAAGCGTTTTTCTCGAAACCACTTTTTTTCAAGTTGGGAGGACGGATTAGACGAACACCTTTGCATGGATCGATTTGAAATGTTGATAGTAGCTCCACGATTGCATTCTCTATGGGAGTACGTAGCCGTTTTTTTAAATTAAATGTAAACTTTTTTTATAAACAATTTGCTGCTTATTTTTTGGACAAAAAATCGACTTATTTAGTTCAAAGTGCTCCATTTTTTCAAAATTCGATTTAAAAAAATCCTAAATAGCTCATCATATAAGGATTTTAATTTTTGTCGGTTTTTGTTCCAGGTCTTATACTTTACGAGAAAACCGTCCTCCCGTGAATCTATTTATAAAAAGCACGTTTTCCAAGATGGGCTCTGTCGCCGCCATTTTGTATGAAAATTATAATAAACATTTTTTTTATACTCTGATATGTGTTAAATAAAACCTCTCAAAAAAATCCTATTCCTTTTTTCATACTCCCAAAATAAATTGTCAAAGTTAGGCCTTATTTTCTGCCGCTAGAGTGGTGTCACCCCTCAAGGGAGGTCACCGCTGTAAAATTTACGAAGAATCGTTTTTTTCGAAACACTTTTTAAAAAATCCTTTGAAGCATAAAAAATATGATGCATATTCGTTTATAGCTGACAGAACAGTTTTAAAGTGGTTTTCGCGCTATTTTTTAGGGGAGTGTCCGAGCGCTGTAAAGCGCCTTCGGTGAGAAGCCACGCCAGTAGACGCAGTCCTCGACTCTCGTAAGCCTTTTATCTTTGGGGAAAAAAGTTACCGACTCAAAAGAGTTTTATTTTCTACCAATAGGTGGCATTAGATAACGGAAAAAAATTCATCAGCTGTAGCGTCTATAAAACCGTTGACTAGACTGAAAACTTCAATTTTATCAGAACCATGTTTTTGAAATCGGCTCGCAGCAGAACTCGAACAATTTTCGTCCAATCGACTTAAAATTTTAACTGTAGCTTCTTAGATTGCTTTAACAGTCAAGTCCGAGCGCTTTTTTTCGATTAATTGAAAATTGTAAAAAATATATGACTTTTATATGAAAATTATGGTCGAAAAAACGAACCTTTTTTTAAACACGTCTCTATTGTTTTTTGTTTTTTTTTTAAATTTCTTCCCGTACTGGACTGCTAAAACTAATATAATAAACGAAAATATTTCACTTTTAGTTCCAGGGTTGAATTTTTACGACCGTTCTGCTGCGTGCCTCGGAGAGGGTTGGCTGAAAACCAGTAGTGCTATAGAGACTCGTGCGCCGCCATTTTGTATTATTTTGAAAAATAATTCTTTTTTTTACATACTTCAATATATACCCAATAAAGCCTAAAAGTTCTTTTGACCATGTATTTTATTCCTTTCTTTTAAAAAAATCCAAAGAAAACGGTTCCAAAGGATAACGGGTAAAATTTGCATTTTCCAAAAAAAAAAAAATCGGATTTTGGCCATTTTTCGGCCCTCTAGGTAGATGTAGCTCGTTAATTAATACAATACCACCGAGTTTCGACGTCTCCGGACGATTTGACACCTCCGTTATCGTCACTTAAAAACTGGGAATTTACATTTGGTCTTACATACGTCTAATCGATTTGAACAAAGAGTGTCTATGCCAAAATGCATGATTCTGAGTTGGATCATTTCCGAAGAAGTCTCAAATTTTAGCCCCTCTGTCGTTTCCTTACGAGTCGAATTTTGAAAAATCCATTCTTAGTGGGTGATTGCTCCTTGTGGAGAAGACTTTCCAAACATTTTTACTCCCCAGATCCAGAAGTTTCGGCTAGGCATTGAATATCCCCACGTAAGTGCATCAGTTGGCATTTTATGTGTAGAGATTATACGTAAATCATTGTTCTTTGCCAAGAGAGTGAAACAAGTGCGATTGAAATATGAATCTGATACTAGCAAATGGAAATAATTACCGGACTGCAGAACGAGACTATCATTCCCAGCAGATAAATGAACGAGGCTACCAGGACACGTGTTCGTACGAACTGCCACGCTATCCTTGGAACCGATGCACCGGCCTGGCCACGCTCCACCACGTGATCGTGCCACAGTCCATCTATTCTACAAATGAAAATTTCGAGTAGTGACCCATATTTTTCCGTGTAATATTCTTTTTCCAGATTAATTACAGCCATAGCCATTTGTACCTTGTACCGTTGACCTGGCAGGAATCAAGCTTTGCCAAAGTTGGCATCGTTTTGTCTTTGGCTCGATTCTTGTAACCGGCGAAAATGTACTCGTTGAGCCAGTTGAACGATACGCTCGAGAACAAACCTATCTTGTCGAGTGGAATTTCTGACCCTGGAACTCTGATAAAAATAAAATTAACACGAAATCTTGCAAGATCTACGGAAAAAGAGGATTTACTATTGGAATTTTGCTTGCACACGTACTAAGTACCTGAATTTGTATTTAACTTAAGGGCCCTTCTCACTTTAGACTCTAAAAAACGCTATTTTCATGAATTTTTTGATAGGTTTATATTATAAATACTGATATAAAAGTTGTTACACTTAATAAATACACTTTCGAAATACATTAATGTTAAAAAATGTTTTTATGTAACCCAAACAATCTTTGAATGCGTTTTTCTCGAAACAACGTTTTTCGCCGGCTTGTTGACAAAATCTTCGAAACTACTGAACCGATCCTTGTGAAATTCTAACCACAATTCTAACCACATTCTTTACAACTCTAGATAAAGCGCATATCAAGGATTTTTTTAAATTTTGATATTTACTTTTTTTGCCAGAAACGGTGAAAAAAAACCTTTTTTTTTCGAAAAATGCCCGCCATTTTATTTTTGCATATATAAAAAATCTTATGATATGCGCTATAGCCATTAACATACCGGATCTAAAACCGTTTGATTTTTTTGTTTCGGATGATCCATCTCCGAGATTTTATCAACGGCGCAGACCTACAATTTTTTAGGACATTTTTTTAACTACCATTTTCGTCTATAAATAGTGACTTAAATAGATAAATACATTTTTTTTATGTATGCTAAGAGTGTATTTATTAAGTGTAACGACTTTTATATCAATATCTATAATATAATCCTATCAAAAAAAAAATGAAAATACCCTTTTTTAGCGTCTAAAGTGAGAAGACCCCATAAGGAGTTAGGCTACAGTGAAAATGACGAACACTCATTCGTCGCTTGAGGCAACTTTAATTGAAGAGCAAGGACCAGCACATGGTGTAGGAATCGCAGATTGAAGGTAAACTTACGATTACAACGATAGATCTGCTAGTAAAACTTTAAACGCGCGTTTCTTGAAACTATGTTTTTCAAAACGGTATATACGATTTCTCGACATCTAATTAACGGATTGACTTGAAATTTGGTACACTTACTCAATGTAACAGTAGTCTTGACCGACATTTTGCTTCTTCACTTTTTTTTTCATTTGCTATTAATTATACTATAGTATACATTACGCAATTACATTTTTCCTAATAAAATCGAAAAATAATTCAAACATTTTATTTTAATGATTGAAATACGATAACAAAAAAGCTCGATCAGGACTTAGCCAATATTATCTATTTTAAGGAAAAAAAAGTTTTTTTTTGTTTCACATTAACCGCGTGGCTAACAATAAAATCGAGTACACCGTCCCTCACGTTCAAAGGTTCCTTCACGAGATTGTTTATAACTTTAATTATTAATATGTAAAAATGAAATTTGGTACACAACTTTGTTAAAATGCATACAAATAAATGTCCAAACGATTTATCAAACAGCTTACTTATTCCTTTAAAATTATTTTTAAGGGGCTAACCCCTTAAAGGGCTACATCTACCTGGAGGCCCGAAAAAAGACCAAATTCCGAAAAAAAATTCTCTGGAAATCGTCAACGACTCGTATTTAGTGTTAACTCGAAAACCCCGTTTGGTTTTCAGACTTCAGATGGGCCGTTCAAGCTGGAGCGTGTCCACCGCCAAACGTCGCGAAAAAAAAATTCATCACCTGCCGACGGCCATGTTTTTGTTGTTTTTCTGTATTTTGGGATGATTTTTTTAAAAGGCTCTCCATATATGTACCATTGCGTAAAAAAAATGCGTTTCTTTTTCACCAACCGTTTCCCAGAAAAAAATTCGTAATGTGTCCATTTTTTCGGACTTCTAGGTAGCTCCTTAGTTACACTTTGTCCTGAGATATCAGGAGTGTTTGGAGAGAGAGAATAGAAGCAACGTTGCGAATATCTACAGTGCAATTTATAATAAATCATTGCACGAGAACTTTTCGAAATTTATTAAAATCAGGGATTACCTCGTGAACCTTATAGGTACCAAATTGACAAGAGCAGTTGCATATCTGGACAAACGATTGTGAGGAACGTAAGCTGAGCTATGTTGGGTTCTCTTTGAATCGTTGCTCTTTCGAGGATAAAGTTTTCCTTGGCTTCCGGACTCCATGCTGCATCAACACGGAATAAAAGTGCGTGAGTTGATGCACGTGAACGCGAACGAGGGAAAAATACGAGAATTCGCGCGGAATTTCATCGCGAATACTGAGAAACTGCTTCACCTCGTTCTACCGCTGACGGAACCGTCGACGCGGTTGTAACTGTAGGACGAGCTGGACATCGTTCAGTTGTGGTCAAATTCGAGGCCGAAGGTCTCGCACGCTATGACGTGAAATTTTTCTCAACGTTCATCAACGATAATTCTCTCGTTTCCATTTCAGGTGTACGTTGTGCGGCCCAATAGTGTTCGCGATGCCAATGACCTGCGGAAGTGAATTTCATTAGCTAACGTATAAATTTGTCATCAAGAACATTCGTAGGCATTGAAATTGCACGACAAACGCAGTGAAAAAAAAAACAGTCATAAAATAAGATAGAACCATGTGCGAAAAATCACAATCGAGACAAACGCGGTTTTTCTTACGTTCATCAGACTCGAGGCACTTTTTCTGCACTGATTATGAATAACCGCAAGGAGATTAAAGCAATGCACGCGATAAGGCTCTTTGTTGCTGGACGTCTAGTGAACGCAGCGTGTATTTAAGTCACGGCGATTCGTCATTTTCATTCCTTCTTCTTCTTCGAAACGATCCACCGATGACGTCTGATTCACGAGTCTGATTTTTTATACAATCACTTTTCCAACGTATACAAACGTCGTATCGTGTAAAACACGCGTCGACGATATCATTTGAATTCTTATATTCCCGCACGCTATGCACACAAGATTCTAATTTGGTAATGCTCACAAGAGATCTGGGACGTTGGGTACAAACAAAGAACACCTTGAAAATGTATCTCTTACCTCCGTTTCGAGCACAACTTTCTTCGCGATGTTAATCCGACGGAGAATTTCGAAAAATCCGAATAAGCTGCTATTCGGCGGCACAGAGACGCGCGAACTTGTAGAAGTAGAAAATCACGGAACCAGTTTTCGTGGAACGAAATTTTTCGGCCTCTCCCGACGTTCTGGTGTAATAGTCGATATCCCTTATCAGAAACACTCCTAAGCGGATATCAGTCGAGATATTTATCTGATAAAAAAAACTCGCCAATGTCGCGTATAAAATTTTTTGTCACGAGAATGACACGTTCGATGAGGGAATTTCTTCGTTTTTTTTAACACCGTGTAAAAGCCGCGACGAAAATTGGTGAAGAAGCAATGAAATATATCGAGCCGAGTCGGTTGACTCGTTTCGCTTGGCGAGACCGTCGTTAACTGGTAACGTTTCGTCGCTTCCACGAGTTTATCTTTCAAAATGACCTACCTTGTCTCGTTCCACTTATCTCCCTAGCTAACAAATTGACTAAGAAATAAAGTTCGACTCGATTCACATTTCATATCGTTATTGTAATTCTTTTTCTTTGTATTTTTTTGCGCTTTACAGTTCCTGAGTCTTGATAACTTGTGCGCGAAGGAGTTTCGAGACAGAGAAATTCATTTTTTCCCACTCACTTTCCGTGCTATCGCTCGTTACCTTTTCTCGTTGTTTACAGATTTTTTTTTTTACTCGCCAATAAAAATGATTGTCGTTCGTTAATGTTGTAAATAAATGCAATGAGATTTCTACCTAAATATCTTAATTGGTATTACGTTAAAAAGGCACGATTTATATTCAATCGAAAGAGCATTGAATAACGGAGACGAAGATCGTTTGTACAATATACGACCCGCTCGCCATCAGTTGCAGAGAAATACGCAAAATTCAAATTTTCACATACGTTTGAAACATGAAATTTTGATTACTTAACGTGCAATTATATGAGGAATGAGGGCAATTTATATTTCACGAAAAGTTTCAAACGGCTACTTTGAAATATAAACCATCAACGAATTTGTGGAACGAATATGAATTCTGTGCTGGCAATTTTTCGAATTGGAAAATTTGATCGTGCGCATCTCTACTGCGAATGTACTATTATAATTATTCGGAGGTAGCTATTCACTGTAGCTCTGCACGCTTCGGTCACTCTTCGCCGTTAATATCGATAATATGTACGTAGATGTATACATATATCTTTTTAAAATTCGTTAAAAAAACAAAACAAAAAATAGTAGCATAGAATAATGATTTGTTACTTTGGTTATGATAGTGCTACATTATTGTTTCGAGACACAAGCGCTATTCGAAGCCTCTAATCTTCATCGATTATGAGGCCGGAAGTCGTTTCGGATTGAGATCGTACATACGGCGCATACGTTTTTTCAGTTCCTGCGGAAACTTTTCGTAACACTTTTTGCAGGCGGGCTTGAGATCGAACTCGAAGAACTTTGTCTTCTGATTCATCTTCTGATCGCAAAATGCGCAGGCGAAGTGATGCACGCACCAGGCTTTGTTCAGGGCCGTAAAAACTGAAAAGTCATAAGAACGAGTTAGAAAGACACAAAACGACGAGTAAAATGTTTTTCTATTTTACTAATAAAGTCGGGTGCCTCAGATACTAGGTGCGCAACTAAGTTTCCGGTTTTTTTTACCAATAAAAAATCGAAAATTTCAAGACAAATACAAAAAATGGTTCATTCGAAGTATTGCCCCTCGCTATTTACACATTTTTGCCATCTCTCTGGCAGTACATAAATACCGCGACGATAAAAAGTCGCGTCTTTGGACTGAAACTATTCGTCCAACCAATTTTGTACTGCATCGTAATTGGCCAAGTGTAGCCCACCCAAGCCATGCGCCAGCGACCGGAACAAGTGATAGTCTGAAGATGCCAGGTCTGGCGAATACGGCGGGTGCGGCAGCAGATCCCATTTCAGTGTTTTTATGGTGTCCTGGACGATGGAACTGCGATGGCACGGAGCGTTGTCGCGCTGCAATATCACACGTTCGTGTCTCGTGTCCCATTCTGGCCGTTTTTCGCGCAATGAGTGGTTCAAATTGATTACTTGTTGTCGGTAGCGATGCCCATTGACAGTTTCGCCCGGGTTCAGCAGCTCATAGTACACCATCCCTTTCTGGTCCCAGCAAACGCAGAGCATTGTCTTTTTTCCGAAGCGATTTGGCCGTGCCGTCGATGTTGACGCTTCGCCAAGTGAAAGCCACGATTTTTTGCGTTTGGGATTCTCGAAATATATCCATTTTTCATCGCCAGTAACAATTCGATGCAGGAAACTCTTTCCGTTCTGCCGCAAAAGCAAAATTTCGGAAGTGGCTCTTTGATTTTCCATTTGCCTCTCAGTCAACTCATGCGGCACCCACTTTCCTTCCTTATGAATTTTTCCCATGGCGTGCAAACGTTTCGAAATACATTGCCAAGTCACATTTAATGCCTCGGCAAGTTGATCTTCTGTTTGAGTATCATCTTCATCCAATAACGCTTGCAGATCGGCGTCCGCAAATGTTTGCGGTCTTCCCGAGCGCTCCTTGTCCCCAGTCTCAAGATCGCCACTTCTGAACCGCTTGAACCAATCTTCACACGTTGTTTTTGATGGTATATGTTCGCCGTAGGCCTCCTCAAGTAACCGACGTGCTTCAGCTGTTGTTTTTTTTAGGTTGAAGCAGAAATGCTTCCCGCAAACGCTGTTTATTTGGCACAAACTTTGACATTTTCGAGGTTAGAAAAAAGGTCGTTGTGTTGCGATATTTGTTTATATTACGACTGGGTATTCTTAACAGATGTCCAAGCTATAAAGACACCCAATTTCAGACCTGTATGCCGACTACATGTGTCGCTAGCGCCATCCATGTGTGAAAGCCGGGAACTAAGCTGCGCGCCTAGTAAAATTGGCAACACGAAAAAAAAAGAATATAACATATTGAGGTCGTTACCGTCACCGGCAATCACTTGATTGCAAACGAAGCATAGATTGCCGAAAAGTTGATGATAGTGGGTCTCGCAGTAGGCCATTCCTTTTTTCTCGTAATGCCGATGGCCGAGAAAAGGCTTCTCGCACTTGGCGCATACGAAGTGCTCGACGTGCCAGTGTTTCCCTAGCGCCGTTACAACACGTTCCTCGATCGGACGACGACAAGCTCCGCATATCGGTATTCCCATTTTGTCGTGACATCTCAAGCAGTACAGCTCGTTCTGCCAACGAGAGGAAACAAAAATTATTCATGCGATACGGAAGCCAGTGCAATTATTGCATGTGCGAATATCGATATTACATTACGATCGACATTACATCGACATTTTATTTTTATTGTATTCAACTCTCGTGTTTTGACTCTGATTTCTTTGCGTTGAAATATTTCCGTACCATTTCATTCGCGGCGTATCCGGGTCTCGACCGGACTTCCCTCGCATCCGAATTCAATTCTATTCCGCACGCGGTACAATTGAAGTGATAAGGATGATACACCTCGCCCCGGAAGCGCAGCGGTTTATCGTCGATTACTCCGCTGTAATGACGAATTTACAAAGGTCAACGAACATATTGGAGCGATCGACATTCGTCGATTGAAAATACAAGTCGGTGAAAGAAAAACGTAAAAACATCGACGTACTGGCACTGATGACAAATGTGCTTTCCAAGTGCTCCAGCCTTGACGTGAGCGTTGCAAGTGTGGCACAGTGCCCTTCCTTGACACTTTATAAAACCGGCGTCGGCCAATTCACCGTTGCATTCCTCGCACCTGAAACATCCCGGATGCCAATTTGCGTTCATCGCCTTGATCACACGGCCGATCACGAATTCGCCTGAAACGAAAGTACTTTTAAACACCCGCGCTGCAAAAAGCATTTTGTTCACCAATGAGACGGAAGATAAAAAATGAGCAACTGCGACTCAATAACTTAAATGTCTCGATAATTCAAGGTCTGATTTTTAACGAGTCAAGCGAAAATTGAAGTTCGCATCGTTGCAATGCAACGAAAAACAATACTTGTGAATTTCATTCGGCAACTATTGACGACAAATATCCCTCAATTACTTTTCAAGACACTTACTCAGAAATCTACAATATAAATATGAAGACAAGAATTTTGCGTAATGAAAATTAGGAAATTGAAATGCAGAAAATAACTTTTGCTGCATTCCAACGATGCAAACTTCAACGTCATTAAAAAGGGCTTATCGAAGAGAATATTTTTAGACGTTAAGGAGCTCTACAAACCGACGCAAAATTTTCTATGCGTAGGTAAAAGTTTTAATCAATTAACATTTCGGTTTTAATAATTATTTATCGATGGAAAAAGCGAAAAAAATGTTTTTTTTTTACCGCATTTTCCACAGCACGGCGCGAAGAGAACGTGAAAATCGTGCTCGCAGTATTTTCGTCCCTCGAACTCGTAGAAAATACCCTCGGGAAAGGGACGAAAGCATTGCGCGCACACGAAGCACTGTGGATGCCACAATTCCCCATTAGAATTAACGATCTTTTCGTGTGCCTCGAAGCCTTCCCTGCATCGTGAGCAGAACATGTGGTCCAGCGACATTCCGGTAACGCTGTAACAAAAAGAAAATTCAACGTAAAACATTCCATTCGTGTGTAGAAGAGCAACAACAAAAAAAGTGAATGAACGCTGATTGTATCGTGAGAAATACTCGAACTTCGATGCGTCATTCCTCTTATTGCTCTCATCGACATAAACGTTTGGGAAGTTTCTCGGAGGTACGGATGGCGGTCTACGCCACTCCTCCAATTCCTCATACACGCCGCGATTGTCAAGCGTCAATTTATCGTGAGAATGCTCGGCCAAGTTTTCCAGCGAATTATCTCGAGAGTGAGCTTTTCTTCTGAGGTATAACTCGCTGCTCGTCAGTGAAAATTGAGACAACGACATTGGAAACGCACTAATGCCGTTGTTCATCATGTTGGATAATTTTATAATCCAACGAAAAGCGAAATATATAGCCTCACAGAGCTTCCCGTGTTCTCTCGCAAATTATTTTTTCTCTCTCCCGTGTGAGGACTATCGTAGCGAAATGACGAACGCTGGCCCACGATAAGCTATCTTTGTATGTACAACGCGGAGATAAGATTTCTGGGCAGGGAGATAAGCGTAGCACACGGCTATGAAAATTCCAATGACATTGTTTAAGGCTTCCGGGCTTGCAGTGTTCCATTTCTTTCGAGCAACGAGCATTGAATAACCCTCGATCGAGCACTTTCTGTTCCGACGGTACAGTTGCTCGTTCTCGATTCGATAATCATAGCTGGACCTCTTATTTTAGTGTTGAGATGTTTGCAAAGTGAAATGTGGGTCGGGGTAAACTCTACAGTGAGCAAAAAGTTACCAAAGGTTTTTGCATTGAAGTTTGTACTAACTTCTCACAATGATTTGTTTGACTCATCGCAGCGGTTCAATAAATTGTGTATTGCAGACCGGACAAAAATAGCTCGTACGATGGACAAGATCATGCGATGGTCAACCTTCTTCCGAAACAAGTATGATTTTGAACTGTGTGGCGTCGGAATGCAATGAAAATAATTTTTCAACTGCTCAAGTTCTCTTTGACAATCTGGGCTATGGAATTCAGTCAATCGTTTCTTTCGTATACTTGTCAGAGATCTACGAGTTTAACGTGGAACGAAGACCTGGATTTATAATGAAAATAGAGAAATAGATAAACAAAAAAGCATTTTCCTTGTGTTTCAACTATTCGCATGGGAATACTGCCGTCATATGGAAGGCGGCATCTAAAAAAAAATCGAAAATGCGTTTTACTATACACAACGATGGAAAATTTTGTGTTGATTCCAATGGTACCAAAAAACGCATTTTCAATTGTTTTTGTCGATGCCAACTTCTTCCATATGACGGCAGAATAAGGAACTTGTATTCTATCGTTATATTTGTAAAATTTCAAGCACGTACAATACGAAACAAAATATGCAGTGAAACCGGATGGTCCTATTTTCTGAATATTCTTGAATGTTGCATCTATCCCCATGACGATTTTCTCTATACCGACCCCTTTCCTTCTACCACATACTTCTCACTTTGGGATTCCAGTTTCTCAAAGACTTTGCTCCGAGGTGGTAATCCCGCAATAGCCCCTACAGCTGTTATGCTCAGGAAAACCGATATATATTTTATTCACGCTTAATAGTATTATCTTAGAAAACTCTTTAAGATTGTGCACCACCCAGAATTTTCGACGCTAGCCGATACACGGCTAAGGCTCGGCTCAGTAACTCGCGTCAATCCAAGTTTAGTGCACAATTCGTCGATCCGCCTGTAACCTTCGCTCAACCCAGAGAACCAAAAGTCGTCCAACCAGACCTGACCGGTCACCCATCCGAGTATTGGCCCAGGCTTATACCGATTGACGTAGGATGCAAAAACCGTTAACCGAGCAATTCTTTTTCTAACAGCAGTAAATAAAGCAACATTATCAAGATTCACAAGTATAAATCTTATAAAAAATAATTGCCTAAATATTACGTTATAAATTTCACTACAAAGCACCTGAAGAGCCTGTCAGTTGGCGAGCCTCAACTGAGCCAATTATGGGAAAATAATTTCGAGCAAAACAAGTGTACGCGACTTGTCATAATACGTTATTACTCAATAAGCTGCTAAAAAGCCTAAACATTAAAAGAAAAGTTACATCCTTCGGGCAAGTTTCAATAATTTGTAAAAGGTTAGAAATTAGACACAACGAACAATTTTGAATCTCGAAGCAATTTTTTTTTACCGTATCTTTCAAATAAATGACACTCGAGAAATGAATAGAAAAAAAAAACGTAGTTGGGCAAGACGCGATATTGAATGGAGGGCGTTGTGAAGTCATTCCCAAAAATAGAGTGGGAGTAGTCATCGCTTACCCCGGCATATTTACGTTGAATTAAATACACGATTTCTGTTGCAGTTCGATAGTGGAAGAAGAAGAATGATAAATCCTAAATCGTAGTAGAGCCGTACGCGTTTATCTTCTCACGATTTCTTCCGCCCGCCGATCGAGTGCCCTTTTTCGTAAAAGTATATTCTCCGCCGTGCGGTTTCTCTGCAATTAGAGCGAAGGAAGCACTGGAAAATGCGTAACGAGCGGCTCGTTTCCTTCCCTCTCCGGAGCGCGGGAGCACACACACGCACCGTTCTTTCGCCCACTGACCTTTCGTTCATAAATGGACCCCCGTCAAGGATAAATACTTAATATAGCCATGACACCGTTAACCGCAATGCACGGGGAAAAAGATCGCGAGTACATAAACGGCTGACAAAATGATCCATCGTTTCACGTTACCTTTGGTTTTTTGACGAACAAAAAGAAACGTGACTTTCAGCCGTATCAGCTCTCCGACATCGTTTTTCCGTGCTTTTGGCAAAAGCTAGGATATTCTTGAAATAAAACGCCAACGCGATGGCAAAAGCACATGTGTGCAAAGTATAAATATATACGCGGACTATACTGTTTGTTTTCTTTCTATTGAACGTTGATCTTGACGGGATATGGCGGCCATCTTGGATTATCCCGACGGGAGAGCCACGCGGAGAGCGCTTGGGAAGTTTCAAAACGGATATCCGGCTTATGAATGCCAATTGATTATTTTTTACGAAACTGTATCATTTTTCAGAAAGTAATTACACATCTTTTCGTACTAGTGCCACATGTCTGGGGAAGAAAAACGAATCAACGTATTCCCTAGTGCAAATTTTTTACCGAAAAACTCCGATTTTTGCCGAATCTTTCTATGAATTGGAACAAATATGAAGAATTCGGAGTTTTGCGGACAATTATTTTTACTCAAACATCCGAGTTTCTCCGAATTTCTCCGAATATTTCATCATTTTAATTACGATCACGGGAATATCTCGGAAATTATATGAAATAAAAAATATAGATAAAAAATGAATTCTTACTTTTTGTTTGCTGAAATTATACTTCCTCCGGTTATCAAGTAACGCAAACTAACAAAATGAAAATGCATGATCACCTGTTCATCAGTTATATTTATTAATAAAAAAGTACAATATTTTAATTATTAAATAGAATCTTTTGTTATTCTTACTTATTGTTTCTCTCAAAAAGTCTAAAAATAAGAATTTTGTTTCATTAAGTCTACATGAGTGTAGCTACTGAACCACGTAGGGGATTTTCGATAAGTTAATTTAAACAATATTTATTAACAAATACTGTCTTAAAAAAAACAAATTGAACATTTCTAGTCAAATACTCGGCAATTACTCAAAAATCAATATTTCTAAAATCCCCTACGTGGTTCACTAGCGACACTCATCTAGATTTGATGTAAAAAAATATGTTGTCTAGATTAAAATTGGCACAAGATATACTGCGTGCCTCAGAGCACCTTAAGTTCAACATGCCTCGGAAGAATTTGCTGCAGTGTGGCCATTTTGTAATATTTTCCCATAAAATATTTTTGCAATATATTTCAATATATGCTTAATAATTACCCCAAGTATTATTTGTCTAAAACGCTTCGTGGCAGGCCGTTACAGTGGTGTTACCCCTTAAGGAAAATAATGTTTGCAAAAATTGCGGAAATTCGTGATTTCTCAGAATTATGAGGGATAAAAAAATGTAATAAGTTTTTTTTACGAAAATCTCATTTTTTTCATCTATAACTTTTCTCCGAATATCTCCGCAGCCGTTTACTCAATAGGAAAAAGAAAAAGTTCCGGAAAAAAAATAATAACAAGTTTTTTTTTACGAAAATCTCTTTTTTTTCATCTTTAAATTTTCTCCGAATATCTCCGCAGCCGTTCACTCAGGTCATAGGAAAAAGGGAAATTTTCGGAAAAAAAATAGTAATAAGTTTTTTTTTTACGAAAATCTCATTTCTTTTTATCTTTAACTTTTCTCCGAATATCTCCGCAGCCGTTCACTCAGGTCATGGAAAAAAGAGAAATTTCCGGGAAAAAAATGAGAAATCATGAATTTTCAGTAAAAAAAATGTTTTTGGGAAATAGACCAGTACTTGAATCGGTTTTAAATCATTTTTTCTCCGAAAATCTCAAATATGACTAAAATATGAGAAAGTATGAAAAATATGAGAAATTATGAAGAAAATGGAGAAAAATTTGCACTAGGGTTGTCTCAATGATCAATCGGTCTTTCCAAGACAAAAAATGTAAAGTTTATTTTTTATTTGCCGCCGATTTGTATCGTCCACTCTTGAGGAAAATTGAAACGGAACAGGTGGTTACAAAAAGAATATCTAAGAGCAGCTACCGCATCTCGGGAAATCGGCGGGTGGCCGAACCATTTCTTCGTCGTCCCCAACTTTGAGGACGAAACCCATACCCATTTCCGCGTGATTCGCGATGTGGCAATGGAAGAACCAGTAGCCTGGATTCGCAGCGATAAATCTGACAATGGTGAAGCCTCTGGTCGGTACGCTGATGCTATCCTTGGTCGGACTTCCGATCAACCGCTTGTATATCGTTCCCGCTTCGTTGGCACTTTTGACGGTCGCCAACGAGGAGAGAGATCCCAAAGTTTCCATCGATACTACGTGAAAATCATTGCCGTGGAGGTGCATCGGATGATCCTGATCTCTGGTGGTACCTGCAAATATAATTCCATATTTATCTTCTCAGTCCTCTCGTAACGTGTTCTTTTCCTTATCAGCAGTAAACAAAACAATTTACGGAGTCTTTTGGATCTCGAGATTATTCGAAACTCAAGTTTGGCAATGTAAAAAAAATGGAATCCCCTTTCGAAAAATTTCTAAGCACAATTGGTGAATTTCGGCTAAAAAAAATCATCTTCAACATTGTACTACTACTTGTAATTGTAATTATTGAAGAAATTTCGACACTTTAGAGCTTACTGGTGTCGATGAAAACTACTTCGACCAAACTATCTTTCGTTGCTCGGTAGATTATTGGACACGAGCAAAATTCATCGATGCAATCTTTGCTCGAGTCATCACTTTCGGTGCAATACATGTCGCTCGTTAAACGTTCGCCTTCCGTTAGCAAGGGTACAGCGGGATACTCGAAGCTCAGATTGTTCATCTGTGGATATGGGCCAGGAACGAAATACGAGTCTAGAAGAGAAAAATGCATATATACATCAATGAGAAACGGTCGGGTGGCTTATGGTGTATAGCAAATTCCCTCTGCTAAGTATACATTCCTTTTAAGGGGAGATATACACCTAGATGGTCGAGACCGAGATTTAGAAGCTATGAGCATTCCGTCGACCGTAGAAAACCTCCACTATGGGCCTGGTATCGATGATTCCATGTAAGTTGACAAATTTTATGATTTATTCATACCCAAATTTTTAAACGCGTTTTTCTCAAAACCACGTTTTTCAAATCGGTACCCAAAATTTCTCGAGAACCAATGAACCGATTGCCATGAGGTTTTTTGTGGTTATTCTATACACCATTATCGAGTACTTGTCATAGGATTTCTTTTTCCGTTACTTAGTTTTTGTTTTATAGGAAAAATAATAACTAATTTTTGGCCCAAAAATCACTATTTATGTTCAAACGTCCGCCATTTTGTCATAAATCGATATTTTCAAAAACGGCTATGACAAGTATTAGATTATAGTATCTAATTCAATAATCTTTTTGGTTTTTTTTTCAGATGATTTTTGAAGAAACGCCAGTGGGTACCCTATACGCAGATATTTTTCCCACGCTCCAAGGATCATACAATATCCTTGTATATTTTTGATATTTTTAAATAAAGAACATTGAACATATTTTTGAATGTATATACTTTTAGATAATTAAAACCCCAATACGAAATTTCAAATAGTTTTCCTTGAAAAAAATTCACAAAAATGACCTTTTTTCCGGCTCCTAGGTGTCTCCGCTTAATACATTGCATTTCTTTATCAAATAATATTACGGTTCGTGAGCTTTTACGGTATGTGCAGATTCAACATGGTAAAGCATCTAGGGAATTTGCACACCGAATAGAAAATTTGCCGGTAAGCTCACTGTACGTGTTGAAGGAGAAAGTAAAGTAAAAGGTGTGATTGGGTGCTCCTGACACGTCCTGCCTTCTAGAACTTGTGTCTTCCAAATCGGCAATCGTATATACCGTGTTATTTGTATAATCATACGTGTCCATTTGTACCGGATTCAGAAGCTGAAACACAAAGATTCCGACAGCGTCAATGATTTTACAAAGTTTAGATTTAATCGTTCGTTCATGCACGTATTTCCCATAAATGAGAGATATTAACTATCCTTTGTTCACTTGAACATACAGTACAAAAAACTCGACCAAGTGCGAGGCCTCGCTCTATTAGTGTTTCGTACATATGACCAAGTAATTTTTTTTAAAACTAGATATTTAATTAGGTAACGCTTTTTTTGTCTTAGCTCTTAGGTAGTACTAAACTGAAACCATATGGGGTGATGATAGCTTAAGGAAGCTTTGTATACTCCTGCTGTAAGCTAATAATGACAAGATATAAACTTATTGTTATTTAAATATTGACAATACCAAATGACTTATTTTTGGAGGCGAAGAAAAATAAATGAAATAAACGATATAAAGAATTTTTTTAAATTGCAATCTTGTTTCTTCAGTGACTTCAATCTCTTCTTGGCTGGCGCCGGCACCAAAAATAAGTCATTTGGTATTGTAAATATTCAAATAACAGTGATTTTATATATTTTCATTATAAATTCATTGTATTATGTATACAATAAATTATTATATATACTACATTATGAATCGGCGTTTTCGTTATTTGTTGTTTAAATACAGTATGTGGTACGTAATATTATTTATTTTTATTATTACCTAGAATATTTTTTGCAGGTTTTGGTTATATATTTTAAAGAAGGATCCTCGAAAATCTTTATGCAATTTTTTTAGTCTAAATCTGCCGACAAAAAAAATCGGCGGTACGAAAAAAATATATTTTCGTTGCAGTCCAACGATACAAACTTCCATAACATCATAATATACAGAAATTCCGAATTCCTAACTAGTTTAGTTTTGGAGATAGATCCCGTAAGAAAAATGGTCTAAACCTGACTACTTTGCCGGCCCCCATTTCTTTATTTTTGAAGATAAAAAAGAAAAAAAAATTGTACTTTACTCAATGAGCTTAAAAAAATGTCACCCCACATGCGGGACCCCCATGAAAAATAATGTAATTGAATTTCTAATTCGATATTCGGTTTTCCGAGGTAGAGACCCGTGACATACAGACGGACAGACGGCATAGTAATATTAATTGGATTCCGGTTTTCCCGTTGGGTACGGTACCCTGAAAAAATAGGAGAATGGCAGCCATTATACACAGTCGCTCAGAATATCCTGGGAGGTCAATTTACACTTGAATTTTACATCAATTGTTTGGGTTGCTGTTTCGTAAATTTGCATTTGCATTTTATGTGATTTGTTTGGGTTGTTGTTTTCTGAACATTAATTGTTGGAAAAATATACGTGCCTCTAATGTTTTCTGAGCTTTTAAGGATGTTGTGTTCAAAATTGAAAATGGTCCCGCTACTTTCACTACTTCAAACACTCATTTTCGTTCACGGACGACGTCGTTTCTTGCACCATAAAGCCACCTTTGTTTTTGATATATTTGAAATAAAAAAACGATCATTCATAAATATTTGCAAAGTTACTTCATTCATAACAATAGCAAAGTTACCTGGGTTTCCATAAGGCTGCGTGTAATATGTTAATTCTAATTTCTCAGTAGCCAGCTTCCTAATCGTCGTGAAATTTGTACACAACCTTTCAAATGTTTTACATAGAGACCTATCAAATTTTTTTAATGTTACACGGTGTCTAATTTTGACCAGAACTAAAATTGCATGACATTTGAGGATTTTTAAGGCATGGGGATTTTTTCATGACTCTTAGTATGACTTTCTGGCATAGAAGTATACTTAATGATTCTACAGTGCGACCGATTTTCTAAATTTTTATATTTTTATTTTGCTTTTTCAAACAGATGTGTGTTGTATGCCAATAAAAGGTATACGGAATAAACGAAAAGTCACCAAACTGTACAATTCCATATGTAGTAAAAAATGTGAGACAAACATAATTTCAAGATTGCTGTAAAGAAATATATTTTGGCAACATCTAGAAAAATATTACAAACATTTAGGAACTTTAAGTAATATCATCTAGTCGCTTAACACGAATAACAAAGAAAAACTAATATGTTGAGATAACGCATCATTTTCTTTTACTTTCTTCTATTTTATTTTCTATCGATTCGATATTTGCTTCTCTATCGACAACTACCACAAAGTTATTTCATATTGAATATAGACTCAACGATAATTTAGTAGGGTATAATAATTCAGGTAGACTGGTAATTTTTCATGACATTTCATGACTTTTTCATGCTCGAGTGTAATTTCATGACTTTGAAGATTTTTCATGACTTTTCAGGTCGGTAGACACCCTGCTTTATTTCTGTATTTTCTTTCGCATTCTTACCACTCCAGATCTCCTGGCATCGTTGTAGCTCGTGCCACGCGGAGGCTCCGAATCCACCGAATTTCTGTATCGAAGAACGGCCACTTCGGAAACTTGAACACTGTCGGTCAAACAATCACCCAATCCTCGGTATCTTATCCAATAATTGCCTGCCTTTTTCTCAGCGTTTACAACAAAATCGAATCTCTCGCCTCCATTTATGATAAACGAATCCACCAGCAGAGGCTGGAAAGTACCGGTGTCCGAAGCTATCATGAGGAGCTTGTGATCGTCTATTGAAATTTGTACCGGGCAATATATGGCGCTATTGAATATAGCTCTGAATCGATATTTTTTCCCCTGAAACATTTTTTTTTTCGTTTAGTCATACGAATCGGAAGGCTGTCTGGCGAGAAAGATGGGTGCAACATCATGTTAATGGAATGATTGTGGATCGAAATTCGATTTACTAATATATGTTTCTTTAGAAATATCTAAATTCCAGTAGAAATGACTGGGATTGGTATAGGGATATGAAATTTGTAATTTACTTATATTTACCATACCATGGTTGTTACGCATTATTGACTCAGAAATTCCCTGACTTTTTTAGGTTTTCCACACCGGTTTTGCACAAATTTCAGGAATATTGGGGTCAAGTGAAAAACATAATTTTTTTTAAGATCAAATATATGAAAATGTTAAATATCAAATTAAATTAAATTTAAAGAAAACTGAAATTCGATAAATAATTTAAACACTGTGAAGTAAAAAACATACATTCAAAGCCAATACAGAATATGTTCTTTTTTATAAACAGACATTTTTATGCCCCTGCCAATATATAAAAAATAAATATAAACAATAATCAATTAAAATAATTGTGCAGTTGTGTATCGACAAATCGAATACAAATGTTTAGAGCTTTAGAATAAATTAGTTTTTGACATTTTTAACGTTTGGCACTGACATAACTTTTTTGTGTATAATGAAGAATAATATAATTATTAAAAATATACAAAAATATTTATTCTCATACTATTCAATATTTTCTTCAAGTAGGTTTCATTTTTCGTAATTCATGCAACAAGTAAATTTTGGAAAAAATCCAGAGAATTTCCATAATACCCTGACTTTTCCCTGATTATTCCAGGAGGAAAAAAATTCCCCAAGTTTTCCCTGTTTTTCTTATGCGTAACAGCCATGTATACTCATAAAAATGTCTGAATTTAATTTTCTTTTATTCTAATTTCTAACGTCCAATTTTTCAATCGACAATTTCGGAAATATTTTGTCAACTCGACTTTTTCTTCGATGATGATCCTTACCGAATCAACCTCGTATACTCTTCTGGGTGTTTTATAAATGGTACCATTGAGTTCGACTCCAGATTGGGATGCCAAACCATCGATAAGCAAACCGTAACCCAAAACCCGTGTCTTTCTATGTAGAGCAGTGGACAAGCGAAAAGCTGTTGACGAATCGTACCAATGCCAGACGATCATAACATGTTCAGCCAGATCGTAATCGTAATATATCGATAGCGGATCGTTGGCTTTCCGGACGATTAAGCTCCCGTAAAGACCGTCCGTCTCCTGAAAACCTGCAGGGACGATAAAAGTAAAAGTGATACGATATCAAAAGCAGGAAAAAAGCGTTAATTAAATTTGTTTTATCTCTTCCTGATAATCAGGATCCAAGAGCCAAAGTCACGCGCGTAACCAACGTTCGTGCATACTAGAGTTCCTTAAGGGGACTTCCTAGATTATATAATTGTGGTAAATTCAAGTTTAAAATACGTCTTACGTGACATTTTGGATTATAGTATTTCTTTCATACTATTTATTTTTTATTGCAGTGTTTCTGCAATAAAGTGTTATGGTTCGAGACTCTCGGTTGTTGTTCTCATGAGAATTGGCGATAATTTGGGAATTTAGCCCCGATCGATGTTCATAGATAACAATGATCAGCCGGATCAGATTTGACATCAGTTTCGTAGAATATGACCAACATTTAAGTAGATGGTAGGGGTTTGCACTTTTGAAAAATCGATCTTTTTTTGTCTTTTCTTATAGTTAAACATTTCAAGAATATAATCCCAAAATTTCAAGTCAATCAGAGCAAAACTCTCGAAGTTATTGACTATTTAGTCCCGCTCCTCTAAACTTCAAACGCGTTTTTCTCAACACCACTTTTTCAAAGTCCGTGTTCACTGCCATGCGAAAACTACATGACCAATTTATTTAAAACTTGGTACACACTTTCTACATATAAAATACCTCCCCCCAACGGTTAGTTTGAAATTTTTTTTACATTGGAGGGGTTTGCCACCCCTAAAATGGCGGAATTTTTCGTGAAAAATAGCACTTTTTACTTTACATGACCACTAAAAATTTAGAAATGAAAAAAAAAAAATGAAAAAACCATTGGGGGGAGGATTTGATGATACTTTGACTAAATTTTAATGGTACTTGATTTCAGATAATTTCTAACTGAGATACAGTGAACACCGCAAATCGTGTTTTTCCAAAGGCGTTCTTGGAAAAGCTTTGTCACCGGCTTGTTTGTGGATATTTTCGCGTACAAATTTCACGGAATGTTCTTGAAATGACACTTAACAATATACAAAAGGTTTCAATAAATTTACTCTATCCATATAGATGAAAGAAATCGCAAAAAAGTATTTTTTTTCACGCTGAAACCCCTACCCTTCGCTTAACAAATTGAAGAAAATCCAATTATCATCCATCTGGAGAATCTTGCAACTTGCTAAAGAGTGTTAAGGGGCTACATCTACCAAGTAAAATGGGTAAAAAATTGCATTTACCAAAAATATTTTTACTCGATCACCTTTTACCTTTATTCCCTAAAAAGTTCATTGAAATAATCCTGAAATTGAATGAGCTTCAGCTCCTAACAGTCGGCCGGGCGCTATATAGCAGCCCTATACTTGTAACTTTAAGGGGTAACACCACTGTGAACGCCTAAAATTAAGAATTTTTCTGGGTGGAACGACAAGAGGATAATAATATTCAAAGATGTTATTAGTCATATCTTCAAGTGAACAGAAAAAATTATATAAAAAGAATTATACAAAATGGTGACGCTGGAGACATTCTCGTGAGGCATGTTGAATTTAAGACGCTCTGCGGCACGCAGTATAACTAACGCAAATTCGAATGTGGATTTTTATTTAAATTCTATTAATTTCCATAAGTATAGCTAGAGAAATACGTAGGGGATTTTGAAAATATCAATTTTTGTGTAATTGGCAAGCATTTAAATTAAAAACTCCATTTTCGACAGAAAAAAAGACAATCATTTGTTAATAAAAAATGTTATAATTAACTCATTGAAAATTCCGTACGTATTTCTCTTCGAAATGTTATTTTAAAGATGTGCTCCAAATTTGGAGTGAATAGAACGAAAATTGTTACAGTTATGCTGCGTGCCGTTTCGAAAAATTGTGTTCCGACAAAAACGGTCGACGTTTCGCAGACGGGACTGTGGGCCTTATTTTACAGGTACCAAACTTTTTCCCCCTTATTGTAGATGGTTCAAAGCATCTCTTAAGGGGGGATTGTCTTTTTTTCGCAAAATTTACCACTTTTTGGGAATTTTTTTGTGAAGAAAGTATACAACGGAAAACTTGTGAAACTTGGCATATAGTTTTATTGATCTGTTTACTACATACAAAAAAATGTTTAAACAATTTCATCAAAAAATCCGCCTCCCACCCCCCCTCGACGCGCGATGGTCCTTTTTTGATGGTGTGCACGATTTCTCAAAAACTATTCAACCGATTGCCTTCAAATTTGGACAGAATGCTCAGCTGACATCCTTTTATCGTTTGATGAAGCAAAAAAGCAATACGTTTAATAGTTTTTTATTTATAACAAAAAATCGATCAATTTTTTTCGAAAAATCGATACTTCAAGTTCAAAACGTCATCAAATCGTAAATTTTTTTCCCCCTTCATCGAACGATAGCTATATGTGTCTAAAGTAAAATGCTTTTTGGGTTTTTGTTGCAGGATGAACGTGAAGGCTGTAATCGTGCACACCATCAAAAAAGGACCATCGCGCGTCGAGGGGGGTGGGAGGCGGATTTTTTGATGGAATTGTTTAAAAAAAATTTCGTATGTAGTAAACAGATCAATAAAACTATATGCCAAGTTTCACAAGTTTTCCGTTGTATACTTTCTTCACAAAAAAATTCCCAAAAAGCGGTAAATTTTGCGAAAAAAAGACAATTACCCCTTAAGACAATAAAAAAATAAATTTTTTGAAAATTCTACAGTGGTGCTACACCTTAAACGCATTTTTCTCGAAAAACTGTTTTCAAAATCAGTGGACATGATATCTCGAGAACCGCTCGATAGATTATTTCCAAATTTACAAGAGATACGATAAGAAACATTTAAAGGTCGTTGACGATCTCACTTTTCGAAAATCGATATTAATTTTTTAATAGTTACGTAAAAATGACGACTTGTTTCATAAATTTTGTAAGCTCAAGTTTCTATTCGTCGCCGGGTTGTTAAAAAAAAAGTTTTTCAGAATCGACGATCGTCAATGACCGGTATATATTGTTAACTTGAATAACCCGTTTGGTTTTTATATTTCAGATGGACCGTTTAAGCTGGAGGGTGTCCACCGCCAAACGTTGCGAAAAAATATTTCATCATCTGCCAGCGGCGATGTTTTTGTTGTTTTTCTGTATTTTTTGATGATTTTCTTCAACCCCTTTTTGACACACTTATATTTGGCTATGGCTTCGGCACACTGGGTCAATTTGACACGAATAATACTTCATCCACGTTAACAACCCTTCGGTCGGTTTTTATCGAAAAAAAAACCGGGATACACTTTAAACATTTCTGAATATGTCTGCGTAAAATCCGGGAAATATAAAATTCAATTGTCGTAAAATATTATTGAAAACTTTTAATGTTGGGAAAGCAAGCATTTTATTTCAAATTCGCCTGGGTCAAAATGACTCAGTGTGCCAAGGAAGGGTTAAAGGCTGTCAATATATGTACCTTTGTGTTAAAAAAATGTGTGTTCATTTTCACCAACCGTTTTCCAAAAAAAAAATGTTCGGGTCATAGGTATATTTTCTTCCGACAATCTCACCTATGTGGGAATGCCAGATATGCGTAGCGGCGGGCGAGGCAACGAAGTCATAGACGAACGTGTTGTGCGGTGGTATGGGACATTGGGTCACGAACGGAGTACCATCCATGAACGGAGTTCCAACTTGATGAATACCGTGCCAATGAATGGTCGCACTCTCGCTCGCGAATGCGTTGACAACTTTGACGCGAATTCTGTCGTTTTCGCAAACTTGAATACTGGGCCCGGGCAGCATGTTATTGGCCACTGTTATCGGGCGCACGTGACCCCCGGCGGAAACGCAACCGTCCCGGAAGCAATCATCCTTGTTAATTGGGCAATCGCGACAGGCGAAGCTCATGGAGGTGTACTGCGTCAGGGTGAAGGTATAATCGCACGTTAGACTTTCTCCAGGCGCGCACTTCCTATAACAAGGATGCGCGGAACCACCTGTTGAAGAAACAGACAATTTTATTGACTTTTAAAAATGAGGGGTGTACTTCCGAAAAGGCAACACCTCCGAATAATTTTAAACTTCGTGTACTTATGTATTGTGACTCGCTGATCAAGAATATGATAGTGAAAATACCCGCAAATTTTATTTTCAAGGTAAAAACTTTTAAAAAACGGTTTTTGGGTAGTTTTTCTATTTTATTTTAACAAATATTGATCTGAGATAAAAATGTCTTCTACGAAAGTTGTAGCTTATTAAGGGGTGAGATGCAGTCAGAATTTTCAAAAAATCGATTTTTTAAACATTTCCTTGAAGTATGATGTTTCGAAAATATTCCCTGAAAATTTCAAGTCAATCCGATGGATAGTTTCCGGGATATCCCACAATTAGTGAAGGCAGAATGCTTCGAAGACAACAACAAATTGATATTTTGGAAGCTTCCACATCGGCAGAAGCCCTATTGTTATGGGCCAGGAATTGATGATTCGATGTAAGTAATTTTTTAATTACTATTTCTCTACATAAATCAAGTGTAAAATTGGAAAACTCTTTCAGAAATTTTCAAAAATGTATTACTCAAAAACTATGAATATTAGCAAAATTTTATAAAGAATACTTTCGTTTTAAAATTGCTCAAAATGTTAAAAAAATGATTCATCCCGAAAAACATTAATTTTTGCAAAAATTGCTTCAACAATTGGCTGTAACAATTGAATGCTCCACTTTTCGGCAAAAAATTGTGATATTCGGATTCAGGGGATCAAAATACATAAAAAAAAGTTTAGCTTCATCCATCAAGCTCAAAATTTTACGAACATATAATACCGTATCCACATCGAAAAACTTTAAACGCGTTTTTTTCGAAACTATGTTTTTCAAGTCGGTGACCACTATAATTCAAAAACCACTCGATGGATTTTGATGAAATTTGGCGTGCTTATTGATGGCATTAAAAACTAGTCCAAAATCGAAAGATTTTCATTTTTGTTGAAAATTTCATTTTTTTTTAACAATAAACGAGCGATTTTTTGGTCGATAATCGAAAGTTATCTGTCGGAAGCCGCCATTTTGTTAATTTTTGAAAAAAACGCCTCGATTAAGGACTAGATTTATTATTAAACCAATGATTTTTTTTTAGTTTTTTTTTTGTTTCAGATGATCCAGTAAAATTTTATGATGGTCACCGCAAAGCACTACATGCCGAAGGTGGTCCGACAAAGATGGCGATATTTTTATAAATAATCAATAATCAATAATCAATTTTATTATTATTATTTTATATATTATATATTATTTATATATTATTATTATTATTATTATTTTATAAATAATCAATAATCAATCATCAATATTTTTCTTTGAAAATTTGTACAAGTCAAGTTGAAATATAACATAAAAAGTCTGTGTAACCACTTTTGTAAAAGAAACTTAATTACTATTAAAAATAAATTATTGAAAATGCTCATTTTTTAACACCTCTGACTGCATCTCACCCCTTAAAAGACGGATATTTTATGTTCCATACAGGTTTCGTCTAAAACCATTATTTTCCAAGAAAAATGGGATAATACTCCAATAAGTATATTTGGCTAAACTCTAACGGCAAAAGAGAAAAGAATGGAAAACATGCTCTGCAACCACCCCAGTATTGTACGCACCCCAAGATTCCACACACTCGAGTTTGTTTGGGTTTGTTTTGACTGCTGTTTGTGTTAGTTTCATTTGGGTTTATTTGGGCCCATATGCAGTAAAGTGCGTAAGTAGATAATATCGAAACTAACGGAGTTTATCAAAATATACTTATTGGAGTATTATCCCATTTGTCTTGGAAAATAATGATTGTAGACAAAATTTGTATAGAAATGATCAGTCTTTTGATGGGCTACAACTTTCGTAGAAGACATTTTCCTCTACGATCAACATTTGTTAAAATCAAATAGTAAAACTACAAAAAAACCGTTTTTTTGCAGTTTTGATCTTGAAAATCAAATTTGCGGGTATTTTCACTATCATATTCGTGATCAGCGAGTCAAAATACACGAGTACACGAAGTTCTAAATTATTCGGATGTGTGGGCTTTTCGGAAGTTCATCCCAAATGAGCAAATCTAGCATTAATAAGTCATTGCAAATATATAGAAACATCGTGCTGTGACACGAAGAACGTTTGAAACGGCGAAGCGCATGCCTGTTAGAGAATGCTGACGATAAAAACTCACCGACTAATTCCGGATTTCCATCAGTTTTTATCATAGATTTGAAGCGAAAGGATTCGAAGGATTCGACGCTGCCGACGAACAAACAAGCCCCAAGGACGAAAATAACGCTTGAGATTTGCATGTTGAATGAGGCTCTGGACGGCGACAATTACTGTCGTCGTAACCGAAGAAAGTAGCCAAAAGCAATGAGTCTCGAGCGCATCGATGTTTCATCGTAACGTAATCTCTATATTATTATCCACCCACTTCAATTGATACATATTTTTCTTCGATTTCCGTGATGTCTTACATGCATAGGACATATCCCGAGTGCTGGATAACCAATCATAGATCACCTTGAGAGATAAGAACCGGGGAACGCAAAGTGATTTCGGAATAACGATTGAACCGATATTGTTACATGTTTTTCTTTATATATATATATATAATTATCTTAAATATTTTCGCTCGAATGATTTCGCGACGAATCGCATATCGCGAAGTCGTTCCCCGCTTATATCCGCATTCGCACCGAATAATGCACGCCCTTATCGTTAAGCTCGCGCAGCTTCGCATCAGCTCACTGATAGTCATATTTCCCGTGTTCGACACGACGGGAGAAGATGAGGTGAATACTCAAGTACAGGATTTACTATTTTTAACGTAAATTATCTATACAACAATCGCGTACCTCTATTAGGTCTTTATGTACAGGATTTTCTTTCTTTTCACGAAATGTCGCGTGACTGCTCCGGGGATGAACACAATTCGAATGAGACACCCATCGAAGCGAACGAATGGCGAAATAATTATTGGTCATTTTTTTTTTAGCTCACCGATGAATATTAATTCCACCGTGAACGAAAATTACTCGTAATGATTTCGTCGGGTTTTTTCCGACGAATGTCGATTCAAACAGTGCCGCATCGTATTCAGCTCGTGGCACACGACGCTTTTCAATCCTCTCTGAATGTTATCGGATTATCCATTTTTAATATACTTAAAGGAAAATGTACACGGAAAAATGCGAGTATGTTACTGAAATTGTGCACTTTGCCGTTCGCTGTTACGTTCGTCGCGACATACCGGGGAAGAATTAAAAGGACAGCGGCGACGGCTTCGTGTAACATTCGCGACGCACGAATTGGAATAATTGGCGGATAGAATGAAGAGCGAGACAACTCGAGATACTCGGTGAGTTGGAAATTCGTTGTTCACTCAGTTGTCTTTCTTCATACGAGTGGATGTCATCCTGTAGATAATAGAATCGCGGCCAGGATCCATGTCGGCGATGGTAACTGCGAAAACAAAGGCCAATTTCAGGATAAGTTCGTCGCGAAATGAAGTGGTTAGGCCACAGTAACGGGTATAAAATCATGTGCGAATTTAACAATTTTTTTCGTATGAAAAGGTGATTCACTCGTAAAATTAATTACACATTTGTTATTATAATATAATAAATGTGTAATTTATTATATTATAATAAATTACACATTTATATATATATATATATATATATATATATATATATATATATATATATATATATATATATATATATATATATATATATATATATATATATAGTATGAATATCATGCTGTTAGATTTTTTCTTTTTCGATGCACAAAATGGCCGACTACGCGAAACTTCTCGAAACAGCTTTTTTCCAATTGGCGTGACAAATAACTTTAATAATTTTCACTCGATTTACTTCAAATTTAAAAGTCATGTCCCTAATTGCATTTCGCAGAGAAGTACGTACGGAATTTCTGATAAATCGATAACTTTTCATTTTATGAGCAGTTTATGAGCAGTTATAACGAATTTTTTCACTCACAATTCATTTCTTAAGTTCGTATACCTACAACTTTTGAATAAAACAATATTTTTTAAATTCCGTACGTACTTCTCTAGGTATTCTAATGTAGATTGACGAGAATTTTTGTTTTTTGTTCTAGGTAAAAAATTGGGGATGCTAAATGTCACGCCGCGGAGCGTTTAAAGAAAAGATAATAAAAGAAAATATTAGTAGTCGGCCATTTTATACATCGAAAATATATATATATATATATATATTTTCTAACAGCTTAATATTCATACTAAATAGATGTGTAATTAAGTTTATGAGTGAATCACTTTTTCATACGAAAAAGATTGTTAAATTCGCACATGATTTTGTACCCGTTACTGTGGCCTAAGCCCTTAACGAGGTTCTAATTCGTGATATTTTAGAATACGTTTAATACTTACTGCAAACGGCCAATAGGGAGAAGAAGAATGCGACGCCGAACCACAGGAAGATATTGAAGATAACCGGATAATTTCCACTGTACCTCTTGGCAAGATTCAGATCCTTAGCCTGAAATCATCGAATCGATAGTTTTACATCATACGAAAGTGATGAATGATCGAGGCCGAAAACCTCGAGTCTCTCACGATAAATACTTACTATATCATCAACAATAGCTATCTACGAGATTTCCAATGCTCAATGTAAATATATTTGTAACACAATATACGCAGAAATAACAAGCTCGAAAATAATCGACAATCGTATAATGTAAAACGCAGAATAAGTACGCATTCAATATACTAGTCGATATTATGTACAAAAACATAATCCTTTGACTACACTTTCAATAAGACTCCATGCCGTGAGCGCTCTGAGAATGTACCGGCGTTAACACAATAACAAAAGTTCAAAACAACGCGAGTTTTTCATCGTAGCCATTGGGCTTCTCGTTATTACACAAAAATTCAGATATTCCGAAATGAAAATTCATTTCGATACTTTCTCCATTTTGTACGAATAAAATTATTGTCAGAAAAAAAGCGAATCTTCTATCTACATTATAAATATATACTGCTCTCGGAAATATTGAATAACGAGTTTTACGTTGCTCTTTCGAAAAACAATTTTCGGGTATTATGTTAGTCCAAGCATCTCATTTGCAGGGTCTCAGGTATGCTTGTCATTTTTCAGTATTTCGTTGCACACTGCGACGCGTTGCGACAGTAGAGACGATTTTTCGAGACCTTTACTTGAAAAGCGAATGCAACTTTGACGTAGATTCTCACAACGCGAGCATCCGGCTATACGAAAAAACTTGCCGAGCATGCGAGCAAAAGCACATACACAAATCGAGCCAGGGGAAGGAAACTCACGTACAAGCTACAAAAAGAAGATGATTGTGCTGACGAAAAAATTAAACCAGTAGGCTGGACTGGCTGTCGAAAATAAAAAAGCCTGTTGCGGAGATACGGTCAAGCTGTCAAGCTGGTTCTAAAAAAGTATCTTTCCCATCTTAATAGAGAGTATCGGGCATTAATGGGACAAAAGAGAGTACAGAGTACACGTGAAGTGTGTAAATACTTTTCTTTTTTACTTTCTTTTCTCGCTTTTTTTTTTTATATGTTTGTTTGTTCAACGATACCTTCAATGGTCTGTTTGTGTTCTCTGTATCGGTATTTGATTGTTCATTGTTACGTGTCGTATTTTCCAGTTCGAGACTGGATTTATCGGTACTACTTTCCCTAGCCTCGTTAGCCTCCGTCTCTGTGTTTTCACTTCTCGCTTCGTAGCCCTCGGTCACGGACGGGCTCTCGTCCGACTTTTCTAAACTACTACCCTCGGTGATCGTCCTCGTTTTTGCTTCTTCATCCTCATTTTTCTCAATCCCTTCTTCATCATTCTACAAAATATTTGGGTATTTTTGTCTCTTCGTTGTCGTTGTTTCTTGTATCCTAATTTTTTTGTTCGCCGAGCGTCGACGGAGTATTATGAGGATTACAATGTATAATAAGAAGTGACATTCGATGATCATGAATGAATCGGCAATGAGATAATCGAGACGACGCCTTTTCGTCGTCTCTTTTGTCACGCGTCAAACAACGCCGTCTTGAACTATGAACAATTTTGTTAGATTATGTGCTCTTTATGGCATGCACGAAAACTACTTTGATACTCAGAACATCAGGGCTGACTGAATTACAAGTTTTTTTTTTTCACTTTTAGGGATCACTGGTGATCTTTTTGTTATTTTTTTTCAAAGCTGAACGACAAACATGCTGTGTTAGTGGTACCTTAATGCTGTCAATAACGGGTATCGCTGATGTATTCTCTGGTGCTTCTACATTCTTATCGCTATCGTCCTATAAAAATGTCTTCAATCAATCCTTTTCGTAGAAGCTTCTTCTCTTTTCCAACACTGCTTCTCGTTTTTCATTAAGGCGAGATATACAGCTAGATGGTCGAGGTCGAGGATTTAGAAACTATGAACATTCCGTCGACCGTGGAAGACCTACACTATGGGCCTGGTATCGATGATTCCATGTAAGTTGACAAATTTCATGATTTATTCTTTCCCAAATTTTCAAACGCGTTTTCTCAAAACCACGTCTTTCAAATCGGTACCCAAAATTTCTCGAAAACCAATGAACCGATTGCCTTGAGATTTTTTGTGGTTATTCTATACACTAGTATCTAGTACTTGTCATAGGATTTTTTTTCCGTTACTTAGTTTTTGTTTTATGGGCAAAATAATAACTAATTTTTGGCCCAAAAATCACTATTTATGTTCAAACGTCCGCCATTTTGTCATAAATCGATATTTTCAAAATCGGCCATGACAAGTACTAGATTATAGTATCTCATTTAATAATCTTTTTAGTTTTTTTTTTCAGATGATTTTTTAAGAACCACCAGCGGGTACCGTATACGCAGATTTTTTTACGACGCCCCAAGTATCGTACAATATCGTTTTATATGTTTGATATTTTCAAATAAAGAGAATTAAACATATTTTTGAATGTATAGAATTTTAGATAATTAAAACCCCAATCCGAAATTTCAAATAGTTTTCCTGGAAAAAATTCACAAAAATGACCTTTTACCGGCTCCTAGGTGTATATCTCCCCTTAAGGGATCGTCACAGTGTAAAATGCATGTAAAATGCATTATCCGAATGTATGGACGGTTATAAACATGCTGTTCATATACTTACAGAAAACGTAAGTAGACAATTTATCTGAAAATTCCGCAATCGAAACTTTAAACCCGTTTTTCTCGAAATGTTTTTCAAAACGGTGTACACTGTCAAAGGAAGAGTTTTCAATCTATCCGGCTCAAATTTTGACACAACAGTTTTTTACGCCATTCTTTACACTGTCGTCGAATATGGATAAGTGAATATCCATAAGTCGAATATCCATAAGTACGAATATCCATAAAGCGAATATCCATAAGTGAGTATAGAGTAGAACTGACAAGGAACATCCCTCAGGTGACACCCTCCGATTTTGTTGGAATTTGGATATGTCATAAAGCACCGAAAAGTAAGCGATACGTTTTTTTTATCCGCGGAAAAACAGCTTTAAGGGGTGAAACGAACCCTCGAAGATAGGGGTGTTTTTCGTCGATAACGTTATCGTTCTCATCTCCAATGTATAGTGCACAAAAAAATAAACATTGTTGCAATTTGAAATTTTTTAATATCTCGTACCGTTAAAACGTTATCGACGAAAAACGAAAAACATCCCCATTTTTGAGGGTGCGTTTCAGCCCTTAAAACTGTTTTTTTCGTCTATAAAAAAAAATACGTACCGCTTACTTTTCTGTGCTTTATAGCAAATCCAACAAATTTCATACAATTTTCATTAAACATAACAAATTTCATCAAAATCGAAGGGTGTCACCTGAGGGATGTTCCTTGTGAGTGCCAGAAATGGTGGGAGGTAGAAGAAAAGTGAGTATTGAAGGTAAATACGGAGTAGAAATAAGCGCCAGAAATGGCGGAAGGGTGAAAAGCCAAAGAAAGATGAGCATTATAAGAAATTTTTTTAAAAGAGAATGCTCGGTAAAATTTCGAGTTTGTTTGGGTTATATACTAAACTCACTTATGGATATTCGTACTTATGGATATTCGACTTAGGGATATTCACTTATGGATATTCACTTATGGAAATCGGACTTATGGATATTCTACCCCAATCATTCTCTATCTTGCTATGGAAGCTTTTTTTTAAATCTTCATACTTTTTTTAACGAAAAACTGCCGAAAAAATAGGCAAAATTCGATACTTTTTTTCAAACCGCCGCCATTTTGTTAATTTCGATAACAAAAAAACCCTCCATGGCAAGATAGCGGCTTTCATACTGATTAATAATCTTTTTACAAATTTTGTTTCAGATAATATCTACGGCCACAATCGTGTACACCGTGAGGACTCCTTTTATTTCGAAGACATATGCAATCGTTAACAAAAATGTTTAAAAAATTAAAATAAACGATTAAAAATGCATTTTCTGTTCTTCACGACTGCTTTGATTTGACATAAAAAGATCAGTCGCGTATTTTAACCATCGAAGAAAAACATCGCAGAAATCGGCTATTTTTCGACCCGTTACACTGTGACGATCCCTTAATCGAATAATCAATCGACGTTTATCGGTGTATCGTTTTTGTTTCAATACTAACCGCGATCGGTTCGGCTCTGCGCTGTCTCGAGAGATTGCCCGTGCGACTGTTACACTCTGTACTCGTGCCATTGGTGAAAGCAGTGATGACAACCTGAAGATCATTGCATTCGTTGAATTAGGCTCGTTGCGGCAATTGCCGAATCACCGAGACGAGAATACGTTTTCGGTGAAATTTATCAATTCAATTGGCAAACACAACAAGACCGTCTGCTATGAAAATTCGAGTACGGCGAATGGAGAAAATATGTTTTCATAAACAAATTGCCGTATAAGTACGTTTGTTCTTTCTTCAAATGATGAAAAATTCTTACAAAAATTACGCGACGGCAGATTCATCGGGTTCCCGGATGCGTAAAAATATCTAGTCACCTGGTCTTTGTATCCCGTCATAAAGGCCTTAGTGACATTGCTGAGAGCGTCGTTGAGAAGAACGAGGGCTTCCTTAACAGCCGGCGAGTCGTTACAGTGTAATTCTATCAACGGCCGCATGCCGGAAACAACGAGCCAATAAACGTCCGGCTTTCCATTGACGGCGATCTCCGAAGGTACATTTCTCGCTATAGCATCCAGAAGCTTGATCTCCTCGAGAATCTTGCGATCTTTGTCATTCTCGAGTTTCAACGATTGAAGAGTACTTTCGTCTATCGGGTTCGGTTTGAGGGTACCGAGAGCCGATTCGCCGAGCTGCAAACGCCAATATCCCAAGATTGTCGACACGGTTAAAATTAACTCTCGAAATTAGAGTATATGAAAAATGCATGGTGAAATATTATTTCACAATAATGGAAAAATAATGTTCGATGTTGCGGAAAATATCTTTGCATGATTTTTGCACGGAACAAACGAATAACAAAGATTATTTACGAATCTTACCGCGTCAAGTCCATCGGCCATTCGCATTCTGACTAGTACGTTGTCCTTACCGCGCCCCTGCAAAATTCCACTGACCGCCTGCCAAGTGATCTCTTCGACTTCTGAGTCATTGAGAGGATAAACCTTGCCATTGTGGGATTCGAGATGCTCCGCACCCTCTATCGCAACGACTACAACGGCTTTGGGAAGATCGAAGGGGGCGTTGGTGCGAAGACCGGTCCAAGAACCCTTGTAAAGTGAAAACAAAACGGGCAATGAGAAACTTTTCAAAAATTGTTCCTCGCTCGATTCGACACTGGACTCACCGGTTTGATCGTAAAGCCGAGAAGAGCCTTGAAGACGTCTTTGAGAACGCTGTGATCAATTTGTTCGTCCCCCGAGAACTCGACATTTTTCGGACTGTGCAGTACGACGAATTCTCCACTGGCAAAGACTGAAATTAATGAAAAAACAAATTCTTCAATCACGCAACTGTTCTGTTATCGGGAATAAGAAGAAAAAAAAATCTTCACGCGATTGTCAAAAACGCCACACCCCCATCCCTTTCCATCGCAGCTACTGCAGAAACAATCGAAACGTACAGGCGATTGTTAATTATGAAAAATAATTAATTCGACGATTAATTACCGGTCGTCACGGCTAACGTTGCCCACAAAAACGGACGTAACATCGTTCCTTTCTATTCTCTTCAACTGTATATCGAAGTATCGCGAAATCGGAATACTTTTCTTCCCCCTAACCCAAGACAAGAAACCCGTGTACACCTTCGATCATATGACCCGATGATTCTCCAAAGTGCCGCGAGATGTCTCTGACTCCCGCGAAATCCCACCGACTCGAGACTCTTTAGCTGATTAGTCTATTTATCTATTTGTCGATCGCTTTGGTGTTCGTTGCGCCTGAAAAATATACGTAAAATTATCGTTTCATTGTCAACGAGGTTATTCGAGCGAAGAAAACGACAAATTCTCATTCGCAACAAGTGCAATTCGCGTCATATGACACGAGGAAAGTTCCGCTTAAATCCAGGTGGCGCTGTCGTAACCTAAAATAACCTCGTGATTCGTTTTCTATCGATTATGTCTGGTCGTACATTACCAGCGTACATTTAAGTGTCATTCTTAATACGCGCGCGCGTGTATGCGTGTGTTTGTGTGCGCATGTTTCTCCGTATCGAGGCTCAAGCCCTGTGAGTCTCTTCGATCGGGTTTTTGCGGACAAGTCACCACAGTGTGTGTGCGTTATCTCGCTCGACTCCACCGACAATTTCTCTTCGCCTTTATTTGTCCGAAATACAATTTCTCACGGCCTTACGGGGGCGAAAGAATTCAAGAGCTCGACACGCGAATATTCGTGCCATGATATTTGGGAGGGTTTAGCCGTGAGATTAACATCGCGTTTGGAAAACTAACGAAATCCGCCTGATCGGAGGCAGAGAAAAGAAAAAAAGAAAGATGGGTTCCCTGTTCAGGAGCGAGGAGATGACCTTGTGTCAGCTCTTCCTACAAAGCGAGGCCGCATACGCCTGTGTGTCCGAACTTGGAGAACTCGGCCTTGTGCAATTTCGAGACGTAAGTTTTGTTATTATCGGTATTTTCATCAAGGCCCCCGACCTCACCTCGTACGTGACGTTTACACGAAGGTGGGCGTTATTTGTCACTTCAGCCGCACAAATTTTAGCTGCGACTCGCCAATGGTCAACAGCTCCATTGCCAGCTAGACTTTTGTCGTGCAATTTCCTGACGAATTTACTTACCCGAAAATTCACTCATTCGTCGTACCGTCAGCGGAGAGTAGGGCACGGTCTGGCTTTGAGTTATCTTCTCGGAAACAATGTTTTCGTGAAATATATGCACCGTTTGAAAAATCGGAATGATCGATATTTTTTATTATTCCTCTGCGTTTGACAGAGAATTTTTGTTTATTTGTAAATTTACTATTGATAATGGAGTGCAAAATCTATTAATAATGGAATAATATAAATAATCTACTGATAATGAAACAATAATAATTTACTAATAAAAAAATCATCATGTACTAATATAAATAATAATAATAATCTACTAATAATAAAACCAATCCAAGAGGCTTTACAGTACTCAAATGAAAGAGCTGCCTACGAGGTATCGACACGTGCATCCGATTATCCTCTTGGCCACGCCTTTTGCACCTTGATTCCAAATTTCCTTGACCAGCCACTGGTCAAATGTAAGACGCGCCGGTACCAAGCAAGACTTCGTTTTTCCACTTGGTGTACATTAAGGCCTTAGGCCACTCTAGAGGCTGAAAAAAGAGGCTTTGTGGGAATTTTTTTTTCAGAAAAACTACACAATAAATCGAGATTACAAAAAAGGGTGTTTATCATACATATCAGTGACTGTAGACAATCATTTTTTTGAAGCGATTAATAAAAAAATGGCGGCTGTGCAGCGTTTATCTCAAAACTGCATTTTTTAATGGGAGATTCACACCTAGGAGCCGGAAAAAAGGTCATTCTTGTGAATTTTTTCAAGGAAAACTTTTTGAAATTTCGGATTGGGGTTTTAATTATCTAAAAGTATATACATTCAAAAATATGTTTAATTTTCTTTATTTATAAATATCAAAAATATACAAGGATATTGTATGATCCTTGGAGCGTCGTAAAAAAATCTGCATATACAGTACCCACTGGCGTTTCTTAAGAAATCATCTGAAAAAAAAACCTAAAAGATTCTTAAATTAGATACTATAATCTAGTACTTGTCAGAGCCGATTTTGAAAATATCGATTTATAACAATATGGCGGACGTTTGAACATAAATAGTGATTTTTGGGCCAAAAATTAGTTATTATTTTGCCTATAAAACAAAAACTAAGTAACGGAAAAAAAAATCCTATGGCAAGTACTAGATAACAGTGTAGAGAATAACCACAAAAAACCTCAAGGCAATCGGTTCATTGGTTTTCGAGAAATTTTGGGCACCGATTTGAAAAACGTGGTTTTGAGAAAAACGCGTTTGAAAATTTGGGAATGAATAAATCATGAAATTTGTCAACTTACATGGAATCATCGATACCACGCCCATAGCGTAGGTCTTCTACGGTCGACGGAATATTCATAGCTTCTAAATCCTCGACCTCGACCATCTAGGTGTATATCTCTCCTTAAGTTGGCCGGAAACATAACTCAGACAATTTTCAACCGACTCACTTGAAATATTGAATATATCTTGAAAAATACATCGATTATGGAAGTACGTAGGATTTTTTTTATATTGCACAGTTCATTTGTTATTAACGATTTTTTAGGCACATTTTTGGAAAGTGAAAAATTTGCCTAAATATTCGTCAGATAATTGTTAATAACAAATGAACTATGCAATATAAAAAAAAATCCTTTGTACTCCCATAGACAATGTATTTTTCAAGGTATATCCAACATTTCAAGTGAATCGGTTGAATATTATCTGAGTTATGTTTTTGGCCAACTTAAAAAATGCATTTTTGAGATAAACGCTGCACAGCCGCTATTTTGAAATTAATCGCTTCAAAACAAATTTTGTACACAATCACTGATATGTATGATAAACAACCTTTTTTGTAATCTCGACTTATTTTGTAGTTTTTCTGAAAAAAAATCCCCAAAGAGCCGATTTTTTCGGCCTTTAGAGTGGCCTAACCCCTTAAATTGTCTTTGTATTTTGTCTCGTACCTCTGTATCAATCAATCAAATTGAGTTTTATTTGCGCATCTTTTTTAACAAGTTTTTTACTAAATGCTATTTTTTTTGTTACTCTACCTTAACTTATTTTCCACCCTGCATACTCTTTCTCTTGTCGCTCTAACATTTCTCGCCTTTTCTTAGTTTAATCCTCCCCTCCATCTCTTTCTCCTCATCCTTCCTCCTTGCACATCTTTCTGCACACTTTCTCGATTTCCCTATAATCCTCGATTTTCCTTTTAGTATCTTCCCACCCAACATATTTATAATTTCTCCCTTTATTGCCAAATTATCCATTCCTTGCACCCACTCCTCTGTTTTCTTCCTTGTTTTCTCTGTTACTAACTCCCAGCCTTTTTCACATACTAACAGGTGCTCCAGGGTCTCATTCTCTTCAGAAATCTTGCCAATCCTTCTCTCCTTCTTTCCCGCCCTTGCTATGTTTCCGCATCTTAATCTCGCCCACATTTCCTTCGTACCGCTCTATCCATATTGTTAGGTATGCGAAAAATTCATGCCAAACTTGAGCTCTCTAAGTAAAGTCTAACTCGTAGCGCACGATAACTATTTTTGTCATGCGATTTGCACCGAATAATTGCTCTCTAGGACCAAACTTGAATAACTGAACGACTAATAAATGTTCTTCACATTTGGGTAGAAATTTTTTAGCTTATTCTCACAGTATTAAAAGATTTTTTGGAAAGGGCGATACAATTATTATCAAAATTACGCCTACTCGGAAAATGCATATATTCCTACTGAAAATAAAAATGCCTTTTTGCAAACATCTGTCATTTGTGCGAAAACGATTATATCGCGATTTCGAAGCATGGGTTCCAAAGCTGTAGGGGGTGCTGTATGAACACAGTGAAACTTCAGGTATACGTATTTCAAGGGGTACATCAAATATGACGTACAAGTGAGAATAACGTAGAAGTGAAAAGCAGTATGTATCCGAAACTCTTGAAGGGGTCTTTTCACTTTAGACGCCAAAAAAGGCTATTTTCATGAATTTTTTGATAACTTTGTATTATAGATATTGATATAAAAGTTGTTACATTTAATAAATACACTTTCGAAATACATTAAAAACATTTATTGTTTTATTCAAGTCATTATTTATAGACGAAAAAGGTAGTTAAAAAAATGTCATAAAAAAATTGTCGGTCTGCGCTGTTGATGAAATCTCGCAGATGGGTCATCCGAAACAAAAAAATCAAAGGGTTTCAGATTCAGTATGTTAATAGCTATAGTGCATATCATACGATTTTTTATATATGCAAAAATAACTAAATGGCGGACATTTTACGAAAAAAACGTGTTTTTTTCACCGTCTTTGGCAAAAAAAGTAAATATCAAAATTTAAAAAAATCCTTGATATGCGATATAGGTATAGTTGTAAAGAATATGTGGTTAAGATTTCACAAGGATCGGTTTAGTAGTTTCGAAGATTTTATCAACAAGCCGTCGAGAAAAACGCCTGTGAAGTTTGTTTGGGTTACACAAACACATAACAAGTTTTTAAAATGTATTTCGAAAGTGTATTTATCAAGTGTAACAACTTTTATATCTGTCTATAATACAAACCTATCAACAAAGTTCATGGAAATAGCCTTTTTGTAGCGTCTAAAGTGAGAAGACCCCTTAACATTTGAAAATGGCGTTTGGTGCATAATTCCCGATGTTTTTCAATAGCAGTGCCTCTATTATGTTAATGTTTGGTTTTCCAAATGAACATTTGATTGGTAATAATTGAGTAATAAGCCATCTCAAGTTTTCGAATTTCCGTTTTGAACTTTTATTTAATGCAAGTTCGTAACACTTAGCTTTGATGTTTTTGACTAGTAAATAACAGACGGGTTCGTATTGATAAGAGATATGCAATCACTGTACATGCATACATAGTCGAGGTCAGAAACATCAAAACATCAAAACATCGAACAAAAAATCAAAACGCAATCACATGAAATTTTCTCCGGCAAGAGAATATCACGTGTGATTAGCGTATAAGTGAGAAAAAACGAACCTCGAAACCGACGCTGGGGAATAAAATTAATACCGTATAAGCACGAAAAACGTAGAAATGAAACTTATTACCATCTTTATGAATGTACTCTGCCAGGGCTAGAGAAGTTTGACATATAAATGATAAAAACGTATAAGTCCAAAACGTATAAACGAGGTGTCACTGTATGTAATGAATTTTCGGGAATATCGATTAGTTGCTGAATTATTCAAGTTTGAACGTAACGAGCGAATTTCCTGTATAAATCATACGGGAAAAAATTATCCAGTACTGCTGCTGAAGTTGGAGTTAGAGAACTAATATTAATAATAATATAAAAGAGAATACAAGCGAACGAGCATCTTTCGAAAAGATAAGAGGTAAAATATAAGTTTTTTTTAGTAACGATATTATTTGAAGGTTTAAGGAGGTTGGCTCAATAGCCACAGTCCGAGATTAAAAAAAATATAAAATATATGTTTTTCTCTAAACTATGCTGTCATTACAACAAAAAAAAATTCACCACAAAACACTAGAGATACAAAATAGTTTAATGTTTGTAATTTTACAGGCGGTTAGATAGGCAAGACGTTCATGCTCCGGGCGATGTAATTTTTTTTGCCATTTAGCACCAAGTTAAACCATTTCTAACAACGGATTAACGCAAATTGAACCTTTGTAAACATTTGGGAAAGAAAAAACCCATCCTGCCAATCGTAAACCATATACATTCAATATTGAACCATCAAAGTTTTTGATAAAAGATCACGAATCTTGGCTGGCGAATGAAGAGCATTGCTCTTTCGGCAACACTTAATATTGATTAATGGTAATAATAAATGATCTCGTGACATAAATAGGCATACTTATAAATTACTCAATTTATGGTATTGAAGTTTGCATCGTTGGAATGGAACGAAAATATTCTTTTTTCGTCTTGCCCAATTGTTTCGCTGGTACATTTAAGCTGCAAAAATCATGAAATCATTTTTACGATCTTCATTAGGGTTCCTTTACCCAAACTTGGAAAAAAAGGGTTCAGATAGTGATAAAATGAAGAAATGAAAAGTAAAGATGAATTTTCGTTGCCTTCCAACGATGCAAACTTCAACACCATCTCAATTTTTCATTCCGAGTTGTATGAAATATTCACTGACGCAGTTTTTTTTTTCATAATAATCATCGATATTATTATACTTTTTCGAGTTGGTAGTAACACAAAAGTTTTTCTTATTCGCGTAACAAAAATATAAAAATGCATAATTTTGATCTTTAATTATATATTTCATGAAAAATCAGCATCTACAGAATTAATCTATGCCATTTATGCATGCAAGAATGCATTTTTTAAGTTTATTGAAAAAAAAATGCACAAACCGTCATTTGACTCAACTGGACCGCTCCAACCTCCTTCACAGATCTACACTTTTTCCCTTCTCAATTCACCCCACTATATTTATCACCAGGAATTATTGCAACATTATTATTATTTTGTTTTTCGGATTCTGAAAAAAGCAGAGATCGCATACAAGCTTGGTGCACAAATCGAATCGAATTGCAAAAAAATGTACAAACTTGGAATTTTGGTACATAGCTGTTCTTCTTCTGATTGAATTTCCATTCAACGTTCATCGACGGATTATCCCACATGACATTCACCCCCGATCGATGTATTCTCAGCTCAATCCCGACGTCAATGCCTTCCAACGAAAGTTCGTCAACGAGGTGCGTCGCTGCGACGAAATGGAGCGCAAGCTGCGCTACCTGGAGAAGGAGATCAAGAAGGACGGTATACCGATGTTGGACACGGGCGAAAATCCGGAAGCGCCGCAGCCCCGGGAGATGATAGATCTCGAGGCCACGTTCGAGAAGCTGGAGAACGAACTTCGCGAAGTAAATCAGAACGCGGAGGCGCTGAAGCGCAACTTCTTGGAACTCACAGAGCTCAAGCACATACTGAGAAAAACTCAGGTCTTTTTCGACGAGGTAAAACAAGTTTTTGCGACGATGGAGCTTTCCGTAATCGTTCGTGATATTTCAATTTCTTCAAACAGGAACATGAATATTTTCGTTCACGTTTTACATACTAATTGGATAGTCGATAAGATTATCGAGCGCCGTAATTGCCTGTGGAGTGCTGACAATGATATGCTAATAACAAGAAAAACCCGGAATACTTGGATCCATGATACGAAAAGAAGGCGTCTCATAAATTAAGGAATCATCACAGTGTCACGAGTCGAAAAATAGCTGATTTTCGCGATTTTTTTTTCGATCGTTAAAATACGCTTGTCAGTCTGATTTTTTAATGTCAAATCAAAGCACTCACGAAGAGCAGAAAATAAAATTTTAAACGTTTATTTATTTTTAATTTTTTCAACGGTTGAAAATGTGTTTGAAAAAAAAGAGTCCTCAAGATAATTAATCAGTATGAAAGGCTTGATGTGTAGGCTTTTTGTTAGTAAAAAACTGACAAAATGGCGACGTTTTGAAAAAAAAGTCTCGAATTTAGTCTATTTTTCGAAAGTTTTTCGTTAAAAAAATATGAAGATAAAAAAAAAGCTTCCATAGGAAGATAAAGAATGACGTGAAGAATGTTGTGTCAAAATTTGAGACGGACAGCTTGAAAACTCTTCCTTTGAGAGTGTACACTGTTTTGAAAAACGACATTTCGAGAAAAACCAGCTCACGCAGCTGGGCGAATCCCGTTTTGTGAGAAAGGCTGAGCAGCCGAAATAAATCGAATCCTCCCCAAGAATTGACCAGCATTTTTATAACCGTCTATAATATCGGATAATGCAAAAAAAACGATTTTTTGAAAATTTTACACCGTGATGATCCCTTAACCGGTAACGCATAGTCGTTTCGTTTGCTCAAGCCGCGAACGAATATCAAGGAACAATCATTGCCATAACTTTTTGTTTCGTTCATTGCCGCCTGTTTGGCCGCCGAGAAGACAAAGATGAAAGAAAAGATACATTTATTTCTTATTCCGAAATGCATGAATATTGGAGATCCGTACTTAAAGCGCTTGTTTTCAAAACCGTCTCTTTGCATTTGCTTAGAAATTTTTTGCGCGAATGATAATAGGCACTTACCACCACAATTTTTCGTACCACCGATTCGACCCTTGAAAAAAAAAAAGCAATTGACTAATGTTCTTAATTTTGTTGAACCATGAAAGAGAACGTAATCTCCGAGATTTCTGTGCCTTTGTGTTTATTAATGAAAACGAAAATGTTGAGTGATTTTTTTATAGGGAGTACTACTTAATGTGTTAGTGTTGGCGACTAACAAAAGAGTTGCAGTTATAAGCAACGAACACAAGTCACTCGCTGTGCTCTGTCTCTCCCTCCTACATCTCTCTCACTGCTTTTCCTCGTGAAAAGCTTTATCCTTTCGTTCGAAAGAATACCGAGGAAACCGGGGCGTAAGTACACACTGTACATGAATCGCTTGAAATTCACAGGCTTTTGATATAGAAAAAAAAGCTATTCGTATGTCTCAGTTGTTTAACGTTCATTATTCGTTGATCATGACTTTTTCGTTCCTTCTGTGTGCATCCTTCGGCGTCTGTATTCTGTTATTCGTTTTTTTTTGTCGCTGTCACAAATGATGCACTGGGCAATTCGATGTTTCAATGCCTGGTATATACGATTCCCAATTGTTACATTTGTATTGTCAAGAAGCCTCGAGAATGTCGTTCGTGCTAATAAGCATGTGACGTTTATCTTGTACATATATTTTTTTTAATACTAATTTGTTTTACCTTTAACGCTGAATGATTATCAGTATATTCTGACACGTTAGTAACGTAAGATAAATTCTCGCTGTTTTCAAACAGATAGCGTTAAGACGATATTGAAGTTTGCATCGTTGGGACGCAACGAAAGTTCCGAAGCACAATTTTTTTTTTGCGAATTCAGGCTCCCAAAATCGCTTAAGGTCTTATGTACGCGATTTTGCCGATTTCCGAAGGTACTTTTCTAGACGCGGAAAAAAAATGACGCATATATTGACAACACTTTTTTACAGATCATTTATGCGCATGGTTAAGTATATGTAAAAAAATCAGAAATATTAACAAATGGCGGAGATATAACATAATAAAGCAGTGTATTTTTTTTGCGTGCCCCTTGATAGTGAAAGTTCTCGGCATCGATGTAGGTGTCTGAAAAAATGACCGTATTTATAATTGCATAATGAATGTATCTTCAGTGTGAACGAACAATATTATTTAAAAAAATGATTATAGTAAAAATTCGAAACTTGACATTTTTTTACTCAATTTTCTGTCGGTATTTTATTCTTTACATTTTTTTGTGTCATTGAAATGTTGTTTCTGTGCTTCACACGATAGGTGATGATACTAAGAATATGTTGTAAAAATTTCAAACCGATCTGAAACTTCGTTCAAGAATTAGAACTTTCACAAGGTTAAAAAAAGTGAATCGTGGAAAAACGGCTTTGAAGTTGGCGGTCGAGCGCGCCGCGCGGTATCCATTATAAATGCAATCTTACCTTATTTTAGGAATTTTCGGAATTTTTCAATTTTGTAAAGCTTAAAATATTCCTAACCGTTCAGGCTTATGGCATAAAAAATAATAAACAAATTAAAAATTTTGAGATTTTTCGCGTATATAAGGCTTCAAACTCTTTTCACGATTTTTATTAGACATCTTCAGACTAAATGTCTACAATTTTTTCTTGTATAATAATGGAAATGCAGCGATAAAAAATGTTTAATGAATTTTCGTTGCATTCCATCGATGGAAACTTCAACATCGTAGTTTAAGATGGTAACGCATCTATAAAGAAGTACTATAAGCAAGCTTAAAATTCAGTGCATGTCATTTAGCCGTAGTGTAAACAACTACGTTTTGTTTATAGTGTTAAACATGTCAAATTTCGTCCTAAAAAAGAGTTTTTACGGGGAATTTTACTGCACTACTTTATTTTAAAGAAATCTGCAGCTGAAGCACACAAAATTCTTGTTGAGACTCACGGCGACCATGCTCTGTCAGAAACAACATGCAGAGATTGATTCAGACGCTTAAAAAATAATGATTTTTGGAGTTAGGAGTCGATCACACAACAGTTTCGAAACATTTGAAAGCATTTGGAACCATTTTTTTAAACAAAAGCATTAGTTTTCACGAAAAAAAAACAGCGAGAATTTATTCAACATCCCAATACGTACAATAATCATTCGTCGTACAGCATTTACGAAGTTGGAACTTATCGGAAACGTAAACATCACTATCCAATTATCGAACTGCGTCAGACCAATTTTTATACCTACATATGCAACTTTTCGCCACTGTATGTATCCTTATAGAACTGCGTGCACGAACAGTTGTGTATTCACCATACGTAAGTCCATTGATACAAAGTATTATATGCTAATTCGATCACCGTTTCTCACGGCCTTACTGCAGCCAGAAGCTAAACCTCAAATTGTCCAGTTGAAAACTTAGGAATCAAGCTGCACGCCTCTTATTGTATTTGCACTAAAAAAATATCCGTAATCCTCTGAACATCGTGAATATTATGACACGATCGAAGAGAGAAGAAAAAAGGGTTTCAACGAAGGCCAACGGAGTTGGCACTGAAGGTCCTGTATGTGAGTTTCGTACATTGCGTAATGTTAACACATTCATTAGCCTGCGATGTGAGAGAGTCTAAGCAAGTAGTATTGTAAAGATGGTGTGCCAGATGCTGCTCGTGCAGCTGTTAGCCAACAAGACTCTTTCTCTTTCTCGCTTTGGCACCAGACCAAATTTACGTAACTCAATGCCAAAGGATTTCACACCCGAAAGGCAAATATCGATCATACTCTAATGAAAAAAATATATATCTCCGATCATCAATGGTCGGTTCCATGGAAAATTTGATCGTTCCACGCGATATACTAATATTGCGTAAGTATTTGAAATTAATACCGCCATCAGGAGACTCCGAACGCCCGGGTAAATCGAGCAAAATTGTATGTTGGGTGTGGATCTATCGAGCATGCATTAACAGTTCCATTTTCTTCACTAGGTGGATGTATTAACACCGAACTAACGACAATTGTGAACAAAAATTCACGTCACAGTTACATTCACCGAATCTACTTTCTTGTTCTTTTAATTCAATTGTTTTTCTTTTGTCTGTAGCTCAATGTTTAGATGCGTAGCTGAGATATGTACACTTTATCGCTATTTCTCGCAGAGAAACTCCGAATTGCGGAAGTGCGACAGATATGAAAAGCAAAGACTGCTTTTCATTCGCAATATCTAATCGAATTGCGGGTGGATCCGTATGTGCAATACACACGTTGACAGAGAGAGAGAGAGAGAGAGAGAGAAAAAAAAGAGGGAGAAAGACAGAGCGAACCGAGGGGTGACTTGTGTTTGTTGCCAGGCTGAGCATGGAGGTGTCGTGTCGCAGATGGCAGACCCAAGCCGTGAGGAAGAGCAGGTCACTCTCTTGGGTGAGGAGGGCCTCCGCGCTGGCGGCCAGGCTCTCAAGCTCGGGTAATTAATTGTGGCGTTCCTGTTCAATGAAAATACAGTGCAGAATGCAGCCAAGTTTTGTCTACCATTTTGAGAAAACACCCCAAAATCAAATGAAACTCATGCATCCGTGACGATCGGATGGAAGCTTTATTTCAAACGAACAAACGATTATATTAGCGTTCAACGAGAGAACGACACGCGTTCGAACCTCCCCCGCTACGGTCGGATCCCGCCTAATGCACTGTTCTCTCCACCCTCTCCAAGTAGATTTTTGGTGCAGGTGCTACCGAACTTCGCAATGGTGCTGAAGTTCGCATCGTTGGATATCCAACGAATGTTCTTTTTCACATTTTCACCTACGTATTTTTATTGTTATACAAAATGTTCTTTTGCGAATTCAGGTGGGATATACATTTACACAGGAAAAAAATAAGCAATATTGACGGATTTTTTAAACTTACAAGGAACATCCCTCGGGTGAGACCCTTCGATTTTGGTGAAATTTGGATATGTTATAAAGCACCGAAAAGTAAGCGATACGTATTTTTTTTATCGGCGGAAAAACCGTTTTTAAGGGCTGAAACCCACCCTAAAAAATGGGGATGTTTTTCGTTTTTCGTCGATAACGTTTTAACGGTACGAGATATTAAAACATTTCAAATTGCAACAATGTTTATTTTTTTTTGTGCACTATACATTGGAGATGAGAACAATAACGTCATCGACGAAAAACGAAAAACACCCCTATTTTCGAGGGTTCGTTTCACCCCTTGAAATCGTTTTTCCGCCGATAATAAAAAATACGTATCGCTTACTTTTCGGTGCTTTATAACATATCCAAATTTCAACAAAATCGAAGGGTGTCACCTGAGCGATGTTCCTTGTAAGAAATAATTATTCTAAAAGCTTCCCGTAGACTTTAATTTGCAAAAAAGTCCAAACATTTTTTCAGTTACACGTATACTTTCTATGTGACGGTAATTAAAATGAAGAAAATGCAAATTTGAAAAATGGCACGCATTTACAAAAAAAAAATCAACATTTCACGCAACATTTCTGTAAATGTGGATTAAAAAAGTAGTTTTATTTTTCTTATTTTTAAAAACATTTTTCGTCAAGTAGAAGCTACCAATATTATCAATATTTCTACCGAGTTTTAACTCAATCGGCTCAATAGTTTTTGAGTAATCCTGCACGCCAATCCCGAGAATGCAGTTTTGAGAAAAACGCGGTTGAAGTTCACGCCCGTTCCGAATCCGAGCGATGAGGCACAGCGTTGACGGGCTTTAACGTTTGAAGTTGAAAAACCGGTAAACTTCGGAAATTTTAATCTCAAAAACTAATCTTTCGATTAGATCCGTGGTTTTTTTTTATTGGAAAATATGTAGATTGAGGTATGTTTAGGAATTTTTAAAAATAAATTCGTAGACTGGAAGCGATTCAAACACGATTATCTCGAAACATAATTTTCAAAGTCGGTGCCAGATGTATCTCGAAAACGGCTTGTCCGATTTTGTCCAAATTTGGATACAATATTCTTCTATAGTTTTTCTCGTTGGCCACGTAGGATTTCCTAGAAATTTTCATTTTTGACGGAATTGCGACCGTTTTAATTTAACATTCGTTTTTCGTTCGCAATTTCCGACGATTTTGGATTGCATACACATTGCATAAAAAGGCAATGGTTCAATGAAATGAAAAACCCCTACGTGGCGAACGAGAAAAACTATGTTTTTATTTTGTCTCTGTTTTGTCTGTCTGTTTTTCTCGCCGTTTACTCAGCTACCTCCCCTTAAAGAAAAAGGAAGAAATCGTTTTTTTATCGTTGTAAATGTATATCCCGCCTTAAGATCGTAGGTCAAATAATAAGAAATAATAAGAAATAAGCATCGAATAAATAGTTGAGCGTTTTTTGTAGACGAAAACTACCATGAAACATGTATGCAAGTCAGAAAAATTTATTTCGTAAAGCGATAAAGAATCCACTATAGAATAATTGAAAAAAAATGAAATTAAGGGGTGCCCCGCCTTTCTTTGAGGGGTCGTTTCCCCCCTCAAACCGTTTTTCCGTGGATAAGAAAATACGTATCTAATAGTTTTCAATGCTTTATCACATACATGAGTTTCATCAAAATCGGAGGTGGACACATAAGTGATGTTCCTTGTGAGCATCAAGCCCCACTAGCCCCACCCGACCCCGACCCACGTCGTTCTCTCGTTGAACGCAGTATAATTTCGTTTATCGAAGCTACGAGATACAACGACGATTCGATCGAATGGAGATCGAGCAGAGATCATTAAAAAACGATTATACGTCAAGTTGGCATAGACGGAAAGTGGTTACATTTCAATTTATCACTGGTACGAAGCTTGGCCCTCTGCACTGTAAAAAAAAGCGCGTCCGATCGAGAATCACAGATAGAACCGAGAAAAATAGTAACGATCATCTTGCATGTGACAGATTTCACTGTTTTTCGCCAAATTGCACAAAAACGCACAGTCAAATTCAAATGGGGTTCTCGATCGTCGACGCTGAGGAGAAATTTATAAGGGAGAAAAGTCGAGTGAGCAAAGAAAGGAGAAACTTTAATTAACCAGATAGGCCATCTTAGGATACCGCGCTGTGCTCTTTCCGTACGCACTCACTTTGTCCATGAAAACGAATAATTTAATTTGCACGGTTGTGGATTTGAAAAAAAAAAAACGAAGGAACATGAAAAAAAAATCTCTTTGCTCGTAACCTTGCATCTCCGGGCCAGATACAATTCTCTTCCCCCCCCCTCACGTTCTCTAACATTTGAGCAATTTTTATTAGGTGGTGCACCGAGACGCTAGCTTTTGTTGTTTATTTCCATTTTTAAAGAGACAAGTTAGAAGGCACGATAAGTCAGTGTGTTCTATGGTTACAGCACTTCGACACTGCAGCAGACACCATAGAAGCTCACTATAGGAATCCCCTAAGGCAAGGCTGTGTTACAAAAAGTTATTTGCCGTTTGCGCCATTTTATCTGTTTTTTTTCTTTTCGTTTCGTTATGACTCAGAACAAAAAAAATATATATACATATTTTTGTTAATACTTGCTCGATGTGATTTGCCTGTAGCTGTACCGCGAGCTCTTGCGCATAAACATTCATATACGTCGCTGCGCCCGGAGTGTCCCGTAGATACAAGAGCAAAATGCTGCTCCGATTAAAAAAAAAAAAAACATATTAATCAAAGATTGGAAACGCGAGTAAAACAAAATGAACAATTTTCGTATGACGATACAAGCACGTTTGTCCGAACGACAGATTCGACTGTTTAGCTTTGTGTAATAACACCCCTTCCGTATAAACGTATTAATCCGACGAATTAATTGTGTTTCATTCAAATGTATTTTGTACGTGCTTTGGAGAAAGATTTTTCACTAGCCAGAATTTTATTCAGCAAACGAAATAACGTTTCGAGGTCGCGCGAACGAATAAAGAATCTCTGAATATTTGTATCGAGGAAGATCATTGTGAAGCCGAAATACCGGATAAAGCTGCAATCTGATTACTTTTTTCTGCAGCCGCGTCGTGTATAAATCGATTTTTTCCGTCAAAGGTATCTTACGCATAGACACATGTCGTGTAAATAACATAAATGATGATGGTGTGGCCATGGGTACGTATATTGTGAACAAAAAATGTACTTCTATTAACACAAAATTTTCGTTCAGCACGCAGCTTTTGTCCTCAATAAAAGAAGCGATCGATTCTTAAATACTCCATGGTAGTATAGTCGTGCTGTATATTGGAAGCGGAAAAAATTAGAAGAAGGCTAGTTTCTTGACAGGTGATTTTGTAGGTACCGCGGGTGCTAAATCCAAGTTTGCCTAAAAATCGGGGTGTAGGGTTTTTTTAGGGGATGAAAGAGGATCGGGGTGGATTAATGCCGAACTACAACCCCCACGAGGTCGACACCGGGACACAAAATGTTCAGAAAAATCCGGGCTTTATTATTGTCCACAGCGCCGAAGTCGTGGAAGTTCATTTTGGGGATGAAAAAGTGGGGTGAAATTTTGAAAAATCAGTTTTAATTCGATAACCCTTTAGGAAGAATTCATACAATTTTTGTTTAAATGGGAACGTTGTAGCCCTTGAAAAAACGCGTCGATCGAGTATTTGATCATCCCTCTCCAATAATATCTTCACCCCCAAAAGAATTGTTGGAGTATAAAAAAAATGGTTTATGGAATAACTCAAATACAATCGATTTTTCGGGGATGGTTTAAATGTACGAAATGTAGAGAACAATTTTCTTTATATTTTCGTTCCGATGGGCCCCTCTGGAATTTTGCTTTTTCGAACCCCTCTCAGGGATTGAAAATTCAAAATGAAATTCCGGGAAAACTATTGACCGAAAATAAAGAGATACGAGTTTGGCGCTGTGGGCTGAAATGTACCTGAGGGTTCAAACTACATATTCTTTCACGGCGGCGAATTCGTGCGGTCAATAGTTTTCCCAGAATTTCATTTTGAATTTTCAACCCCCGAGAGGGGTTGAAAAATCGAAATTCAAGGGTGATCCATAGAAACAAAAACATAGAGAAAATTATTCTCTACATTTTGTACATTTGAACCATACCCGAAAAATCGATTGTTTTTGAGTTATTGAATAAAGAATTTTTTTGGGGTATTTTAACAATTTTTTTGGGTGTGAAGATATTATCGGAGAGTGATGATCAAATACTTGATCGACGCGTCTTTTCAAGGGCTACAGCGTTCCCATTTGAGCAAAAAGTGTACGAATTTTTTCTAAAGAGTTATTCAATTAAAACTGATTTTTCAAAATTTCACCCCATTTTTTCACCCCCAAATAGAACTTTCACGACTTCGGCACTGTGGACAAAATTAAAGCCTGGATTTTTCTGCACATTTTGTCTCACGGCGCCGACCTCGTAGGGGATGTAGTTTGGCATTAATCTACTCCCATCTCCTTTGATCCCCTAAAAAAACCCTACACCCCAATTTTTAGACAAACTTGGATTTAGCACCCTCAGCACCTACGAAATCACCTGTCAAAAAACTAGCCTTCTAATTTTTCCGATTACGGGGTTTTTCAGCGACAGCACGACTTTACTGTGGGTCCAGAACCGAATGTTATTTCTGATTTTTTTTTTCTAACGTTGAAAGCATTTGAGATGGATCGTTTTTTTTCTCTCGCACCGCCGGTGCTCTCAGCGCCATCACTGCACTCTGCCTGTTGCTACAAAATTTGCTATTTCGCTTTGCCTGTGTTTTTGCCGTGCGTTTGCAAATTTTTCTTGCATCTGTGTGTGTGTTTATATATATATATTTCGTTGAGCCCACACTTTTATTCGTGAGCAACTCGGCACATCGAAAAACAAAACGTCAGCGGAAAAAGCTGTGTTTCGTCATCATTGTCGGCGTATTTTTACACTGCGATGCATTTAAATATGACAGTAACAATATTGAGGGAATAAATATTTTTCTTAACTTACCAGGAACCGACAATTAATATTCTTCCCATGCGGCGTAAAAGACGGAACTAGCCGACATGCATTTAGATCTGTAGCAAACGTCCTTTTTTTTTTGTAAATCGGTATTATTTTCAAAAATTTCTTTCATCAACCACAACGAAGCTTGAATCGTAATTTCATTAGGCCCTGTAACAATTTTCTTTTCAGAATAACCAAAGCATTCGATGAATAAGAATTGCCAGCGTTTTTCGTAATTAGTTGTTTTATTTGTCCGGTCAATCATGTATACGCATATTCAAATGAGACGGCAACGGCACCAACAACAACAACACCAGTAATAAGAGTAATTCAAGAGTGTTGTTGCATATGAAGGATAAACAAAATAATAATAAATAAAACTCAGTGGACTGAGAATTGTTGCATTAACGGGCTCATCCCATGTGACAGCTATTTTTTATTCGCTTTTTTGGGAATTTTTTTAAATGAACAATTAAAACACACTATCTTTGAATTTTTACCACACATTTATTAACATTTTTACAGTCCCTCGGAATTTTATCCAACAAAAATAACAAGGTGAATCGACTTTACACCGTTTGGAAGACAATCGTGGGTAAAAAAAGTTGGTTGACGGCTGCCATGATTCCGGAGGTTTTGCTTATCTGAAATAAAAAAAAATCAAATGGCATTTCAACTTGTAGACCTGAGGCTATCGCCGGAACTAGAGTAAAATCAAACTATTGAAATTTGAATTTTTGGCACGGTTTTAAAAGTTAAGTTCCAAGTTTCGTCATTTTTTTCGACTTTTTCAGCTTAAGGAATCATCACAGTGTGACTGCCTGAAAAATAGCCGAGGTTCGCGATCTTTTTTTAAGTGAATAGGATAAACTAATCGGTTTAATTTTTTTTTACAAATTGGAGCACCGATAAAGATTAGAAAATGATTTTTTTTCTTTATTTATTGTTGATTCTTTGTTTATTAAAAAATGGTGTCCCATGGTGGCAAATTTTATCTGAAACAATTTTTTTTTAATGATTATTACTCTGTAGGAAAGCCGCTGTTCCTATGGAGGTTTTTTTGTTGTTAAAATTTGAAAAAATGATGGCGGGTTGAACAAAAAGTATCAAATTGAGCCTTTTTCGACACTTTTCCGTAAAAATAATAGACATTAAAAAAAAGCTTTCATAGCAACATAAAGAATGACGTGAAGAATAATCTATAAAAACTTTACACGAATAGCTTGAAAACTCTTCCTTTGAGAGTGGCCACCGTTTTGAAAAACACCATTCCGAGAAAAAAGCGTTTAAAGTTCTAAGAAAGGCTCAACTTTTTCTGAGAAAGGCTGTAGCGGCCGAAATAATTCAAATTTCGATCTAAAAATCCGACAGAACGTTTATAACCGTGTATACTATCGGATAAAGCAAAAAAAATCGACTTTTTGAAAATTTTACACTGTGATGATTCCTTAAGAAAAGCTATGGAAGATATCAGAAATATTCTAGTTCGGGTGAGAACTACAGATGCCGACTATACCATAAAAATTTGAGCGAAATCCGTTCAATAGTTTTTGAGACATCATGGAAGCCAATTAGAAAAATAATTTTAAGAAAAACGCCTAAGAGTTCAAGTACGATGTACACAACGAAAATGTTGACTCACCATTAGTCTCCTATACTGGGTCCCTATACGCACGTTTATTTTACAATTCGTGCAAACAATTTTTTTCTCGATTTTTTGGACCTGTCACGTGTGATGACCGCCTTAACCACTTTGGCAATTTGTATTGAGTGTGGTGGAAAAAAAAATACCACGAAAGAATCAGAGTTGAGGACGAGAGCTGGGCAAACATTTTTTCGGGCTTGAACGAGACGCAAAAGAGAAACCTCGTGATTTGAAAACTCTGAATTTTTCGGGATAACGGATGTTTTTTATTGACACCTGCACGTACGTTAAAAACAAACGAAAGTTTTGAAAGAAAAAATTAAACAAGCGCAGCATTTGCAGAGTGGCGTAAAAACAAAAACAAAAAATGATCGCGCATTGTGGTATAAGTCGTCTAGTGTTGCTAATGTTGGTTGTGTCTTGTCTGTTGTGTCGTCAGCAAGAGCACGCAGGCTTGAACCCCACCGAGTCCATGACACGCGCGTTGATTAGTGACGATAATATCGCTCGCCAGTCTGCCCTTGGTCCTGTCCAATTGGGGTACGTACCTAGAGTGACCTCCTTCACTAGCTACACCTTCAAATCCGCTCCAAAGGAACAACACGAAGCCCCCCTCCTTCCTTTTCTCTTTTTCAGCAACTGCTTTAACAACTTTATCGTACTATCTCTAACTAACAAAATGGTTTGAACATTCTTTTTTTTTCGCCAAAATTACCCCGAAATATACCAACGAGACCTTGGGGTAAGAGATTGATTGTGCGAATTCATCCAAGTACATTTGCTCTCAATAAAGAAATGGACGATAAATTAATTACGGTAGCTTTGGGATTAAAAGCAAAGCTGACTATAAAATTTGCAAAATCTTATCAACGCGATACAAACGAGTATTTCAACGTCGAATTTATCAATTGTAGCCAATGTTCAAACAGGCTCGACTTCCATCACAATCGTTTTTCAAGTAAGCGGAGAGCACATTTTATGTGTGACAGCACATTTTTTACTGTTCAGAGGTGAATTTTCCACTTTTTTCTTTTTAAACATCGAATGGAATGTAATTTCGATTTTTACGTAACTTATCCGTTAACAATTCGCTATTAAGGGTTCCGTTTTTCGAGGATAACGTTGGAATTTGCATCGTTCGAAATGCACTGAAAATTCATTTTTTTTCTTCATTTTTACTATCATCCAAAATCGTTTCGGGGAGATATACACCTAGGAGCCAGAAAAAGGTCATTTTTGTGAATTTTTTCAAGGAAAACTATTTGAAATTTCGGATTGGGGTTTTAATTATCTAAAAGTATATACATTCAAAAAAATGTTTAATTTTCTTTATTTAAAAATATCAAAAATATACAAGGATATTGTATGATCCTTGGAGAGTCGTAAAAAAATCTGCGTATACGGTACCCACTGGCGTTTCTTCAAAAATCATCTGAAAAAAAACCAAAAAGATTATTAAATTAGATACTATAATCTAGTACTTGTCATAGCCGATTTTGAAAATATCGATTTTTGACAAAATGGCGGACGTTTGAACATAAATAGTGATTTTTGGGCCAAAAATTAGTTACTATTTTGCCTATAAAACAAAAACTGAGTAACGAAAAAAAAAATCCTATGGCAAGTACTAGATAATGGTGTATAGAATAACCACAAAAAACCCCAAGGCAATCGGTTCATTGGTATTCGAGAAATTTTGGGTACCGATTTGAAAAACGTGGTTTTGAGAAAAACGCGTTTGAAAATTTGGAAATGAATAAATCATGAAATTTGTCAACTTACATGGAATCATCGATACCAGGCCCATAGTGTAGGTCTTCTACGGTCGACGGAATGTTCATAGCTTCTAAATCCTCGACCTCGACCATCCAGGTGTATATCTCCCCTTAATGCAGGTTGTACATCTCTGATATGGATACTAAAAACATTGGATTTCCCGGCCTGCATCTGTCGAAAATAATTTGGGGAATGCAAAAAGAAAGTCTCATTGCATTTTGAAGTTGTAATCTTCAACGTCATTTTGAGGGTGTGATGGTTGCAGACAGGCCACAGCACACTAATTCCTATTTCAGTTGGTAGAAACACTTTTTCTCCCTTTACATTGAATACATTAATTTTGCCAGTGCGTAACAATAGCTATATCAAAGATTGAATTATTTATAGTCCATTTGAATGCGGCTGACAATTTGATTGCAATATAACCCAGTTAGATTAAAATCCGTTGGAGATTATTGCTTCAAAACATATTGCTCGAGTCTAGATTCACTCATGTGAGTTTTTCGAGTAAGACAAATTCCCGCGAACGTGCTCAACGTGACGTAGGACTCTTGTAGCTATTTGATATGGACATGAGTAAAATCATGTGGCGTGATATGTAACGTTTGGAATGCTGCATCATACCCATCCTTCCTCAACTGATACTCAAATGAAATAACGTTGAGAATATAATATGAAATCGTTTAGAAACATTTTCCACGAGATTTTCGCTTTATGTACAATACACATCCATAACACGAAATTCTATACAATAATCACGTAACATCGTTTATCCATCTTTCTGAACTCACAAAATCACTCGTTTTTTTTCTTCTTCAAGTTTCAAATTCCTCTTACACACACGAAAGTCGATTGAAAAAAAAAAAATTAATTTCTTCACATTATATTGGGCAGTATTAACAATCATTTTCTAATATCTTTGGCACTTTGAACAGCAAGTTTGTCCACGAGCGTGTAACAATCCAACTACCTGCATCCGTTTGAAACACGTAGTTAAGAACGTTTTTCTCAAACAAATACACGAGTACACGCACATATACGTACACATATAGATGTTCACATATGCGTATTTTTCTGTATATACGTATATACATATGTACGAACAGATATGAGTGCGTGTATAGTCCAGTAAGTGTTTGGATTGCTGTTGCTGATTGTCGAGAGAAAAACCACAAAAACTCCCTCGCTGTCTCTTAATATACTTTTTCTTTTAATTTTTCCATTTGAGCATCTTTCACAGTACATTGAGTCGCAATAATTAATATCTCAATGACGTTAAAAGGTATGTAAAATGACCATGGCTACAGAAATCATCATTCTTTTTTAAGCACCGTACTTCTATAAGTTGTAATGTCTTTTTTTTTTAACCGACAGTATCGCGCATCTTTTGCACGATTTTCGTTTATTTGCGATACGAAAAACATATTGAAAAAAAAAAAAATAACGCCGCCTTTTCCATATCGCGTCCGATCGATACAGATTGAAAGAGAACAGAGACGATTCTCGGGAAAAGAAAACAAAAAACGTTTTATAGAATTTAGGCTTTAACGGAGTGTGTTTGCGAGTTTAGAGCAGAACAAAGAAGGATAAAAATACAAAATGTGAGATTCGTTTGACGACGTGCTGAATTCTTTTCAACGTTATTAACTGTGTTAATACCCTGTTTCCCACCCCCCTAAAGACAAAAAAAAAAGGAAAAGCAAAACTTAGCTAGGGTTTGTGTACGTTTTCTGTCTCGACGCCTGTACCAGGATGAATTCTAACGTAATTTCTCAACTAGCTTCGTCGCTGGAGTTATACTGAGGGAGAGGATTCCCGCGTTCGAGCGGATGCTTTGGCGTGCCTGCAGAGGAAATGTTTTTCTTCGTCAAGCTGAGATCGAGACGCCGCTGGAAGATCCATCCACGGTATCAGCATTTACCTCATACGCAGTTGTATATTCTTGTCCATCTCTTAAGATTTTCTTCTCTCAATGACATTACCGTCAGAACATTCGTTCGCAATGAAACAAGTATACAATGATACGTGGCGTTTATTTTTCTCACAGGGCGATCAAGTCTTCAAGTCGGTCTTCATAATATTCTTCCAAGGTGACCAGCTGAAGACCCGCGTGAAGAAGATATGCGAGGGTTTCAGGGCGACGCTGTATCCTTGCCCGGAGGCACCAGCCGATCGTCGCGAAATGGCAATGGGCGTGATGACGCGTATCGAGGATCTGAACACGGTGCTCGGACAGACGCAGGATCATCGACATCGCGTACTCGTTGCGGCTGCCAAAAACATCAAGAACTGGTTCGTCAAAGTTCGCAAGATCAAGGCGATCTATCACACATTGAACTTGTTCAATTTGGACGTTACCCAAAAGTGTCTCATCGCCGAATGTTGGGTACCTGTGTTGGACATCGAGACTATACAGCTGGCTCTACGCCGTGGAACTGTAAGAACTAGCGTTTTTTTTTTACATATCTTAGGCCTCATTCGCACGAGAGTTAAAAAAGCGTTGCGTAAAAAGTCGACGTTGGCGCTTTTAAAACGTTCTCGACATGTTTGTGCACACGAACGCTTCAAAATCACTCTTGTCTCGTTTGTCGCTGCAGTAGGACGAGCAATGAATTCCGCTAAGTTACTAGCAATAGCGGTTTGTGTTGCAAGGCGAAAAAATAAACAAAAGGAATTTTGCATTCCCTGAATGACAAGCGATATTTGAAAGGACAATTCGTGACACTACGAAGATTTGAGGCAAAATCCTGATAAACTTCTTAACCCTCAATAGTCACACTGGGTCCACGGGACCCAAACGAATTATTTTGATGCCGTACAACTTTTTTTCCCAATAAAACATACATTTTTTTTATATGCGTAAGCGTTTCATGCTTTCCTTCTAAATCGCACGTGCGTTGGATGAAATAAATATACTTTTTGAAAAGTCCACAAAAACCGGTATGTCTATTTCAAAGTACATTGTTTCCAGATTATAAAACCATTTTTTTGTCAATAATTACAAGAGTTACAGCAATTTTTGTAAAAAGAGTCATTTTTCACGTTTTTTTTTGCATATTTGAAATTTAATTTTTGATTTGTAACCAATATCCTTGTATTAAACAAGGTTCAAATTATACCTCAGTATTTTTTTCATATCGCTCAATGCATTATTCCATTATATATAACAATTTTAAAACGCCTGGGTCCCATGGCCCCAGTATGACTATAACGTGATCCTAGTGTGACTACTAAGGGTTAACTATTTTCGAATGTCCATAAGCACACTCGACGAACTGTTGGAAATAGTGGTGCCTCGAAGAACACTTCAAAAAACCAACATGCGATTGGCGATACCATCTGTGCATACTTGCATACTGAATGCAGCGCCGACGCTTTTTTAGCTCTCGTCTGAACAGAAGCAAGAAGTGCCATATGATACATTCGACATAACGTCCACCGTCCAGCGCTTCAAGTCAAACACAGCACGATCAAAAAGCGTCGCGTTTTAAAGACGCTGACGTGTGAATAAATACTCGGGTCCCCATTTGTTTTATTTCATCGCTTTTTTAACGGACGTTGAGAAAGCTCTCATGCGAATGAGGCCTTAAGGGGAAAACCTCCTCCAGACAACAGGTTTTTAAATCATTTTTACAACACATTGAGAGCATTTATTGCAATGAATCAAATTACATAATAATATTTACGTTCAAATGAATACAAAAAAAATGTCATGAGTGAAAAAAAAACAAAATGGCGGCGCTAGAGATGCTCGAACTTCGCTGCTAGAGTTTGCGCCGTGGAACGCCCAGATCCTTGTAGTTAACTAAAATCAACGAAACAATTTTTTTTTCATTGGAGCAAGTGATTCCGCTTTGCATGAACATAAATTTAGCAAAAAAATGGAAAATTTGAGGACAAAAAGAAAAAATACACTTTTTTTTATAAACAAATCGTTAAAAACAATTTATACGAAATTTTAGGTTTGTGCAAAGGCCGATAATTTAAGGAATATCTGTAAAAAATTTCAAGTTGATTGGTTCAGTACTTTTTGAGTTACATTCCACGGCACGGAAAACAAACACGTTTCGAGAAAAACTCGATTGAAGTTTTTGTTCCTGAAAACTAGAGTTTAGAGTGATTTATAATTACCCAAGCTTAATCTGCGATGCCAGGGCTATAAAGCAAGCCTTCTTCTAGGAAATCACTAATATGGACTGCATTTTTCTCTTTTTGTGTGAACTGTTTTTGCGAAAACGAAAAATGACGGTTACACAGGCCGAATTTTTCTTTACAATCGTCGAAAGTGCCCCCTATTATTCAAAAAGTAAACTAGCAAACTTGTTTGGGTAAGAAATTAAAAGGTAGATACCGCAAAGGGCGCGCGCTCGTTTACCTACCCTCGGTATTTTTGGAGGGCATCACTTCGGTGACTTCCTAGGGACCTTTAGGTCTTTTCGTTGGGCTCCAAACTTGGGAAATATATTCTTTAGATACCAAATGAATTTTTAAAGCAATAACAAAAATTGATATCTGGAGGAGGTTCCCCCTTTAATCTCTTATTCGTTCCGGCAGCTTGTCGTCCCGTGAAACAGCCTTACAGAACGGAGAAATTTAGTTACAACTCAAAATAGTGTTTGAATACTTCGAGTTGAAATGTGCACTGTGATTCGTTGACTTTCAGGAACGCAGCGGCAGTTCTGTACCGCCGATTCTCAATCGCATGCAAACGTTCGAGGATCCGCCTACGTACAACCGTACGAATAAATTTACGAAGGGCTTTCAGACTCTGACAGACGCGTACGGCGTTGCTTCTTATCGGGAAATGAATCCGACACCGTACACGATCATAACTTTTCCATTTCTCTTCGCGGTCATGTTCGGTGACACGGGACACGGTTTGATAATCTTTCTCTTCGGTGCTTGGATGATACTCCGAGAAAAGCCCATAGCGGCGAAGAAATCGGACAACGAGATATGGAATATTTTCTTCGGCGGCCGTTACATAATCTTTCTCATGGGGCTATTCTCGATGTACACGGGTCTCATTTACAACGATGTCTTTTCGAAATCGTTGAACATATTTGGCTCCTATTGGTCGGTGAACAGCAATTGGAACGATCTACATAATTCTCAGCACCCTTTGCTCGATCCGAATACGACGTCTTACGCCGGCAATCCGTATCCGATCGGCCTGGATCCCGTGTGGCAATTGGCTGAGAACAAGATCATTTTCTTGAACTCGTACAAAATGAAGATATCCATCATTTTCGGGGTCGGTCACATGTTGTTCGGCGTCGTCGTCGGCCTCTGGAATCACATGAACTTCAAAAGACGCACGAGTATACTGTGCGAATTCATCCCACAAATATTGTTTCTCAGTTTCCTGTTTTTCTACATGGTCATACTCATGTTCGTCAAGTGGGTCAAGTTCTCGCCGAAAAGTATGGGTAAGTGAAACGGATGTATTTTATTGACTGTTCTTTACGCTGGTGCCACTTTACTATGGTTTCGGTGATTTTTGAGCAATTTTTGGGATTTTTATCCCGGCATTTCGCAGCTTCATCGATTAATCTGCCTATTCATAATCCAGAGTAAGGGAGAGGGGGTGGGGATCGGAAATTCGAATGATCAATATTCAGAAGGAGCGAAATTTCGAATTCAGTAATGACGAACGTTCTAATATAGATAGATCGATCGTATGATAGTCTGTAAAATAGTTAATCGAAATTGTGAATACAAAATCTCGATGTTGATTCATAGCGAAAACAAATATCAGATTTAACAAAATAATGAGAGATATAACATCGATTCGCCTGTATATATACACCAAACAATTTGAAACGCCAAATCGTCGAATTGTAAATATTACGACAGTTTACAATTTCGAATTCATTAAAGCAAAGGACCTAAAAGTTGATCAGCTAAAATAGCGGTGGGCCGAAATGGTGAACGGTCCGGATAGCGAAAACTTGGGATCGAGTAATACTACTTGCGCTTCAGAATGAAGATGGCAGATGGCGTTAGTGATCCGTCGGGTCAGGCAGCCAAGCCATGTTCGCCATTTAGGTATTCGCCATTTCGGACCATCGATCATTTACGTTTCTAAGATCTACACATTCGAAGTTTTTAGTCTCGATATATGGCTTTTTGCTATAGACGGTATTACAAATCAAGAGACACGGCAGCGACTTGACGCCAACTAATAAAAAAAAATCGATGCCACTGACCGACTGACGAACACGCCGCGAATCTTTATACAGTAAGATGGGCTTTAGCAGACGACGTTTTAACTTTGATTCGATATTACGCGAAAACGCGGCGACGAATCGAAAATTTAATGACATTTGACCAATGAAATATGATTTTTTTCTATCGATTTTGCTTGGGTCATTTTTCGATCCGTCTACTCAATCTTGAGATCTAATAATATTTGCCCAAATTTCCGAACAATTTTTTGGCCACGAAAATAATTCCACAGTCGTCGATTCGTTGATTTGTTGATATTAGATACTCACTTTTTTCTATTTCGGGGATATGAATGTTGTAGATTGTTCGAATCTGTATTTGCATGACTCAAACTGCAGCCTATCTGAATATATGTTCTCGAATAAATGAGTTCTCGAGTAAATAATCCTGTGGTGTAATAGTTATTCGATTTCGTCATCGGTAAAAGGATCAAATTTCGAATAATTTAACCTTCGTTATTTTGAGAGTTCATAATTCTGTCGTTGCGAAATCTTTGTCGTTCTATATTTGGTCATTTGAGATTTTAATCCCAACTCGGGAGAGGTACCATATAACGGATACTTTTGTTTGAAAATGAAGAACAATTTTAACAATTGCTAACACCTTCAAATATTACGATTTTATGATCTACACCGAAAAGAAAAGACCTTGATCTAAAACTCAAAAAAAATATATTGGCCGATTGGGGAAAAAATCTCGACTATCTATGGAAAACAAGATCCTCCTATACAAAGTGGTACTCAAACCAGTGTGGACTTATGGTATCCAACTTTGGGGAACGGCCAGCAAGTCCAATGTGGATATACTTCAGAGATTCCAATCTAAAGCTCTAAGAACAATTGCCAATGCCCCTTGGTATTTCAATAATAAAACGATACACAATGATCTACGAGTGACATTTACAAAAAACGACATGCAAGGATTTAGCAAACGATACGTGGAGAGGCTCCAAAACCATCCCAAACACACTAGTTCGTAACAAACGCTAGGTAGAATGTCACTGGACATTCTATCTACAATGGGCAAAACAATCTGATAAGTGACAACTGAACTATTGAATGTTCTCATACGGAACACATTATAGTACAAACCCAAGCCCGGAAAAAAATGATCTACATGTCATATACGACAAGATTCTAATTATTCTTTTACACATTACACTTCAATATTTTGGGTTATATCATGTTTTACGAAAAACTAAATAATTCGCGGTTTTAAAAAGGTTGCCTATCATCGGATATCCGATATAAGGGCCCAAAGGCCATTTTCCTTATTTCTGATATTAGGGGACTCTTTTTATACAAAATAAAACAAAACGTTCATTATTTTGACTTTTTAATTATTATCAAACAAACTTTGATTAGGTAGGAACATTTTGGCACAAGCGGCTATCCGATATTAGGCTCGATTAAGTATCCGATATTAAAATTTGCCATGGCTGAATGTAAACAGCAATATTTTTGTACATATTGATATTTTGCGAACATTATGTCTTTATTAAGCAAAATAAATGCTATTGTACAGAAAAAATAACAAAAACAAATTATTTGGACTTACCTGAATGAAAACAACACTTTTTAACACAACAAATATTTTTTCACGTCGGCGAAAAGTAACATCAGTTCACTGATGTGCCATTTTCGTTGCTAGGCAACCTTAAGTTTTGCAGCGACGACATCTTAAGGCTAGTTATTAGTGTATAAAATAAAAACAGATGTCGCTATAGGAAAAACACGAGATAGTCCACTATACGATATTAAACAACTATCCGATATATGGCGCTTCCCTATAAATACCCCGTTGACATTAACATTTAAGTATTTCGTATGACTGAGCCGTTTTTTTTCAATGATGGCTTCCTTTATAAGGAATCAACAGCAATACGAATGACAGTTTCACACATAAGATCAGCTATGCCCGTTACTGAAATTACTCAGCCAATACACACGCTCACAATGATGTCAGTGTCGAAATTGAAGAATTGCGCAAGAAGTTACTTTTCTAAAATAAGCTTTATAAAAAGAATATGTAACATAAATGTTATTCCTTTGCAGACGTCGCTTACGGTCCTTACTGCGCTCCATCGATTCTTGTAACCTTCATCAACATGGTACTGATGAACGATTCGAAAGCTCTGCCCGGTTGTCACGAGTGGATGTTCGCCGGTCAGGGCGTCATACAGAGGATACTTCTCTTCCTTGCCCTTATCTGCATACCGTGGATGTTGCTCGGTAAACCGATTATGATAATGCGCGATCGGCGAAGACGTCACGTTCAGGTAATTACTTGAAAAATACAACTTTTTATCTTATTGATTCTACGTCGAGAACTTCGAAGGAATAATCGATGGAAACGGTCATTATTTTCGTAATTAATTCGATAATACACATGTTGAGGGATCATTACAGTTTAACGGGTAAAAAAATAGATGATTTTCGCGGTTTTTTCTTCGATGGCTAAGATCCGCTAAGCAGTCTTTTTTTTTAATGTCAAATCAAAGCACTTGTGAAAAAAGAAAAACAGAAAATTGAATTCTGAAACGTTTGTTTTTATTTTTCGTACATTTTTTTAAACGGTTGAGAACGTCTTGGAAAAAATGTGAAACAAAATTTATAAAAAGATTATTAATCAGTATGAAAGCCGCTATCGCGCTATGAAGGTTTTTTAAAAATCAAAATTGACAAAATGATTGAATTTAGACTATTTTTTCGACAGATTTTCGTTAAAAAAATATGAAGATTAAAAAAAGCTTCCATAGCAAGATAAAGAATGGTGTGAAGAATGTCGTGTCAAAATTTGAGATGGATAGCTTGAAATCTCTTCGAGAGTGTAAACCGTTTTAAAAAACGACATTTCGAGAAAAACGCGTCCATCCGCGTCAGTTTTCGCGCCGCTGGTCGAATCCGTTTTTCTGAGAAAGGCTATTGGAACCGAAATAATTCGAATTTCGCCCCAAAAATTGAACAGCATGTTTATAACCGTTTATACTATCGGATAATGCAAAAAAATCGATTTTTTTGAAAATTTCATTGCGATCCCTTAAGATTAGAATGCGATCACTCGATTGCTTCTCCAGTTGCAGATTCGAATTTATGATTTTCTGCGTACACATATATCAGTCTCACATGAACTTGTTAAGAAGCTACATCTACCTAAGGCCCGAAAAAAATGGCGAAATTCCGATTTTTTTTCTGAGAAAGGATTGATAACAATGAAACGCAGTTTTTTAACACAAAGGTACATATATTGCGAACCTTAAAAAAAATCACCAACAAAATACAGAAAAACATGGCCGTCGGCAGATGATGACTATTTTCTAGCGACGTTTGGCGGTGGACACTCTCCAGCTTAAACGGTCCATCCGAAATCTAAAAACCAAACGGGTTATTGAAGTTGAAAATAAATACCACTCATTGACGATCGTCGATCTTTTAAATAATTTTTTTTTGAACAAAGTGGCGACGAATTTAAACTCGAGCATACAAAATCTATGAAAAAAGTCGTCATTTTCACGTAACTATTAAAAAATAAAGATTGATTTAAAAAAAGTGAGATCGACAACAACCTTTAAATGTTTCTCATCGTATCTCCCGTAAGTTTGGAAACAATCCATCAAGTGGTTCTCGATATATCATGTCCACCGACTTTGAAAACATTCTCATTTAATTTTAGGAATATTTCAATGATATTTTCGGGGAATGTATATTCCAAAGTATTTTCGGAAAATGCCATTTTCGACGCATCTAGGTAGATGTAACCCCTTAACAAACGTTCGACAAAAAAAGCAACATATCCGACAAATCTCAGATTATTCCCAAATCGTTATTTTGGTTCTTCTTCCAGTTGAACAATCACGGCACGGAGAACGGTGACGTCGAGGGTGGTCCAGGTGCTCTTCAGCAAAACACGGAAATGGTCATGCCTCCCAAGGAAACCGAAATCGAGATGAGCGAAGTTTTTATCTATCAGGCAATTCACACGATCGAATATGTATTGGGAAGTGTTTCCCACACGGCCTCTTACCTCCGTCTTTGGGCCTTGTCACTTGCTCACGCGCGTATGTTTTTCTTTCACGTTATTATTCTTCGATGTTTTTACATCCTGTGGAAGATCCGTTTTCCAGGGTAAACACGCCATGGAATAAAATTGTGCTTTACTTGTACCAGAGCTCTCCGAGGTACTGTGGAACATGGTCATGCGAAATGGTTTGTCTTCCGAGGGTTGGACGGGCGGTATCTTTCTCTGGGCGATATTCGCTTTCTGGGCCGTTCTTACCGTGGGAATTCTCGTTCTCATGGAAGGGCTTTCGGCTTTTCTGCATACGCTGCGTCTCCACTGGTAAGGAAAAAGAAAAAAAAACGATGTTGATCGACTTAACAGATCGTCATTGGTTCGAAGCGATTCGTGAATAATTGTGGCCACCTGATGTACGCCACTCAATTCTTTTTTTCGTAGGGTGGAGTTCCAAAGCAAATTTTACGGTGGCCTTGGATACTCATTTACTCCTTTCTCCTTCGAGATCATCCTGGAATCGGCTCAGGCAACGCCCGAGGATTAAGAGGACCGCGAACTGCAGCGCGTACTTCGTGAACACTTATCGAGTGAATAGGATGTTAAATTAGCCTCTAGGCTAACGATAAGCATAAAGAAAATTCGTGAGCTTTTCTCTACGTGGATGCGGCGTGTCTTTTGTCTCCTCGAATTTCAATTGGCCCGCTGAATCTTGTGCTCTTCGAGGTACAAGATTCTTATTTTGCCGGACGGTGAGATCTTTCGTCCGTTGCAGAGCGACAAAACGATAACGTGTTGCGCGTCGTTTCTTCGAATCGACAGGTGCTTTTGTTTTACTCGTGTCATTCCGGATATTCGATTTCGAAAGTATTGATTTAGTCTTGAAAGGTAATAGAAGTCAAAACTCTCTATTAAATGTAATAGCTGCGTGTATTTTGTTTGTCCGTTTGTTATCCTTGACGAAAGAGACAGAGATAGAGAGAGATTGAAACAAAAATTATGATAAAAAATTCCGTTTTTGGTGTATATCGTCCATTCAAGTAGCCGCGTTATAACTAAAACTGTAGGCCTTTCGAATCCTTCGAGAGAAAGAATATGTAGTGGAATTCCTTGCTTCGATGAATAATGGAGAACCCGCTTAGTGACTGTTATCTTGTTATCGTCACAAACAAATATTTCCCATAAAATAACTTTAATCCGCTTGCCTACGGGGCATTTCTATTGTAAGGCATCGCATTAAACAAACAAACAAAAACGTGAATTCAAATATATCAGTTTTTAGAATCGGCGGGGTTCTTCACTCAATCGCTATGGATCTGATGTTGGAGTAATAAAGCTACTATAAATGTTTAGACAATATATCAAGGCTGGGTGTGTATATATATGTCTGTAATGAAACTGCATGGCACTGCGTACTACTACGATATCCACTTATTATACGATGAACACTAATGTTGGCATTAACGTAAGAAGGAAAAAAGTAGAACGGCGATCGGGGAAAGTTGGTCTTAATAAGTTTTATATAATCAACCCTGTCTACGCTGCTGGAAAAACTTGAACTTTATGCTTTTTGGACTAAGGATAAACGCAACTTTCTGGGCTCTGAATACTTCTATTTTGGTCAAATTCATTTGAATTATTGCTTCATCTATCTTCACTGTTATATACTTAGATCGTCGACAGTTGTACCATGAAATCTAAAGAAGAGCATAAATTCGCCATATTGCAAGTAATATGTTTCGTTTTTTTTCCCCAAATATTTAGCATTCGCGTAGAGAATTTGGTTGTCTTAAGGGACTGTTACTACCCATTTTCGAACTTTTCTTTGGAATTTTTTTTTAAGTAATCAAAACAATACACGATCAAAAGAACTTTTCGGCTTTATTAGGTATATATTGAAGTATGTAAAAAAATTATTCGTCAAAGGAATACGAAATGGTGGTGCACGAGTCGCTATAGCACTACTGGTTTTCAGGCAACCCTCTCCGCGACACGCAATAGAACTCACAAATTTAACCCTGGAACTGAAAGTGCAATATTTTCGTTAATTATATTAGTTTTAGCAGTCAAGTACGGGGGAAATGAAAAAATAAAGACCAGTTTGAAAAAAAACTTGGTTTTATCGACCATTTTCATATAAAAAGTGAAATATTCTTTGCAATTTTCAATTAATCGAAGAAAGCGCTCGTACTTCACTGTTAAAGTAATCTAAGGAGCTACAATTCAAATTTCAAGTCGATTGGACGAAAATTGTTCGACTTCTGCTGCGTGTCGATTTAAAAAAGATGGTTTTGAGAAAAACTTTTGAAATCAACGGTTTTAGAGACGCGGCAGCGGATGAAATCTTTTTCCCGTAATCCAATGCCACCTATTGGTAAAAAATACAACTATTTTTAGTCGCTAACTTCTTCCCCAAAGATGGCATCGTCGAAGACATTTTTCAGCGCTCGGTGACCCCTCAAAAATAGCTCGAAAACCACTTAAAAACTCTTTTCTTCATCTATAAAAGAATCTGCATCATATCTTTGAAGGTTCAAAGGATTTTTTAAAAGTGTTTCCAAAAAAAACGCTTTGAAAATTTTACAGTGGTGCCCTTAATACGAATTAACGATAGATGCAGTTCAATTTCAAATATCACAGGCCATTCGTTCGGTAAAAATCCTGCGACGATGTTTTTTCCTTTGCGGTACAATTCGAACGAGATACACTTCGAAGTTTTAATGTCGACGAGCCAGGGGGGGGGCGGTGTTCTGTATTTTTTACGGCCTAAATTCTTTAAGAAACATTGAACCTTGACTATTGATTTCGTGCTCATGGCGCTTTAATGACAATGACCGTCGTTAACGATTAATGACACATTGTCTGGAGAATTGTGAGGTTATGTTGTACCTTGTCGGTTATACTCGTGGGATATTTCCTTTCCATTTGGCATACGGCTATTAAAACCCGGGGACGATTGCACGGGGGGCTGAAAGCCAACAAAAGTGTAAAAATTGAAAGCAAGAGTGGACGCGTTCGTGTACATTGACATAAGCGCGTCCATCCGCGCGTTGTATCTCTCGCCCCCTCTCGTGACAGCTTTATCAGATACCGAGTTCTCTCCCATCCCTTGTTCGGGATAAGAGCAGATCGTCTCGTTATATACAGTGTTACCCGTCCTTGACTCCCACTTCCATCGAGCTCGGTCGGTTAGTCGTTCGTCCGCGTCAGTCCATCGCTATCCGCGAAACCGTCGACATCGTCGTTACAGTCCTATCTCGCAGCTCTACTCCCGCAATTTTTGCGCCTCTCGTATAATACTCGACGTCAACGATGGCTGGAAAACACCGAGTTTGCATAGTTGGATCGGGAAATTGGTGAGATCATTGAACGAAATATATCGTCTATTTTTCCACTCGCAATCAAATCCATACAAACACAAATCCACTTCGTATCTTATTCGTATCAAATGTGGCGTGGATCGTCTCGTAATCTGGAGAAAAAAAAACGAACTACACGAAGCGCAGCCGGGAACGAAGGAAATTTTTGGCTTTCCGTAAAAACGTGGAAATGTCCTAATCATAGATCGAACGAGAAATGAAGTTTAAATTGAACTAATTACGGAGGATCGCAAGTTATGTGTTTGTGTAATTTTTTCCTGTCGTTACTTCTAACGAGTGGTATATTTTTATCGCTCGAGTGAGCTTTGCGCAGACTGTTCACTTCAAAGATACGATATGACACGAAAAAACGATAGACACGCGAGCTTTGTAAAGCTCGTACATATACATATATTGCAGATACGTGACGCCTACGCCATGGAATATTTGACGATTCTTCGTCGATTCTTTAATATTTTTTCGTCTATTTCCTACCATAAGCCCGTGTCGCAATGTTTGTTATCTCATATTCACGTGGCTCAGCGTAACATCTCTTTCCCCCTCTTTGTCTCACATTCCCCCTCCAAAAAGCCGTTCGAGACCTCCGTGCGGACGACTTTTTTTCAATTTTTGATCCTTGAACTTTTCTTTCGCTATTCTTGAATACTTTTTTTGTCACACATAGTCATACACACACGCACCACACACACATACACACACACACGCACCACACACACACACACACTCACATTTATATATGTGTGTGTGCACGTATATATATATATATATATATATATATATATATATATATATATATATCCAGTCGTTCGATATTTTACTTTACTGGGAATCTGGTCATGTTTTTTTTTCTATTACGCGTGATCCGATGCATATGCGTTCACCGAATGAGCGTCGATGTATAGAAAAAAATATATAACTTTCTCTGTTTTCCATAATCAACGCGGGTGACTTATTCTTTGTTTTTTTTTCTCTTTTTTATGTAATGATGTTTCTCGCGACTGTTCATGCGGAATACATTAAGGGGTTAGGCTACTGTGACGACCTTAAAATTAGGGTCATTTTAAATAATTAATTTCGAAGGAATAAGTAAGATGATTGAAAAATCGTTTGGACATATATTTGTACGTACGTTAACAATATTGTGTACCAAGTTTCGTTTATAAACATAAATAATTAAGGAAGTTATAAATAATCTCGTGAAGGACCTTTGAAGGCGAGGGACTCAACGGTGTACTTGATTTTGGCCACCCGGTTGGTCTGAAACAGAAAAAACGAGTTTTGTCTTAAAATAGATAATAATGGCTAAGACTTGACCGAGCTTTTTATTGGTATCGTGTTTCAATCTTGGAAAAAAAAAATGTTTGAATATTTTTTCGATTTTTCGAGGTGAAGTTACATTATTATTGTTAATAACTGATGCAAGAAGGTTAAGAAGAAAAATGTCACGAATGTTTTCGAAAAAAGGAGTTCTCACGCTGTGCCGGTTTACACACGGTGCACTCACGATCAATCAGCGATGGCAGGTCCACGTTTATAACCGTCTATACCATTGGATAATGCAGACAAAAATTGATTTTTCTGAAAATTTTACACTTCAATTTTACACCCCATGATCTCTCAAGGGGTCTTCTCAATTTAGACGCTAAAAAAGGCTATTTTCATGAATTTTTTTGATAGGTTTATAGTATAGATATTGATATAAAAGTTGTTACACTCACTAAATACACTTTCGAAATACATATAAAGAAAAATGTATGTATTTATGTAACCAAAACAATTTTTAAACGCGTTTTTCTCGAAATAACGTTTTTCGACGGCTTGTTGATAAAATCTTCGAAACTACGGAACCGATCCTTATGAAATTATAACCACATATTCTTCACAACTATATCTATAGCGCTTATCAAGGATTTAAAAAATTTTGATATTTACTATTTTTTTCGAAACACGGTGAAAAAATACATGTTTTTTTTGTTTTTTTTTTTAATATATCCGCCATTTTGTTATTTTTGCATCTATAAAAAATCGTATGATATACGTTATAGCCATTAGATACTGAATCTAAATTCGTTTGATTTTTTTTGTTTCGGATGATCCATCTCTGAGATCTCAACAGCGCAGACCTACAACTTTTTTAGGACATCTCTTTAACTACCATTTTCGTTTATAAATAGGGACTTAAGTAATACATCATTTTTTAAAAAGTATTTCGAAAGTGTTACAACTTTTATATCAATATCTATAATATAAACCTATCAAAAATAGCCTTTTTTTAGCGTCTAAAGTGAGAAGAACCCTTAAGAAGAAAAACGTCGGTCAAGACTAAAATACTATTACATTGAATAAGTGTACCAAATTTCAACACGTTCATTAGATGACGAGAAATCGTGTACACCGTTTTGATAAGCATGGTATCGAGAAAAACGCGTTCAAAGTTTTACTAGCAGTTCTATCGTTGTAATTATAATACGAAAAATGAGCGTAACATTTTTTGTTGTTATTTTCTCATTTATTGGGTTATATATGATGATATGGAGTCCGGGGAAGCAGAAATTCACCGCTCCATAAAAAGTTATGGGGTTTTGAAGTTCGCGGAACTACCTGATAAAATAAGGCACTTTTGAACATTTCGACGTCTATATTGGGGTGGAGGGTGGGGGGATTTATAAAAGAAGCCTTCCTGAATACAAACAAACCCAACCCCCTCCGGCGTGAGGGTTTTAATACAGGAGTTTGTTTGGGTTTTGTTTGGGTAATAAATGAGAAAATAGGAACAAAAAAATGTTAGGTTCATTTTTCGGAAAAGTCACTTATCTAAAGAATTACCAAAATATCAAATTTATAGCTCTTGTAGTTATTTCGAAAGACAAAAAAATATCCTCCGTTATTTTTTTTTCTTTCTATAATGTGTTGACGACAAATAATTTTATAAAATTGGGCGAAAATGACAGAATTTCCAACTGATTTTGGGTGTATTTCATATAGGGGATCGGGCATCCAACCCTGGTAGATAATTAACGCGACATACAAAATTCCACCGATCATAAAGAGACATATTAGCATCCAATCATAGCGAATATTTATTCACGAAACGCAAAGTCATCGGGCCAAAGTTTCATTGATTAATTTTTTTGCCACACTCGCACAGCAATATTGTTATCTAGGCAATCCGAGTTGGTATTTTTTCACATTCCTTTGTGCCGTGTTATTTTTGTGCCGTCCGCGATGTTTTTCCAGTCCGTTAACAGATTGGAGAAATCGCGATAAGACGCAACGTCATATACGAGTACAAAGCTTGATAAAAAATTATGTCCCGTGTGCGTTTGTATTTATTTTGTTTGCCGTGAAATTTCAGGGGTTCCGCCATCGCCAAAATCGTAGGAGCAAATGCCAAAAAACTGGAGAATTTTGACGATCGCGTGACCATGTACGTGTACGAGGAGATGATCGAGGGAAAAAAATTGACAGAAATTATAAACGAGACGCACGAGAACGTTAAGTATCTGCCAGGACACAGACTGCCTGAGAACGTGGTGAGTTATATTTCGAGAAGTCTCGGAGGCATCGAGAAAAATTGGAAACAAAAGTAACGAAAATCGTAGCGTAAAAATAGAACACGAGCATGTGTGTAAATATATACATACTCGTGTGCACTGGCACTCTAGAGGCACACACATTTTGAGTTCTATTCTTTTTCCTTTTTTTTCACCATCCAATCGTCTTCTTTGAAGAAAAAAAATTGTCGCCGAAGCTGCGAGCGGTCAAAAAATATTTAGAGGTCGCTCAAGCCTCCCAAAAGTTCACATTTTCATGAAAAAATCGATTTTTTTCGAATTTCGAATCGAATCGAATTTATTATGATAATTTGTAACAAACGCCAATTAGACGATATGTGTTATTATGTATTATTATATTATAGCGTCGCTCGTCATAGAGTAAAGCTACGATTGGTCCGCAGTTTGACTAACGAGACCAACTGTAGGACGCATTAATATGCGCGGAAAACAGCTGCCATTTCAGTTTGACGAATAAAGCGGCAGTATTACGATATCTGTGGCCCCTAATTCTGACCACGCAGTCTTCATATTTGACCCAAAATAAGACTTTTTTCAAGAGTGGTAAAAATCGAAATTCGACCCTTAAGGGGGTGAAACGGAGGTTTCAAAGTTTATACGAGACAACATATTTTTTGGTCAGATTTGCTCGAAACTCGGTATAAATACACTCCAATACAAATAATTACACATGTATTTGTTTGGTATATTTATGCCAACTGAAAAAAACACAGTTAAGGGGCTAAAAAAGTACTACTTGACTGTCTACACGCACCAAACACAGAGGAAAACATCTAGTGTTCTATATCAAATCAATTTAGTAAGTTTCAAGTAAATCTGGTACAAAAATATGTTTTCTCTTATCAACGTTAACACTCCCGTTCAACCCCCTTAAAGGTTAAACTTCATAAATTGTTGAAATACATGTTTAATTATTTGTATTTTAGTGTATTTATGCCAAGTTTCAAGTAAATCTGACAAAAAAATATGTTGTCTCATACAAACTTTTACCCTCCCGTTTAACTCTCTTAAGGGTACACTTTTAGGAAATGCAGAAATACGTGTTCAATTATTTGTATTGTAGAGTATTTACACCAAGTTTCAAGCAAATCTGTCAAAAAAAATATGATGTCCCATACAAACCTTAAAACCCCTGTATCAACCCCTTAAGGATCGAATTTCGATTTTTACCACTCCTCAAAAAAGTCTTATTTTGGGTCACATATGATGGCTGCGTGGTCAGAATTAGGGGCCACAGATACCGTAATATCCCCATGTTTAACAACGTTCCAAGCTCCCGTTTATCCCATTACAAATCGTGTTTCAATGAACTACCTAACTCTTTAAAAATTACTTGTTTTCTAGAATGTTTACGCCGAATTCTAAAGAAATCTACCCAAAAAATACTCCGCCTGATTAAAAATTTAAAACCTCTGTTTCACCCCCTTAAAAGCCGAATTTCGATTTTTTGTATTCTTGAAAAAGGTCTTATTTTGGGCCAAATATAAAGACTGCATGGCCAAAACTTGGGGCCACAGATATCGTAATATCCCCAATAAAGCGACGTATAATTTTGTTTACGGACAAAAGCCTTAAAGAATTATTTTATGAGAATAAAGATTATAATTCTTGGGTTAGAAGTGTAATAAATTTGAAAAATCTGTTTCTAGAGAAAAAAAAAAGCATCACGGTAATTCTGTAGGTACACGTATGAACCAAAAGTTTCGATCGAAGCGTATAGTAACATCCAATGCCTGTACGATGCTGTTGGTTGTAAATTTTTAACGGAGCTTGTACCCTCTATATGTCCCACACATTTGCACCTCATGCATAGATAGGTCTCATACTCGTATAGAGAGCGGCGCTGTAATCGTGACAACAGCGCGATTTTTCTGCAGTCATAGCGTTGAGCTTCCTACGATCCGTCTTTCGCGAAATATTTTATATAAATAAAAAAAGCATGAAAGTGTCAACCCAAATGCGATACAAAGGAAAGTTTACAAGAAAAAAGGCGCTTGCTAAAAGACTGAAAACTGTGGCAGCCATGTGTCAAGCAAATCCGGCTAATCGCGATGAGAATAACCATAACCTCAACGATCAGCAAACAAAATTCGCTGTCGAAGGACGTCGAATCGTGGATTTACAACATCTTGCCGACAGTTTAAATTGTATTCGCTGTAACAAACACAATGCATGCATAAATTGAACAAAGTAAATTTGTTTGCAGAATAAATTTATTTCACATCCGTCTCAGAATTACTAAGGCTCGGGGAAAAAAACACGCTTCGAGTTCCCAGACCGCGCGCCGGTCAGCGGGCTGCAGCGTACATTGTTGCCATTCCGTTACAGATGGTTGGGCCCGAGTTCGGTGTGAAATAAAATTACCACTTTTCATGAGTTGATATCTCCGAAAGTAAACTGTCAAAGTTTGTCATTTTTTTTAAAATCAATCGCACAATAGATTCGTTTAGAAGAGTTACGTGTTAGGTATAGGGATCGCGTACAAAAATGCCCATATTCAATTGCAATTATCTCGTGAACTAAACGGTGAATCGAATTGAATTTTTGGGCATCAGTCCATGAAGATCATATCTACACCATACTTAAAGTTCAGCCAATTCCTAAGATTTTACCAAAACTACAGAACTATCTTAATTGTTTTGAAAATTTTGCAAAGCGTCACATTTACGAGTGAGAAGAGTACAAAAAAAATTGGCGAAAATTGGTAATTTCGAAGGTCTTAAGCGACCACTAAATATTCATTGGCCGGCAAGTGCTTTCGCGAGGTTAGTTTTGAAATTATAGAGCGTAAAATTCATGGGTAAAACGTGGACGAAAAAAAATCGATTTTTGAATTAAAATTCGAATTTTTGGGCGGCTTGAGCGACCTTTAAATATTTTTCGACCGCTCGAAGCTTTTGCGACAATTTTTTTCCGTTAAAGAAGATAACTGGATAGTGAGAAAAAGAAAAAAAAAATAGAGCTCAAATTTGTGCCACCCTACGCACATGGATAGTCGGTAACGTGTGGGTGTATTCACCGATTCACAAATTACGAAATTTTTTCAAATAAATCAAACAAATTTTGAGAGATAATCTTTCTTGCACTTTTGTTGTATTCGAAAAAAAAGAAAGTTTAATCGAAAAAGTCTCGTCGAGTAGATGTTTATTTCTCAAGAGGAAAAGTCCATTCTGAGCCTGAGGATTCCAAGAGATTACAACCATATGATATTATTTATTACTGATATCAAAATGTACTAAATCCTCAGGATATGTTTTATCTTCTGTGGAAACCGTCGTTGAAAGTGAATTTATCCGAGAAAAGGGGAAATCAATTGTTTCAATTGCATATTGCATCAGAATTGATTTTTCAATTTTTACATTATCATTTAAATTCGTCTTATTCTTGGGAAATTTGCTCAAATATGATCATTACTTAAGGGGGGAGATACGTTTAGGCGAGAAAGAAATGCTGTTTCTCTGGAAGATTATTCTTTCATTAACATTTATACGCAGAATACGAACCAAGAAAAAGTGAGAAATGTTGAAAATTGATGGAATAGTACGCGTTGAAACAAAAAGATTGAATTTTTTGCAATAAAAAAATTATTTTCGTTTAACTTTCAAAAAGATTGAGGGTTATGTTTCAGACAATGAGATTAGAAACGTTTATACCAAATTTCATTAGAATCGGTCGATTAGTTCTTTAGCTATACGTCACGCCGTTTGAAAATGCAGTGTAGAAGAACATGCCATACCTCTTCTATTTTTAAAGAATAAAACAGAAAATATCATGTAACAGACAAAAGTAGTAATAAAACATACCCTAAGTGTCAAAAATCATGAAGAAATCTGTCCTTTAAAAAAAATCATGAAAATCAGCATATTTTTTTGGGGCCGGGTTGAAATTCCGAACTTTGAATGCTCCGACGGTTTAAAATTCCGAATTTTAATATTCCGAAATTTAAGATGGGGCCGGGTCGAAAGTCCGAACTTCAAATGGTCAGAACACTCTAAACTTCGAAGGAATTTTTACACGAAAGACCAAAACTCCGATAATCTCAACACCGTTAAAATAATTCGGCTATGGAAGTTTTAAAAGTTTCAAAATTTTCATAAATCGATGAATTATTTCACGAATTTTTTTATTATTAAGGAGTGATTTTCCGTCAATTTTGAAATTTGTCTAGACAACGTTATACGTTCTACATCATTTACAGTCAACTGTGTAGACTTTCGCTGGCATGATCTTGACATGAGGGTCGGGTTGAAATTCCGAACTTTGAATGCGCCGACGGTTTAAAATTCTTATTTTTAATGTTCCGAAATTACAAGGTTCGGCAAGATTATGCCAGCGAAAGTCTACACAGTTGACTGTAAATTATGTAGAAGGTATAACATTGTCTAGACAAATTTCAAAATTGACGTACAATCACTTCTTAATAAAAAAAAATTCTTGAAATCATTCGTCGATTTATTGAAAGTGTTAAAACTTAAAACTTCCATAGCCGAATTATTTTGACGGTGTTCAGATTTTCGGAGTTTTGGTCTTTCGTGTAAAATTCTTTCGGAGTTTTGATCTTCCGGGGTAGTATATTTTCGGAGTTTTTAGCGTTCTGATCATTCAAAGTTCAGAATTTCAACGCGGCTCCATTTTTTCCTGCAGGTATCTCCCCCCTTAAAACTTGATAATCCGGTGGGACGACTTTTTTATTCGTGCCGTTTTTTTACATTCATATTACCAGTCGCTCCCTGTTATACCAAAGTTCACATTTTGATCGTGTATCAAAGTTCGCTTTGATCGCAATTGTCGGTTACTCGTCGACTTTTTCTCTCCGATAAAGTCCGGAGAACGAATTTCACGCTTCTTTTCGGAATTTTCCCAATAAAGGAATTCGCCAAACGAATTATCCCATCGAATGAAATATTACATAGCGGTTTTTCGAATTGATCATTCACGTGTGGCAGAACATAAAAATGGCCCTAGTCATTCGTTCATAGTCTAAGATGAAAAATATAAAAAAGTAATAAATAAATAAGACCTTAAAATATTGTGCCTCAGTATCAATCTAAAGCAATAGTATAAACCCTCACATGAGTGCCTCGAGGTCGCTAGTACGGGTGTTCATATTGATTTTATACAGCATGACGCTTTTCTATCTTGTCTTGAGAATTGCAGGTTGCGGCTGTTCGAATTACTCATGCAGTCGATACGTGTATGAAGCACGATCTGCACGCGATAAAAAAAGGATCAGCTGTTCACTGATCAATGTCCATTTATTCGAAAGTAATTGAACAAAAAGCCCACGTTTCATTGTTGAGACCTTTTGTTTCGTTCCTTACCCTGATTACTTCGCTCCAACGCTATACCTCCTACCATGACAGGCTGACGTGAATTGTAAACGTAGCTGTATCTGCAACGCGCTCTCTACTCGACGCAAGGTCGTGGCAATAAAGATTGCGGAAGGCCCACGAATTGCATCGTTCAAACGCGGGGAAAGATCCGCCTCCCACGTACCACGCTGTTTATCCAGAGAACAAGTGGATGAAAAACATTTGTTAATCCATAAGTTCATAATGGATATTTATTTTGAATTTTGATTCGCGCCGAGTTATTTTCGCGTCACGTAAAATATCAAAATTAGGTTATTCTTTAGATAAGTGATTTTTCCGAAAAATGAGCCTAGAATAGATTTTTCGCAAAAAATCATTAAAAATAATTTCGAATTTTTCAACAAACCCTATCAAACTCAATATAGGCGTCGAAATGTTCAAAAATGCCCTATTTTATCACGTGTTTCCGCGAACTTCAAAACCCCATAACTTTTTATGGGGGGGTGAATTTCAGCTTCCCCTGACTAAATATCATCATTAACCAAATATCATGAATAACCCAATAAGTGAGAGAATAGCAAAAGATTAATTTTAGGCTCATTTTTCGGAAAAGTCACTTATCTAAAGAATTAACAAAGCATTCTACATAGAGGCTGTGCGTTACAGTGCTTATGGATTAAATCCACGATGATATTGCGTTTAGTTGATACCTTATCGTTCGATTGCAGGTGGCCGTACCGGACGTGGTAGATGCGGCGAGAGACGCCGATATTCTCATATTCGTTGTGCCACATCAATTCATACGTCGGTTATGCAAATCTCTGCTGGGTAACATAAAACCAACTGCAGTCGGTCTGTCGCTCATCAAGGGCTTCGACAAGAAAGACGGGGGTGGTATAGAGCTCATATCTCACATTATCACGGAACAACTGAAAATCCCAGTTTCCGTACTGATGGGTGCCAATCTCGCGTCCGAGGTTGCCGATGAGATGTTTTGCGAGACTACTATAGGTATACTGATGTTCGGCCTTTACGTACATCCGGTCACGCTTGCCACATGCCAAAATAGAATTCCTTGGTTATTGGATTGTTCGAGCGTAGGGGCAAGATGAGAACGCTAAGGTCATGTTCAAATATCAACTTTAGTTCAACTTTAATTATTCTTTTTAACTAATCAAAATTTATTAATCTTTTAATTTTAAAAACAACTATCAGTTTCATTTTACCCCATATGGGGCAAGATGAAACAGCGCGGGAGCATAATGGGACTAGAATTATTGGTATCTTTCGCATATAAAAATGGTTTCATTCTCAATACCAGCAATTTGATGAGCCAATCGTCTGAGTCCTGTAGTATTTAGTTCGAATAATCTTGCTTCCTTATCTTTCACATCATTCGTTAGTTCTTCCTCTGCTGGAAACCTCTGGTTAAAGGGGAACCAAAGGCCCTACTAATTTATTTTCACCCTTTTTCATAACTTGAATACGTCTCTCTAACGTAGATACTGGTACGTTGTAAAATATTGCGGCTTTGCGACAGCTTCTATGTATCTTGCCCCGTTAGACGATTAAGCGATCATCACAGTGTAACGGGTCAAAAAATAGTTGATTTTCGCGATTTTTTTTTCGATGGTTAAAATACGCTAATCAGTATGGTTTTTTATGTCAAATCAGAGCACTCATGGAGAACAGAAAATTAACTTTTAAACGTTTATTTTCATTTTTTACATTTTATCTAACGGTTGCAAATGTCCTAGAAAAAAGGGAGTCTCCACGGTGCAATGGTTGTGGACGTGAATATTATCTGAAACAAAATTTGCAAAACGATTATTAATCAGTATGAAAGCCTATAGAGGTTTTTTGAAAATAAAAATTGACAAAATGGCGGAAAAAATTGACAAAATCTTGCTATGGAGGTTTTTTAAAAATAAAAATTGACAAAATGAGCGGAAAAAATTGACAAAATGGCGGCGGTTTGAAAAAAAGTATCGAATTTAACCGATTTTTCGACAGTTTTTCTTCAAAAAAATATGAAGATTGCAAAAAAGCTTCCATACCAAGATGAAGAATGTTATGTCAAAATTTGAGACGGATTGCTTGAAATCTCTTTGAGGGTGTACACCGTCATGAAAAACGACATTTCGAGAAAAACGCATCCGTCCGCGCCAGGTTTCACGCAGCTGGTCGAATTCCTTTTTCTGAGAAAGGCTGTAAGAACCGGAATAATTCGAATTTCGCCCGAAAAATTGAACAGAATGTTTATAACCGTCAATACTATTGGATAATGCAAAAAAAACATCGATTTTTCGAAAATTTTACACTGTGATGATCCCTTAACGAATCACCAAAAACATCACGCAATAACTTTGAAAATTATAAATAACCTTGAAACCTTACCTGTCTTTTATCAACATCAGCAACTCAAATGAACTAAAACTATGGTAAACTTTACCAAAAATTAGTTCCTCTTGTCAAAAAGTCGATATTATTTTCTCACTCGAGACGCGTGCTTCCGCCACAGTTGATACTTTCACACTCATTCACTTCCCCGCCGCCCGTCAAACTCCAACGGGAGCACTGTGCTTGCAGACAGTGTTTAGTAGCTTGGCTTATGATTCATCTTACCCCGCACCTCCGTCTTGCCCCTAGTTTCCCTACATTGATTTTGGCGATTTATTTGCGAAGGCTGCAAGGACAAGACTATGGCTCCGATTCTCAGGGACGTTATTCAAACCTCCTTCTTCCGGGTCGTCGTGGTTGATGACGTTGACTCCGTCGAATGCTGCGGTGCGCTCAAGGTATGGTCATCATCTTTAGACCGAACGTTTCCTTTATGCAACGGAATACAAATTATCCCATCTCCATGACTGAGGTCGCATTGAAATTAGCGAAAGATTCGTTCAAAAATTGTTAAATGTACACAATCTTGGAAAAGTTTTTTTTGACAATCAACGGAGGTTCAGACAGGCGAAAAAAGTCAACTAGAAACGTATATCTTTCTAATTCTGGCGGAATTCCCTTCTCGATGGTATCGGCTATAATTATTACCCCTCTATGATTCGGTTTTGACCGCCATCGCTCAAGGGATCATTACAGTGCAACTCGTCGAAAACAGCTGATTTTTGCGATTTTTTTTTCGATGGCTAAGATACGCTAATCAGTCTGATGTTTTTATGTCAAATCAAAGCACTCATGAACAATAAAAAAATAATAATACACTGAAAAAAATAGTTCATTCATCCAAAATTCAGTTGGTTTAACAAAATTGTGTCGTCAATCACGTTCAACTTGATTTTTGATTGACATAACAAAACAGTATAGTTGGGCAGTAACCAAAGATACATTTAAACTATCTGCTTATTTAGACTGTCTGAGTAACTGTTGAAACAACAAAATTTTGAGACAACAAAATGCATTTTGCACATTCAACGATTCTTTTTTCTCCGTGTAAATATTGAGAAGTGGGGCTCCTGGAATCAGCGGGGCCCCACTGATCCAAACAAACCCAAACAAAAATTAGCCTGATTCTAGCAGGAGCCCCGCTTTCTAAAATTTACCAAAATAAATGTTTCAACGTTTATTTTCATTTTTTTAACTTTTTTTTAACGGCTGGACGTGTCTTCGAAAAAAGGAGTCCTTACGGTGATACACGCTAGTGGCCGTAAATATTTTCTGAAACAAACTTTGTAAAAAGATTATTAATCAGTATGAACGCCGCTATTTTGCATGGAGGTTTTTTTAAAATCAAAATTGACAAACTGGCCGCAGTTTGAAACAAGTATCGAATTTAGCCTATTTTTTCGACAGTTTTTTGTTAAAAAAAATATGAAGACCTTAAAAAAGCTTCCATAGCAAGATACAGAATATTGTGTCAAATTTGAGACGGATAGCTTAAAATTTCTTCCTTTGATAGTGTACACCGTTTTGAAAAACGACATTTCGAGAAAAACGCGTTTAAAGTTTCGAGTGCGCACGTCGCTGCTCGAATCACATTCTCTAAGAATGGCTGTAGCGATCGAAATTATTCAAATTTCACCCCAAAAATTGAACAGCATGTTTATAACCGTCTATACTATCGGAAAATGCAAAAAAATCGATGTTTGAAACTTCTGCACTGTGATGATCCTTTAAACGTAATCCCTTATTGAAATAACGACAAACCATTTGTTGGCCAGAACAGTAATGTTTTTGTTTCCTCATAGAGGGAGCTTGGCTCGCAAACTTTGTGATAAAAATTATGATTGAGTGTCCAGAATATTCCAAAGCGTCGACAAATTCCACGTGTGTGCGTGTACACGGTAAAGTTCGTCAGTTTTCGAGATACCCGGCTGAATTTTCGCACGCCAATAGTTTATCATAGAATATATGTTCTAAATGAAATAAGTCAAAACCGATGGAACTCTTCAGATTGTAATGTGGTTTTCGTTCGCAGAATTTGTTGTCCCTTGAATTTCACCTTTTTTTCTAAGATATCTGGTTTAATCTTCGCACGAGAAAAACGTACCGTGCGAAATATCTTTGGATTGAATTTTGCGAAAATCGGTGAAAAGCTTTAGATTTGAAGGGCGTAAGAATTTTCCAAAAAAAAGCTTATCACGCTGTAACTTTTTTATCATTTGAAATACCCGCTTACTGTAATTTATTCACATTTTACTGCACCGGCCTTACCGGCCGGCAAAATCTAAAGTACAACTTCGTCTCGAAACTTGAGCACGCTTTTTGAAACTTGAAACACGCCCAACTAGAGTTTTAAATCTTATTTTGAAGGTGCCCTCAATGAAAGCGATTCAGCCGGATAAAAAAATTGCAATGGTCACACGAACCAATACCATTGCTATACGATTCTATCATAGTACCCTTCGATTTAGGGAAAAAACGGATAAGTTCAATCTATATAATCCACATTGATCCCATATAGCCTACGAATTTTACTCTATCGCGACAATACCGCGTGTTTTACAACCCCAAGATTAAGCGTTATTGCGTTCTTATCTTCGAGGAACTATGTTAAAAAGAATCGAAATCTTTGATCCTCGAATTAATTAATTCCCGTTTGTACGACAGAACATCGTGGCATGCGGTGCCGGTTTCGTGGACGGCCTTGGACTCGGCGACAACACGAAAGCCGCGGTCATAAGGCTCGGCCTTATGGAAATGATTAAATTCGTCGACGTATTCTTTCCCGGGGGCAAACTCGGCACTTTCTTCGAAAGTTGCGGCGTTGCCGATCTCATAACCACCTGTTACGGTGGTAGGAATCGCAAAGTATCCGAGGCTTTTGTCAAAACTGGCAAGGTAAAGCAAAAGTCATACATAATATTTCCCTATAATTTCTCATATAATGCAAAACATAACAAAAAATTTAAGGGAAGAGACTACTAAAGTTTTCGGAACATCGTTTTTTTCGAAACACTTTTAAAAAAGCCTTTGAAACTTCAAAAATATTATGCATGTTAATTTATAGCTGAAAAAAAACAGTTTTAAAGTGGTTTTCAAGCTACTTTTGAGGCTACTTAAAGCTACTTAAATCGAGTGAAAATTGTTGAAGTTATTTGTCACGCTAATTGGAAAAAAGCTGTTTCGAGAAGTTTCGAGTAATCGGCCATTTTGTACATCGAAAAAAAATATATATATTTTCTAACAGCTTGATATTCATACTAAATAGATGTGTAATTAATTTTATGAGTGAATCACTTTTTCATACGAAAAAAAATGGTTAAATTCGCACATGATTTTATACCCGTAACTGTGGCCTAACCCCTTAAATACAATCGCAAGCTTGAACGTTATCTATCCGTTGCCGCAAAGTAACGATTTTCAAACAATATTTCTTTCTTCCATTGGCAGTCGATCATCGAGCTTGAGAAGGAAATGCTGAACGGGCAAAAGCTTCAGGGACCCTTTACCGCCGAGGAGGTAAATTACATGCTCAAATTGAAAAACATGGAGGACGCGTTTCCACTCTTCACGGCGATACATCGCATCTGCGTGGGTGAGCTCAAACCCGAAGACATGATCGACTGTATTCGCAGCCATCCTGAACACATGTAAGCAACAACCAATCTACAACCAACAAAGTGAAAAAGCATAGAAATCATATATTTTGAACGAAAAAAGAAAATGTAAGATAGGACGAACTAACTTGCGCGAAGAAGTAGTGAGAATGTTATACGGAGGGAAAATTAACGAATGCACCAAGACGTAAGCGTGGAAGTATACGCATAAAGAGACTTCGTTAAGCCGTGAAGCCGTCTTGTGTACAAATGTGGTCCGCCATGGACTCGATGATATATATACTTATATGTATACAGTGGAAGTCTTTATGCAAACGAAAGGTTACACGATGCATAATAAATGCCGAGTAGGTTTCTCACGAGCTGCGATATTGAAAACACCGCATAAATGTACATAGTAAAAATCAACATATACACTCTACACATATATAAATGTATATGTGCTTGTTGAAGTGTGAAAAACATCGGGTCGCATATAGCGCCGAAAAGCACACAAGAAGGGCACATTTTATTGTTACGTTAAACCAAAAGACAAGCGTTAACAATTCGTCGTTGATTAGCCACGACTGATAAATTTGACAACGGTATAGTTGAATTAATGCAAATTGCGCAAACACGCCATTGTGAGTCTCAAATAGTTGCCGGAGTTACGGGAGGGTGAATAACGTCTCCAGGCATTATCTCATTTATATTAGATTTTTTTTAAAACAAATTCTTAACGCTTAGTGACGCGCTTGCCGAAGAAAATTGCCATTCGTTGATTAGTTGATAAAAAAAACAAACGCGATTGAGAATTTCGTTTTAGTGAATTAGTCGGTCACTGCTTAGGATGGCACAATTTATACCCACGAGTGTGGACGCAGTGTGCCCTTTTTTTAGTAGGTCGACGCTGTTCTCTTGTCTCTTATAAAAATGTTGACGGTAAATTTTAGAAAGGAAAACCACGCAGACGAGTGGATAAACTGTTATGAACTGTTATAGAATGAATAAATATAAGATTGTAGACAGAAATGAGCTAAATATATTGGAAGAATTATTGTCTGTTGGAAAGAAAATATCTTTGGCATGGAGTTCCTTTTTCATGTCGTCGATTCCCACAAGACCCAGCATTTTCTTCATTGAAGTGATCGGCAATTCTTTAGATAAGTGACTTTTATGGAAAATAAGGCTAACATTTTTTCGTTGCTATTTTCTCATTTAGTGGGTTGTAAATGATTATATTCAGTCGGGGCAAGCTGAAATTTTTCATTGACAAATTTTTTACGAGCAAAAAATCCATAAATAATGAATTTTATGCTCAAATGTTCAAAAATGCGCTATTTTATCACGTGTTTCTTTTTATTCTTTTTCGACGCTGCTTACGAAAAGTAGCATGTTTCAGAATTCTTATGAAAACAAGTACGTTTGATATCACCATGAAAAGTAGCGTGTTTTGCCTTCCGAGACGAAAAGCAAGTTTTGGTTTTCGCCACGTAAACTGGCACCTTTCGATATTTAACGCGAAAACTAGCACGTTTCGGCTTTCACCACGAAAAGAAGCCGATTTCGATATTCACCGCGAAAGTTAACGTGTTTCAGTAACACTGGAATTGTTTCCGACTTTTCTTCCATGCTTTTTTACGCCCTGCCTCTATTTTTTTACTCCAATTCCTTTGACCGCAATCGGAAATTTACGATTTTTCAGACCCCAAAAAATGTTAATTGGACTCCAATTAAAATTGCAAGTACTCGGGAAATATCCATTCAACCTTACGTTGATACACTCCACGTTAAATATGATTTTGACCAAGAAGGACGAGAGATGGAAATCTTACAAAAAAAACATGGATGAAAGTTCCAATTGAAACAGACGTCAGACAAAAAATTGCCTCTTGCACCAAGAAACAAAAAGTTTTACAGGCCATGCTTGACAGAGGTTTAATTCCAATCGAACATCAACAAGATTTTTGAAACATATTCGACGATAACCATCTAAAAGATTACAGTGAATTTCTTGAATGATATTTTCAATAACGTTATTGTTTAAATAGAAAATCATAATATTTCATTATTTTTACAATTTCAATATTATTTTTTAATAAAATCCACTACTATCGATTTTAATTGATAATTATCATCAAAATGTTAATCAAAGGAACGAGTATAAAATTAAAATGTGGTTACCCAAAAAATTGTCATATTAAAAAAAAAACTAATGGTTTATTTTTCTAGATTTTTACCTGAGCACGAAGGACTTTAAATTCTCACCAAAACTCTTTTTGGTCAGATTGTACGAGCGATGAGATCCTTAAGGTTTTAAACTCACTCCTTTTACACTAATTTTTACAGTGAAAATCAAACAAGCTAGTTTTCGCGGTGACAGCCGAAACATGCTAGTTTTCGTGGTGAATATGGAAACGTGCTAGCTCCACTTTTCCCAAGCAGCGTCGATTTATAACCCAATAAACGAGAAAATAACAACAAAAATATTAGCTTCATTTTTCGGGAAAGCTACTTCTCTAAAGAATGATACCAAGTAATCATTTATCGTTTTCGCTCATACCGCACTCTCGCTCATTTTTTTTTCTCATCGCATCCCATCTTTAGGTACGACGACAATAGCAGCTTGTACGCGCAAGTATTATCATCGCCGATGTGCCACCTCTGAGGATAATCGGGACACGTGCAATGGAAAAGCGGGGATAGGACGAAGGCCATAGGCGACACGGAAAAACAATTATTTTGTGATAACTATATCGGTTTAGGTATGACCCGCAATATAATTATAAAAATTCATATATATATGTATATATATATGGTATACACGATACGTATGTGTAAGATAAATAAGCAATCGATACTTCTACCTATTATGTAACAAAACATCTTTGATACATTTTATTTTAATATAATACTTTTTCGTAGAGGAAGCTCTGTTTTTAAGAAACAATTAATACCGGGTTCAAGTGCAGCGTGCTTAAGGTGTTGCATAAAGTTGAAAAATTGCAATCAGAACAAATGTGCCGGAATACATATATGCTTGCCATATGTCTAGAATACCCTCAGCTTGCCCAAATGTTCGATATAAATAGATCACCGAAATTTCATTGTTTGCCGCAATCTTCGTCGCAATCATTTCATATTTATTTCACGTTCGCAAGGTTTGTAGCCACCATCGCAGCCTACTGATATTTTTGTTTATCGCATGAACTTCTGAATTGGAAAGAAAAGATGTGCCGAGATACTCAAAATTTTCGAAAGTATGGAAACATCAGGTCGTAATTTTTGAAAATGATACTTTGGAACTTAAAATTTCTATAAATACGGCGAAGATTATTTTCCAGAATAGTTTTTTTTAAACGGCTACGAAAGTCATTCTAGCAGTCACATTTTTCCATTTTTACGGCGAAAGAAGTTCCGGTTGAAACTTGCCCATGGTTTTTTTTATTTTTTTTTTACACTATTGTAGCCTACTGGTATGTTTACTTATGGTATGAAATTCTGAATGACAAAACATATGCCGAAATACTTGAAATATTCGAAAGTATGGAAACTTGAGACAGAAATTAAAAAAAAAATGGTACTACGGAACTTAAGGTATTCCTTTCGCGGAGGGCCGTATTTTCCGGGAGCATAAGCAGAGGCCTTCTGAATCATCGGTAAATTGCAATGGCGCTTAATAGAAAATAAGTTACAATGGATTATTATATACAACGATAAATTAGAATAAAAAATTTCGGTAAATATTCGGAAGTGGGGCTCTTGCTATAATCAGGTTCTACCTGGTATCTGGTATCAAACAAATCCAAACAAACCTCAAAAAAGCCAAACAAAGCTAAACAAACCCAATCAAAAAATTTGCCTGATTATAGCAGAACTCCCGCTTCTGAATATTTACTCAAATTTCGCGCAAATTTAGTTTAGTAGACAACGATTCTACATTTTTTTTATACCGCTACGAAAATTATTCTACCAGTCACATTTTTCCAGGTTTTATCATTAATATTTTCTTTGAGCATCCGGTGACCTGCTTTTATTGTCGTTGCGGAATCTTTTTTTTACACCCGTGAGCACTTTATATCAGGCATCTAGAGTTATTTAGTGTATAAATTGCTAGATGAAATGTGGCCAGCGAGACATCGCCACAAAGCGCCGTATCAATGAGACAATTTTTAGAGTCGTAATTTTTCGTTCAAAATTCGGTTACTTGGACCGAAATTTTACCAAGTATACTGGGATGTATTGTTACTTGATTATAAGCGAAAATTAGTTAATTGTTAAATATTTGGGTTCGTGAAAGGAATACCTTAAAATTCCCATAGAAACGGCGAAGTTAAGGCGGGATATACATTTCACAGAAAATAAGCAATATTGGGGGATTTTTTAAACCAAGAAATGTGGTAGAGCGTTACAGCAAGGTCGCCGCGGAAGTTGCGAATCGGCGTGCAGTCTAGCTTCCCGTAGACTTTGATTTGCAAAAAAGTTCAAACATTTTTTCAGTTCGAACATGTATAGTTTCTATGTGACGGTAATTAAAATGACGAAAATGCAAATTTGAGAAAATGGCACGTATTTACAACAAAAAATCAACATTTCACGCAACATTTCTGTAAAATGTGGATTAAAAAAGTTTTTTTTTCCAACTTTTCAAATCAATTCTCGTCAAGCAGAAGGTACCAATATTATCAATATTTCTACCAAGTTTTAACTAATTCGGCTTAATAGTTTTTGAGTTTGCACGCCAATTTCGATAATGCAATTTTGAGAAAAACGCGTTTGAAGTTTTTCGAATTTCCCTTTGAATCTTTGGAAAAATACTCTACATATATAGTTCTATCGTTTAAAGAAGAAGAAAAAAGAAATCGATTTTTTTATCGTTGTAAATGTATATCCCGCCTTAAGGGGAGATATACACCTAGGAGCCGGAAAAAGGTCATTTTTGTGAATTTTTTCAAGGAAAACTATTTGAAATTTCGGATTGGGGTCTTAATTATCAAAAAGTATATACATTCAAAAATATGTTTAATTTTCTTTACTTAAAAATATCAAAAATATACAAGGATATTGTATGATCCTTGGAGCGTCGTAAAAAAATCTGCGTATACGGTACCCACCGGCGTTTCTTCAAAAATCATCTGAAAAAAAACCAAAAAGATTATTAAATTAGATACTACAATCTAGTACTTGTCATAGCCGATTTTGAAAATATCGATTTATGACAAAATGGCGGACGTTTGAACATAAATAGTGATTTTTGGGCCAAAAATTAGTTATTATTTTGCCTATAAAACAAAAACTAAGTAACGAAGAAAAAATCCTATGACAAGTACTAGATAATGGTGTATAGAATAACCACAAAAAACCTCAAGGCAATCGGTTCATTGGTTTTCGAGAAATTTTGGCCACCCATTTGAAAAACGTGGATTTGAGAAAAACGCGTTTCAAAATTTGGGAATGAATAAGTCATGAAATTTGTCAACTTACATGGAAGCATCGATACCAGGCCCATAGTGTAGGTCTTCTACGGTCGACGGAATGTTCATAGCTTCTGAATCCTCGGCCTCGACCATCCAGGTGTATTTCTCCCGTTAATATTTTACGAGCGAAAGAACTTCCGGTTGAAACTTGCACATCGCTTTTTGATATTTTCACACATCAGCAATTTATTTTAACATACTTTGCTCAAATTCACAAAGTGCCATATTTTTTCGTTACCAGAATGCATTTTAACGATAGAAATACGTGTAACTTTCATATGGTCTCGTGGAACGTGCTTTTGCAATATACAGTATATTTGTTTAATTACCCGCGATAGCCAATATTACTCCATCCATCTATACGCTAAAATTAACGGGACCTACGCCAAAAAATCGCTAGGCCTAAACCCTTGGCGAGTGCGGTTTAGTTTTCGAGAAGTTTGGCCAAAATCCAAGACTTGCGCGGGAGAGAACGATCGCGCGAGGCTTTGAAAAAGCGCTCGCGGCGTCTGCGTCGACGCCGCGATGATGATCTTCTCTGCTAAGGTCAATGTTGCAGCCGAACTGTGTCAGTCAGTCGGCTAAGTCAGTCGATCGAAATTGGTCACTCGAGATAAATCGACTCGTGCACGTTGGACCCTTCGAGATCGATACGAAAAGACATTCGTCAAAGTTTCTTGGAGCAACGAGATCGAGTGGTAGTACACGAAAGAAGAAAATACCTATAATTTGTCATGGCGCAGCCTAAGCAGAAGGTCTGCATCGTTGGAAGTGGCAATTGGTAAATATAATTTTTTAATATCAGTGAAATTATATGACCTTCGCATATTACAGCTGCAGAAACGCGATAATTACTATTATTATGAGAATCATATAAAGTTAGAGTAGGTTCGAAGTCGTGAAAATACCTGTCTGAAATTCGTTCGATGTACCTTGGAAGTTTGGCACATAGAGTGAAGACCAGTACACGACGGTTAACGATTTGGGCCAAGGTGACATCCCAATTGAAAATGTTTTATATCATTCGAAACTATTGTTCTACTGAAGTTCGTTGATGCATTGATCAGTCACTGTTATAAATTGAAATTAATAAATTTTTTATCTGTTCACTGCGCTATATGTTCATGAGACTCGTCGTTTCGGAATATGATTGGTGGAAAATCTCCCAGATGATCGGAAATTCAATTGCAGTCGAGAACGTTTAGCACTCGCTTGTTCTAATAAAGCGAATGCGACGCTTCATTCCTACGAGCGATTGCCAATATTTTTATTCATGCAAATATTTCCCTTGAGATAAAGGCCATTTACATTTGCTTCGAAGGTTATCAAGGGCTTCATCTGTAGTTGATAATACATTTCTAAAGCTTCCTCCTCAATCGTCGTTTTTGATTTTCACTTTTACGTGCATTGCAGTCATTTGGCTCGAGAAATCCACTTTTTAATTATCGAAAAATTAGGGCTGTTTGTGACTCTTTCGATTGTAGATACATTTCATCAAGAGAGTGTAAATGTTATATTATTAAGGGGGTACATTTACTTAGAGGCCCGAAAAAAAATTGCCAAATTACGATTTTTTTCATGGGAAACGGTTGGTGAAAAAGAAAAGCGATTTTTTAAACACAAAAGTATATATATTGAGACCAAAAAATACAGAAAAACATCAAAAACATGACCGTCGGCTGATGGTAAATTTTTTTTCGCAACGTTTAGCGGTGGACACTCTTCAGCTTGAATTTATTAAGTGATATTTGTATCTTTTTAATTTAATTTATTTGTAATATTTTATATCTTTTTTATTCAATTTATTTGTAATATTTCATGATATTTATGTAACCCAAACACACTTTAAACGCGTTTTTTTCGAGTCAACGTTTTTCGACAGCTGGTTGAAAAAATCTTAGAAACTACTGAACCGATCCTTATCAAATTTTAACCACATATTCTTTACAACTATAGCTATAGCGCATATCAAGGATTTTTCTAATTTTTGCTATTTACTATTTTTTTGTTGCCAAAAATGGTGCCAAAAAACACGTTTTTTTTGTTTTTTAAAAAATGTCCGCCACTTTGTTATCTTTGTATATATCAAAAATCGTATGATATGCATTATAGCCATTAACATACCGAATCTAAAATCGTTTGATTTTTTCGTTTCGGATAATCCATCTCCGAGATTTCATCAACAGCGCAGACCTACAATTTTTTAAGGACATTTTTTTAAATACCATTTTCGTCTATAATAGTGTCTTAAATAAATAAAGAATTTCTTCAATGTATTTCGAAAGTGTATTCATTAAGTGTAACAACTTTTATATCAATATCTATAATATAAACCTATCAAAAAAATTCACGAAGATAGCCTTTTTTAGCGTCTAAAGTGAGAATACCCCTTAACAATAAATACGAGCCGTTGACGATCGTTGATTTTTCAAATGATTTTTTTCAACAAAGTAACGACGAATTGAAACTCGAGAATACAATATCGATATAAAAAAGTCGTCATTTTTACCTATTAAAAAATGAAGATCGATTTAACCCTCAATCCGTGAACCTGGGTCGTTTTCGGCCTGCCCAAAATAATTTTCTTCGCAGGTTGCTTAATATTTCATGAAAAAGAAAAATATTAAAAATGAGAAAGAACAAAAACCGTTTTTTCCCTCGAGAAGTACGGCCTAAAGATTGACCATGAATTTTTTCAGATTTTTTTCATTGACAATTGTTGGTTTGTTAGTGCAAAAACGAAAACGACCCAGATTCACGAGATTAAGGTGCCTCAAATACCTTCACGGATTGAGGGTTTAAAAAAGTGTGATTGTCACCGACCTTTAAATGTTTCTCACCGTATGTCCGACAACTTTGAAAACAGTATTATCTGTCGGCAGCCATGTTTTTGTTGTGTTTCTGTATTTTTTGGTGATTTGTTTTCAAGGCTCGCAATATATGTGCCTTTGTGTTGGAAAAAATACATTTCTTTTTCACCTACCGTTTCCCAAAATGAAAATTCGGAATTTGGAAATTTTTTTCGGGACTCCAGGTAGATGTAGCCTCTTAAAAAACACTCTCGAGGCGCTTGGTGAGCATATATCTCTAATGCTGGCTGTTGGATTACCTTGAATTGAAACGGGTAATGAATTCTCGATTTCCTCATCGTTATTTTTGTTTCGATCGTGTGAACTCCGTTGCATAATTGATTCGGTAGGCCCACTGCGCCGAAAAAAATGTATACACACTGTCTAGCCTTCCTTGCGGATACGTGACTATCAACCGTCGATAAAACGTGTACTCTCGATAATGCGCAATCTGTTTAAAATGTTTTCCTCAGGGGTTCAGCTATCGCAAAACTTATCGGCGCAAATGCCAAAAGGTTCAACGATAAGTTCGAGGAACGAGTGACCATGTACGTGTTCGAGGAGATGATAAATGGCAAAAAATTGACCGAAATCATAAATGAACAACACGAGAACGTGAAATATCTGCCGGGACACAAATTACCCGAAAACATTGTGAGTATTGAGATCGCAAGATCAAAGGAAGATAAGAAAAATTCGTCACATTTATTTGGCGTGTTAAGAAGAGTACATTGGACGTCAGTAATTAAATGAATACAAAAGAGTATCAGAGGATCCGGCAGTGGGGTTAATGAGATGTAGCAGAATGTTGATTAATAGTCGGTGGTCGTGCGGATGTAAATCTTGCCGGAAGGCATGAGAACTTTGTCCGTGCCACCGGGAAATAGTTTTCCAAGTTCCTCGTCCTTCACAGTTGGTAGAATCATCACCTTCTCACCAGGCTTGAAGAAGGTTAAAAAATACATGTATACGAATAACAGTCTAGCTCCAAGGATTTCAATTAGAAAGATCTCATTAGTGGATACTCACCAGCCAGTTGGCTGGTGTGGCGATTTGGGGTATGCGATCGACGAGCTGGAGAGAGTCAAGAACGCGGAGAATTTCACTGTGGAGAAATAAAGAAAGCTCCAGTAGGATCGATATTGCCTATTGCTCGTAATAGCGTTGAAATCGTTAAAAATGTTGCTTAAAATATTGATCGTATCGTTTTAAATACAGAAAAGTGTCCGGGTTTAAGGCGGGATATACATTTAGACAGGAAGAAAATAAACAATATTAAGGGATTTTTTAAACTAAGAAATAATTATTCTACAATTTTCAAACTTTAGGTATACTTTCATAGTATATTTAAGTATACGAAACAGTTTCAAACAAACGAAACAAAAGTCGCCGCGGGAGTTGCGAATCGGCGTGCAGTCTAGCTTCCCGTAGATTTTGATTTGCAAAAAAGTTCAAACATTTTTTTAGTCGGAGCATGTATAGTTTCTATGTGGCGGTAATTAAAATGAAGAAAATGCAAATTTGAGAAAATGGCACGAATTGTTCACTTTCCAAAAATTTGCCTAAGAAATCGTCAGATAATTGTTAATAACAAATGAACTATGCAATATAAAAAAAAATCCTACGTACTTCCATAGACAATGTATTTTTCAAAATATATTCAACATTTCGAGTGAATCGGTTGAAAATTGTCTGAGTTATGTTTCCGGCCAACTTAAAAAATGCCGTTTTGAGATAAACGCTGCACAGCCGCCATTTTGAAATTAATCGCTTCAAAAAAATTATTGTTTACAGTCACTGATACGTATGATAAACACCCTTTTTTGTAATCTCGATTTACTTTGTAGTTTTTCTTGAAAAAAAATCCCCAAAAAGCCTATTTTTTCGGCCTCTGGAGTGGCCTAAGGCCTTAAAAAAGTAGTTTTTTCCACCAATTTTTCAAAAACAATTTTCGTCAAGGTAGAAGGTATCAATATTTCTACCAAGTTTCAACTCAATCGGCTCAATGGTTTTTGAGTAATCCTGCACGCCAATTTCGATAATGCAGTTTTGAGAAAAACGCGTTTCAAGTTCACGCCCGCTCCGAATCCGAGCGGTGAGGCACAGCGTTGACGGGCTGTAACGTTTGAAGTTTTTCGAATTTCGCTTTGAAACTTTGGGAAAATATTCTACATATATAGTTCTAACGTTTAAAAAAGGAAAACAAATTAATCGATTTTTCAATCGTCGTAAATGTATAATCCCGCATTAACCCTCCATTGGCACACCTATATTTGGCCACTATTTAGACACACTGGGTCAATTTGTCCCGCATAGTACTTCATCCACCTGCCACTAACAACCCTTCAGTAGGTCTTTATTGAAAAAGTCAGGAATGCACTTTAAACATTGACTAATATGTCTGCATATTTCAAATTGCGAAAGTATAAAATTGAATTGTAAAAAATTATTGAAAATCTTCACTTTTGGGAAAGTGAGCGTTTTATTTCGCATTCGTTTGGGGTAAAATGACCCACTGTGTGAACGTAGGGTTGAAAAAATGGTTGGTTGTCGCTTAAATGATAGAAAATGATGATAGACAAGATCGGCGCGACTTCGCTGATGGACTTACTCGACGTTTCTTCCGGTGGAGGCTGGATACTGCATACTCAGACGAAGACGATGATCAGGGCTGACGATGTAGAGTGAACGAACGGTCAAGGCGTGCTCGGGATCGTCCTTGTTACTCTCGTCGATCATGTTGAGCTTGACTGCCAAGCTGCGATCGTCATCCGCGATAATCGGATACGGGAAAGCCCCGGGAATATCTTGGCAGTAGTTTTTGATGTCCTGAAGCATATTCGAAGACAAAACTAACACTCAGCTCTCAATTTACGTTAAAACGTTCTTTCTACTTGACGAAAAAACAATTTCGAACAGCCATTTTTATTGAGATGCTTCTTTAAAAGTCGACAATTCGATAGATTTTCGGTGCTGCTTGATTTTTTACGACTTTTCAGCGTTGAGACTACTTGACACAAGAAAAAAGAACTTATTACAGAACTAACTAGATTTTTCCCACGTGAATTCAATTTTTGCGCGAATTTGCATCTCGCTTCATGGGAAAATACTCACGTTCACCCAGTCCACGTGGTCCTTGAGTTTATCGACGGAATGGGCCAAAAGTTTGGTATTTCTCTTCTTGAAATGAGGGTAATGAACGGCAATACGGCCGAGTTCGGTTGTGCAAACAGGCGTGAAGTCAGCCGGATGAGAGAAAATGACGACCCACCTTAAAAGAACGAGAAATATTTTGTTTCATGTCGCGAAGAATTTCTTCTTCGCGAAACGAGGCGAATTGTTCATTGCAAGTGAGGAGCTGGCGAACAAAATCCGACTTGTCCACATTAGGTCAATTTTTTTTTGCGATCTTCAAGCACACCTTTATTAGGTCCCAAAATATTTTGCATTAAATCCTGCTCTAAACACCTTAAAGTTTGTTGATAACTGTCTTTTCAAGCAGAAACGGACTTGTCCATGGCCGGCTCAATGAAAAATTAGTATCAGATGACCACGGTGATGACGATGATGACATTAAGGGGTCTTCTCACTTCAGACGCTGAAAAAGGCTATTTTCATGAATTTTTTTGATAGGTTTATATTACAGATATTGATATAAAAGTTGTTACACTTAAAAAATACACTTTCGAAATACATTACATTAAAAAAAAATGTATTTGTGTAACCCAAACAAACTTTAAACGCGTTTTTCTCTCGAAACAACGTTTGTCGACGGCGTGTTGATAAATTCTTCGAAACTACTGAACCGATCCTCATGAAATACTAACAAAATATTCTCTACAACTATAGCTATAGCGCATATCAAGGATTTTTTAAAATCTATATTCATCTATATTGTATTTATCGATATTTACTTTTTTTTTGCCAAAAACGGTGAAAAACACGTTTTTTTGTATTTCGAAAAATGTCCGCCATTTTGTCATTTTTGCATATATAAAAAAGTTATAGCGCATGTCAACGATTTTTTAAACTTTTGATATTTACTTTTTTTTTTACCAAAGACGGTGAAAAAAACATGTTTTTTTTTTTCGAAAAATGTCCGCCATTTTGTTATTTTTGCATGTGTCAAGAATCGTATGATACGCGCTATAGCCATTAACATACTGAATCTAAAACCGTTTGATTTTTGTTTCGCATGATCCATCTCCGAGATTTCATCAACAGCGCAGACCTGCAATTTTTTTAGGACATTTCTTTAACTACCATTTTCATCTAAATAGTGACTTAAATAAATAAAAACATTTTCTAAATATATTTCGAAAGTGTATTTATTAAGTGTAACAACTTTTATATCAATATCTATCAAATAGACCCATCAAAAAAGTTCGCGAAAATAGCCTTTTTTTAGCGCCTAAAGTGACCCCTTAAATGCGATTGTTGTGATCCTGACATGGAAGAGTTTGTATAGGATACTTAAATCGACAATAAAAAAACAAATTTGTATTCAATTCGAAGAATCTGCTTTATTTCATAACCGGATATGTCCATAAGATTTTCATTAACAAACGGAGTTGTCCACCATTCTCATTCGAAACCGGACTTGTCCAAAATAAAAATAAAACCAAACACATGGTAGTAAGTGTTTTCATCAAACTAAAGCCAGTTCCAGGCTTACATTTTAATAGAGTCTTCATATATTAAAGCTCCAAAATTCTAACTCATCTATATTTGGTTATTTCGGTTTTTGTCCTCTCCTGTGAAAAAGTAATTCATGGACAAGTCCGGTTCTGTTCGCCAGCTTCTCGAGTACAATAAGAGGAACATGAATGTTTTATCACGTGGAATTAGAGCTTTAGATACTCGAGTTTCGTGGGCGCGCGAGTGTGAGAGGGAGAGACAGGCCGAGAAGGGAGGACTCGTCAATCCTGTTCTCGTAATCATGCCGAGGTCAAAGCTGCAATGTGTTATTTTTAATACCGTATGGATATAGCGTGTATACTTCGCGGGGGGAGCTTTCGAGCGCTGCGTATGAATGCATATCGGTACGCTGTAAATACGTCTATGCTGTACACGTAACAATCCGCATAAATAAGTGCACTTGGGATTCCTCGCACTGTCGCTCTCTCTCTCTCTCTCTCTCTCTCTCTCTTCTCTCTCTCTCTCTCTCTCTCTCTCTCTCTCTCTCTCTCTCTCTCTCTCTCTCTCCTCTCTCTCTCTCTCTCTCTCTCTCTCTCTCTCTCTCCTCTCTCTCATCTCTCTCTCTCTCTCCTCTCTCTCTCTCTCTCTCTCTCATCTCTCTCTCTCTCTTTTTCGTTGCTTCGATAAAACGTTTATAGCAGTTAAACATTGTTTTCCTACAAATTTTTCATCGACAAACATCACTCCATTTATCACAGAGGTATAACTTTATATTGAATATACTTTGAGTAATTGTAATTATACATACATGTTGAAATTAATTAGTATTGTAAATCAAACGATTAGTTGAAGGCCGATTATTAATCGCGTGTAAAAAAAAGCTTGGATAGAGTACGAAAACTGAAACTTACGAATCTCCCTGCCATTCCCAAAAGTCAATTGGACCTTGAGTTGTGTCCGCCTTAAAATTCGGCACGATTGAGTTCAGTCTCATTTTCTCGGCGGCAGTTTGCTACGCTGGAAAATCTCGGTAGACACCAGTTGGCGTATATATGGCAGGGTTATAGAATGTACGAAGCTTTGGCTGTAAGCGACTCAGTTGAAAGTCAGCGTCGCACTGATGAGAAAAGATGGGCGTTGAACCGCTTTAATACAGTGGCTCCCATACCCGCAGCCTGTGAATTTGCACGTCTACGCTGAAACAGGGTATTCCGTTCGTCTGTGTATAATGATGAAATTGAATGTGACGTTGCGAATTGATAATAAAATCTCATTGTGAAGAACACTGATAACGTAGCAAATTTATCATATCCTTGTATCGATTCTGATCACTCATCGCAATTAATTTCCTCTGTAGTTCTAGAACGATCCGCTTGAGAAAAAAATATTTTACGCTACTTCCTGTTCTAATCTTACTAAAGGGCGAGGCTAGTTTGACAGCCCGAAAATCAGAGTTATTTGAAGAAATTAATTTTGAAGGTATACGTTAGATGAATGAAAAATCGTGTGGACATTTATTTGTATGTACATTAACACAGTTGTGTACTAAATTTCATTAAAAAATATTAATGATTGAAGAAGTTATAAACATTCTCGTGAAGGACCTTTGACCGTGTGGGGCTCAAGGTGTACTTGATTTTGGCCACCCGGTTGATCCGAAACAAAACAAAAAACGAGTTTTTTTCTTGAAATAAATCATAAGTTGAAGTAATCATAAGTTTACCTTTAAGGGGTCTTCCCACTTTAGACGCTAAAAAAGGCTATTTTCATGAACTCTTTTGATAGGATTATATTATCGATATTATATAAAAGTGGTTCCACTTAATAAGTACATTTTCGAAATACGTAAAAAAACTTTTTTATGTATTTATGTAACTGAAACAAATTTTGAACGCGTTTTTCTCGAAACAACGTTTTTTGACGGCTTGTTCATAAAATCTTCCAAACTACTGAACCGATCCTTGTGAAATTTTAACGACATATTCTTTACAACTGTGGCTATAGCGCATATCAAGGATTTTTTTAAATTTTCATATTTACTATTTTTTTGCTAAAAGCGGTGAAAAAACACGTTTTTATTGTTTTTTTTTTCGAAACAAATCCGCCATTTTGTTATTTTTGCATTGATGAAAAATCGTATGATATACGCTATAGCCATTAACATACTGATTCTAAAACCGTTTGATTTTTTTGTTTCGGATGATCCATCTCCGAGATTTCATCAACAGCGCAGATCTACAATTTTTTTAGAACATTTTTTTAACTAGCATTTTTGGTCTATAAATAATGACTTAAATGAAGTACATTTTTTTTAAATGTATTTCGAGAGTGTATTTATTACGTGTAACAACTTTTATATCAATATCTATAACATAAACCTGTGAAAAAAAATCATGAAAATAGCCTTTTTTAGCGTCTCGGTTAAAACTTTTTTTTCAAGCGTCTAAACCCCTTAATCTGCGATTCCTGCATCACATGTTGGACCTTCCTCTTGAGTTGTCTCAAGCGACGATTTCTTTAAACTTTCACAGTAGCCTGACTTCTTAATGGAATGAGCATTTTTGAAGTGTGTCACTTCCACTTAGTTTTACACGATTATTTTGAATCCGCGTAGTATTTTCTGATTGTAGATTATCCCATTGTAGATCAACTGCGGAGATTTAATATATATATATATTACATTTGTTACACAAAGTCCGGATTCTTATCACCTCTGCCGTATCCATGGGCAGCTGCCCCTCCCGCGAAAGAAAAAAATTGAGTTTTTATCCGTTGCCCCCCCCCCCTCCCCCCTTGCTTAGATCCTGGGTACGCCTTTGGCCGTAGCGTTAAACAATTGCAACTGAATTAAATTACAATTTGCGCTGTTTTTTTTTTATTTTTTTTTCAGTATTGTCGCATCGAAGTGATAACAGTCATGCAACCGTTGATGTTTTGAAAGCCATGCCCGTAGGAGGAAGCTAACTGTGAAACAATAATATAGTTTTATATATACGTGGGTGATTTGTAGACGTAGTCGATCCTCCATTGTCTAAAGACGTGTAACTGAAACGCAAGCTATAATGCGTTATTCCCCAACAGTTGAATGCACAATTGGGAGGAACATTCAATTGCACACATGGCATGAGAATATAACCGGCTGGTTTTTTATGGCTACTTCGCTCGCGTGTGGGTCGAAAATTCGGTTCAAGTGTGTCGGGAATCGAATTTAGGGTCATATCGAATTGCGAATATGACAAAAAATTGTATGTATACATATATTGTTTAACACGTTTTCTGTATAGTTTAAAAAATTGTTCACTTATCGTTTTATAGATAATCACATTACCAGAAAAATAAATAATACAAAATTGAGACATATAATGGTTGAAGCTAATCAAACTATTTTACACTAAGCAATTACTGAAATGCTCTCGTATAAATGTTGAAGGCAATCGCACACCACTATCTATGAAAAAATAAAATCGCACTTTCTCAAGCTCTCCTTGACAGATCCGCGTGAAATGAAGTGTAGGGAAATTCCGGAAGTATCCGTTTTCACATGGCGACGGTTTAGGAAAGGACCTATAGAAGTTTAAGGAGCCAGTCCACTTTGGAGCCACGAAGAAAAGGCTATTTTCGCGATTTTTTTTGAGGATTTTATAAAAGATATGAATATAAAAGTTGTTAGGCTTGATAAATAGTCTTGAAATGCATAACAAAAAATTTTATTCATTTTTATTCATTTTTAAGTATAAAAACTATGGTTTAACGTAACGCCTCAAAAATAGGTGGGCTAGGTAGCTCCATCACAACTCGGCAACGGCTTGTCTGAAACAAAAGGATCGAAGTCCATTAGATTCAGTATGACACCAGCTACAAAATGACCCTCGGATATAAAGTTTTATCAAAAATAAAAAAAAATGGCAGATGAAAAACGAAAAAAGTAAAAAAAAAACGCGTTTTCCCCGCACTTTTTCGCAAAAAAAGAGGAAAAATAAAAAATTTTAAACCATTGAGGGTCATCGTGTTGCAAGTCATGATTAAAATTTCAAGGGAATCGGTTTATTAGTTTTAGAGATACGATGGATCTAGATTTTGAAAACGTTGTTTCGAGGAAAACGCGTTTGAAGTTTATACTATGAAAAACTCTTACCTAAACTCAATCGGCACCTTCTGCACCGTACAAAATCCCTTCTGATTGCTCATCATCGTCGATTTCTTCAAGTATTGCTTTCTTCAAGACTTTCGGTTTTTTGAATTTTTCAAATTGGACTGGCCCCTTAACGCTACCTTCACTCGGACGGCCAGACAAAGTTTTCGAAAATGATAGAAATGATGGATATCATTTTCATCTCGTACTCCAACCCTGCCGCTGTACCTTCTGTCTGAAAAAAAAAACAAATTTACAGATGAACCATTTAATAATATTAAGGGATCTTCTCACTTTAGACGCTAAAAAAGGCTATCTTCGTGAATTTTTTTGATAGGTTTATATTATAGATATTCATATAAAAGTTGTTACACTTAATAAATACACTTTCGAAATACATTTTTTTTAAAATGTATGTATTCATGTAACCCAAACAAACTTTAAACGTGTTTTTTCTCGAAACAACGTTTTTCGACGGCTTGTTGATAAAATCTTCGAAACTACTGAACCGATCCTTATGAAATTTTAACCACATATTCTTTACAACTATAGCTATAGCGCATATCGAGGATTTTTATAAGTTTTGATACTTACTATTTTTTTGGCCAAAAATGGTGAAAAAAAGGTTTTTTTTGTTTTCTCGAAAAATGTCCGCCATTTTGTTATTTTTGCATATATCAAAAATCGTATGATATGCGGTATAGCCATTAACATACTGAATCTAAAACCGCTTAATTTTTTGTTTCGAATGATCCATCTTCGAGATTTCGTCAACAGCGCGGGCCTACAATTTTTTTAGCACATTTTTTAACTACAATTTTTTGTCTATAAACAGTAACATAAATAAATACATTTTTTTAAATGTATTTCGAAAGTGTATTTATTAAGTGTAACAACTTTTATATCAATATCTATAATAGAAAACCGATAAAAAAATGTAAATGGCCTTTGTTTTTAGCGTCTAAGGTGAGAAGATCCCTTAATGGGATAGACATTATTCTCTCGGATTCTATTTCAATCGATTTATGTGCAACTTTTTATCTATTTTTCAGGTCGCGGTTCCCGACGTTGCGGAAGCTGCTAAAGATGCAGATATTCTCGTATTCGTGATACCTCATCAATTCATACCAGGTCTGTGCGCGACTCTCCTTGGAAAAATAAAACCATCTGCGGTCGGTCTCTCGCTGATCAAGGTAAATTATTGGTTTTGCGTGCCAATATTAAATATTACCTGTCTCTGGGGATCGTGAGGTTCTTACTTTGTCAATTATTTAATTACATTAACACCTTCGACGAAACGATGGAGAATTGACCTCATGGATATCGAGGTTGATTTCTCTTTATTCTATTTTCTTTTACTACCAAAGCATTGAGTCGTTTTCAACAATGAAAAATCAACGTCTCTTTACTCTACTGATGTCTACCCAATTTCATTGCCACTGAAGGGTGCAAATGCGACTATTTTGAAGCTATCGCAGTGGGTGATTTTCACAGGAGGTTTCACTGCTACTCGATGGTACAGATCAATGGCGTCGCCAGCTAATGGGCCAGGGAGGGACAAGAGGAGAGAGAGGATGGGGGATATATGAATCGTAGACATTTTAGACTCTTATATACATTTTTTTCGAATCTCTGGGGCGGGGGGGAGGGGCGACCTTGGTAGGATCGTAAAGAGAAATCTCACTATTGACCCTGGGAAATGAACTGATAGGTAGATAACTTTTCCACTAATTCTTAATCTTTCAAATGGATTTCGTTTCCCACCATTTTTACATTCCATGACACTGGTTGTACAGATATATCCATTAAGGGGTTATTAAAAAAAATTGCTTGTGAAGAAATAAGTCAGATGATTGAAAAATCGTTTGGACATTTGTGTACGTACATTAACAAAGTTGTGTACCAAGTTCCATTGCAAAATATTAACAATTAGAGAAGTTATAAACAATCTGGTGAAGGACCTTTGAACGTGAGGGGCTCAACGGTGTACTTGATGTTGACCACGCGGTTGATCTGTAACAAAGAAGTTTTTTTTTCTAAAAATATATAATATTGGCTAAGCCTTGACCGAGTTTTTTTTATCATATTTCAATTTTATTTTGAATTTTTTTCGATTGTTTTATGTAAAATTACATTATTATTGTTATTAACTGATGAACAAAAAATATTAAGAAGAAAAACGTCAGTCAAGACTGAACTGCTATTACACTGAAGTTAAACAAAATTAATATCCCTATGCACTTTACAATTTGCTCAGTCGAACATTCGTTGAATTAGTATCGACTGAATAAGTATACCAAATTTCAAGTCAATCCGTTCATCACATGTCGAGAAATCGTATATACCGTTTTGAAAAACATAGTTTCGAGAAAAAACGCAAGGGATCATCACAGCGTAACAGATAAAAAAATAGCCGATTTCGCGATTTTTTTTTCGATGGTTAAAATACGCTAATTAGTCCGATTTTATTAATGACAAATGAACTCATGAAGACCGAAAAATAAATTGTTCAACGTTTATTTATTTTTTTACATTTTTCAACGGTTGAAATTGTCTTCGAAAAAAAGGAGTCCACGGTGTACACGGTTGTGGCCGTGAATATTATCTGAAACAAAGTTTGTAAAAAGATTATTAATCTGTATGAAAGCCATTATCTTGCTATGGAGGTTTAAAAAAAAATAAAAATTGACAAATGGCGGTGGTTCGAAAAAAAAGAATTGAATTTAGCCTATTACTTCGACTGTTTTTCGTGAAAAAATTATGAAGATGTCAAAAAAATAGCTTCCACAGCAAGACAAAGAATGGCGTGAAGATTGTTGTGTCAAAATTTCAGACGGATAGCTTAAAAACTCTTCCTTTGAGAATGTGTACACCGTTTTGAAAAAAACGTCATTTCGAGAAAAAACGCGTCTGTCCGCGCAAGGCCTCATGCAGTTGGTCGAATCTCTTTTTCTGAGAAGGGCTGTAGAAACCGGAATAATTCGAATTTCGCCCCAAAAATTGAACAGCATGTTTATAACCGTCTATACTATCGGATAATGCAAAAAATTGATTTTTCGAAAATCTGACACTGTGATGATCCCTTAAGATTTTCCTTTCACGGACCCGAATATTCAACAATTAACTGATTTTCGTCTACAATCAAGTAAAAATACATCCCAGTATACTGGTAAAATTTCAAGCCAAGTTACTAAACTTTGAATGAAATTTACGACTCTAAAAATCGTCTCATTTGTACGGGATGGAGATATCACGCTGGCCAAATTTTCATCTAATAATTTGTATACTAAAAAACTCTATATGCCTGATATAAACTGGTCACGCGTGTAAAAAAATCTAAAGATCCCGCAACGACAATAAAAACAGGGGGTCACCGAATGTTTAAAGAAAATCTCAATGAATGTTCACAACCACGACGTTTCAGATAAAAAAAAAGGAAAAATGTCTAAATCTACTAAATTTGCGGGGAATTTTTCATTCCGGTTTATCGTTGAGTATGATAATTGATTGTAAGTTGTTTTTATTAAGCGCCACTGTAACTTAACCAATGATCCAGAAGGGTTCTCAAAATACGACCCTTCGCGAAAGAAATAGCTTAAAGTTTTACTATTAGTTCCGTCGTTGTCATAATAAGTTTACCTTCAACCTGCGATTCCTGCACCACATGTTGGATCTTCCTTTTCAATTTAAGCTGCCTCAACAAGCGTTCGTCGTTTTCTCAGTAGCCTGACCCCTTAATATCGGCTCTGTACTCCATAGGGCTTCGGTGACAAGGGAGACGGCACAAACATCGAGCTCATCTCCAAAATCGTCGAGAAACATCTCAAGGTGCCATGCTATGTTCTAATGGGAGCTAATCTCGCTAATGAGGTAGCCGAGGAACATTTTTGCGAAACGACAATTGGTAATTTAAAAAAAATCAATTGATTTTTTTTTCTTTGTAATTGATGTTCTGCGTTTATTGTTCAGTTGTTTGCTTCGGCAATATGTTTTGTACAACCCTGAAACGCCGTCGCTTTATTATTATTTTATCACACAGATTAATGTATGAGCTCGAGATGTCAACGTAAGCACTCATATACAGGGTTGCGAAATTTGTAATGAAAAAGTATTGCATTATTCATTACTTTTTCAATGAGTAATGAAAAAATATTTCATTACCCAATACAGTACAGTCAGTAATTTAAAAAAAATTTCGTTGCTCATTGCAATGGATTTTGGAATGTAAAAAATGTTCATTACTCATTACATTATATTTTGTATCGTAAAAAATGTCCATTTCTCATTACATTAGAATTTGCAATGGAAAAAAATTTCCATTACCCATTACAAAGTGCAAAGTACTGTGTAATGACAAGAAATTTCATTACACATTACATTGTAATGGGTAATGGACATTTTTTACATTACAAAGTTCAATGTAATAGGTAATGGATTTTTTTTACATTACAAAGTGTAATGTAATGAGTAATGGAAATTTTTGACATTACAAAATTTAATGGAATGAGTAATGGCATTTTTTTACATTACAAAATATAATTTAGTGAGTAATTGAATTTGTGCACATTACTAATGTAATGTAAAAAATTTCCATTACTCATTACAAGGTAATATGGATTATTATTCGTTTCCCATCGGGTCAGATCGACCCAGTGCAAAAACCGCTGCCCCTGATGGGAAACGAATAAGAATCCTCATTACATTGTAATGAGTAATGGAGATTTTTTACTTTGCATTGCATCAGTAATGTGAACAAATTCCATTCCGCTTTACCTTATATTTTGTAATGTGTAAAAATTCCATTGCTCATTACATTACATTTTGTAATGTAAAGAAAATCCATTACTCATTACATTACATTTTGTAATGTAAAATATCTCCATTAATTATTACATTGGACTTTGTAATGTAAAAAAATTCCATCACTCATTACATTGGACTTTGTAATGTAAAAAGAATTCATTACCCATTACATTGTAATGGGTATAATAATTAATGTAATGAGGAATGGACATTTTTTACATTACAAATTCCAATGTAATGAATAATGACATTTTTTTACATTACAAGATTTCATTCAATGAGTAATGAGAATTTCTTACCTTACCAAATTCAATGTACTGAGTAATGGATTTTTTTTACATTACTGAATGTAATGTAATGGGTAATGAAACCTTTTTATTACAAAATGTAAAGCAATAAGTAATGAAAACGCTAATGGATTACAAAAAGTAATGCATCATTTGCAACCCTGCTCATATATATATATATATATATATATATATATATGTTGTTCGATTGTTTTGCAGGCTGCAAAGATAAGCGTCTTGCTCCACTTTTGAAGGATATCATTCAAACTGCAAACTTTAGGGTCGTCGTCGTTGAAGATTCCGAGGCGGTCGAAGTGTGTGGAGCTCTCAAGGTTAACTATCGCCGATATTTTTCTCTTTTCCTCGCTTGCACAAAGAAACGCATCAACAATTTCGCCAAACTTAGGAAATTCATTGTTCATGGGAAAATAAAGCAATATTCAATTCAAATAAAATAAAAAGAATATTCGTCCACGTAATTTGTATAGAGCTTTTGTATTATACATGCATGTTCTATATAAAAGGTTTTTGTTTACGGGCGAAATCTTATTCGAATTTCATAGTACGTCGTCTCATAAAAATGTTATTGATAAATAAAAATGGTTGTAGAATATCGTCGCATGTGCGGCTGGATTTGTGGACGGTCTCGGTCTCGGCGACAACACCAAGGCCGCGGTGATACGGCTTGGCCTTATGGAAATGGTCAAATTCGTAGATACGTTCTTTGGCGGTGCAAAGCTCTCGACATTCTTCGAGAGTTGCGGCGTGGCCGATCTCATTACAACGTGCTACGGTGGACGAAATCGTCGCGTTTGCGAGCAATTTGTCAAGACCGGAAAGGTGAAATGAACGTCTATGGAAGTGGAACTTCAAAAGCTGAACCGTCGAAGAAGTTACATTGATTAAATTGAAAAATAATGTTTAGACGATCAAAGTGCTCGAGGACGAACTTCTCTCTGGTCAGAAGCTCCAGGGACCAGCGACCGCCGACGAGGTGAACGGTATGCTCAAGGCGCGAAATTTGACCGATCAATTTCCAATTTTCACCGCTGTTCATCGTATTTGCAACGGCGAATTAAAAGCCACCGATCTCATAGACCAGATTCGCAATCATCCGGAGCACGCGTGAGTTTTCGCTCTTCCTATCCTTATTACTTTATATTTTCCCGAACCGGCAATTGCAATTTCTGTGTATATTTTGAAAAACCAATTGTAAATTTTCAACGAACTTCATTGATTCAAAATATGTTTTTCTTAATTCTCGGCTTTTCTTTAGGATTTTATATCCACATAGAGAAAAATTTTAGTATGTTGCTCCAGTTTCAATCCTCAAAATAAATAATGAAAGCAGAGGGCACGGTGGTGGATGAGCGGTCGACGTTCGAAGGCCAATACTTCCGAAATCTTGGTGTAGATACTTGAGTAAAAGTCTATGCACCGGAGAACGAGAAGAATGTAGGGCCGCCTATACCGGTTTTCCACAGTTTCCCTGTACCCTTGGAAAATGCGGTATAGTGTAGCTTCAGACGGCTGTGGATGCAACGGAAGTTAGGTTGCATTAGCAAAGTGCAAGTAGGGAGTGATAGGAAGGGGTTGAGTTAGGAATGGCAATACGTGAAACCCCGCAAGGGTATTCGTTGGAACTTGTGAAAAAATAATAAAAAATACATAAAAGCATAGGGCTTTAGCCAAAAATTGGCTTCGGATGAACTGCCAGTGCCGCCATTTTGTCCCCATATCAGTTCTCGCCCTAACATGGATGCTGTTACCCCTCAATCAAACTCTTATAATGTTCTTCCGAATATTGCAGAAGCAAGGCGTGAGTCGGACGTGGACGAACAGCAGAAGTCGGTTGCCCTTCGATGAACATAGTTATGGGAAAAATAAGATGGAAAAAAAATTGTCAACAACGCATACAAAGTTACTTATTCCTCTGTGATTGGTACTCGAATAAATGAGAGGAAACGGAAGAAAATACCGTAGTGATTATTTTGTCAAACTGTTCGACTAATATAATAATTTTACATAAGTACTACGGTCTAGAACAATGCGTACTCCGCCTTTGAATACACATCACGTTTTCTTTGTGGACGTATCGTTGCCGCACTTTTTCACTTTGTGCTTAGGTAAGGTGTAGGATCCTGGTAGAACTTCGTTACTTACTTTCACCGTATCGTCGGTTATGCGTAGTTCTAAAAGAATAATTATAAAAAATCAATAAAAGCTTGCGCAAAACAAATACTTAAGTTGAACGAGCGATTACTGAATTTCCCAGGTTCTTCCTCGACAGCCTGAATCACAGTCGTTCTTATGTCATGTTCCACTTCCTCGGCGAATTTGATCAGCTGAAAAGAGAACGAAAATTGTACCAGCCTCCCTATGCAGAGAAGAAAAAACAGAACAAATGTACTCGGTTTTTCAATTAAGGCCTTAGGCCACAGTAACGGGTATAAAATCATGTGCGAATTGAACCATTTTTTTCGTATGAAAAAGTGATTCACTCATAAAATTAATTACACATCTATTTAGTATGAATATCAAGCTGTTAGAATTTTTTTTTCCGATGTACGAAATGGCCGCCTACTCGAAACAGCTTTTTTCTAATTGGCGTGACAAATAACTTCAACAATTTTCACTCGATTTACTTCAAATTAAAAAGTTATGTTCCTAATTGAATTTTGCCGCGAAGTACGTACGGAATTTCTGATTAATCGAAAACTTTTCACTTTATGAGCAGGAATTTATATTTATAACGGAATTTTTCACTGAAAATTAATTTATTAAGTTCAAATACCTACAACTTTTGAATAAAACAATATTTTTTAAATTCCGTACGTACTTCTTTAGATATTCTAATGTAGATTGACGAGAATTTTTGTTTTTTGTTCTAGGTAAAAAATTGTGGATGCTAAATGTGACGCCGCGGAGCGCCAGAAAAAAGATAACAAAAGAAAATATTAGTGGTCGGCCATTTTGTACATCGGAAAAAATATATATATTTTTTTAACAGCTTGATATTCATACTAAATAGATGTGTAATTAATTTTATAAGTGAATCACTTTTTCATACGATTTTTTTTAATTCGCACATGATTTCATACCCGTTACTGTGGCCTAAGGCCTTAAGTGAAATTTAGATAATTATGGGTAATAGTATGAATAATTTTCATATAGCATATTTCTACGCTTTAAACGTGATTTATTATTCTCTTGACAGTTAGAGTTTAAGCTTGATGGCCCATCTCTGAAAATGTCAAGTTTTTGAATTATTCCCCAACGTTATGTAGAAACCCAATTAACTATAAATGTTAATTGTACGGTCGTCTTTCCATGTGAAATTAAACAATAACTCTGAAAATGTCACGGTTTTGAATTGTACCCCAATTTTATGTAAAAACCCAATTCACTATAAATGTTAATTATACGGTGGTCTTTTCATGTGAAATTAAACAATAACTTAATTACCTTCATAATTGATTCTTCGTCCGACAGATTTTTATTCTTTCTGTACTCGTCATTTATTTTATTTCTCGTCACTAAGGAACAGATTCGATCGATTAGTCCACATAAAAATACTATGCACTTGTAAACAAAGCACCGATCATGTTATTGGAAAGTTTTCTTAAAGCTTTTACTCACAGTCTAAAGCGAATTCGTCTCCTTGAAACGTATTTAATCGCGTTCTGTGCAGTTTCTTAAATATCCGCAATGCCTGGAAGACGCAAGAAAAACAATGGTTATTTACTTTGAATTACCACACAATTCCGGCGGTTTGTGTTGACGACACAGCCTCGAGAGGGCAGGTCGGTGCGCTTGTAAAACTGCGTTATTCGCACGTCCCGTTCCGTAGAATAATTCGTAACGAACGTACAAATGTTTGTTGCGTTACTGCAAAACCTTTTTTTAACGTATACTACAAACATCGCAATACCTCCTTTCGAAGATTTCCACTCATACTCGGTTCAAACGCGTTGACTGTTTCCTGAAATGGGCTCGGTCAATCTTCCGGGTGTCGCCACGTTAATCATGAACTCGTCGACATCGAGAAGCGTAGACCGCGCGGATATTTTGAACTCGTCGCTCGGACAATGTCAAAGAAGCCATGTACAGTTGGTAACGTAATTTGTCGAATTGCTCGAGAAGCGAGTTGCAATGACACATTTTTTTTACGCCGATTATCGATTCAAATACAAAAATTAAGCAGAAAAACTGCGCCATATTTGTGGAAAATTGCTGTTCCAGCTGCGTCGCCGATTATTTGTTCCAACATGGCGTCCAGAATGATCTCTCATCACACGAGTTTTTTACGTTCACGGACCGTCGATAAAACAGGTGGGTTTAGTCGTTTGCGTGGCGTCCTCTATGTTCGTAACACGCGAGTTTATATTTAATCAAAAATCGTACCACGAATCAATCTATTCAGCGTAATAAAGGTTTACAAAAATTCGAAGGTCGTATTGAGGTTGTAATGGTCGCGTGCATTTCGCAGTAATAGCGAGTATTTAATGATTAATCACCTAGTAAAAAATTTGGCGACAACACGTTGGCATCACCACGCCAAGCGAGAGCAAGCTGTGACGGAAAAATGGCATCCTTTGCCGCCGCATTAAGCTGTGTTCTAGCAGCACAGCATTGCGCTTCCTTGCGTGAATGCTGATGTTAATATTGCAGTACGAAAATACAGAATATTAGCGGTACATTTGAAGCACGTTCATTGCTGGGTTATTGCAGCATTGTGACAGAAAAATTTGAATACGTTATTTCGGCAAGGTGAGGGCACATTGGCGGCATGCTGTGGTTCCGTTGCCGGCATATTTAGAACACGCCGTAACGCTCCGTCGGCATAAACGAGGCCCGCTATTGCGGTGTTGTGACCGGCTAAATAGGGTTCTGTATTACCGGTAGCTGGGCAGGTGGGAATAAAAAGAGGGCAAAATAAATAATTATATTGAATGCAATCGCACACACGTACCAGTCGTGTTGCGACGCCCGCGTATGACTGAGGGCTACGCGTCATGGCCGTAATTATTTTTTTCCGAAAGTACGAGGCTGGGATTCGAACCCGCAGCTTCACGATGGGCTCGTTTAGAAGGCAAGCACCATGGAGACTAGATACAGGAGGCCACACTCGGCCTTCCAACTTGTCCCCAAAACGGTATCCGAGATAGATGGCGCTGGGGCGCTCCGGACCACATGTATAGATATACGCGAAACATAGGTGCGATCACGGTCTTACATACAGGTCTTGAAACTCGCTCAAAATTTCAGTGGTGGGGGATGGCCTCTTATTGAAGCACCGACTATTTCAACTCGTGACCACGAGGATCGCTGCTATAGAGTGATGCAGGCTGTGTGAGAGAGACGGAAATAGATTTCAAAAGTAAACAAAACCCAAACATAACCGCTGATACACGCGACCACACGCGACCTGCTCTACTTGTAAATTTGTAAAAACGGTCGTATTGAAAAATTACTAAGTGATGTACTGTGCCAACGTGTAAAACAGGCTCTCGGAGTGAAAAATCGAAACGCTCAGTGTTTCGGGTGCCGAGAGGCTTGGCGCAATTAAAAAAATGGGAGGCCGCGATACCGGGAGTTGGGAAATTAGAGCCGAGACACGTTGTGTGCGAAAATCATTTCGAACCGAAATATATTCATCGAGAATGGGCGAAACAGGCGTTGGAGCCGGGAACCTGAAAAAAAATGAAAAATTATTGGGATCATTACAATAAATACTTTCCAGGCTGGAAAACATAGAACAAAGTTAGTGAATTATTTTCATTTATCCTACTCGAGAGTCCTTCGCTTAAAGGACGGAAAAGAGGTGTTTTTTAATTTACCAACGCAAGCCGTTTCGTAAACTGCAAAGTAGAGATTATTGAAAATGTTTCTTAGGACATGCATTAAAATCTTTCGAAGAGGAAATAAAGAATTGCAAAAGAAGCACTGTTTCTTAAGTATTTGTTTCATGTTCAAGAAATACATCCTGCAAGTGTTTCGGTCTGGATTCAGTCTGGAATAGTTCCCACCTATTTTCCGGTCAATTAAAACAACGCGTAAAGCCTATTTTTTTAATAAAAGCTCAAACATGTTTTTAAAAAACCGAGCGCACAGGGATCGAACTCCTGAAAGCAGCTTGCACCGAACCCCTCGACCAACACGAGCTCACGTTGACACCTATATGAAAAACATTCATATTCATTGTACCCAATTGGATAACTATAGTCTTTTGGTTTTTTTCAGGTTTACGATAAAGTTACTTTTAATTGTATTTAGGTCCATCATGCATTTTGGACATTGAATATGATAATTTGCCTACACCAGCCAATTGTACAGCTAGGTTAGGTGCCTATGAGTCAACAATGGATTTCCATCTCTCTCGCACAGCCTGCATCACTCTATCGCAGCGACACTCGTGGTCACTAGGCGAAACGGCCGGTGCTTCAATCCGAGCACATACCCCCACCACCAGAGTTTCAAGACCTGTATGTAAGACCGTGGGTGCAATGAAGACGGTTCACAGCTGATGTACCTTTCATTCTTCTTTAAGACGGAATGACACCTCATCGCGGTCGGTATGGTAGAACAATTATAGATACCCAAAAATCTCTGAAATGGCTCTTCAGATCCCGTGGAAACTTTGCCAAACGACGTCAAATAGATAGACAAACAGCTGTCTGCCCCTCAAATTTTCTGAATTTGATAGAAAAAACTGAGATTCACTTATGATAAGCCAATCTACGTTTTTTTTTTCAAATTCAAAAAATTTGAGGGGCAGACAGCTGTTCGTCTATCTATTTAAAGTCGTTTGGCAAAGTTTCGACGGGATCTGAAAAGCCGTTTCGGAGATTTTTGGGTATCTATAATTGTTCTACCATACCGACCGCGATGAGGTGTCATTCCGTCTTAAAGAAGAATGAAAGGTACATCAGCTGTGAACCGTCTTCATTGCCCCCACGGTCTTACATACAGGTCTTGAAACTCTGGTGGTGGGGGTATGTGCTCGGATTGAAGCACCGGGGGTTTCGCCTAGTGACCACGAGTGTCGCTGCGATAGAGTGATGCAGGCATTATAGATACCCCAAAATCTCTGAAATGGCTCTTCAGATCCCGTGGAAACTTTGCCAAACGACGTCAAATAGATAGACAAACAGCTGTCTGCCCCTCAAATTTTCTGAATTTGATAGAAAAAACTGAGATTGACTTATGATAACCCGATCTACGTTTTTTTCCTCAAATTCAGAAAATATGAGGGGCAGACAGCTGTTCGTCTATCTAGTTAACATCGTTTGGCAAAGTTTCGAGGGGATCTGAAGAGCCGTTTCAGAGATTTTTGGGTATCTACAATTGTTCTACCATACCGACCGCGATGAGGTGTCATTCCGTCTTAAGTGTCAGAGTTATAAAATTTAAGACAAAGAGTTATACGGTATTTGATGAATACACATACAGTACAGATAAAGCATAGTTTTTCAAATAAAAAACTTTGGTTTTTTATTCTCGTGTGTAATTTTTCAGAGTACACAACGAATATGTATGACCAAACTTGAGTCTGCAGATATAATTCAATTTCTAAATCGACAATTACGTCGACAATTACAACAAAAAATCTTTCTCATCGTTACACAATAATTTGCATAAACTTCCGAAAAGCTGTTACACCCGATTTGGCTGAAATTTTGCACAGATGTTCCATTTAATATATAAAGACATCGCCCAAAGGGATTTTTGGCGCATTCCAATAGTTCACGAGAAATCGAATTTTTAAGTTTATTTTTTACTCCTCCTCCTCACTCCTCCGTCTTTACTGGTGGCTAGCGTACGGTCTTACATACAGGCAGCCCCCTGACACTGGCCTACTATTCCTATACGATAAATGAAAACGCGTTTTGTCTCGGCTTTTTAGTTCTTGAAATCGCCACTGCCTAGCGTTGGCTGTTGTGTGACAGCCTTCGGCTCTAAACACTTCGATCGGCTGAACGATTCGATACTATCGTGGCTTTCGCCTGTTATCGTTATGCCGACGTTATTTATTGTGTTTAAATGGAAAATCATTAGAACGTAAAATGATTCCAAATATATCAATAGATTTTTATTCATGTAAGATATTCGAAACATCGGCGCAACATACATATATATGCATGCCTGTCACACGACTATTAGCGCCACAGTGCGGCTAGGACATTTTGCGAACAGCATTTATCTACCAGTGTCAGGGGGCTGCATACAGGTCTTGCAACGAAGCTAAATTTTCGTGATGGGGGTAGGCCCGCTTATCGGCTTCACTTTTCGATTCACTAGGCGCCGCTATGCGTCGCTACTAGCAAGGGAAAGTAGTTTCCCCCTTACCTCTTACCGGCGAATCGGCCCAAGGTGTTGATGTATGTTTTTGTGGCGTGATTGTCGAAATAACCTTTATTTGCAACCATATACCAGAAGGTTCTACGCGATTTATCGTGATACATTTTTTATCGTGTTTTTACGCATAAGTGTGATTTTTTTTTTTGGTAGTGTTTGTGAAAAAAATGCGAAATGGCTAAGGGTTGCGCGGTTCGCAATTGTAAAACGGGGTACAAAAATTGTAAGCAGAAATGCTCCGTATTTCGCGTGCCTAGAAACGTCGAACGATACAAAAAATGGCTCGATGCTATTCCGGGACTGAAAGAGTCTCAATACGTGTGCGAAAAACATTTCGAAGAACGATGTATTGTGAGACATTGGAGAAAAAAGAATGTAAATGGTCGTAATATGTGCTGGTATGAATTAATCTATTCAAAAAGTTTTCAGTTTTTTTAGATGAACGTAGGCATCTTTTTTTTAATCAACACATTTTTTATTGGTTTCGTATATTATGCAGTTTACACGACAGTACGGTAAATTAAGTTAGGGCAAACCGCGCATGCGTTGCGTTCAGGAGGGAAAAGGACGGAATAAAAGAAATCGGAATAAAAAAACAGAACCGCTAAGGGTGCTCACCCCCACTAGCGCCGTTGTCAGACCTCTATGTAAGACCATGAGCTAGCGTGCTGCGCTTATCCCTACATATCAATTAGTCCAGGATTTTTAGACATTCGCTCCGCAAAAAATCCTGATAATTGATTTTTCGATTGGATTATGTCAGAGAGTGTCCCCTAAGTATAAAACCAAGTTTGTGTCATCCGAAACCGCGAGCGTTAGCCGCCATCTTGAAAAACGCCTTTTTGCAAATATCTCGGAAACGGTGAGTTTTACGTTGAAAATCGTAATCGCCTTTTTCGTAGAAGATAAATTTCCCATCTTTTTAATTTGAAAGCTTTTTCTCTATTGTTAATATTTGGCGAGAAATAGTCGATCAAAAAAACCAAATTTGTGTTTTTGGAAAATATCTCGATAATTTTTGGAAACACGAAGAAAAAAAATGTGATAATCAAAGTTGTAGAGCATGAAATTTTCTACAATTTTTGTATAAAACTTTTTTTTTTGTAAAATCAATAGTTTCTGAGTTCTAGCGCAATGAAAGTTACCGTCAGGTATAGAAAAACAGCGATTAGCAGTAATACGTTACTCTAGCATGCCAAAAAAAAGTGTAATCGAAGAATTTTATAATAGAGACGGTAACAATAATATTTATCATGAAGAGGAGGGATATGGGCGATAGAAGGCAAGTTTGCGCAATAAAAACATTTTGACGAATTGTTTGAAAAACTCATGAAAATTTATTAATTTATTCATATTCATTATCATTTGCGCGATTTGAGTCGCGATTTACAAATTAGGATCGCATCATCATCATAATAGTAAAAAAAAAATTCTTACCAAATTTTAAACGTCGATGATAGATTTAAAATAATTTTCTTTGTTTGGAACAGGAAGGGCGATTTTCGATGGCTTGCGAGTTTTCTTCTTCCACGTTCAAGTCATGAACAGCAAAAGAATCTATGAAAGATTCATTTTGAACATCCTCTTCGTCGCTATCGTCCACTGTAGGGATTGCGTTATCGCATGGTTGGCCACTGCAATTTGCAAGCCAAATTGCGGAGCTGCCTGCGGATGCCAAAAGAGTGGCTTGAAATGTTCCATAATTTGTTCGAATTGCAGTGGCCAAACATGCGATAACGCAATCCCTACAGTGGACGATAGCGACGAAGAGGATGTTCAAAATGAACCTTTCATAGATTCTTTTGCTGTTCATGACTTGAACATGGAAGAAGGAAACTCGCAAACCATCGAAAATCGCCCTTCCTGTTCCAAACAAAGAAAATTGTTTTAAATCTATCATCGACGTTTAAAATTTGACAAGAACAATTTTTTTATTATTATGATGATGCGATCCTAATTTGTAAACCGCGACTCAAATCGCGCAAATGATAATGAATATGAATAAATGAATAAATTTTCATGTCTTTTTCAAACAATTCGTCGAAATGTTTTTATTGCGCAAACTTTCCTCCTATCGCCCATATCCCTCCTTTTCATGATAAATATTATTGTTACCGTCTCTATTATAAAATTCTACGCTTACACTTTTTTTGGCATACTAGAGTAACGTATTACCGCTAATCGCGGTTTTTCTTTACCTGACGGAAACTTTCATTGCGCTAGAACTCAGCAACTATTGATTGTACAAAAAAAAGTTTTATACAAAAATTGTAGAAAATTTCATGCTCCACAACTTTGATTATCATATTTTTTTTCGTATTTCCAAAAATTATCGAGATATTTTCCAAAAACAATTTTTTTTTTAATCGACTATATCTCGGCAAATATTAATAGAGAAAAAAGTGTCAAATAAAAAAGATGGGAAATTTTACCCTCTACAAAAAAGGTCCATACGATTTTTAACGTAAAACTCACCGTTTCCGAGATATTTGCAAAAAGGCATTTTTCAATATGGCGGCTAACGCTCGTGGTTTCGGACGACACAAACTTGGTTTTATACTTAGGGGACACCCTCTGACATAATCCAATCGAAAAATCAATTATCAGGATGTTTTGCGGAGCGAACCCATTTTTGGTGCTAAAATTCCTGGACTACTATACTGCAGGGGTAACCCAAACAAACAAACCAAAAAAAAACCAAACAAACCCAACAAAATTCGATACATCGTAAACTATTGGAATGCGCCAAAAATCCTTTTGGCGGTTGACTTTATATATTAATATATAAAGTCAACCGCCAAATTTGCAAAATTTCAGGCACATCGGGTGTAACAGCTTTTCGGAAGTTCACCCAACTTTTACCATAACTTTCGAGCATATGTTGAAAGTTATTTCCAAGCTCATAAGTAGATAGATTATTTTTAGATGCAGCGCTATTTATCGGTACATTTGCAGAAGTTATGCTTTTTCTGACCTATATACTGTGGGGATATGTGTTTACTTCCGATCGGTTTTTCATTTATTTAAACGCGTCCCCTTCATCCCGCGATCTCCTAATCGTACATAGGTACAGGACCTTGTTACGGCGAATATGCTTTTTCACCTAACGTCAAATGAACGGATTTATTCAACCTCAATCTATATTTGTCAAGCCCCGAGTTGCATACGATCGTCTGGTTATTTCTAACCCGACGACCTATCCACTCGGACCGCTCCGAATAGCCAATGACTTCTAATGTAAATGAAAACTAAAAGTTTTCAAGCCGATGTTATTTATCGACTGTAAGATAAATTAAAAACATTTCAATTGCTCTACTTGCCTAGTCTACGACGGATATTGTCAATAACGTGAGCGCGACCGCCTTTCGCGAAGTCTCGATTAATTTCAACACGTAATGTCTCTGGGTCGAAACTTTCAACAACCTTGATGTCGGAAATTAGAACAATGACGGCTACATTTCTCCCGCTATGAGGAAGATGCTGCAATAACGCAGATAAAATATACAATCGTGTAATATGCCAAAAAAACCCTGGCGGTTTTCCCCGCTTATCTTCCTTCGGCCACTTTGCAGCGAGTTATCAATATTTATCGTATCGTACGTAAAATTCTCGCACGTAATGATGTAATGTTTACAGACACGAGTGGGCCATCCGCTTTTTTGGCACGCGTAACAAAATACATGCGCATACATTTTTTGTATTCGTCTCGCCGTGCAGATTTGCGAAGGCTTAGCTTGTTTCAAAATAAGTCTTTGTCTAGCGAGTATGTGAAGACAGAGGTCAATAATGCTTTGAACGTGTGGGGTGAGACTATCGCATGCGCAATAAGCGATGGTGGTAAGTCTCTTCTGGAAATGTTTTCTCCGAAATCCTGTGTCACAGCTTTATCTTTGACCACAGATACGAAACGTAATGTGATATCCCATGACCCATGTTCGAATTGAAAAGATTTACCGCAAAATGAAAAATATATTTTGTATTCATTCTTTGCGAAATTAATCAAATTCGTCATATTACCGCGAGATTGCGAAAAGGATTTGGGCCATTCTCTTGACTATAAAGCTCGACTCATCCCGGATCCAGCAAGCATCCAGGAAAAGAAGAGCGAACAGTGACACTAGTGCGAGAGAAGAACAAAGACAATATGATCGCCAAATTTACGGTAAGCGAAGATTTTCCATATTAATGATTTCATGCAGATATCTGGATATGGTCCGATAAGTCTAGCTGACCCGAGATCACTCAAGCAAACCAGAGCTTCACCCCAGTTTCCTTTTGCTCACTTTTGTACCTGTCATCCAAACATATCCCTTTTTGCCGGGAGAGCCACAGAACGTAATTGCCAAGTTCCGCTCTTCAAGTTTGCACCTTCGTAAGACCATCGTTTTATTTTCAACGGCAAAATTTGACATGCCACCTATCGTTATCGTTTCTCAAAACGAGTTGAGTTCTTACAATTAGTCATGATGTTGCAATCGACCACGGCAACGATTGTTGTTCTATTCCTTGCATTCCTATATACATATCGCCGATAAAACCACTCAAGCGAGGGACGGAGGGCGAAAGGGTGGGCAAGCGGGAGTAATTGTAAGATGGTGGATTTTTCCCGAGAATGAATTTATCGGATCGTCTAATGCGTTGAGGTATAAACACGCAAAACGGATTAATCAAGCGTTCATTGTGGTCAGTGCAGATTCTAGTGGTAGCTAGTGCTCTGTCGATTGCTATGTCGGCACCGAACGGAGGATACGGGGGTTTGCACGGTCCCTATGGAAGCGATGGTCAGCAACAGCAACAGCACGATATTTCAGGACAAGGACAAATGGGAGTAACCGGCCACCCGAATTACAATCAACAACATGGACAGCAGGAACAATCCGGGCAATGGAGACAACAGGGACAATTGGATACTCATGGACACGGTCAGTACGGCCAACAAGTCAACCCTACGCAACAAGGCGGAAAATACACTCAACAGGGAACTCTACAAGGTGGCGACTACCAGCACGGTTACTGAGATCACTCTGAGTTTCTGCCGCTTCCTGTCGTCTTTATTCGATCATCGCATCGTTGATAAACGTGTCGTGGCCCTTCATTCCTAATGACCGACTATCAAACTGCCTTCAATACGATTCTATGTATATGTCGTGAAATATATAAGAAGTCCGGGATCGGAATAAAAACAGACTGAATTGTGTTTTCTTCTAAAGTGAGGGTGCGCTCTCGACTCCCGTGGAATAATTGATTCGCCAATCACTCGGAGGTCGGAGTGGACATCGCGGATGTGAACTTGCAAATTTATATGACTAATTTGATGTTGTTTATAATGCTTGATTCTGAGTAAATGCACTCAGCGTTTATATTGCTCGGTCGTGCGATCGATAACTCGGTTAAAGGAAAACTGCGAAAGTCTGCCTCGACCTGCCAATCATTGAGCATTATGTAGATTCATAATAATAAAGGATGTACTGACCTTCTGGATGAACCTATTTTGTTGCCATTGTCCAGCCGATGCGTCGTAGTAAGGAAAAATTCTCGCTAGATCAACAGTCGCCTTTTCATTGTGTCGTCGATACATTCTCCTCGCTACGCCCGATAAGAACAAAGTAATACTGCCGTCACAAGGAAGAAGGTGGCATTTACAAAACATCGAAAATGCGTTTTACTGTACAGAACGATGGGAAATTTTGTACTGATTGCAACGGTATCAAAAACGCATTTTTTATTTTTTTGTAGGTGCTGCCTTCTTCCATATGCCGGCAGAATAAATAGCTGTCAACTCGGTGATTCATAGAACAACGTTGAATCACCAATGGCGAAACGCCAACAGTTATTTGCCATTGTCGGGTTTCTCGTGGCTGCAGAATTAGGCTTGGTGAATTCTCATGATTAGTACAATTTATAACGATACTCTCCAAGGCAATTGTACTCTCAGTAACCTCAAGATTCTCAGTTTTGGGCCCCAGCCGCCGTGATGGCTCGCCGGGGAAAAAATAGGAGGATGATCATTGGCGGCCAGCTACAGCGTCGTGGCGAGGTCGAGGGGCAGCCTATGTTTATATTTTGCGTACCGAGGCCTCCAACCCCAAACTGCCCCTTACTGAACGAATTTCATCCTCGGTTGGAATTTGACTAAAAATGACTTCTCGAGATTTGGAGGCCCCCCCAGACGAGAGGCTCGAGGCGGACGGGCCTCGAGCGTTTATGCACTCAGCGTTAATGGTGCACGTTCACCGTAGGCCTCCTCAAGCAAACGACGTGCTTCAGCTGAATTTTTCAAGCCAAAGTAGAAAAGCAATGCTTCTCGCAAATGCTGTTTATTTGTCACAAAACTCGACATCTTCAGTGTTAGAAAAATGATTTTTGCGTTGGTACTACGACTGGTTATTGTTGACAGCTGTCAAACCTAAAAAAAAAACACAACTTCAGACATGTATTTCGACTGCATGTGTCGTTAGCACCAGTGATGGGCATAATTAAATTACATTATAATTTGATTATTAATCTGGTTACAAAGTAATTCAATTACAGAGTAATATCGTTGAATTGTATTTCATTACATTATAATGAAATTACTTAGTACATATGATGTAATCTGTTATAATGTATTTAATTACAAAGTAATCTGATTAGAATGTATTCAAATACTTTGTAATCTAATTAGGTTGTTAGGTTGTTAGAAAATATCATCTTAACTTCTAAAGTTGGATCAAGTGTGGTGTGTACGCGACTGTCAACTTTAGAAACACACAACTTTTGTGCCTGGTAGACACGCAAACAGCGCACACTACTGTAGCGTGTAATTACGCGAATTACCACATGTAAGGTCCACTCGCGCTCGTGAATTGCAAGAACTGTAACTTGGATTTTCGTAACACGCACAATTACATTATTTGAATTAATATGTAATCGATTGATTTGTATGAGATTAGATTTCAATTAAATTACACAGTAATTAATTACACTTGGTATTTGTGGTAACTAGTTACTTCAGTAATCTGTTACAAAGTAATTGAATTATCAATTACGGTAGTAATCGTAATTATTAATTGTTAATTCAATTACTTTTTGCCCATTTCTGGTTAGCGCCATCCATGCGTGAATACCGGAAACTTGGTTGCGCACCTAGTAGATCAGCGAAGTGCGGATAGGGAGTGCTAGTCAAAGGTCCAATTGGGAATGGCAATACGTAAAAACCCGCAAGAGTTTTTGGAACTTTTGTACGTTGGAACTCGGGAAATAATGTCAACATTTTTGCATTATTCCTAGTACATTAACTTTCGATATAAAGTTTATAAAATTCAGTTGAAATTATGTTTCCTTTAAAAGTTGATATGCCACTATATTACATTTTTGGAATCTATGTTTATCCGAATTATTTAGCCGTATAAACTGAACTTTTACTGTAACTTTCGAGCATATGTTGAAAGTTATTGCCAAGCTCATAAATAAAAAGATTACTTTTAGATACAGTGCTATTTGTCGGTACATCTACGGAAGTTGTGCTTTTTCTGACCTATATACCGTTGGGATAATTTTTTACTTCCGATCGGTTTTTCATTTATTTGGATCCCCTCTACCCCGAGATGTCCTAATCGTATAATAATCCTATTCTTGTTACAGGAAATATGCGTTTTCACTTAAGGAGTGAGATGCAGTCAGAATTTTCAAAAAATCAATTTTTTTTACATTTTAAATTTAAAATTGGAAAACTCTTTCAGAAATTTTCAAAAATTTATAACTCAAAAACTATGAACTTTAGCAAAATTTTATAAAGAATACTTTCACTTTAAAAGTGTCTAAAATATTTTTTTTGATCATTCATCCCGAAAAACTTTAATCTTTTGAAAAATTGTTCTAACAATTGACTATAAACAATAGAATGCTCGACTTTTCGGCAAAAAAATGTGATATTCGGATTCAACGGATCAAAATACATAAAAAAAGTTTAGCTTAATCCATTGAGCTCAAAATTTTACGAACATATCATACCGTATCCACATAAAAAAACTTTAAACGCGTTATTCTCGAAACTATGTTTTTCAAGTCGGTGACCACTATAATTCAAAAACCACTCGATGGATTTTCATGAAATTTGGTGTGCTTATTGATAGCATAAAAAACTAGTCCTTAATCGAAGGATTTTCATTTTTGTTGAAAATTTCTATTTTTTTAAATCAATAAACGAGCGATTTTTTGGTCGAAAATCGAGTTATCTGTCGGAAGCCACCATGTTGTTAATTTTTGAAAAAAACTTCGATTAAGGCCCAGATTTATTATGAAACTAATGATGTTTTTTGGTTTTTTTTATTTCAGATGACCCAGTAAAATTTTATCATGGTCACCGCAAAGCACTACATGCCGAAGGGGGTCCGACAAAGATGGCGATATTTTAATAAATAATCAATATTTTTCTTTGAATATTTGTGCAAGTCAAGTTGAAATATAACATAAAAAGTCTGTGTCACCACTTTTGTAAAACAAACTTCATTACTATACAAAAAAATTATTGAAAATGCTCGTTTTTCATGCCTCTGACTGCATCTCACCCCTTAACGCCGAACGAAGGGATTTATTTAACCTCATGCTATATTTGTCAAGCCCCGAGTTGCATCCGATCGTCTGCTCATTTCTAATGCGACGACCTATCGAGCCCGATCGAATCGATCGGGCTCGATAGGTCTCGATTGATGTCGGAGTTTACAGCAATGACGGCTCCATATTCTCCCGCAAGGAGGAAGACGCTGCAATAACGCAGCCAAAATATATAATTGTGTAATATGCCTAAAAAACCCTGACGGTTTTCCCCGCGTATCTTCCTTCGGCCACTTCGCAGCGAGTTATCAATATTTGTCGTAGCGTACGTAAAATTTCCACACATGATGATGCAATGTTTACAGACACAAGCGGGCCCATCCGCTTTTTCGGCACGCGGAATAACATACATTACAGCGGTTGATTCAACTATGTTTACAAGAAGCAAAGTTAACATCTTATGCGAATTAGCAGTTATGCTGCGCCACTTTGTGTATTCGTTTGGCAGTGCAAATTTACGAAGGCTCAGGATGTTTCAAAATGAAACTTTGTCTAGCAAGTGTGTGAGGAGAGAGGTCAGTAATGCTTTGAAAGTGTGGGGTTGAGACTATCGCATAAGCGATGGTGGTAAGTCTCGTCTGGATATGTTTTCTCCGAAATCTTGTGTCACAGCTTTATCTTTGACCACAGATACGAAACGTAACGTGATATACCATGACCCCTGTTCAGACTTAAGAGAATCACCCCAAGATAAATAATATATTGTTTATTCATTGTTTGCGAAATTAATCAAATTTGTCATATTACCGCGAGATGGCGAAAAAGATTCGATCCATTCTCTCGATTATAAAGCGCGACTGATCCCGGGTCCAACAAGCATTCAAGAAAAGAAAAACGAATAGTGACACTAGTGCGAGAGAATAACAAACACAATATGATCGCCAAATTCACGGCACGCAAATATATTCCATATTAATGATTACATGCAAATATCTGGACATGGTCCGATAAGTTGAGCTGACCTGAGATCACTGAAGCAAACCAGAGCTTCATTCCAGTTTCCTTTTGCTCACTTTTGTACTTATCATCCAGACATATCACAGACAATTTTGCACCTTCGTAAAACCATCATTTTATTTTCAACGCTGAAATTTGATATGCCGCCTATCGTTATCGTTTCTGAAAACGAGTAGAGTTCTCAGTCATGATGTTGCAATCGACCACGGCAACGATTGTCGTTCTATTCCTTGCATTCCTATACACATATCGCCGATGAAATCACTCATGAGAGGGACAGCGAGCGAGCGGGTGGGCACGCGAGACTAAATTAGTGGATTTTGGCCGAGAAAATAATAAGAACTTGGAGGTATCGATTGGGGCGACCCGCTACGGCATCTCAACTTATCGGATCTTCCAATACGTTGGGGTATAAAGACGCAATACGGATTAATCAAGCGTTTATTGTGGTCAGTGCAGATTCTAGTGGTAGCTCGTGCTCTGTCGATTGCTATGTCGGCACCGAACGAAGTATACGATGATTCGTACGGTTCCTATGGAGGCGGTGGTCAGCAACAGCAACACATTCCGCGACAAGGACAATTGGGAGTAGCCGGCCACCCTAATTACAATCAGCAACATGGACAACAAGGACAATTGGGACAACAGGGATAATGGGGAAAACACGGGCTGATTGCCATAGAATAATTGGCTCCGCCAGCCACTCGGAGGTCGAAGTGGCCATCGTGGATACGAATTTGCAAATTGATATGGCTACTTTGATGTTGTTTATAATGTCACACAATCAGCGTTTATATTGTTCGGTCGTGCTATCGATAACTCGTTTAAAGGAAAACTGCGAAAGTCTGCCTCGACCAGCCAATCATTGAGCATTATGTAGATTCATAATAATAAAGGATGTACTGACCTTTCTGGATGAACCTTTCGTTGCCGTTGTCCAGCTGATGCGTCGTGTTAAGGGACACTTCTCGCTCGATCAACAGACGGCTTTTTATTGCGTCGTCGATACATTCTACTCGTTACGTTCGATAGGAAGGAAGTACTAGATATCCATCCATACCAACTCGGTGATTCATAGAATGTTGTTGTTATCATCGATGGCGAAAGGCCAACAGTTTTGTCCCTTATCGGGTTTCTCGTAGCTGCAGAATTAGGCTGGGTTAATTTTCAAGATTGGTACAATTCACAACGATACTCATCAAGTCAATCGTACCCTCAGCAACCTCAAGGTTTTTGATTTTGGGCGCCAGCCCAGAGGTGGAGGTAGACGGGCAGGGCTAGGGACCACAATCCTTAATAAGCAAAATTAGGCAAAGATGTATACATCTTTCCTTTCACTGTTAAAAATTTGGTCTCCCTTTACGAAACGCGATTCTTCTCTTTATGATTAACAATTCTTTCGATGTTACGGTGCGCTGCAGGGCTTTCTCTTTCACTCTCTCACACACTGACACAACAAACAAAGGAAAGTCACCTCAGACAATGATACAATAATTTAAAAAGAAACGTTACAACACTCAAAATCACTCTCTCACTAAAAGCCAACCTTCACTCCCACATCTCCCCACAAGTGCCAACAAACAAAGGAAAGTCACCTCAGACAATGATACAATAATTTAAAAAGAAACGTTACAACACTCAAAATCACTCTCTCACTAAAAGCCAACCTTCACTCCCACATCTCCCCGCGTCGCATAAAGTTTTCGCGATCCCGTGTGACCCGCCCCGACCCCGGAACCGAATTTATTCCCAAGAGGGACAAAATGACCAAGATAAAGGGAGAACACCATTGCATAATTTTCGAAAAATCGTTTGTTTGGAAACACTTCTGGAAAATCCTTCGAACCTTACATTTACATAGCTGACAAAACAGTTTAAAAGTGGTTTCGAGCTATTTTTGAGAGGAGTCACGACTCGCCTATCGCACGGAGGACTAACGTGTGTGTGTGCGTGCGTGCGTGCGTGCGTGCGTGCGTGCGTGCGTGTGTGTGTGTGTGTGTGTGTGTGTGTGTGTGTGTGTGTGGCAGAGAGAGAGAGAGAGAGGGCGTGTGCGCGATTTGCTCATGGGATGGATGTTACTCGAGTGTGCGGAAACGCTTATTAGCGGCGAATTATACCAGATCGATCGTTGGATGATGATCGATTGAAAAAGAGATTATGACGGGGAGAATGTTGACCACAATGAAGAACGACGATGATGCTGCTACTGATTGCACCGAAAATCTGATTTCAGCTCCAACGTGCCTCCAATTACGGCTTTTATGTAGAAAGTAATACCGAAATTGATTACATTAACGTTCAACCGGCTCCGGCGGTTTTTTAAGTTAAGCAATATTGTGCATGGCCCACACTTAGAAGAGTGGCCGCTTTGCTGTGCATCGCCTGTCGAATCAACGAGTGAGCGAAAGGCCAATGCTACTGAGACCTTGGTGTAGATACTGGAATAAAGTCTATACCACCTATACCGATACAGGTTTTCCACAGTTTCCCTGTACCCACGGAAAATGCGGTACAGTGTAGCTTAACCCTAGGACACATGGGTACTCCAAATCCCACATCATCTTTGGGACCCTGGCGTTCCGGTAGTTTGGGTAGTCACGTGAAAATATCGATCGCATTAGGAGGGGGGCTGTCTAGAGCAGGTTCGTGTAGGAATAACCGTCAGTTATAGTTTGGAAGTGACGTGGTGAACATTCTTCGAGAGCCTGGGGTTAGCGTAACCCCACACTTTTTGCAATGTTTTGCTCTGTGTAAGTACATAGTTATTCCCATTGTTTTTTGTTATTTATTTATTTTTTAAATCAGTGTGTTATCCACAGCAATTACATTTTGAACGTTTTTATAGTATTCTGAATTTTTTTAATTAGAATAAAGCCATGGGGACGCGGTCGTAAGTACGAAAGGCGGAGGAGGTCCGGAGGATGCTGCAGGCGCAAATCAATGAAGAGGACCCTCAGGACAACGACTCGACTGATAGTGAATCAGATCATGAAGAAGAATTGAAGGGTTCTGATGAAAAATCTTTAGAAGGAGGAAAGGATTCTGCCCGTGACGGTGCAGACAGCGACGATGAGATGATCTCACGAAAAGCGGAGAGAATAAAAATGCGTCGTACATTCCAATTTGTTCCCGGCGGTACTCTGAGTAAATTTCTTTGGGAGAAAAACCAATACAAATGCTCACTCGACGCTCTTGCTCCTCGCTCTCGCATTATATCTGCTAATAAGATGAATAGACTGTGTGGCGTCAGGACCGGAGCCAGTGTGTAAGCTAAGTTGTAGCGTGGTATCTGTTGTCACCTGACAAAACCCTAAATGCTGATTCCCGCATTGCTAAGATCATCGCTCGATGCCGTGATCTCATTGCGCACGAAACTGAATTTTCAACGAACACATCTACATTTTTGCAATAATTACTACAATATACGTTTCTTTTGTTTTCATTTCTAATATGCCATGTCAAACTATATGTAAAGATTCTTTCGGTATTATTATGTAAACCCAGTTGCATATCCTGTACCTTGAGCTAGTTGTGTTATTTTAATTATAATTTCACGTATAATCAGCTTCATATCCTTAAAATATGTTTTTTTGAAATAGAAAACACTATTTTTTGACAAAATCATTTTTTTAAACATTTATTTACACTTTTTCCCTTAAGAAACCACGCCGAAACATATTCAAATTAAGAAAAAAGTGCCATCTTTACCCCTTGTGAAATTCTTCAAGAACTTCGATTTTTTGTTGATAATTTTTTTAAGCTTGGTCCATACGGTCTTTTTTGAGAATCAACGAAAAAATTGTTCAACATACGCGTACAAAAAGTGTGATGGTTTTTAAAATCATTTTTAGTGAGATATGCTGAAATGAATCAAAGAAGTGTGCGGCCGTGTAGGTGACAAGACATCGTTAAGGATTCGGCTTCGGTCCGGCCAATGAAGGTTTTCCAAGGTTGTGGATGGAAATAAGAAGGTGTTTTTTTCCCTTTTAACGTTGCGGCCCTCTGGTCTGGGTCCTCTTCAGAATGTATATTTTTTTCTGTATAAATGATGATACACAGTTTTTAACAATCAAGTTTGAGAAAGTTATATCTAAGCGCGTTGTGTGTTATGGTTTAATTATCTAAATGTTGTGTTATTGTATATAATAATTATGTTAGTTCTGCTTTAGTTATAATTGTATAAATATAATATGGACGATTTCTTATATTGTGTTGTTCATTCTTATGTGTATGTATAGGTGTATGAAATGTAAAGACATGAAATATGATAGTTAACTAACCTCGACGTTGTGGTATTTCAGGTTTTTTGCACATATTTGGAAAGATGTTGAGTCCAAGAAACATTATTTATGGAGATAAATGATGTTTAGTAGGAAGATGCTCAATAGATTGCGTTATTATAGTTTATTTGCGATTTTTTTTGGGAATCTGTAGTGGATAGATAATTATAAGTAATTTTTATGTTTAATTATTGAAATTTTTAGGTGTAACGACTATGGTGTTTACCTATTGAGTTGGATCTTAAAAATTTGTAATCTTTCTAAAATGAGCAAAAACTCGAAATTTACAATTTGGTTCGTTACATATATAACGAACCAAATTGTAAATTTCGAGTTTTTGAACAAAAAAATCGCAGATAAACGATAATAACGCAATCTATTGAGCATCTCCCTACTAAACATCATTTATCTCCATAAATAATGTTTCTTGGACTCAACATCTTTCCAAATATGTGCAAAAAACCTGAGATACCACAACGTCGAGGTTAGTTAACTATCATATTTCATGTCTTTACATTTCACACACCTATACATACACATAAGAATAAACAACACAATATAAGAAATCGTCCATATTATATTTATACAATTATAACTAAAGCAGAACTAACATAATTATTATATACAATAACACAACATTTAGATAATTAAACCATAACACACAACGCGGTTAGATATAACTTTCTCAAAATTGATTGTTAAAAACTGTGTATCATCATTTATACAGAAAAAAATATACATTCTGAAGAGGACCCAGACCAGAGGGCCGCAACGTTAAAAGGAAAAAAAACACCTTCTTATTTCCATCCACAACCTTGGAAAACCTCCATTGGCCGCATATGCTGAAATATTTTTCTTGCTTTGTTCAATCCCGTTTTTCATGGTGAAAAATTCATATTAGGTTTTTCGCGTAAAGCCTATTCCATTCGTCAGTTTTTTAGCGTTCCATTGTAAAAGAAAAATCTCTCTACGACAATCAGTTCGTTAGCAGCGTTGATTTGAAGTGCTGGGATGTGCGTAACCCTGGTGTAGGTTATTTGTTTCGTACAGATAGTGTAGGGTCCTAGGGTTAAGGGGCCAGTCCACTTTGGAATCATGAAAAAAGGCTATCTTCGCGATTTTTTTTTTGGGATTTTATAAAAGATATGAATATAAAAGTTGTTGGGCTTGATTAATAAAGTCTTGATATACATTTGAAAAAAAAAATTCATCTTTATTCATTTTTAAGTACAAAAACTATAGTTTAACGTAACGCCTCAAAAATAGGTGGGCTAGGTAGCTCCATCACAATTCGGCAACAGCTTGTCCGAAACAAAAAATTAAAGTCCGTTAGATTCAGTATGACACCAGCTACAAAATGGCGGTCGGATATAAAGTTTCATCAAAAAAAAAAAAATGGCAGATGAAAAGCGAAACAAGTTTTTTAAAACGCGTTTTTTTCGCAGTTTTTTGCAAAAAAAACGAGTAAAAATCAAAATTTTAAAACCATCGAGGCTCATCTTGTTGCGAATCATGTTTACAATATGTGGTTCAAACTTCAAGAGGATCGGTTTATTAGTTTTAGAGATACGATGGAGCTAGATTTTGAAAACGTTGTTTCGAGAAAAAGGCGTTTGAAGTTTATACTATGATCGGCCGAGCGCGCTATACGCTCAGGTAGACGAAATGAGGTCCTGACGTTCAGGTAAAAAAAAATACTCAGAGAGCTCGGATTTTCATAAAATTTTAACACAATATTTCTGAATGTATGTTCTTTCGAAAACAGTAAAAAAAATCGATTTTTTGACATTTTCAAAGTGGACTGGCCCCTTAAGACAGCGTGGACGCACCAGAAGTTAGGTTAGATCAGCGAAGTGCGGGTAGGGAGTGCTAGCAAGAGGTTCAATTGGGAATGGTAATACGTAAACACTCGCAAGTGTATACGTTGGAACTCGGAAAATAATACTAACAATTTTGTGGTATTCCAAGTACATTATTTTTCAGTATAAACTTTATAAATATCAGTTAAAATTATTTTTGCTTTAGAAGTTGATATGCAACTGTATTACATTTTTTGGATCGTTGTTTTATCCGAACTATTTCGCTGTATAAACTGAAGTTTTACTGCAACTCTCGAGCATATGTTGAAAGTTATTTCCAAGCTCATAACTAGAAAGATTACTTTTAGGTGCAGCGGTATTTATTGGTTAATCTGCAGAAGTTGTGCTTTTTCTGACCTATACAGGATGGGCCATTTACCGTGACCACCGCAAATATCTCTGTTGTCTTTAGATTGACGAAAAAATGTCAGGAGGTAATTTGATTGATTTGGAAGGTCCGATACAGTGGTGAAAAAATCATTGTTGTCAAGGTCATAGTTTTTGCGTTCTCAAGGCTATCAATGGTTTTTCAAATGGGAAAATGTTTTTTTATCCATTAAGACGTTGTAGCTGATATTCAAAAGAATCCAACGATCTATGATATCATGACCTTGAAATGATTTTTCACCAAAATATTTTGGTCTAATATTTTGGTTTTTACACGTGTATTTTGGTGAAAAATCATTTTAAGGTCATGCTGTCATAGGTCGTTGGATTCGTTTGAATATCAGCTACAACGTCTTAATTAAAAAAAAAAACATGTTCCCATTTGAAAAACCATTGATGACCTTGAGAACGCAAAAACTATGACCTTGACAAAAATGAATTTTTGACCATCGTATCAGCCCTTCGTAATCAATTAAATTACCTCTTAACATTTTTTTCGTCACTCCAAAGGTAACGGAGATATTTGGGGTGGTCACATTAAATGGTCCACCCTGTTACTGTGGAGATCATTTTTTACTTTCGATCGGTTTTTCATTTATTTGGACCCCCCCCCCCTCTAACCCGAGATCTCCTAATCGTATATACAGAACCTCTTCACAGCAAATATGTTTTTTTACTTAACGTCAAATGAACGGTTTTTATTCAACCTCAAACTATATTCGTCAAGCCCCGAGTTGCATCCGATCGTCGGCACATTTTTAACGCGACGACTTATCCAGCCAGATCGTTCCGAATAGCCAACGACTTGTCCATTATAACGAGAAGTAAAACATTTCAATCTGATATTATTTATAGACTGCAAGATAAAATTAAAAACTCAAATTGCTCTGCTTGCCTAGTCTACGGCGGGTATTCTCAATGACATAAGCGCGACCGACTTTCGCAAAGTCTCAATCAATTATAACACGTAATGTCTCTTGTCGAAACTTTCAACAACCTTGATGTCGGAAATTAGAGCAATGACGGCTCCATATTCTCCCGCAATGAAGGAGACGCTGCAATGACGCAGATAAAATATATAATCGTTCGATATGCAAGAAAAACCGCGACGGTTTTCCGCGCTTATCTTCCTTCGGCCACTTCGCAGCGGCTTATCAATATTTATCGTAGCGTACGAATAATATGCGTACTGCTAACACGTGTAGCCCCGCGCCGAACATGGGCCAATACGTAGTCACAAAAATTCTCACACATAATGATGCAATGTTTACAGACACGAGCGGGCCCATCCGCTTTTTCGGCACGCGGAACAAGATACATACGCAGTTGATTCGACTATGTTGACAAAGAGCAAGGTTAACCTCTTTTACCAATTAGCAGCTATGCCGCGTCATACGTGTATTCGTCTGGCAGTGCAAATTTACGAAGGCTCAGCTTGTTTCAAAATAAAACTTTGTTTAGCAAGTGTGTGAGGACAGAGGTCAATAATGCTTTGAACGTGTGGGGTTGACACTATCGCATACGTAATAAGCGATGGTGGTAAGTGTCTTCTGGAAATGTTTTCTCCGAAATCCCGTGTCACAGTTCTATCTTTGACCACAGATACGAAACGTAATGCGATATCCCATGACCCCTTTGACCCATTCTCTCGACTATAAAGCTCGACTAATCCCGGGTCCAACAAGCATTCAGGAAAAGAAGAGCGAACAGTGACACTAGTGCGAGAGAAGAACAAAGACAATATGATCGCCAAATTTACGGTAAGCGAAGATTTTCCATATTAATGATTTCATGCAGATATCAGGGTATGGTCCGATAAGTCGAGCTGACCTGAGATCACTCAAGCAAACCAGAGCTTCATCCTAGTTTCCTTTTGCTCACTTTTGTACCTGTCTCCCAGATACATCTTTTTGTTTCGGGAGAGCCACAGAACGTAACAGCCAAATTTCGCTCTTCAAGTTTGCACCTTCGTAAGACAATAATTTCGTTATCAACGGTGAAATTTGATACGCCACCTATCGTTATCGTTTCTCAAAACAAGCCGAGTTCTTAGTCATGATGTTGCAATCGACGACCGCAACGATTGTCGTTCTATTCCTTCCATACACACATACACACATCGCCGATAAAATCACTCAAGAGAGGGATGTAGAGCGAGAGGGTGGGCAAGCGGGACTAAGATAATGGATTTTTGCCGATAAAATAACAAGAACTTGGCGGTATCTATTGGGGCACCCCGCTACGGCATGTCAACTTATCGGATCGTCCTGTGCGTTGGAGTATAAAGACGCAAAACGACTTAATCAAGCGTTCATTGTGGTCCGTACAGATTCTAGTGATTGTCAGTGCTCTGTCGATTGCAATGGCGGCACCGAACAGAGGATATGGGGGTGCGCACGGTTCCTATGGAGGCGGTCAGCAAGTGCAACATATTCCGGGACAAGGACAATTGGGAGTAGCCGGCCAACCCAATCACAATCAGCAGGGTGGAGTCTATGACGACGGTCAGGGACAACTTGGAGTTGGTCATCCAGGCAGCAATTACCAACAGCAGAGCGGAGTCTATGACGACGGTCAGGGACATGGACAGCACGGACAATTGGGTGCTCATGGACACGGTCAGCACGGCTATGGAATTCACATCAAGCCAGGCCAACAAGTCGACCCTAACCAACAAGGCGGAACATACACTGAGCAGGGAACTCTAGGAGGTGGCTACCAACAGCACGGTTACTAAGGTTTCTCTTATTCGATCATCGCATCGTTGATAAACGTGTCTTGTTCCTTCATTCCTGAGGACCGACTGTCAAACTACCGTCAATACGGATCTATGTATATATCTTCAAATATATGAAAAGTCCGGAATCGGAATAAAAACAGACTGAATTGTGGTTTCTTCTAAAGTGACGATGCGCCCTCGACTCCCGTAGAATAATTGGCTTCGCCAGCCATTCAGATGTCGAAGTGGCCATCGTGGATGCGAAATTGCAAATTTATATGGCTAATTTATTGTTATCTATACTGTTACACAATCAACGTCTGTATTGTTCGGTCGTGCGATCGATAATTCGTTCAAAGGAAAACTGCGAAAGTCAGCCTCGACCCGCCATTCATTGAGAATTATGTAGATTCATGATAATAAAGGATGTAGTGACCTTCTGGATGAACCTGTTTCGTTCCCATTGTCCAGCCGATGCGACGTAATAAGGAAAAAAATCTCGCTCGATCAACAGTCGCCTTTTTATTGCGTCGTCGATACATTCTCCTCGCTACGTTCGATAAGAACGAAGCAATAGATAGCCATCTGTGTTAACTCGGTGATTCATAGAACGTTGTTGTTATCATCGATGGCGAAACGCCAACAGTTTTTGGCCGTTATCGGGTTTCTCCTAGCTGCGAAATCGGACTTGGTTAATTCTCGAGATTGGTACAATTCACAACGATACTCTCCAAGTCAATCGTACCCACAGCAATCTCAGCGACAGAGCAGTATCGATATAGTCCGGGGAACGATCGACCAGTTGAATCGAATCGACGCCAAATGGGTCTGCACGAATCCTAAGACCGGTGATCAGGTGGGCTTCGGTATTTGAAAAATGTAGCATTGTATTTTATCTTGAGGTGAGGTGAATCGTTCGGCCTTCTTTATCGTTTAAGATATTCTTTTCGCGGAAGGCCGTACTTAGTGGTGAGGAGGGCCCTTCTGAATCATTGTTCGAATTACCGTGGCGCTTAATAAAAATAAGTCACAATCAATTATCATACCGAACGATAAACGCGAATAAAAAATTTGGCGGAAATTTAATAGAATGGGACATTTTTACATTTTGTCTGAAAAATCGCGGCTAAGAAAATTCTTCTGCTATTTACATTTTTTCAAAGTTTTATCATAAATATTTTCTTTAAACATTCGGTGTCCGCTGTTTTTATTGTAGTTATGGAATCTTTGGATTTTTTTACACGCGTTAGCAATTTATATCAGACGTATAGAGTTATTTAGTGTATCAATTATTAGATAGAAATGTGTGTCATCTACATAAAGTGCCGTTTTAGTGAGACGATTCTTAGAGCTGTAATTTTCAGATAAAGGTTCGGTAACTGGGCTTCAAATTTTACCTGCATACTGGGATGTATTTTTATTTGATTATAGACGAAAATCAGTTAATGGTTAAATATTCGGGTTCTTAAGAGGTTAAATGGTTAAATATTCGGGTTCTTAAGAGGCTAACCTTAAGAAGCATTGATTTGTAGATAAACTCGAACGATTTATCATATGAAGACCTGACGGGGGCGAAGCTTAAAACTTGGCTTTTTCAATCGAACAGTAGAAACTTACAGAAGCAGATTATTACCGTTTTTCTTACCGACCAAGCGTGTTTCACCGCATCTTAAGGTGAGGAGAAAGCCGCTTGGATTGTATGAATCTCGTAGCCTACTTTCCTTCAAGGCGATGCACATTTCGGGGCAAAAAAAGAGACTCACCTTGTTGTCTTTTTGACAAAGCTCCAGGTGAGTCTTTTTTCTCCCACACGTCATCTCGGGAAAAAATGAAGAACGAACTTTCGGCTATCCCTCGCGTACTCGCGTATGTCGAATACATCTCTTACTTTGCCGTACGGTGAAGAAAATAATTGCCGTGAAAAATGTGCTAGCCCGATATTGCGCGACTACAAAAACTTCGCCGCGTTTCAAAACTCATCCTACTATAAGTCAACACGCGTTTTGACCCGACGACAAAATATCTGCCGATATTATATACAGTTTAAAGTGTACAGTCATGCCGTTGAAATTTATTCCATGTCAAGTGTACAGTCATGCCGTTGAAATTTATTCCATATCAAGTGTACAGTCATGCCGTTGAAATTTATTCCATCATAAAAAGGAGGAAAATTATTAATATGTGATGGATATGTTTGGGTTTATTTGGGTTTGTCTGTTTGGGTTCAATGAAGAAATTGTTAATATGTGGCGGATATGTTTGGGTTTGTTTGTGTGTTTGGGTTCAATGAAGAAATTCGTATTATGCCCCCACCCCACTATCTCATACACCCCACAAAGGTGTTTTGCGCGCCACCCCGTGGATGTGGTGGACGAGATTTAGGATTTTGTCTCGCGGATGTTTTGTCATGAGCACATTTTGTCGTTCGGATATTTTGTCATCGGATATTTTGTCGTCGAATCAGATATCACGCAGCCTACTATAAATCAATGCAGGAAAACTTGCTTTACCTTCACACGTTAACGACTGTGCAGAATAATTCTAATTTTCGCAAAGTTAACACTATCTTACTATTGACAAGTACGCTTTCCGACGGTAGTATTGAAAGAACTTTCACGGATCTTAGTGAATCAGAAATAACGTTTCGGAATGCGGGTAAAATGTTTGGACTCGTGCAATGCAATTTTTTTAGGAAGTTGTATCGGCTTCCGTTGCGAGTAATGCATCATTAACTTATCGACAGATGATCATTGGCACCGAGATTGAAAATGGAAATACTGCAAACAATAATGCGTATGTACCGCAGTATACTGCGACGAGCAATACCGTTCCCTGGGGCGTTCAACAACCGAATAATCTTCAGAAACAAATATCGACCTACAATCCTTCGCCAACTTGGTATCCGAAAACCCCGGGGGCCGGAAATAATGAAGCACCGCTCTCTCCTAAACCACTCACTGTCGAGCAAGTGAGAAAAAAATTTGCCAACTGGGATTGGACTCAGTATGTCACGATGGAGCCTACAAACAATGTGGCATATGATGGTATGCGTACTGTCGCCTATGAACCTGCGAGAATGATATCGTCCACATCGCCGACCACTATCGGTTACGATGGCCAAGGAGTCATCGAGCCTCGCACCTTCCCCATTCACGAATAAAGGAACCCATAAAAAAATTTAATATGGTGTTGTACAATTTTTTCTGCAGCGTTATTTGGTTTTCTCTTGTTTTTTATTTTTTACCTTTGTGGAAACCGAACACTTTACACGCTATCGAAGGAAAACAACTAGGAGATATGCAATGGCACGTTCATGGCGTCATTCTAAGATGCAAAGAAATTGAATAACTTGGAAATGGTGGCTTGGAAACACACTTTGTTGTTGTTTTATCGGCGTCAAAGTTCGAGTCTAATAAGGAACGTCACTTTGGTATCCGTCTTCGGTTTTGTTGAAACTCATGTATATGGTAGAAAGTAGAAACCATTAGAAATCTTTGTTCATCGGCTGAAAAACAGTTTTGAACGGTGAAACCAGCCCTTAGAGTGAAACATGGCAACGGCTGATTTTGCAGTTTTACCTGTGAGCAGTCCAGCAGTTTCAGTGAAAGAGGAATAAAAGTTTTTCTTATATTAAGCGATCAGAAGTTCATTGTGCCCATTCGATGTACCCTCATTGACAAACAAAAATCAGGGGATGAAGCATTCACGGTAAAATTGAATTAAATGAAACGGGTAACACTGTGAAGGCGGGATAAAATTAATGCTTATGTATTTTCGTATTTTCGCCGGAGAGCAAGCTCAAGGAGGGGCCACATTCCATAGGCAAGGGTTGCACAGTCAATAAATATCGCGATATTTGTGATCCCGTCAATAATTATTTATGTCTAAAAAATACATCGATAGGGACTGATGAAAAAAATGTTTAAGTGCCGTTTTTTGCATTTAGGCAAAACATTTGTGGCTTCACTCAAGTGCCCGGTATTTTTGTTCTGTTCCTATTTGAAACTTTGTTCTCCGCTCATTTTTTTCGTAATCGTATCTCCTTCGAAATGTCGATAGAGTCATCGAGTTCCGATTATTTTTCGATTTTTGGCAGAATTTCAAAATCGGTCCATCGATTTTCGCAAATTTTTCCATATATTCGCCTTTGCTACTTTCTCGGCCATCTTTCAATTGGACTTTCCAGGAAAATTATCGTCATTTAACTTTCGACGATTTTTTATCAATATTTTGGGTTTTGGGGAAAAGTAATGGTGAATTCGTATTCAGGATGTACAATTACATGGATATCGAATGACAAGAAAAGAATGTTTAATCCTGATTAAACTGAATCGTCGATAATTTATTTTCGTTTTGGATTCGGATCTCCGCTTTTTATGTATTCTTTTCGCAATCGTTTGCTTTAAAAACTGCCTCCTTATTCATCAAGCTACAATAATTTTCAATTTTAGCGGAATTTCTAACAATAAGTCGGACCATCGATTTTCTTGAATTTTTCCATACATTAAATATTAATTGGTACAGTTGTGCTGTCGCTGAAAAACCCCGTGATCGGAAAAAAATAGAAGAAGGCTAATTTTTTGACCGGTGATTTTGTAGGTGCCGCGAGTGCTAAATCCAAGTTTGCCTAATAATCGGGGTGTAGGGTTTTTTAGGGGTTGAAAGGGGCTGGGAGTGGATTAATGCCAAACTACAACCCCCACGAGGTCGGCGCTGAGAGACGAAATGTGCAGAAAAATCCAGGCTTTAGTTTTGTCCACAGCGCCGAAGTCGTGGAAGTTCATTTTGGAAGTGAAAAAATAGGGTGAAATTTTGAAAAATCCGATTTAATTCAATAACTCTTTAGAAAAATTTCGTACACTTTTTGTTCAAATGGGAACGTTGTAGCCCTTGAAAAGACGCGTCGATCAAGTATTTGACTATCATTTTCGATAATATCTTCACCACCCAAAAAATGGTTAAAATACCAAAAAAATTGTTTATTGAATAACTAAAAAATAACCGATTTTTCGGGTATGGTTCAAATGTATGAAATGTAGAGAATAACTTTCTCGATATTTTCGTTTCTATGGACCACCCTTGAATTTTGTTTTTCCAACCCCTCTCGGGGGTTAGAAATTCGAAGTGAAATTCTAAGAAAACTGTTGACCGCACGAATTCGGCGCTGTGAAGGAATTTGTAGCTCGAACCCTCAGCTACATTTTTGTCTACAGCGCCAACACTCGAGTCTCTTTAATTTCGGTCAATAGTTGTCTCGGAATTTCATTTTGAATTTTCAACCCCTCAGAGGGGTTCGAAAAAGCAAAATTCAAGAGTGGTCCATAGGAACGAAAATATAGAGAAAATTATTCTCTACATTTCGTACATTTAAACCATCCCCGAAAAATCGATTGTTTTTTAGTTATTCAATGAACAATTTTTTTTTATACTTTAAAATTTTTTTTGGGGGTGAAGATATTTTCGGAGAGGGTTGATCAAATACCCGATCGACGCATCTTTTGCAGAGCTACAACATTCTCATTTGAACGAAAATTGGATTAATTTTTCCTAATGAGTTATCGAATGAAAACTGATTTTTCAAAATTTCACCCCACTTTTTCATCCCCAAAATGAACTTCCACAACTTCGGCGCTGTGGACGAAAATAAAACCCGAATTTTTCTGAACATTTTGTCTCCTGGCGCCGACCTCGTAGGGGTTGTAGTTTCACATTAATCCACTCCCATCCCCTTTCAACCCCTAAAAAAAACCCTACACCCCGATTTTTAGGCAAACTTGGATTTAGCACCCGCGGCACCTACAAAATCACCTGTCAAAAAGCTAGCCTTCTTCTAATTTTTTCCGATTCCAATATACAGCACGACTGTACTAAATGTGGAGTTTGTAAAAATATTTTGAATCCACTTAGTCGGCCCAGTAATCGTCACCTTAAGCAGATCGCTCGACTTTGCAATTTTATGTAGCTCAACTTGGAATATGAGAAGAAATCATTTTAAGCCAGTTTTAATAAATTTTTAATTACCAAAAAGAACGTCTTCGTGCAATAGTGCTTCGTAAAAGTTATTTCATTGTACGGGTCATCGTCATGCCGCCATGATGGTTGGTCATCAATCGCCATGGGAACCCCCACTAATCATCACATGCGTTCAAACTGCTTTGAGGCCTTATATACCTTTGAAAAAAAATAATATTTTTTTCATTGCCTTAAATTATATAGAAACATCCCGAAAAAGATATGCAAAAGTTATTTAAGATTGAAACATTTTTGAAGACATGTAGAAAAATGGTTTTAAAACTTGAAACACATTTTTCGTCAAGCAATATTTTCAAAATTGAGCGGACTCGTAGGTCCGACATTTTTCGACTGATTCACTTTAAATTTCAGCTGTAGCTTTTTAGATAGATTTTCTAGCGATGTACACACGATTTTTACAATTGATTAACAATTACGGTTTTTGGAAACAAATAAAGACCGTTTTTTTAGTCGAAAAGGCGACTTTTTTTCAAAATGGGGCTAAATTAGCAAAAATAGTCCTCAAGAAATGCGTTCTCTTTGTACCGGCCACTGGGTTGCCATTTTGAATTTTTTTTTGGCAAATAAAAGTTTAATTTCGGTACCTACGGATTTGTAAAATAAACCCTCTTAACATCGTTTTGATTGCTTTATTAGTATTTTTCAAAAATCCCAACAGCCTTGTTTTCCGACCATCCAAAGGTATATAAAGCCTTATGCACTTATGCAAACGTTTGTAGGACTTTATTGACTCGATTATGTCTGCATACAAGACTGCAGCATAATTGTAAGGCACTCAGTCAGAAACATTTTGGTTTTTGTTAAAACATGTGATAAAGAGTTTGAAACATAAATTCCTCTTACAAACAGCTCTATTAATTAAAAAAATGAACTAATTATGGCGATTACGTCAGAATTATAATTTTAATTCATTTTCAATCATTACAAACAACTATTTTATCACTAAATAATTTTCAATCTTTTTTCGATCGGGTGGTGTTCACCTGTGTTCAAGACGTATCGTTCATCTATATGTATATGTTATTACTATCGCGAATATGTGTATGACGTTTACTGGTCCGTGGATTCTCTCATTCGATTCATACGATATTCGATTTATAAGATTTGTTTGCCAACCTTATTTATTATCCCAGTTACCGACAGCCATGGCGATTAATCGACAGAGTGTTTATATTGCTGAACCGGTAATCGTCATATATGAAAACTCGTTGAAATGGACGCTGTGACGCCCTAACCCCTTTGCTGGTTCTCACATCCATCGTTTTCATTTACACATTTACACATTTACATTTCATGAACACCTTTATGAAAATGTATAATTTGAGTAAAAAAAATAGATTTATAGACAAAAAAAATGTTTTCGTGAAGTCGGATTTCACATACGTTTCCAGAACAAATGGGTCGTTTGCGTCCTCAACAGATTTTTACGACTTGCCAACTGGAGCTAAATTAGCTGATTCCGGTGGGTCTGTGGCAGTCAACTACCACTACCCCAAACTTTTTTTTACAGAACAATACGAACGTCCAAGGTAAACGGACCTTTACGGGATACCCCATTGTTGAAATGCCGAGGACGCTAACGCCCCTGATTCGGTTCGACGGTGAAAATGTTTACTTAATGTGTAAACATGACGATCACTAGGACCCTGACGACCACTGGGCCGAATACCTTACACATCTTGAATATTAAAAAAAAAACTGCAATAAAGAACTTCAAGTAGAGGGGCGTGTTACCCCTTTAAGCTTGCTATCCGGGATAAATGCAAAAATACATAAACTTCAATTGTATCCCAGCTTCAAAGTGTTTTTCGTACCATTTAATTGAATGCCTTCCTTTTAAATTTGGGGTAAGAGAAAGAACAATAAAGGGGTGGTTCATCCCTTAATGTTTTTTTTTCAATGCACCTATAGTGGATCTGTGATCGTTTTGCATTAAAAGAATTTTCGTTTCCATTTCACCCAAATCGGTCGATTGCTTACGGATGAAACTGCGAAATTAGGTCTTGACATGCTTTACTCTAAGAGGTCGTTTCATCCGTTGAAACCGTTTTCCAGCCGCTCAAAAAAATACGCGTCTAATCATTTTTAATGGTCTACCATGTACATGGGTTTCAGCAATATCGAAGGCGGATAGCAAGGTGATGTTATAAGTGGCACCTTATATTTCCACTTCATTAATATTAAACATATAAGACGGTTGTCACTTGTAGAACCACTACCCAATTAAGCGTCAGGGCTCTTTTTTTGATTATATGTAATTCGAGACCATTCATTTCGAAACCTTAATAGCGGGAGCGGTGCTGTAGATGTGGATGTATAATCAGAAGCTGTTATTTACCTTATCGGGAATAGTTCTCATGTTCAGGTGCTCTTGCTCGCAATCGGCGCAGCTGTTCATTTATCGTTTTCGTCAACGCGAAACGTATCTAAAAAAATTCTTCCACATACTGAGATCGCTCACTTAGGTGAAAGAATTCCCAAAATTTTGAAAACTATTGAAACACTACGAAAAGCCCGATAAAAAGAAAGTGCATAACGACCACGACGTTATAGAGAGTGAGAGAAAACAAGTTGCTTTGAAGATTCAAAGTTTTTTTTTCTCAAACAAATGATATTTCCAACAAACGGACAGCATTCATTGTACGAAACCCGCCAACTGTATTCCAGAATTGTCTCCCAATATAATCCCTGTGAAAGAGCACTTTGCCGCAGGATTTTTACGAAGTGAATGTATGATCGATTGCCTCGGAAATCATTTATGCACTGCATTGAACATCCTATGGGGCGAACACTAATACCCTCTCGAGCCTATTTGCGTGGATACTAGCTATTTTGTGGCAACCTTTCTTTACTCTAATCCGAAATTTTGGCAAGGAACACGCTTTCGGTTCCACATTCTCTCTGTCACAAGTGGTTCTTCACACAGTTCGCCTGTCCTTCTTGTAGTGTTGAGTGCAAAGCCCACAAGACTTACAAATTGCCAGATGGGCCTATTCGATCAACGTGTATTGATTCGTTCATTTACCCAACTAAGCAGAAATGCAGATGAATTACGTCGATCTGACCAAAACCGTAGCACAGATACGTTAGAAGTTCATACAGTTCATCAGTTATTGTCAAATTGAGTGCAACGAATGAGAATTTACAATAATGCACAATTACGAATAATAATGCTAATTAGGCATTTTGCAAACGTAGCGTTTCCTTTGATAAACTAGCCCAATGAGACCAATAAAAGAAGGACTCCTTGTTAGTTTGACCACACAGTGATTTTGAACGTCCAACAGTTTGGCTCTGTCTTCTCGCGATAGGTGGGTCTTGTTCGCGAATTTGCGAAGCTGCGCCCAGTGATTCGGAACCGCCGAGCGAAAAAAATGTTCCGTTAATGACCCGAGCTATTGACCACTTGTTTCGACAGTTTTCGCGACAGATAGAACAAACATCAAATACACAAATCGTTGATGATCATGATCGATGAGAGGATTATCGAAGATTATGAATTTAGAAGCAGACAGATCTACACGAGAAACTACATGGCAGGTGGTAATTACGCGTTGCAAGATTCACCCCGAGTGACGATACGAACATGCGTCCATCCGCAGATCAAATGCGAGCGGAGAGGATAAGGGCTCAAACGGAAAGGGACCGTCTTCAAAGGGAAAGAGACCGTCTTCAAAGGGAACGGGGGCAGCGAGAGCGTACAGCGGCGGATCGGCTAAAAGCAAGTTCCGATTTGGTCCAAGAGCGAATAGACCAGAAAAGGGGCCATGCCGAGTTGTGGGATAGGTACAACGATGCACAGAACAAAAAAAGCAAACGGCCGTCTAAAAAAATCGCGCAACACTGATCTACTGCATGAGAGTAGAAGGCACAGAGCGTTGGAGACATTGACGATAGATCGCTATATACGAAAACAGGCGACCGAGCCCATACACTGAAAAAAAAATTCGTTCATCCAACCAAAATTCAGTTGGTTTAACAAAATGTATCTTTAAATACGTTCAACTTGATTTTTGATTGGCATAACAAACGTTTCGTTAATCTAACTGATAGTTTTAGTGGTGTGAACTGTAGCTTATTTAGCATGTCTGAGCAACTGTCAAAACAACAAAATTTCGAGACAACAAAATGCATTTTGCACATTCAACGATTTATTTTTCTCAGTGTAATTCACGACTTTATCTGTTTTCCGAAAGTGTTTTAATTATATACTATTTATTAACGCGTGAAACGGGATGAAAATGAATACTCGCATCAAACATTTTCGGTTATGGATCGGGCCCAAAATTCGTCACTTCATCTGTTTTCCGAAATTGCTTTGACTATATATTATTTTCCTCGTTGTTAAGAAAACGAGGAGATTCATCTACAAGTTACCAATAGTTGGGCATAATACACCAAGCATGTTACGCTGATTAAGCGATCCAGCTGCGTTAGTCTTCTGGCTTATCCGAGGCATAAAAATGATATGACTGTTCTTGGGTGAAAAGAAAATAAACGTACTGATCCGATGAAAATAGCTCGGCGAAACTTATGCTAGATTAAAATTTTCGTAGAACATCGAACGTTTCACCGATAAGCCACGCAATGTTTGGATGAAGAGTTTTTAAGGCGAGGAATATTTGCATCAGTAAATTACCTATTGTTGGCCCTGCTGTTGTATGAACTGGAAAAGAAATATTAGATGCCAATTTGCGAGAAAATAATTGGACATACAAGTAGAATATATTCTAAGAAAAAAAAGTTTCATCGTCCGAATGTGGGATTCATCGGCTTAGGAGTTATTTATGCAATGTATTGAGCATCCAGCAAGCAGCTGATCACTAACGTGCAGTTAAACTTTGTTTCGTGAATATTAATTAGACGCAAACCCTTGAGATTTTGCACGCAACCGTTTCTTTAGTCCGATTACTGAACTTCTCCAACGGAGCTGCGTTTTCTTTCACATATTTTCGGTCGCAAGTGATCCTCCTCAAAGTCTAGCGATCCCTCTTGTCGTGAGACAAGCCTTCAGGTGATAGCCTGCGAGGCTTAAGGACTTGAAAACGGTCAAACTGACGCGTACGACTTCCAAATAGATCACGTGTATCCGACGAATACTGTATAATACATATCGTCGAAGCTTTTTCGGTAAACGTAATTAATTACATACACTAATGCCGCATCTACGAATTTGACATTTAAGCAAGCAGAGTTATTGATTCACCTGCTGACGCGTTTTCGACACGTGGCCTTTCGTTCGGGGATCTAGCCCAGTGAGACCAATAAAAGCAGACTCCTTGGCGAGGTTTGGCAGCACAGTAGCTTTGAAAGTACAACAGTCAAAGTCTCCAACGATAGCTGCCCTCTTTACATCATCGATATGGAGAGACAACAATTTTACGCCGTTTGGCTCTGTCTTTTCGCAATAGCCGGGTCTTGTTCCCGACTGTGCCAAGCTGCGCCCAGTGATGTGAAACAATCGAGCGAAGGCGTTTCCGAACTGCGACTCGAAACTACCGAGGACTTGCTTCTAAAGGTGAGTTTCACGACAAGGCGGGAAAAAAAATCGACTTTTGATAGTGAAATTCACAAGTTGTTGATGATCAAGATCGGTATGAGGATTGATGAAGATTATAAATTTCGAAAACAGGTAGATGAGCAGAAGAGGCCACAAGGTATGTCCAAATCACGAGTTGTGAGATACGTCCCAAGGTCAGACACGGACCAAGGTTCAACCGCAGAATGGATAGCAGCGCAACGGAAAATTGCCCAGGACGAAAGAGACCGGCGTCAGAGGGCACAGCGGCAGCAAGAGCGTACGCTGGCAGTTCAGCGACAAACGAGTTTAAAATTGGCCGAAGAGGAAAGAGACCGGCAAAGGGGCAATGTCGAGTTGTGGGATAGATACAACAATGCACAGAATAAACAAAGAATCCAGAAGAATCCGTCTAAGAAAATCGTGCAACACTGATCTACTACATGGGACTCGAAGGCTCAGAGCGTTGATGACATTGACGACGGATCGGGATATACGAAAACAGGGAACCGAGCTCATAATTCACAGCTACATCTGTTTTCCGAGAATGTTTTAATTATACACTATTTTCCGCCTTGTTAAGAAAACAAAGAGATTCCTCTATGTCACCAGTGCTTCTGCGTACAGAAAGCACTTTACGCTGACCGAATGATCGGCGTGCATGAGTCCCCTGGATCGGTAAAGGCAGAAGACATGTCATGACGATTCTTGGGTCAGAGGCAAAGAAACGTACCGATGCGACAAAAATAACTTACCGAAACTTTTCGTCGATTGGAATTTCTGTATAACATTGACCGTTATCCAAGCTCGTTGAGCCACGCCATTTAAACGTTGAGCCATTTAAACAACTAATTTGACTTTTATCGGCCTTATTGTTGTATGAATAGGAAAAAACTGTAAACTATAAATTTTCCAAGGAATAATAATTAGCACATATAAGTACAAAATACTCTGGAGAAAAATGTAAAATTCAACTTGAGACGAGAATAAATCTTACATTTGCAAAATATATAAAATTTCTGTTGATTTAAACAAAAACTATAATGTCTTTAAAATTACGGTGGAACATCTATGCGACTGACCGGAAGATGAAACTTTTTTGGATTTTTTTTCAGAATAGCAAACAAACAATGAAAATGAGGTTTGGAGGCTTTATTCTACACTTGGTTACGTATACAAAAAATATGTTATGAAAAGAAATACCAAATGGCGGCTCAGTCATAGCTACAGTGAGAGCGTTTTTAGGCGTTCTGCGGGAGGAAGCAATACTTTAATGGATCAGCACGTGGTTCAAAAATAAATTCTTCATTTACATTAGTTTTGCTACAGAAGTTCACACAATTATTTAAAAAATATGATTTATTCGCGAAATGGCGTCATTTTTAATTGAAAAATTGTTATTTCGCTAAAAAATCGGCCCTAATTTGTTTATAAGAACGATAATTGTTGCCGAATCATAAAAATCGAGTGTACTTCTTTAGAGAATCTATCTCAGAAGTTACAGTTAAAATTACAAATCGGAGGAAAACTCCCCGAATTATGCTTTCACCCGATTTCAAAATCGTGGTTTCGAGAAAAACGAGTTTAAAGTTTCGAAACTGTTTTTTTTTTTATGAAATTTTTCAAATAGCGGCTTAATAATTCTTTTACCTTTACTCGACTAGCCCAGGACCGTAAAGCATCCCTTCTACCGATTTTTTGCAATTAGTTTCGCGTACAATCCCTTTTGTTAATCATTCTTGCGATGTTTATAAATTATTTGAACCGTTCAAAAAAACGTTCAAACACTTTTTTCTACTCAGATGTACGCCTTAATATTTTTTTTAATTCGGCACGAGTGTTTTTCGATCTCCGTCCCCCTTTTATATTTCTTGTTTCTTTTTTTTCATCGCAAGCGATCAGAGCATATTGTTGGCAGTTTGAAATCTTCAGTATGTATGGAAGACACATTAGATTGCCCTTACAAACTAGCCATTCCTGATAAGTGGTTCGGCTCGAACATGTAGGATTTATTCAGATCGCGGGTGCAATTCCAGGATTTTATCTAGCGAGCGGATGAGATTTATTTTTTGCCATACTTAATAAATAAGACAAAGTGTCAATACGGTTTCCGATTAATAAAACCAGTCTACGATACAGACCGGTAGCTAGGAGTAAATTGGTTCAAATTGATTTTCGTACGCATTTCTCCTTCTTCGTCTTATAGTTTTTTTTTGCCGTTATAGAATTTTGAATAATTAATAACTCACCGGTTTTATATTTATATGCGTTTTTCCATAGCCGATAGTATCGAATTTTGCTGCGTTCTTGGGTGGATACAATTTACCCAGCTGCTTTTGTCTTTCGTTCGTTTACGTCTTCTAGTTCGCGATATTTGCATTCCGCTACTTAGCTAGCTCTTGAGGATATTCGCTGGTCTTTTCACGTTTTCTCGTTTTTTATTTAATTCTGAAGTCTTGACTGAATGCTTCACCGATTACGAAATACTTCAATTTGAATGACCCTTACTTGCATTTTGGTTAGTAAGTACATTTTTCTCGGTGCGTGAATAGCTTCGACAAGGTCGATCGGATCAGGAAAATTTCCTTTTCAAAATATTGCAAATCATCTTGTTGACGATCTTTATAAAGCGCGCGACAACTCTGAGGTATAGATCTTGTAGCGGTTCCGCACCTGGCCGCAACGCGGTCGACCATCGTTCGAACGTTTCTCACAAGTGGTCGAAGAGTTACAATGGGGCTGTTCGTTTTAGGTAAACTTTCTACACTTTAACCAGATACAGTAATAGAAAGTCCACAGAATGTGTAAGAAGTGTAGAAAAGTGTAGCTAAAACGAACAGACCCAATATATACCATGGGTCTGTTCGTTTTTGCAATACTTTCTACACTCCTACCAGATACAGTGATCGAAAGTCCACAGAAGGTGTAAGAAGTGTAGAAAAGTGTAGCTCAAACGATCATACCCCATGTCTTCCTATATCCTAACAGCCAGCGCGTGTAAGGCAGGGTACAGTGACAAAACCCTACCGATGAATCTGTCACTGTACACGAAACGCAAACATCGTTTTCCTGCCTTCCTTCCTCACCGACCTACAGAACTTGTGCAACAGTTGTCGATTTCGGAAGTAGTGGAAACGTCTAAACACTGATAACTCCTGAACCAATTGAGATATCGACAAATGTCACTATATCATTTTCTTATCTTGAAGCATACTTTCGTTAAAAAATATGATCAATTATCAATGTCAACGTTTTTTTTGCTTCAAAACCCAAGTGACAACTATTTTTTTTAATGATTGCGTCTTCTTATTTTTTTTTCAAAAAATTTTCTAAAATAGAGTGACTCATTCTATGATTTTTAAGACTAGTCTCCTCGTGGATCCATTTCACCTTTTATTTTTTTTCGAGTTAATCATATTTTTTTCAGAAGACTTATTATTTTAATCTCCAATAATGCTATTCATGATTTCGAATTCTACTTCGTCAGGCCTGACGAATCCGAATTGGAAATCACAAAATCATTAATAGCATTATTGGAGATCAAAATGATAAAAGGCTTCTGAAAAAAAATATTTTTTCAGAAAGAAATCGACATTTTTGGAAAATTATAATTTCTAAAGGGGAAGAGATAAAAATCGAAAAAGTGGTGTGGATATTCCTTCGGAGTACAATCTTACGAATAAATATCAGGAAAACCCCGAATGGTCGGGGTCATGAGCTAGGTGAAATGGCGTGGAATGTCCCAGATATATAAAACATATACTACGTGGGTCATTTGACAAGTACCTAGCCTCACCGCTAGATGGTGCCACTATTGCAAGAGAAATACACTATAGTGTAGTACCGTCTTGTAGACGGCTACTGACAAAATTTCAGCCGGATCGGACTTGTAGTTCTCTTTTGAGAGCGTGTGAAAGCAAGTGTGTCCGTTGATTTTTGAAAGAATGGAGAAAGAACAATATCGGTCGATGATTCGATTCTTGTTTTTGGAAGGGAAATCGCGCAGTGAAATTAAAGAACGCTTGGATGCAGTGTATGGGGATGCTTCTCCTTCGATGGCGACCGTTAAATTTTGGTATAACGAGTTTCAACGTGGTCGTACGTCGGTTTTTGATGATCCACGCCCAGGTGCTCCAAAACAGCCACTACCCCGTGTGGAAAATAGTCCGGGAAACCCGAAGAATATACAGGTCCCATTACGGCTTCGAAGTGGAATCCCTGACAGGGATTTCCAGAATACTGCCACAAACGGTCCTAGAAAGGTACTCATTAGTTTCCATGATACAAAATAACAGGGGTACGATGGATGCACCAATGAAGGCCCCGACCAGGTGCTGTCAGGGCACTGGCTAATTTTTACAATGAGTTTAATCGGGTCTTGACCAGGCAGACTAATGTGGGCCCAGTGTGGTTCAGTCACAATTACCATCATAAAATAAATTACGGTTTCATTTGGTTCACCAGTAAAAAGCCTGGTCAGATATAGTCAGGGATCATCACAAAGATCAATTAAAGTTATAATATTAATAAGCGACAAAAAATAATAGTAATTTATCAGTGTTTTGTAACTGCCTCATGCAAATATCTCACTCACTTAACAATTCGCTTATCATTTTCAATGAATTTGAAAGAAAAGAAGAAAACGTTACAACTTAAAAATATATACATTTTTATTTAAGTAATCACTTATACATGAAGCAATGTCAGGGCATAAGTATTGAGTTTTCCGTTTGGTTCTAGGGACAATCGCAATGTTACCAATTTTCTCTTGATGCTGGCCAATGTGTAAACTGCATCGTTTAAAGTTTGTTCTGGAATTCTCCATGCTCCAATACTGGATGATTTACGTGGATAATTGTACATGTCAACTTTTTTTTCGAAATTTTCCCCTCGATGTATCGAGATTCTTGGGATTCATTTTCACCATAAATTTTTTTTTTATCTCCATTATACAACCATCGCTCAAAAGTACAACATTGTTCGGCGTACATATTGTGATGAAAAAAGAGGAATTAAATATAATTGATTTTACAAATATTGTCCCGTCTTTGAGAGTACGGCTAATGATTTTAAATTAAATGAGGATCTCTGTTGGATTAGATGGAATGAGATTTCTTTCATGCTGTTGGCGACAATATTGCTCTAATGGATGATTGAATGTTCTTATTGCATTTTTCATCCTCCCCAAAGATTGGTCTTAAAAAGTATTTTTAGCCATTGAAGTACTCTGAATCGTTATCTACATGATTAACATATAACGTTTTATATTGTTCACATTATCCTTAAAATGTCAGCGTATTGTTTTCTATTATAAGAATGTTTGTAAACTTGCTGGCATATATATAAATAAATTAAAAACAATATATATTTATAAATCTTCTCGGAAAATATGCATCTTCTTTATTACAGGGAAATACAGGGGAATCATAGGGATCTGACGGGGTGAACGTGGGGACTTAACAGGGCTACTTGCAGGGGTATAGTAGGGACGAAATTGGATAATTCAGGCGCAATCAGGGAATCTAGTATGGCCCCGAATAGATGTCCACTAAAGGGCCCGATTTCAAAAGCGGGAAAATCCTATAAAGGTACCAGTCGGAATCCAAACCAGGCCCTGGATAAAATTGGGGACAATTAGTTGGGTCCTTTAGACATCCCGGAAAATATTTCCACACGGGTACGGAGGAGAACGTGACAAAAATATACGATATCGTTGTGTCAGACCGCCGATTAAAGGTGCACGAGATAGCTGTGATAGTAGGCATCTCCGAAGAACGCGTGTGGCATATCCTACATGAGACTTTGGGCATGAGGAAGCTGTCGGCAAGGTGGGTGCCGCGTTTGCTGACTGCAGACAACAAGCGCATTCGTGTGACCACTTCGGAGCAGTGTTTGGAGCTGTTTAATCGCAATCCAAAAGAGTTTTTGCGTCGTTACGTGACCGTCGACGAAACATGGATTCACTGGTATACTCCAGAGACCAAGAAGCAGTCAAAACAGTGGACCTTACCCGGTGAACCTGCTCCAAAGAAGGCGAAGACGGTCCCGTCGGCTGGAAAGGTGATGGCCACTGTTTTCTGGGATTCTCAAGGTGTGATTTTTATTGACTACCTGGAGAAGGGCAAGACGGTCACGGGACAGTACTACGCCGAACTATTGAGCCGATTTAACGCCGTGTTAAAAGAAAAACGGCCCCACCCGTGTGGAAATATTTTCCGGGATGTCTAAAGGACCCAACTAATTGTCCCCAATTTTATCCAGGGCCTGGTTTGGATTCCGACTGGTACCTTTATAGGATTGTCCCGCTTTTGAAATCGGGCCCTTTAGTGGACATCTATGCGGGGCCATACTAGATTCCCTGATTGCGCCTGAATTATCCAATTTCGTCCCTACTATACCCCTGCAAGTAGCCCTGTTAAGTCCCCACGTTCACCCCGTCAGATCCCTATGATTCCCCTGTATTTCCCTGTAATAAAGAAGATGCATATTTTCCGAGAAGATTTATAAATATATATTTCTTTTAATTTATTTATATATATGCCAGCAAGTTTACAAACATTCTTATAATAGAAAACAATACGCTGACATTTTAAGGATAATGTGAACAATATAAAACGTTATATGTTAATCATGTAGATAACGATTCAGAGTACTTCAATGGCTAAAAATACTTTTTAAGACCAATCTTTGGGGAGGATGAAAAATGCAATAAGAACACTCAATCATCCATTAGAGCAATATTGTCGCCAACAGCATGAAAGAAATCTCATTCCATCTAATCCAACAGAGATCCTCATTTAATTTAAAATCATTAGCCGTACTCTCAAAGACGGGACAATATTTGTAAAATCAATTATATTTAATTCCTCTTTTTTCATCACAATATGTACGCCGAACAATGTTGTACTTTTGAGCGATGGTTGTATAATGGAGATAAAAAAAAAATTTATGGTGAAAATGAATCCCAAGAATCTCGATACATCGAGGGGAAAATTTCGAAAAAAAAGTTGACATGTACAATTATCCACGTAAATCATCCAGTATTGGAGCATGGAGAATTCCAGAACAAACTTTAAACGATGCAGTTTACACATTGGCCAGCATCAAGAGAAAATTGGTAACATTGCGATTGTCCCTAGAACCAAACGGAAAACTCAATACTTATGCCCTGACATTGCTTCATGTATAAGTGATTACTTAAATAAAAATGTATATATTTTTAAGTTGTAACGTTTTCTTCTTTTCTTTCAAATTCATTGAAAATGATAAGCGAATTGTTAAGTGAGTGAGATATTTGCATGAGGCAGTTACAAAACACTGATAAATTACTATTATTTTTTGTCGCTTATTAATATTATAACTTTAATTGATCTTTGTGATGATCCCTGACTATATCTGACCAGGCTTTTTACTGGTGAACCAAATGAAACCGTAATTTATTTTATGATGGTAATTGTGACTGAACCACACTGGGCCCACATTAGTCTGCCTGGTCAAGACCCGATTAAACTCATTGAAAAAATTAGCCAGTGCCCTGACAGTACCTGGTCGGGGCCTTCATTGGTGCATCCATCGTACCCCTGTTATTTTGTATCATGGAAACTAATGAGTACCTTTCTAGGACCGTTTGTGGCAGTATTCTGGAAATCCCTGTCAGGGATTCCACTTCGAAGCCGTAATGGGACCTGTATATTCTTCGGGTTTCCCGGACTATTTTCCACACGGGCATTTGTCGAGAAAGAAAGTGCTTTTCCACCATGATAATGCACCGGCTCACACCTCCGCGCTCGCCACGGCTAAATTGGTCGAATTACGCTATGAACTGCTGCCCCATCCACCGTATTCTCCAGATTTGGCTCCGTGCGACTTTTTTTTGTTTCCGAATCTAAAAAATTCACTCGCCGGGAAGAAATTCCACTCCAATAACGAAATAATCGCCGCCACGGAGGCCTATTTTGCAGACCAAGAGATAAAATTTTTTTCAACGGGGTTAAAAAAATTGGAACACCGCTGGGCCAAGTGTATTCAACTAAAAGGAGACTACATTGAAAAATAAATTTTATTTTTAGCAAAATTTTGGTGTTTTCATTTGTAGGCTAGGTACTTATCAAATGACCCACGTATATATATAATATATATGAATATATATTTTTGGTATACTTTAAATACTTGTAAAAGAAAAATTTAACAACAGTCGTATGAGAATACGCCCGTACTCCTACACATCCAAGCACTGCGTACTCTTAGACCACCTGCATATTGTGAACAAACATGACCGTTACTGACATTTATTGATGAGATGCGAAATTACTTTCATTTTGAACAATAACCTTAGTAAACCGGCGTCAGAAATTAATAGTTGTTTTTGAAGAAACTAAATTGTGTCTCGTACTTGTAATGCTTTGAAAATGTCAAAAATAAATAAAAAATTGCAACCAGAACTTCAACCTTACCTAGCCTCTTCGTTTTTTTTCACTTTGGATTTTTCTGTCAGAAACCCTTCCCCTGTCAGGCAGTCTAAACTCAACAGAAGTTAGCTTCAATTAGCAAACCGTTTCGTCATTGGCATAACCGCGTACTCTCATCGCCTGCGTACTCCTATACCAACTTACCCTACCACCGAATCTTTACAATCTGACATATCAATTACCGGCAAGGGAGACCACTATTCCTTATCAGAGGAGTGTTTTAACGTTTCTAGAGAATAGACGTCAAATTTGTCGAAGTTATCGACTAATAATAAGTGTTTTTGAAATTTTTTGTCTTCTAGAAGATTGTTCATTGCAATGTTAGATTCCTCCCTCATCTTCGATTTTCACGGACCATCTAGGGTCTTCGTTAAGGGAACAGGAGCCTTTGACTATCTTTAGACTGACATTTCATACGCGGCGAAAATATGCAGCATTTTAGTGATATACTAGCATCGGTTTGGTTACTAAAGCTGGTAACAACTAGTGAGTCACTAAAACGTTGCTGCTTTCGGGTGCCCATCGAACTCTAGCCTGAGAGTGTTGAGCTGCAAAAGGTTGCAAACAATATTGATTGAAGTTTATGTGCTTTAACGATTAAGAAAGCTCCTTTTGGGCTGGGATGCCGTGATGTTTCCAACAAGTTAAAGTGAAGAACTTGGGAATATAGCTCAAAAATTTTGTTGACCATTCAGACGCGTGTGGCAATTAATACAAAGCCTTGTAACAGTGACAATACCCCGATTTGGTACTACTCCAGTCGCTATAATTTCCTAGCTTTTTTTTCTGGGCGCTTCTCAAGAATTTACGGGATGTACACAACGTGGTATGTAGCGCACTTGGGACTACTGTAGTCGTTGCCTGGCGCTGATAATGCTTTACAGCTGCCACATTTATCTTCTCAGAAGTGTTGTTTTTTCAGGCTGTTGAACTCGCTGGCAAATAAAAAGGAAAGAAACGGCATGTGGCGACACCCCCCTGCATCTACGTAATATACTTTACATCTACATGTTTGGGTTAACAATTAAACGAACCTACCTGTAAATTAAGTGCAATAAGTGCCAAATTTCTAAATAATGGAATTCAGATATTTTCACACTGGCAAAAATGAGTATATTTTCATCAATTATTTTGAAAAACTTTAATGAATAAAAACATAAGTCTTTATTAGATCTAAGATTATTTATGCGTCCGTCCTGTCAACCCCATTTATGTACTCACCGAGTACTTCTTTTCATTTTCAACTCCGAGCTGAGGGACTAGTAAGCTAAACAAAAAATAACTTCAAAACTCCAGTGAAAGTGAATATATTTTTAAGTTATTGGAGGCTGTGAAAGATTCAGCTATTCGGTCGATATAGTTATTTTTTCGTTATTGTTACATAGCTTTCCTAACTCCTCATTTGCATAAGTATACGTCAAACGAAAACAAGTGATCACTCAAAATGTCTTCGCTCCGGGTGAGATGTTCATTTTACGATTAGTTTCCCGAGTAAAAATGAATATATATATAAACATATATAATTGTATATTAATTGATCATATACAATCGTGTACAAAAATTGACCCGATAGAATTTTATACATTCGTATATAAACGTATACAATTGTATATACTAATATACTATCGTACATAACTGTATATTAGTATATACGATTGTATATGATCAATTAATATACAATTATATATGTTTATATATATTCATTTTTACTCGGGCCGTAAATAAAAGTTTCACGTATATATATAATTATATATAAACCTATATAAATATATATGATTGTATATAATTTTTATATAATTGTATCTAAGTATATACAATCATATCTAATTATATGAACTCCCTATAAAAATAGTATCTCCATATATCATTTTATACAGAACTATGTATAATTTTATCAAATTAAATTTGATGGAAGTACATTTATATCGGATTATATATACGAATGTACAGAGTTATATATAATTATATATAAACTTATATATAAATATATACGATTGTATATCATTTGTATATAATTGTATCTAAGTATATACAATCATTTTTACTCGGGTTGTGAACAGATCACTTGGAATATTTGCGTGCGATTGACGTAATTGATGTACTCAAAATAGTCTGATCAGCCTTAGAGGTGAATTTTTTGCTGGAATTAACTTGGGAATTCTGCGAATTATTTAAGGGGTTCTGAACTCCCTGACCGCTCGAATGTATACTCGAAAATATAAAAATGTTTTTTTTTGTGGCCCAATAGTAGTTTAGGGTTTTAATGATATATTTTATAAGTATTACCTTTGGTTCCTAAATTCCCACGTATACCGTTGCGGGTTTTTACGTATTCCCCATCCGAATTGATCCCTTTCCTATGACTCCCTACGCACACATCGCTAATCTAACCTAACTTCCGTTCCGTTCACAGCCGTCTTAAGCGGGAAGATATCTTTAGGCGAGGAAAAAATTACCGATCGTCATGTTTTTTTTTTTTTTTTAAGAAAAGATTTCTTCACCACTTTTGAGACTTAGATCATGGTTTATTACTACTGTTGACTGTTAAATATTATTTTTTAAATTAATCTTCAAAAAGGGCGAAGGCATGGCACGGTTTAAGCGGGTTGCGGCGGTTTAAGCGGGTTGCGGCGGATATTGTCAGACGTTGCGACACGTAGCGTCAGCGGGATTAATTTAAAAAAACTAACGACGATTTTTCTTCCATTGAGGAGGTTCGGTGATTGGAGCGAGTCCAAGATAAAAGCCCGATTTCTTTTTATAGCATTGTCGAGACCTTCGTCCATGCGTATGCGGAGTATCACGAGATTTACTGTACAGTTTCCGAGTTATTAATTGTTAAAGTTGGTGAATTAGTCACACGTAGACGACAAAATGTGCCTGTCCTCTCATATATCGATTTTTTTGTGCTACTTGGAGCCAAGACACACGTAAAAAAAATTGACGGTTGCGTTCGTCGAATCGTTGTGATCATTGGCACCTTGAATTGGAAAGCTCGCCGCAGAAATAAGCAATAAATTTAGAAATAAAGTCGCGAAAAACCGAAGTATTCGGAGAGCGAGACTTCTCGTGACGTAACAGCAGCCATCTTGCTCGAAGTGTGGCAACGCCGGATACCCGCGCAAATTTGATTCGTCTATCGGATATTTTCAACGCGAATTAAAAATATGATTGTGTGAAGCCGTACATTTTTTAATCGATTATAAAGGGCCTTTCGTCGATATTTACTTAAAGCTCTTTTATGTATAGCTAAGGCATCTCAATCTTTCTGGCGACATGTATACAACGCATGTATATATAAATTCAGCATGAAAGAACCGTCATATAAAATGAACGTTCGTTTTTATATCTGCAAATATTGTGAAAATTGGGAAAGGGAAAAATAACATAACAATCGATGAAATATGTTTTGACTTTGGACAGATTAGACATTGGACATTGAGGTTAACCTCAACGCGACGTTTTTCATTTGCAATGGCAATATCATCTTTTCATTTTCTAATTTTCGTCCGACAGAATGTACCTTTGTCTCTACAGTATTCTCATTCTCCATGTTAACCGGCTACAAAAAATAATAAGCCGGGCGCGTGGGGTCGATGACAGCCATTGAAAATGCGACAATGCTAAACGTCGACGATATGACGTACTACTGAAGTCGAGTAGTAGATTATTACGTTTGTTTTCATATTATAAAAATAATAGGTAGCTCGAAATTGAATGCTACAAAAATATTTCTCGAGAAATAGGCCACACATACACATGTCTAAAACGTGGCGGTATTACGGCGCAAAATAGACCCTTAGTTTACTAGCGTGGTCATCACCGTACCTCCTTAACACTCATTCACAAAATATGAACCAAGAAAAAGTGAAAAATCTTAAAAATCGATGAAATCGTACGCTCTGAAGATTAAATTTCTCGAAAAAAAATGACTGCATGTTGCAATAAAACAAAGACTTTTTTTATAAAAAAAAAAAAAACATTTAGGGTCATGTTTTAGACAATAAGGTGAGAAAGATGTATACCCAATTTCATAAGAATCGGTCGATTAGATTTTCAGCTATACGTCACGTCAGTTTTAAAAATGCAGTTGAGAAAACCGTGCTATACCTCCGCCATTTTTGAACATTGATTTTGAACAAATACCATGCAACAGCCATGCGTATCAATAAAACATACCTTAAATGTCAAAAGTGGTAATGAAATCTTTCTTTAAAAAAAAATCATGAAAATCTGCAAATTTTTTCCTTGCCTAAAGGTATCTCCCCCCTTAAGCTACACTATACCGCATTTGCCCTGGGTACGGAAAAACGGTGGAAATCCTATACCGGTATAGGCGGCCTCATATTCTTCTGATTCTCTGGTGCACAGACTTTTTACTGAAGTATCTAAGCGAAGGTCTCAGAAGTATTGGCCTTCCGTTTACTTGTTGATGCGCCCATCCGGGCATGGCTAAGCGGCCACCCCTCCGAGTATTGGCCATGCACAATAGTACTTAACCCAAAGTACCGTCGGAGCCAGATGAAGCGTAACAAAACTGTTAACATTAACGAAACCTGAACGAATGTGACATTCGAGCAAAAAGAAATTATGATATACGCCTGCCTACGGGTTTTTGAAGCGTGAGCTTTCCTTCGCTAAGTCGAGCCCGATGACAACGATAAAACCGGAAGTCCTTCGGAAGCGTGACCATGTCTTCACTATGAACTTCGAACATTCGAAATTTCGTGCAATATCGGCCATGTTGATCGGTACATCATCGATATGAAGCGACAACAATTTTTTGTTTAGGTTATAGATCGCTAAATGAGAATTCTTAAAAATGTTTACGGATTTTCGTAGCTCTAATCGGCCAAAACAAATTTGGGAAATACCGTATCTTTTCTTTCAATTATACCATGGCATTTCTACCTCTCGATTTTCAAATAAAACATTGCGAGGGAAAAAAGTGATAATTAACGAGGCATTCGCTGCTAGTGGAAATGTTAATTTTAGAACGTTTGTCAACGAATAATTTGGAACACACATGTGTCATTGACGCAAGTGATAAACTTCTATAGTCCTGATCAGCATGAGGTCCCGTATTTGTATGCTGTACTCGACGTTGAAGTTCTGCAAACAATTTAAGGGGTTCGATTACATCAGCTACTCAAAAAATGGGCTCATTTTGACAATCTATAGGCTGAAAGGTGTAAAACAAAATTCGTTTATTCTCAACCACATAGTAATTTAGGTTCTTGATGAGATCTCTCATTAGCCCTCCGCGGTCATGGGGTCCAGGGGATCCCACGCGCGACTTTAACTCAAAATTACTATAAGTTGTAGGCGGTCAAGGGGGCTGGCCTGCCTTGTAAATGTGCTTTCGAGTGTCCTTTGTAAGTACCGATTAGGGTCGGACGATTCACGACAGCAGTTTCTTCCTGGTGGTCTATACAAAAAAAAATCGGACGGGCGCTGGGGTCGTTTTGACCCCATGTGACCTGCACGTATATTTTTTTAATAAAAATCGGTATTTTTGTTTACGTGGGATGATTCTACGTAATGTAAATATGAATATGAGAACGGTGAAAAATGTTTCTATCAAGTTCATGTGAATTACTCCGAAATGCGAATTCTTTGCAACGTCCGTCTACGTCATTTAAAACTCATTACCTGGAAAACCATAATACCATTTAAAATGTGCGACAAGCACAGAGTTTTTATCTGCGTCGGCTGTGGGGGACAAACTTGATTTATTTACAATTTTTTAATATTTTGTATTTTTTAATGATTTTTTTATATCTTTCATATATATTGTGTTTACACTATGATCTCATAATTTTTCGAGCCGCTGTTGCGAATAAATTGCTCATATTGCACGATTATCGTTCTTATTGACTTCGAAATGGGCCCTCTTCAAATGTTCAAATAAATACCTTTTTTTAAACGCCCACTATAAAGCTATATTTTTTCTTAAACTATCATATCTAAAGAGTATCACCCTAATTTTTTCAATTGAAAATAGCAAGGGTTATGATTTTTAAAGCCAAAAATGGCTTTTTTCGTGCATTGATCCTTTCCTGATTTTTATCCGTCATTTTAAATGTCGATTACAATATTATACTGAGAACGTCACATTCTAGAAGGTTCAAACTAACACCCTGGATTTTTATAAGCCATTCCGAAAAATAGAATCAGCGTGGCAATAGTTGAAGCATGATTGGGGTCACAGGTACCCCATGTGACCACGAAGTTACAGGCCGAGGGTGTGACCTCGAAGGGTTGATGTGGTACATTATAAATATTATAAGGTGTCGAAACTGTGCGGCGGGGCGTGTTTTTCTTTTCTGCAAAAGACCTGCAAAAATAAATAGCGGCAACAAAATTCAGTTGGTTTAACAAAATTGTATCTTTAAATACCTTCAACTTGATTTTTGATTGGCATAACAAAACAGTATAGTTGGGCAGTAACCAAAGATACATTTAAACTATCTGCTTATTTATCATGTCTGAGCAACTGTTAAAACAACAAAATTTCGAGACAACAAAATGCATTTTGCACATTCAACGATTCTTTTTTCTCAGTGCGGGAGAGATAGCAATAGTTCCGAAAGAAAGTCCCATTACCTACGAAACACGACCGGGGACTGGAAATTAACACGAATAGACTACGTGGACAAGGAACATAAATTAAATACACGAGATGAGAGAGAATAGCATGCCAATAACGCGAAAAAATTATGTAAATTAAATAAACGTTGTACGCAGAATGTAGACGACGATTGGCGTAGATATCTAGTATCGAAAGAAAATAACGTCGCGAAGAACAATTAAAGCATTTGAGTAAACGAAAACTTTTGACGAAATACGCAAGTGTGGTGAAGGGGGAGGGGTTATTTTTTAATCACCTCAGCCGTAAGGAATCAGTATAAAAGGTAGACGATACTGGTAAATTTGACAACAGTAAAGAGTCTGAGTTTCAGTAATACCTCACGATCTCCGCAAGTTACAGTATCATCACGATGGAAACATGCCGCTCCGTTGGCGTTTGCCTTCTGCTGGTAGGAATTGTCGGGGTTTACGCCGAGATGCAGTTCGATCGAAAACACGAGATTGAAAGCAGCCCGGCACGAAATGATAACAAATTTGGACTCGGGCAACAGGTATGTTATTTTCACATCCGCAAGAGGAAAAAAGCTTGCGGACACTTTTCATGTACACATACATTACTGAAATATTCCAGAAACGATTGATTTAAACGTTGTAATATGTATTATGCACAGTGACTTCGCATTGTAGTGGCAATATTGATGCAATACGACGAAAACGTAAAAATGCTCGCCTTACATCTAGAACATTAGAAATTGATATAACATTGGAAAAATGAGCCCAAAAAGATTTACTTAACATATATCTTGTCACAGAAAACTATATATTCTCCACGTAAGGTGTACATACGTTTACATTTTAGGAAACGATTGGAAAACGTCTAAAATTTGTTGCATTTCATATACTCAATCGACGTGTCGACTGAGAAATATTCCCTATAGTTTATTGACACCACAGTCATAATGTGGTTAACGTAACTATAAGCGAAAAGTATATCTAATTTGGGGGGTGTGTTTGGCTATGTATTATCTCCGGAATAATTATTAATTATTGCAAAAGGTTTGAGAATATAGATATGGTTGATTCAGTGCTATAACAAAATCAGCGCACAAATAGTTATGCTGTATATTGTACGTTAAGTTTTGTTCAGTCCAAACTTCTACTACTCTATTCAAGTTTGGACAATCCATATGATTGAGGGGCCAGTCCACTTTGGAGTCACGAAAAAAGGTTATTTTCGCGTTTTTTTTTTGAGGATTTTATCAAGATATGAATATAAAAGTTGTTGGGCTTGATAAATAGTCTTGAAATACATGAAAAATGTTTTTCATTCATTTTTATTCATTTTTAAGTACAAAAACTATAGTTTAACGTAACGCCTCAAAATAGGTGGGCTGGGTAGCTCCATGACGACTCGGCAACGGCTTGTCTGAAACAAAAAAATCAAAGTCCATTAGATTCAGTATGACACCAGCTACAAAATGACCCTCGGATATAAAGTTTTATCAAAAAATAAAAAAATGGCAGATGAAAAACGAAAAAGTAAAAAAGCGCGTTTTTTCCGCAATTTTTCGCAAAAAAAGCGTAAAAATCAAAGTTTTTAAACCATCGAGGGTCATCTTGTTGCGAATCATGTTCACAATGTGTGGTTCAAATTTCAAGAGAGTCGGTTTATTCGTTTTAGAAATACGATGGAGCTAGATTTTGAAAACGTTGTTTCGAGAAAAACACGTTTAAAGTTTATACTATGAAAAACTCTTACCTAAACTCAATCGGCAATTCCTGCAGCGTACAAAATCCCTTCTGATTGCTCATCATCGTCGATTTCTTCAAGTCTCGCTTGCTCTCGATTTTTTTTAATTTTCAAAGTGGACTGGCACTTAAGTACACTTAAGTGATGATCAATTACAGAAGAATGATCAATTACAGTCGTATTGTAATTGTAATTGTTAGTTGTTAATATTATGACGGTCTGTAATGTTTGAGGTTTTTCGAATTTTGCTTTGGCACTTTGGGGAAATATTCTCCATGTATAGTTCTATCGTTTAAAGAAAAAAAAAGAAATCAATTATTTTATCGTTGTAAATGTATATCCCGCTTAAACTTTAACGTTTGTCGAGAATAATTTGTTAGAAGACCTTATGAAAAGTCGTTTAAAAAACTATACTAATGTCTATCTATAGCGAAGACGTGAAACATTTGCAGATGGAGCCACCACGGCTTAGTAGTTTTATGAACTATGTGTCTCACAATCTGTTACATGAGTAGTATGTTGCATTGCAAAAATAGGATATCAGTTCAACACTTCTTCTTCTAGTTCACCATCTGTTCTTGTAGGGCACACATTACTATGCATATAGCAAGTCATGTCATATAACATGATACAAATCACTATTATATGGTACAAAACTATTGCAATACGCAAAAAATCCATTCAAGCAGTGCCTTATATTATTAAAAAAAAGATCTGTGCAAAATTTTACGTTTGCTGTTATGTCATATTTGCGGTAAAGATGCCCACACGCACTCGATAGCATAGGCAGATGGGATGTAGGTTTCCATGTGTAGCCGAAATATTTTCATCGCAATAGATCATTACTGTCCGTAATGATTTATTGCGTCTGTAATGATTTGTCGCTCATGTACATTGCGAGTCGACGAATACGCTTGTTCTCATTCTACAATACCTAATACCCACTCCACTTCGTACTCCAGTCAATATACTAAAAAACATGTCTACATTTCTAAGAAGAATGAAATCAATGCCAATCGCCTTTGTTTATAGTTTCATATGACCAAAAGCCTTGGACATTCACAGAGCATGCATTTTTTTAAACAATAGACAAAAAACTAGTACTTAATATTATACTGCAATCTGCAATGTTACTGCAAGTAGCAATGCTTTGTAGAGATGCTTTGCGATCAACTGATAAAAAACGAGTAAACTAACAGCGGCTAACTGGTCGTTCCAGGAGGTATCTCGGGGAGTACTGAAGTCACGTGTAGCAAGATTGGCCCCGCTTGACCGACCAATGGTGATGCCTACGAGTAAGCAGTTAGAGGTGCAGCAACGGCTAAGAGAGCGCCAGCTAAGGGAGCAGCGCGTCACGGAGCGAGGAAACGCGGTAACAGCAGCGCAATCGCAGCATGGTCGCAATTGGGAAAGGCAGATGGTGCAGCGGGAAAATATCGCACAAATAGTGACTCGGTTGGCAACAAGCGCTAGATTAGCGGAGGAGCGACGCAACCAGGAGAGGGGTGCAGAAGAGTTGAGACAAGTGCACAACCACGGATACCAGTATCATCGGCCCTAGTCCCTGCAACCACTTTATGCGTACCCTCGGCGCACCAATATTCAAAAACGCTAGCAATATTTCTCGAGATATCTTTTCTTTTTTGCGAACAGTCCATCCCCGTTTGTGGAGTTGTTAAGAGATTCGAAGCGGGTGAACTAATCGGGAAATCTCAAGATCGACGAATTCCGATTGCCGGGATATTCTCTCAGCATCGCTTTAGCCTATACTTGTAAAACAGGTGTACTATGTGGCGTAACGCGGAAATAAATAAATTGTTTCAATTAGATATTCAGGAATTGTGAACCTTTTTTATTTTATTTTTTCCGTCCAACGTTCTTGGATCAAAAGCGGTGCTTTTGATCAGACAATGCAGCATTTTTGCGGAACAGGCATCAGTGGATTTTTTAAATGGTGATCGTTTTACATAAACTGAAAATTTCGTTGGTCCGCAGTCTCCCTCGCGGTCACGCTCTCTTCCCCGGTCTCTCTTGGGGCCGGTTCCGAAACTCTTGGTTAACTAATGTTATTCGAGGTTTCAGGGCAAGTAGAAGGTCAACATAACCTCACAAATTTTCGAACAGAGTGTTCTCATCCATGGTTAAGTTTTTTTAGGAACCTCGAAGCACCGAGCCCTGTAAAATTCACTGACGCAGAACTTGACGATTTCATTTTGCCCAAAATATTATTCATCTCTGAGAAATCTCTGTTCGAAAATTTCAGCCATCTCTTTCGCTATGGAAACTAGATACAGGAGACCAACCTCCAACACATATATAGTAATATATCAGAAGACGATGTGAAAGCGGTAATCCTATCGATTCACACTAGCCATACAGCTGATCATACTTGAGACTTGTACAATTTATTTTTTGACATATACAAACAAACAAAATTTTGATAACCCAAATTTTCCATGTGTAAATTGTTTAAAGAATGTTCACATTTAATTGTAAAAATGAAAAAATAGTTATTCAAACGATTCGCGCAGTATTTCTAGGTTTAAGGCGTTACCCCCACTTGTAGCGCAAAAAAGGCCTTTTTCATGAATTTTTTTAAAGAAAACTACAAAACTTTTTTAATCGATCAATATACCATCTTAAAGAACATATCTTGAAGAACTTTCAGTAATTTTTTAATTGAAAAATATTACATTGTTTAGTGGCAAATGGCCGTCAATGAAATAATGTTTTTATATACACGGTTTGCGGTGACCAACATTGCGGCGAAGTGGATCATCTGAAAAAAAAAATGCGGATGGATTTAGTCAAATATAAGTATAAACTAGTCTTTAATCGAAGGATTTAAAAAAATATTCATTTTTCACAAAATGGCGGACAGCCAAAGTTAATGGTTCGATTTTAACGAAAAAAACGGCCGTTTTTTGGCTATAAAACGACCATTTTTTTCGAAAAAAAAAAATCGAACGATTGAAGACTACATTTTTATGTATTAAATAAGCCTGCAAAATTTCAAGCAGATCGGTTCATTAGTGTTCGAGTAATCTTGGTCACCGACTTCAGAAATGCCATTTTGAGAAAAACGCGTTCAAAGTTTCTCTTTCAACGCTCTTTCAACGCGGATTCTTCTCTTTCAACGCTCATATCTCAGTCAATGTTGTTCGGATCGACTTGAAATTTTCAGGACATATTCTCAGATACTTATACTTCAAAAAAATGCAATAAAAAAAATCGTTTTTTTCAAAATCGCAAGTGGGGGTAACCCCTTAATATTTGGCAACATTGGTTCTATCTCCGTCTCTTTTTACTCAACCAGGCGAGTTTAACCTCCATGCTTTTCAACGTCGATCTGTCAAAACAATGTCAGGTTTGGGAAATATAAAGCATTGTATTCGGGCCACGACGGGTAAAAAGCGTGGAAATTTTTTGTCGGCGAAATATGTCGGTTAAAAATGAAATATGTGTGGAAATTCGAATGAGTGAGATGATTAGGACTACAGTCAGCTGTTGCCTTGCTGTCACGGCTCTTTATCGTAGCAAGTGGTAATAAATCCAATACCAGAAGTTCAAATACAACTTGATATTACATAAAAATTAGGTCAATAAGCGTAATTTTTTCTGAGAGCACTGGATTACTACTAGTGTTAAGTATGTAAATCTGATTATTTTTGAGAATCTGACGGATTCCCACTATTGTATGCACTTTTGTAGCGACCGGAAATTGGGTTTTTGTATGTCGTCCCGGAATTCCTTCACAAAAACACGCAATTTTATTTTTTTATTTTCTCTGTAATTAGGTCGATAACAGACTCGGAAATTTTACAGAGATTAATATGTTTAGTGAAGCTCAAAGAAATATTATGAAAATCCTATGGATTAAAGCCTGGCGATAGGATTACCTTAAGACGCATAGCATAGCATAACGTAGCATAAGTGATTGGTCGAAACATCTTATGCTATACTATGCAAAAGTGTGTGTGATCGGATTTACGCGCATTTTGTGACGGTTGGCGTTTTCAGAGGTTATGGCAGAGCGAAAGGAAGCAACAAATGATTCAGGAAAAAAAGATTAGTGCACCGCAAAGTTTCCGATGATAAAGACAGCCAGTGCTTGTGCCCACAAGCATCGTACTATGCTCGCCGAAGCTAGAAAAAAAGGGAATACATTATAATGAATAAATTAATAAGTAATAACGTAGCGTAAGTAATTGGGCGAAACATCTTATGCTATACTATGCAAAAGCGTGTGTGATCCGCTTAAGGGGGTCATCCCAACTGGCAGCTATTTTTTTTGCTTGTTTGGGAATATTTTTTTATGAGCCATTAAAATACACTATCTGTACATTTTTACAACACATTTATTAACATTTTTACAGTTCCTCAGAATTTTATCAAACAAAAATAACGAGTTGAATCGACTTTACACCATTCGAAAGACACTCATGTGTAAAAAAAAGTTGGTTGACGACTGCCATGATTCCGGAGGTTTTGCTCATCTGAAAACGAAAAGTCAGAACGACATTTTAATTTGTAGACCTGAGGCTATCGCCGGAACTAGAGTAAAGTGAAAATATCGAAAATTCAATTTTTGGCACGGATTTAAAAGTTGAGATCAAAGTGTCGTTATTTTTTTCGACTTTTTAGCTTAAAATAACTATGGCAGATATCAGAAATATTCTAGGTCGGGTGAGATCTATAGATGCGCTAGCTATACCATAAAAATTTGAGCGGGATCCGTTTAATAGTTTTTGAGATATTATGGAAGCCATTTGAAAATACTGTTTTGAGAAAAACGCGTTTAAAAGTTCAAATATAATTTACACAACGAAAATGTTGACTCATCATTGGTCTGATATGGCGGGTCCATATAACACGCACCCAGTTTTTACAATTTATGCAAACATTTTTTTTTCGATCTTTGGACCTTCCACATTGGATGGCCGTCTTAACACAGCTGTGACCTGTGAAAGTCACTGCAGTCAACTTAGCAGCTTCGAATTACGAGTGAACCGTGCGACGTTACCAAAGCTCGTGTCTACTTTGATAGGATTCTTAAACATCGAATATTAATTTTCTGATCATCCTAACTCCTTCAAAGTAACATTTATTGTCACGTGGCAATTTTCGGGGTTCCCCGGAAAATCCGTGAAAACGTACCTCCCGCTTGACGCTCACCCCGAACGCGGACCCATAATAGATTAGGGCGAATTTTATTATTGTTATTTTTTTAATTATTTGCGAGGCGCCTGCGTACACATCCACACACACACGCGCATGCTAGGGATTTGTGAGGCGAGGAGAAGACTAGGGATGGGCGATGTTCGAAATATAATCGATTATTAAGAAATCGATATTTTTTGAAAGTATCGTTATGGATAATCGATTTTTTCCTCTAAACAATCGACGATTCGATTAATCGAGTATGAATAAAAATTGGTGGACCATGAACGGGGTTCTTATATTGTTAAATCTCGTCGTCGTACAAACCCGATTCTTTTAATAATTTACTATTCAGTTCTATCCATATCTGGAAATATGTCCAGTTGCATCCATAGATGCCATATTTGGAAAAAGATTGCCATTATTAAAACATAAATTTCATAACTACAATCGGATAAACTTCAGAAAAGCGGAAATCGAATTTCGATCGGATATTCGGCATACCCCTTTCTTTTAATATTTTAAGAGATCCATGGGTCGTTTGCATCCTCGACATTTCATCATTGGGGTATCCCGTGAAGGCGGCGTTCATATTCTTATTCAAAAAAAGTTTGGGATAGCGTTATTTCACTGCCCCGGGTCCGCCAGAATCGGTTAATTCAGCTTCAGCTGGCAAGCCGTAAAAATCTGTCGAGGACGCAAACGGCCCATGTGTTCTGGATACGTATATAAAATCCGACTTCGCGAAAACATTTTTTCTCTCTATAATTCTGTTCTTTGACTGAAAATAAAAATTTTGATGAAGGTGTTGAGTAAATAAAAGCGAAAATGGACGTGAGAATCAGCGATCAGTTTAGGGCGCCACTTCGTCCCCGCAATTCGAATCCTGAACCCGATATTTCTGCAAAATGTAGACCGGGGTTTCGGCACTTACTACGGTTCACGCGTTTTTGAGCTCTCTTGTATGGCGGCTTGTGTATTACAAAAGAAATGGGTCCTGCGAGGGTTCAGAGGAGGCTAAAAATTTCGACTCGGGATATTTCTTTCCAGTGGTGAATATGTTACGCGGGTGGCGGTTGACGCTGTCACTGTATTGACGATATGCGATATCTAATGAAAGTTCCGCTTCAGTATAGACTTTTCAGTATATACCTCATCTCTCATTGGATCTCGCGCATTATTCATCCGGTATCGCGTACAGTATGCCAAGTCCAACAATCAGAATTCACCTTTAGGTTTGTGTTGAAAAAGATGCGAAGACAAGATGATTTGTTATTGGCTGTTATATACCAATCCGCGCGTCACGTCCTGCGAGAAGGCATTGCATATATGTATTTCGATGTTACTTTATCAAAATCGAGAATCGATTAATCGATCGCCAAAAAAATCGACAAAATATAATCGATTATTTCACCGAAAACATCGACACTTTCAATTAATCGAAAAACATCGCCCATCCCTAGAGAAGACTGACGGTTCGACGGAGGGAAAAAGGGAGATGCCGACTCTGCCGACGCTCTCGAAGGCCAAAGTCCGGAGGACAAATGTCGAGCGGAGCCTGTCAAATGAAAAACGTGCCTACTGATCGTGCCGAACGCCGAATCCGCGTTGAATGAGGAGGCGGGGAAAATGCTCCTGGAGAGGTACGACGATTCTTCGGCAAGCGCGAAGATGATGACGGGGATCCCCGTCGTAACGTCACCCTCTACCGAACGTCTCTCGTCGACCGCCCTTGCGTAACCCTCACACACACATGCGGACACACACACACACATACGCACTCGACACCGATCGGACTCCGGCGGGTCCTCATTATGTAGGCGGGTGGGAACGCGCCCCATCGATGGATCTAGCATCGGAATAGCATCGAGCGATTTTTTGTATCGTTCGACGTTTCTGGGCACGCGAAATACGGAGCATTTCTGCTTACAATTTTTGTACCCCGTTTTACAATTGCGAACCGCGCAACCCTTAGCCATTTCGCATTTTTTCGCAAACACTACCAAAAAGAAAATCACACTTATGCGTAAAAACACGATAAAAAATGTATCACGGTAAATCGCGTAGAACCTTCTGGTATATGGTCGCAAATAAAGGTTATTTCGACAATCGCGCCACAAAAACATACGTAAACACCTTGGGCCTATTCGCCGTTAAGAGGTACGGGGAAACTACTTCCCCTTGCTAGTAGCGACGCGTAGCGGCGCCTAGTGAATCGAAAAGTGAAGCCGATAAGCGTGCCTACCCCGACCACGAAAATTCAGCTTCGTTGCAAGACCTGTATGTAAGACCGTGCCTCTAGTCTTCTTGTATGTATGCCTGAATTCGTTACCACTGTTGTGAAAGAAACAGAGCATGGCCGGCACCGTCGCTGTCTCTTTCGGTCAGCCGTATTTTTCTATGCCTACGCGTATCCATACTTCTAAGTCCACATTTTGATGTCCATAACAAATACCTAAAAACATATATAAGAAGATACGTAACGCCGTGTTTCCCGAAGTCGGATGCAATACTTTCGGAATCCAAAATCAACAATACATTGTATTTAATACTGCTGATAAGTCTAGTTCAATTACAATGTTCACCGATCAATCATTTGAACCCGTGGGCTTTATTTCTCAAGTATCCTTGGAAAAGTCAGTCCAAAAAATAATTAACAACGGCGTGAACGAAGTCGTACTCGAGTAAATTTACGCATGATATCGCATTTGCACTATTTTAGGTCTGAGAAGGTTTCCGTCGTTCAAACTGAGACGATCACTCACGAGTCCAAAGAATCCCAGAAGATCGAGCAACGGTGTACCGGGGTGGGTATTTTAATGTATTTCCTGACTTTCTATATTAAATGTTATGTGCGCGTTTTTCTTCTGTCACAAGAACATAATGATAAACGCCACATATCCACGCTTCCTCAACCATTCTAAAATGATTACAACGGCACAACTCTCCAACAAGTTATGAATGTATTTGATTTGGAACGTAAGGAAGGTTCCTACTTCGGTGGGCCAAAAATTATTCGATTTTTCACCAATTTTTATTGCGAAAAATATTAAATGTAGAATGTTCAAATTTGCTATGTTTATTAAGCAGTCTTTAGTGAGCATGACAATATTTTTTAAAGTTTGACAAAACATGGTATTGGGAGTGGGAGGAGCAACGTATGTCAGCGCCCCAGCGATGATATTCATCACTTGCAGAAGTCCTAAATCCTGAACAGATAATCTGAAGCAAAACATTCAGACATATTTTTCCTTTATGCAATATTCTGTATAGGTCGAACTAGAATCAAGAAGGAAAATTGAAAAATAAAAAATAGTGAGCGACCGAAGGAGAAGTTTAATTTTTCACCAAACATTTCTGCAGTTTTTTGTTTATGAAATAAACACATCTGGATATTTTTTGATAATTCCAGTTCAAGTAATTAAGAGCTTTCTTCTACACGTACCTGCTACATTTTACGATTGCTCATCTAGAGCGTGCAGGAGCACGTCCACAAACTTGGAAAATGTGGTTTCATGAAAAACATGTTTAAAGTTAAACCAAGTTTACCTAATAAAACGAATAAAACGAAAAGATTCATACTTTCACCTAATCTACTATGCCAGGACCATAGAGTACATCTTCCACTTCTGACCTATCTTTTTCACACCGTAAAATCGATTTTTTTTTTGGCTTAACAAAGTGGAAACCTCTCGTAAGGCGGAATATACATTTACAACTATCAAAAAATCGATTTTTTTTTCTTTAAACGATAAAACTATATATGTAGAATATTTTTCCAAAGTTTCAAAGCAAAATTCGAAAAAACTTCAAACGTTACAGCCCGTCAACGCTGTGCCTCACCGCTCGGATTCGGAGCGGGCGTGAACTTCAAACGTGTTTTTCTCAAAACTGCATTATCGAATTTGGCATGCATGATTACTCAAAAACTATTAAGCCGATTGAATTGAAACTTGGTAGAAATATTGATAATATTGGTACCTTCTACTTGACAAGAATTGTTTTTGAAAAATTGAAAAAAAAAAAGACCTTTTAAACCACTTTTTACAGAAATATTGCGTAAAATGTTAATTTTCTTTGTAAATGCGTGCCATTTTCTTAAATTTGCATTTTCTTCATTTTAATTACCGTGACATAGAAACTATGCATGATCTAACTGAAAAAATGTTTGAACTTATTTGCAAACCAAAGTCTGCGGGAAGCTAGACTGCACGCCGATTCGCAACTCTCGCGTCGCCCTTGCTGTAACGTTCTGCCACAGCTCCGCCATTTTGATGATGAATTAATTTAAAAAATTGTTTTGTATACTTAAATATGCTATTAAAGTATACCTAAAGTTTGATAATTGTAGAATAATTATTTCTTATTTTCAAAAATCCCTCAATATTGCTTATTTTTTTCCTGTCTAAATGTATATTCCGCCTTAAGGGATAGCCGTATCTCTTTATCACCTTTTGGAGCTGCGTACATTTTGTCCTATACGTAGTTTCACGACTCGCCCCCGGAAACTTGAATAATCGGCAACGAATAAGTATAAGTGAATTATGAAAAAAACCAACCATATCATGTAGTTTCCGTTAATGAGAGCTTTGAGCAGCGTCTATATTTCATGTTACCCTGTTTTGCGATGAATATTGTTTTCCCTGTATTGCTGATATTTAGAGAATTACGATTGAATTGATCAAATAAAAGTCACAATGACGTCTATCATTATTATCGAACAGACTCAGACCATGGAGACTAGGAAGCCCAAAGTTGAGATCAATTATGAAAAACTAGCTTCGTTTCTAAAGCGAGTAACACCGGGCATGATCGAAGTTTTGGACGAAATCTACGGTAGCAACGCCTTTGATGAATACAACCCAGGTTCGTCGGATGAACCGATCGCTCGAGTACAGCTACTGTCGAGTCTTTATACCCTTGGCGATGCTAACACCGATGTGAGTACTACCCCACGCGATTGCAAATTGGCTGCATCGGAAAACTGGATTCTCTGCAATGCTTTGATCTCCAATCGCTTATCTGTTCTGCAATAAGTACATACGAGCTTACTGAAATGTTTGTTTCCTTTCAGATGAAAGTGAGTGACGTGAGTTGGAGCACTGGAGGTGGTTTTCTGGTCGTAAGCCACAGTGCGATACATCACGAGTCCTGGTGCGATCATTTGTCGGAAATAAAATTTTACAAAATATCGCGCGACGATAAAATCCAAGAAACACCGGACAAGACACTGGAGGTTCAGTCCTGCGTGACCAATTTGTCTTATCATCCGACCGAGCCATCGATTCTCGCAGCTGGATTGTTTAACGGTAAAAAAATACGATTGTTTCGCAATCAGCACGGATTACTTATTTAACCCTTAATGGTCACACCGGGTGAAATATACCCAAGCCGTTTTTTGACCTGGAATACCTTTAAAAATATTCGGGAAAATGGGACATTCTTTTGCATATTTAAAATCACACTTTTTGAAAACAAAAAAAGCGTTGAAAGTACATTGCAGTTTTTTTCTCACTTTTTCAATAATTTTCCGCATTCGAAAATGATTGGGGTGAATTTCAACCACAGTGACTTTTACTTAATTTTCCTGAGGTGTGACTGGCAAGGGTTAAGGAATGAAAAACCAAACCGGTAGCGCTACTTTTGAGAGTAGTGAAAAAACATTTATTGACGTACACCATAGCAAATACTAATCTGATATAACCGGGAAAACTCGGAGAATTTCTTTTGTCCCGGAATAATCAGGGAAAAATTAGGGAATTTTTCCAGAATTTACTTTTTGCAAGAATAACGAAAAATGAGATGGACTTGAAAAAAATGGAGAAGTATAAAAATAAATATTTTTGTATATTTTTAATATTTATATTATTCTTCATTATATACAAAAAAGTTATGTCAGTGCCAAACATTCCAAATTTCAAGAACTAATTTACTCTAAAGCTCTATACTCTATACATTTACATTCAGTATGAAGCTCTATACTCTATACATTTACATTCAGTATGAAGCTCTATACTCTATACATTTACATTCGATTTGTCGATACAAAACCACACAATTATTATCGTAGATAAGTGTTTATATTTATTTCTGATTTACCAGCCCCGACATCAAAATTTCTGTTTATAATAAAAAACAGGTTCCGTATTTGCTTTTAATGTATTTTTTTTTCTTCACAGAGTTAAACATTTTTGTTCGAATTTCAGTTTTGAAAAAAATTTATCTTGATATTTAACATTTTCATATATTGGAGCTTAAAAAAATGATGTTCTTTATTTAAATCTCCCTGAAATATTTGCAAAACGTATGGGGAAGTCCTGTAAAAGTCAAGGAATTCCCGAGTCAATAATGCATAACAACCATGATCGAAGTACCATTTTTAGAGAATCTTGATACATTACAGGAACATACTTTCTGTTATTTAACTTTATTTTGTGTGTTATTTAATAACACAGATTTTCTGTCTGTGTTATTTACAAACAATTATGGTACATGAATATTTTGATACGTTGTATCTCAGTTCCGCCGTTTTTCAGGTGACGTACTCCTGTGGAATTTCCGAGACGACGAGTTTGTTGCTCCGTTGCAAATATGCGCCCACGGTGACACAGTTACAGCATTGCTTTGGCTCCCGAAAAACATCCCGGATCCAATAATCGTGACGACGAGTGGCGACGGTTACATATACTTCAACAAAGTGACGAAGAACTTCACGAGTGTCTCGTTGCATAGAAAATTCAAAGTATCGAAAGATTACAACCCGGCGGAAAGTTCGAGGCCGCATAGTTCTAGTGGCAGACGCGAAAGAGCGATCGAGGCTGGATTATCGTTGACTTGTTTGGACTTCTCGCCAATGTCTTCGGAAATATTCGTCGTTGGTACACTTTGCGGTGGTATTTACAAATGCAGTCTCGAAAAGTCCACGCCCATAGACCAAGGCGGCCACGACGACAGTGACGATCCACTCATTGATCCCGTCGTTCGCGACTACGAGAGACACGAGGGTAGCGTCACGTGTGTCAAGTGTTCGCACACGCGAAATATTTTTCTCACCTGTGGCACGGACCGGGAGATACGAATTTATGATTTTGATCAGGTTCGTGGAATGTTGCGGTATACTGTAATATATAATAATAGTGTAATAATATCTTTCAAGATGGACGCCGGTTTTGCTGGCCGACAATTATTGCTGCATACCACTAAAAACTTACAATTAATTCGATACTTAGACCAATGATGCTGAAAAATAGTTGCCGAGATGAAGAGCAATTACAAACGGGATCCCGTCAAATTGGGGGTAAAATTTGGAGAAAGTTGTTAGGGATATGGGAATAGAAGAGATAATAACAATGATAATGCAAAAAAGAGAAGTGGGAGGAATAGACGAGAGGATAAAAGAAGGATTATAAAACTTGAAAGAGGAAATTTTAAGGAAGGAAGAGGAAAAAAAAGAAAGTCAACGTATAATGAAAAACACAAATATATTGTGGAAAACGAAAAGTGGCCATGGAAATACTGGTCGGAAAAGGGTGTAACGGGAAGGGTTAAGGAAATGAAAGCGAGATTGAGGTAGTCCTATCGCTTCACACTAGTCATACCACTGATCATCCTTGAGACTTGTACAATTTATATTATTAACATATGTAAAAAAAATTGTAATAACTACATTTTCCATGTGTAAACTGTTTAATTAATGTTCACATTCAATTAGAAAAAGGCAAAAATAGTTAGTCCAACGATTCGCGCAGTATTCCTAGGTTTGATATTTGGCAATACTGGTTCTATCTCCGTCTCTTCTTACTCAACCAGGCGAGTTTAACCTCCATGCTTTTCAACGTCGATCTGTTAAAACAATGTCAGGTGCGGGAAATATAAAGCATTGTATTCGGGCCACGACTGGCAAAAATCGTGGAAAATTTGTCTCGGCGAAATATGTCGGTCAAAAATAGAATATGTGTAGAAATTCGAATGAGTGAGATGAGGTTAGGACTACAGTCAGCTGTTGCCTTGCTGTCACGTCTCTTTATCGTAGCAAGTGGTAATAAATCCAATACCGGAAGTTCAAATTAAACTTGATATTACATAAAAATTAGGTCAATAAGCGTAATTTTTTCTCAGAGCACTGGATTACTACAAGTGTTAAAAATGTAAATCTGATTATTTTTCAGAATCTGACGGATTCCCACTATTATATACACTTTTGTAGCGACCGGAAATTGAGTTTTTGTATGTCGTCTCGGAATTCCTTCACAAAAGTTCGCAATTGTGATATTTCTTTTCTCTGTAATTAGGTCGATAAACGCCCCTGAAATTTTACAGAGACGATTATTAACATATTTAGTGAAGCTCAAAATAAAAGTAGGAAAATCCTATGGATTGAAGCCTGGCGATAGGACTACCTTAAGGTGCGGAAACAGGAAGGGCTGGATAGAGGGGGGGGGGGGGGGGGGAGAGGATTGGAGGTGCAGGATTTGTAAAGAAGATAATGAGACGCTGGAGCACCTGTTAGTATGTGAAAAAGGCTGGGAGTTAGTAACGGAGAAAGCAAGGAAGAAAGCAGAGGAGAGGGTGCAAGGAATGGATACTTTGGCGATAAAGGGAGAAATTATAAATATGTTAGGTGAGAATGTATAAAAAGGCATATGCGTGTATTTTAGGGAAATAGAGGAAGTGTGTGGAAGATGAGCAAAGAGGAAGGGGAAGGGGAAAGAGATGGAGGGGAGGATTAAACTAAGAAAAAGCGAGAAATGTTAGATACTTTGCTGTCCCCTTTTCCCCTTAAAGATTGAATTTCCAAAAACCCTGAAATTTCATTAATTGTTTCTAGGAGCAGTTGTACAAAGTTTCAAGTAAATTTGACCCGTTTTCTTTTATTTTTCGTACAAAATTTTTCGTACAAATCGATCCATGCTAAGGTGTTCGAGTAATTCGTCTTCCCAGTTTGAAAAAAGTGGTTTCGAGAAAAACGCGTTTAAAGTTGTACGAGGCGCCTGGAAGAAGTCCGAGCCGCGGCGGCAAAATCGATAATTGAACCTTTAAAAAACAACATTTCTCTACAGGACCAATTTCATTTTGTTTTTATGACCCCAAAGTATTTTCTAAGCAAAAAAACAATGTTTCCTAAATCCTAGAGTGATGTTATCCCTTAATACCAATTTTCAAGTAAATTTGACCATAAAAATATGATTTCCTATATAAACTTTGCTACCCCCTTTCACCCCCTTAGGGGTTGAATTTCGAGAAATCCCTTCTTAAACGATGCCTCCGATATAAGAATCAACACCCGCTGAAAATTTCAGGTTTCTACCTTTAGCGGTTTAGGCTGGGCGATGATCAGTCAGTCAGTCAGTCAAGACTTTGATTTTTATATATATAGAAAGATTGTTCTACATTATTGTCAAAATATAAGTTTCCTCGTAAGGAGTGAAACTCTATGACGTTGAAGTTTGAATCGTTGGAATGCATCGATTTTTTAATTCATTTTTCATTTCTTTATTTGTATGTTTATCCAAAGCCTTCTTTCTTTTCAATTTGAGATCGTGAATGGCCAATAAAAATACGTAAAAACATTCAAGTGATTTCAACAGCCAAAAAAAAATTGTACAATTAACGACAATCGACTTTCGTTGCGTTCCAACGATGCAAACTTCAACATCATGAAACTCTTTATTAATTGATACGTCTTCAATGTTTCAGACGATCAGATTGCAAACGATCAATGTTGAGAGCACTGTAATAAAATTTTCATGGTATACCCAAGGTGATCGTGACATAATCGGAGCTTATGGTGCTAGCTCAAGCGTAGATTTTTACGATGTTTCAAGTGGAAAAGTGCTCCCGAAATTGCAAATGGAATCCACAAGGGAGAATACCAGCTGTCTCGCCTTTTGTCTCAAAAGGTACTTCATTACTGGTGTACTTGCAATAGCAATAATGTGTCAGTTATGTCTATGTGTTAAAATGTCTATGTGTTAAAATGTCTATGTGTTAAAATGTCTATGTGTTAAAATGTCTATGTGTTAAAATGTCTATGTGCCTATGTCTATGTGTTAAAATCATCTTGAGGTAGACCTACTCGCAATTTCGTAACTAAAATCGGATGGAAATGTCTTATTCCAGGAATCTGGCTGCTGTTGCTGACACGCGAGGTAAACTGGAAATTTGGAGCATATCTAGACAAACAGTGCCGTGACTTCCAATAATACTTGCGGCACCCACATATTCCTGAACAATGCAGCTAATCCTCCCAGTAAACACTGCAACTCTCTCGGTTTCAAATCCGACAAAATTTTTTGGCGAAAATAGGTATAATTATTTTTTAACACTGTTCTTTTTTCCACGAGGTTATGTGAATTCCGATATTCGAATTCAAGTTTGAAACAATTGAAAATCTGCCGATTATCTCAGCGTTGTTGAATCACCGTGGATGTCTGAAGTTCGGCTGTGAGAATTCAATTAATCTTCATTCTTAAAAAGTCTAAAATCCTGACTAGATTAACTCTATAATAATAGTAATTTATAAGTAGATTTTTTACGAATTTCATTATTAAGGTTTATATCACTTTTGCAATATTTATATACCACTTTCTCCAGTATTGTGTCGTTTTCCTATCACGGTTTTATCGATCGGTGATCGTGCTCAGACCTCGGGGGAAGTACATACGAGGCACTGCTATTCCACCGGGAAGTAGCTAATGTAATGATGTAAGCAACTAAATTTCATTGCCACCTCTTCGATCATATGGATTGTATACAAATAAAGCCCGAACTTATATGAAGCGGAATAGAAACTCGTGTTCTCCGAGTAACACAATATTTCGAGTAAATTGTACGAAAACTTGGAGAATGCAGAACTGGCCCAACTATGTATTTATTATCAATTAATGTAAGGCTAATTCGATACTCCCATTGTTGGTCGTGGAAATTTGCAACTGAAAATGAACGAATATACAGGGTGTTTCAAAATGACCTGACATTTTAAATTGCGCGTTAAATTAATTTTTTTGTGGCAAACATACAGTACTAATCTTTGACAACTGGCATCAGGACGTATTGAGGTTAGTCATGGAGAATTATACGACCGAGCAACGCATAGATATTGTGAAAATTCACTGCAAATGCAATTGCAATTCACAAATCGCACTACAAGTGCGATTTGACGCCATTTTACTTCTTTCTTTGGAGTTTTCTGAAAGGAAAAGTGTATGCCAATGATCCACAGACAATTCCGAAGCTCAAGGAAGCAATTGGACGCACCATTAAGGGGCTATACCAGTGTGAACGCTGAAAATTTGGGTGATTTTCGGGAATTTTTTGGAAGAAAAGTACTCAATTAAATGTTTCGAAAAATTAAAAATATATTTGGCTATATTTGACCAATATTACATATTTTTTTCATAGAAAAATATTGAGATCCAGGCGACTTATGCGCTGCCTTCGGAGGCGCCAAAGAAATAAGTTCCTCCACTGCTGACATGATTCCGGTAGAGTAAGTAGCTGAAACCGAAAAAAGGAAAATATGTCGTTAAACTGGAAGGTATTTCCTGTACAATGACGTAGGATTTTCGAAAAATATCAAACTATAACAAAATGGCGTAGTTATGAAAAAAAAAGTCTGTTTTCTTGCCTATAAAATGGTCGTTCTTTTCAATGCCAAACCGTCAATTTTCATCCAATCAAAAATATCCTACGTCATTTTAGAGTAAATATATTCAAGAGTACTCAGTTTAAATTTCAAATCAATCGATGAATTGCTCTTTGAGTTACAATGTCAGCAAATTTGAAAAATCTCTTTTCGAGAAAAACGCGTTCAAAGATTTAACTATCGATTTTTGCAAGATAAAATGATTCGAGATACGGCCTTGAAATTTTTACAGGATATTCTTGAAAGTATCAACTGTCGAGAAAGGCAAAAAACGATTTTTTAAAAGTGCCACACTGGTATAGCCCCTTAAGGCCTTATATACACTTCCACCGGGCGAAGGGACGTGATTTTCTTGATTTTTTTTTTTCAACGGGACAATAAATGTTTATTGAAAAACTGTGAATAGCATCGATTAGTACATATTTCCATGTACTTGTACAATTTTTTTATTCAAAAATATTTCAAAATGCCGGAACTCCAGCTGTCTTCCAGGAGCGCCCTCTTTTGAGCATCAGTTGCGGTGGACATGATAACTCGAAAACGGTTCCTCTGAAATAAGGATTTGAAAAAGATTTCATTCGTATATTGCATTGGCTTGGGCCTGGAAGAAGGATTTGTAAAAAATTTGATTGACAAAAAAATTACGATGATTTAAAAAAAAAATTGATTTTTTTAAAGTGCTAAGTTTTCGGTTTTTTGTTACAATTTTTTTTCAACAAAACTCGAAATCCTTCGACCAGGCCTTAGGTATTATCATAATAAATGAGTGGTACAAATTTTATATGGATCAGATTAATAGTTTTTTAGTAATCGTGTCCACCGCAAAGGTGTTTCTCAAAAAAGACAATTCTGAGATAATCAATCTGAGTTTAAGATTCAAGTATGTTTCTTTTACATTTAAAGTTCATTTATTCATACTAACCTGGAGTCGTCGATTCCAGGGCCATACAGTAATCCTCCTGCATCCTCTGCAGCCTCTAAAACATCGATTTGATACTGCCTACGAGCCATTCTTCCTTCTCTTGTAGCCGCTTGCTCTTGCTGCTCGGCAAGCGTAACACGCGACTTGCGCGGGCGTGCGGTTGAAATACCTATAACTGCGAATCTAATGCTCGGATCTTTATGAAATTTGGTGAGAATATTCTTGAGATATTGTACTTAAAGAATATGCAATCAATTTTTTTCCATTTTTCCGACTATCACAAGTGTATATAAGGCCTTACCGGAATTAGTCGGCAATTATGCCAAAATGTTACTGAAAATTTCGCCAAACGAGTGAACGTTTGCAAACAGGGCCGAGGCGGCCATTTATCGGACATTATGTTCCGCACATAACCTCCATGTTTGTGCCTTACATTAAAATAAAAATATTCGTACTTTTAAAATGAATAATACGTTCTATTAATAAATTTAAATTTCAGCTCATTTTCAGACACCCTTTTAATGTGTGTGCGTTTTACTGCACATCGTTAAGTACTTTAGCGAAGTGACTAAAGTACTAGAGTCCGAACTTTGCGTTCTAATTCCATTGGCGTAGCCAGGAGGGGGCACGGGCGTCCCCCTCCTAAAAAACTCCCGATGACCCTGAAAAAAAATCGATCCAAAATAATTAAATTCGAATAATCCATTCATTTTATTTGTTTCGCCCAAGCAAGCATAAAGAAACAATTTGATAAAACTTGAGCTATTTTCTTCGTCGTGATTTCGTAACTTGCATAAAAGTAGCTATTTCATTACGTAAATTGAATAGATATTCAAATTTCACAATAAAGTTGACTGTGGACAAAGGAAATATATTAGATTTGCATAATTTACTATCAAGTAATAGGTAATATAATTGTAAATCTAAGACGCCGATATGAGAATCTACCGTTAGCTCACGAAGTTGACACATTTTTTCAATTGAATATGAAGAACGGAGAGGTTTTCATCAATATTTATTTTAAAAATTGATACGTCAGCCGTAAAAAGTAAAGCGATGGTCATGAAAAACATACTTGCATTTAAAAATGATGAAATAAATGCTGGAAATTTAAGAAAGCATATTAAAAAGGAGTACTGTCCTATCCTGCATACATTTTTCCAAGCAGCAATAGTACTCCTAGTGAGCCCCGCTGGCGTTACTACTTAATTGAGTACCTACTGAAAATAAAGTTTGAAGGCTAACTGGATTAAAGAGTGATAAAAAAATTGTTGTTTTTTTTAGGGCATTGCAAGAGTTTAATATTAATGTTAACATAAACGTGTGATTGAAACTTCAGATTTTATGTGTGTTACGTGATTATCGACTATTATGTGAATCTTGATTTAAAAACTCCCCCCCCCCCCCCTAGAAAAAATGCTGCCTACGCAAATGTCAGATCCGCTTAGGAACGAAAGTGAAATAAGGATTCTCAAGCGTCAGTGTTGCCATTTCGAGTCAATATCCTACATGTATACTACGCGCCCATTACTCCATACGACTGCTGATTCCGTCCAACTTAATTTTATTGAAGTTCGGAAACAGTAGTTAAGGGGTTAGGCCACAGTAATGGATATAAAATCATGTGCGAATTTAACAATTTTTTTCGTATGAAAAAGTGATTCACTCATAAAATCAATTACACATCTATTTAGTATGAATATCAAGCTGTTAGAAAATATTTTTATTTTTATTTTCTATGTACAAAATGGCCGACTACTAATATTTTCTTTTGTTATCTTTTTCTTAGGAGCTCCGCGGCGTGACATTTAGCATCCACAATTTTTTACCTAGAACAAAAAACAAAAATTCTCGTCAATCTACATTAGAATACCTAGCGAAGTACGTACGGAATTTAAAAAATATTGTTTTATCCAAAGGTTGTAGGTATTTGAATGAATTTTCAGTGAAAAATTTCGTATAAAACTGCTCATAAAATGAAAAGCTTTCGATTAATCAGAAATTCCGTACGTACTTATCTGCCAAATGCAATTAGGAACATAACTTTTTAATTCGAAGTAAATCGAGTGAAAATTGTTGAAGTTATTTGTCACGCCAATTGGAAAAAAGCCGTTTCGAGAAAAACGCGTTTGAAGTTTTAGGTACTCTACGGCCGTGCCAGAGGTGGGTTTACGTTATACGCTCAGTCGCCGAAAAAAAAATGTCTTGCTATAAATCGAATAGTAACTTATTCTTATGATAACAAAGCATCGTTTTAGCGGGAAAAAAATCGTTTTTTTGAAAATTCTACTGTGGCCTTACCCCTTGAACGACTGAACGATGGCCGACAAACGGACGCTCAGGCCGTACAAACACACCACTATATTAAAAGTGAGAAGGAAAAAATTCTCCGCTGCGAATTGGGAAATTAAAACGTGTGCAGCGCAAACGCAAATGCTAGTAAACTATTAATTAGCACGTGAAATTCTATAACGCGGAGGAAGACAACAGGATGCAGGTTCAACCTTGTGCGGTAACGAGTGTATTTTGTAAAGTCTGTAGCTGCGATGAACAATCGTGAGGGTTTGATGTGAGAACGGATACAACAGGGATTTAAAACACAAAGGAAGTAGGGTAGTTACGACGGATGGAAATAATTAATGCAGTAAAAAGTAGCGACTCGTCAGGATGACGACGTTATGGTCAGTTTCATAGAGTGGTCCAGTTTATTACTACATTGACTGGCATTTCAATCAAAGCGACGTTGGTGCTACAATTAAATTCTATTAATCCCAGAACGCGCAATGCCAGGCCAATTAGAAAAAATAAAGTTTTTCTGCTTTTTTAAACTTTGTTTACGGGTTTTGTCCGTGCTTTTATTAACGCCAGTGACATTAAATTCCTCCCCCAGGCATTCTCACGTTATTGTTTTTTTTTTTTAATTTCTTTATGTGTTCCAGTGTGTATTGATTTGGCTTTTGGTTCGCCATTCTCACATTGAAAAACGAATAAACTAGTGCATCATATTTGTCGAACAAGAAAAATTTGGTACAAATGTTTCACCGTAATGTTAGGTTGAAAAAAATGGCTCGTGAAGTCCGGATTTAAAAATCAAAAGTTCGTTGATCCCTATTTTACAATATTTGCACACTATCCCGTACTAGAATCGAGACGTGGCTGAAATGATGATTTTGTGCGGAATAGTCCTTGCTTCGTAATTAACGATTTCGAAAATAGAACGCCTCGCAAGACCTTGCGTATTGTAAATTTATGATAAATGGTTTGTGATAAGGTATTATTTTCCGATGATTCCGACGTACCGCTATGAAACGTTATATGAGAATGATATCTGAGGTGAATAGGGACGGGGTGTGGAAGTGTTATGTGGTGCGCAGCAGTTTGTTCCGAAAGAGGAAGCTTGTGGCCTACGAACAGGCAGGCCCACGCGTATATGGGACATTTCATTTCAAGACGTTTTCGATTATCTGCAGAATAAATCATTCATACGACGAACAAAAAAATCAATGGGCCTCGGCAAAATTTAAGTGGTCTTCTCACTTTAGACGCGCAAAAGGCTATTTTCATGAATTTTTTTGATAGGTTTATATTATAAATATTGATAAAAAAGTTGTTACACTTAATAAATACACTTTTGAAATACATTTAAAAAATGTATTTATTTAAGTCACGATTTATAGACGGAAATGCTAGTTTAAAAAAATCCTAGAACAATTGCAGGTCTGCGCTGTTGATGAAATCTCGGAGATGGATCATCCGAAACAAAAAAATCAAACGGTTCCAGATTCAGTATGTTAATGGCTATAGCGCATATCCTACGATTTTTTATATATGCAAAAATAACAAAATGGCAGACATTTTTCGAAAAAGAAACCGAAAAACATGCTTTGTATACCGTTTTTGGCAACAAAAAAAAATAGTGAATGTCTAAATTTCCAAAAAATCCTTTATATGCGCTATAGCTATAGTTGTAAAGAAAATCCGGTTAAAATTTCATAAGGAGCGGTTCCGTAGTTTCGAAGATTTTATCAACAAGCCGTCGAAAAACGTTGTTTCGAGAAAAATGCGTTTTAAGTTTGTTTGGGTAACATAAATACATTTAAAATTTTTTTAATGTATTTCGAAAGTGTATTTATTAAGTGTAACAACTTTTATAACGATATCTATAATACAACCCTGTCAAAAAAATTCATGAAAATAACCTTTTTTAGCGTCTAAAGTACGAAGACCCTTTAGCGCTTTTTTAGACTGTTTTCAAAAATAACAAAAAATAATCGCGGCTCTTCACAAGTTAAATAAGCCCAGAAATATTTTCACTTTACACCTTGAGCCCTTTCGAGACGGCATATGGAACATATATGCAGTGACTGACAAAAATTAAAAAAAACACCATGTACCAAATGAGCTTTCGTCCTCAAAAGTATAGAAAAAATTAAAAAGTCTCGAGTGCTTTCAGCTCAAATAAATCTCCTTCAACCCAGTTTTCATATTTGTAGAATATACAGTAATATGTTTGATACTTTTTTTCGTACTTTCTTTTTAACTGTATAAAATAAAAAGGCCCCATTACATTTTTTAAGAGTAAAATGAAAGTACTTTTTGGAAATGAACAATTAATGTTTAGCATGGCTAGAGCTTGGACTATCGGAGCTGTTTCTATTACCGGTACTATTTCAATATCAACAAGTTGTAATATCGGAATACCGGTATTTCAATTTTTTTCTATATTTATGAGAAACATCGATTAAAAACGTTAGAAGCTAGAAAGTGAAGATAGAAGTTGTAGAAATAATTATGTACAGCTAAGTGAAATCACAGTATCTAGTAAAAAAAATCACGGTATTTCATTGAGATCTTCATTTATTCACTTCTAAACACACTCTGCCATGTTCTTAAATATATCGAACCCAACAAAAAATGAATAAACGAACAAATAATAGGAACTTTTATGCAAATCAAGCGAGGAGCAAAAAAGCAAAAATTAGGACGTTTTATGCAAGCCAGCGTAGTAGTAGCTACCAGAATACAAATAAATGGCATAGCTTGTGGCAAGCACGCAACAGCGTGGTCACTTTGATTAAGAAGATTGAGATTATTAAAACAACGACCGCAAAAAACGGAGGGTATCTAAAGTTTCGTCTTTCAGGTACGTGCTTATCTTATTGCAGGTGTAAGCCGTGGAAGAAAAGACCCTTTCTGATTCCACACTCGTGGTTAAATAAGTTGATACTTCGGAAATATTTAATGGAAGTTATAATGTTTAAGGCTTTTAAACAACAAAAAAGCAAGTAAAATTAACATAAATGGAAATAATCACAATCATATTTTCATTTTTTTAAGTCTGATATCGAAATATCGGTTTTTCAATATCGGATTTTTTGTCCGATATTCCAGTTTTTCGATATTATCGAAAACCGGTATCCATGCTCTAGATATTGCCGATTTTTGCCTTAGTTAGAGCCGAAAGCCTTCTCGGCATGCTCTTGACGAAATTTCAACGATATTCTCCGTCCATGCCTCCCAAATTTTTTTCAGCGCTGCGAAGAAGTTTTTCTGTTGAAAACGTCGGTTGTATTAATATTTTTATCCACGATAGACCACAAATTCTCGATGCGATTAATGTGGCGTGATTGTGGAGGTCAATCAAGTGTTTTAATTTCTTTTCACTTGTAAATTTGTTGAGCTTTGCTGTATGTTACGGATCGTTGTCGTGTTCAAACATAAAATTACTGTTTAATGCAATTCGGAGCACTGATGACGGCTGATGACGAATAATATTCGTTGAGAATTTCCATATATTTATCAGCCGTCAATATATTACTGAGTTTCACCAACTGCCTGACTCCAAACCAGGAAAAGCAGCCACAAATCATTATGCTACCACCTCCATGCTTGACCGTCTGGTGCAAGTGACGCTCTTGGCACTTCCCTGGATTTCCTCTACACTCTGCGTCTAATATGCCGGTTGCATAACTCAAATTTACGCAAAATTACGCACCGGCTGAATTTCCCCAATTTTTGGATGAAATTTTTTTTTACATATTGTTGAAATATTGCTCTTTTATGTGCTTAACATTTTAAATAAAATAATTTATATATTACATTTTTTTAACATAGAGAAAATATGCTTTTTTGACTTCGAGAACCACGTAACCGCTCAAGGAAGCAATTGGATGCACTATTAATGTAATTAGTCCGCAATTATATGTTCTACGCATAACCTCCATGTTTTTACCTCATATTAGAATACAAATATTCATACTTTTCAAATAAATAATACGTTTTATTAATAATCTAAAATGTCAGGACATTTTGAGACACCCTTTACTAACTCAAAATCATCAAGTTCAATAATCTTCTCTATACCCATAAATGAAAGTCCGTTTTTTGTCTATCCGCGATGAACTTCCGAACCAATGGTCCGAGCTTCCTATGGTGGACTCGCAGATAAAAAAATGACAGCGAAAACACCCGCGAGCGAGCGCGATCCACCGCTGTTTCTGTTTTCGTTTGACGTGACTGACGTATTTGAAACAGAGATCAATATAATGTTTTCATAATGCCGAAAATAAAATCCGCACTTAGTCACAACAGTGCAGGTGCGAAAAGGAAGTGCGTCGCGACATCCAGTCGGTCGACATTCACGACAGAGGGCCGACTGTGGCTGGGCGAGCTGTCCATATCGAAAACGGTCAATGCGTTTACTTCACAGAATCTAACGTCGCCGATATAGTCAACATTCCAAGAGACACAAGTTTGACTGTTCTTTAAGCTATGTGCTAAAGATTCGTTTGCCAAGACTTAGACATATAACGAGGTGCCATCTTATTATACTTGGGACAACAAAAAATCGAAACGAAGAAAGTAGGGTGTCTCTTTTGAAGAGTATCCAGGAGTGAAAAAGTCTGGTGCACGTGTCTATAACATCCACCCCGATAACGTGGAGTGCTGATACTTGAGAATTCTACTATACTTCACGCTGTGAAGGGACCCACGTCGTTTGAACATTTACGAACGGCCAATGGTGTCGTGCATCGTTCATTCCAGCTGGCGTAAAAATCGCCGGGCTTACTGCAGGATGACTCTCACTGGAGCGATACCCTGACCGAAGCCGCCTTGGGTTGCTCCGCTTGCTCTCTTAGGTATCTGTTCTCAATAATATTGGTATTCTGTCACGCATCAGATCCACTGTCGCTGTGAATCGCACACAGGGAGAGCATGTCGGAGGATATTTTGCATCGCATCCGTACAGAACGCTCAAATGACAGAATACATTTTAGTGATACCATCTGCGATTTGACTTTTGCGGAACTTAGTAAAATAGTAAGATCGCAAGTGGACAGGTCCCTGCATGATTTCGGTCTCCCGCAATCGAACGTAAATTACTCCACTACTGGTGACGTAGAAGTCCTTCGGGAGACGTCGTATTACCGGCCAACAATGCCGCAGGTTGAGAGGAAGAACAGCGAACATTGTATACAAGGAGGCTGTCGCATAAGTCGGCGAAAACCGGACTTGTACCCTAACAACGCTGGGTACGATAGCTAGTGTACGATAAATCAGTGACGCATTTATTTACGATTATATTAGGTGCGCAACTAAGTTCTCGCTGTTTTTTTAAATGAAAATGCCACTTTATTGTGAAAAAAGGGTTACAAATGAATCATTCAAAATATTGCCCATCGCTAGCGACAACTTTTTCCCATCTTTCTGGCAGAGCTCGAATACCGTCACGGTAGAAGTGTTCGTCTTTTGAGGCTATCCACGAATCAAGCCATTTTGAGATGTCTTCATATGAGCGGAACTGCTGATTAGCCAGACCATGTGCCATCGAACGGAACAAGTAATAATCGGACGGCGCAATATCTGGGGAATATGGCGGGTGGGGTAGGACTTCCCATTTGAGCGTTTCTGAGTAGGTTTTAACGGGTTTGGCAACGTGAGGCCGAGCATTGTCATGCTGTAAAATAACTTTTTCGTGCCTCTGCTCGTATTGTAGCCGCTTTTCGCGCAGTGCTCGGCTCAATCGCATCAATTCAGTTCGATACCGTTCCCCACTGATGGTTTCGTTCGGTTTAACAGCTTAACGGCTCAACAGGAAGGTTTTTGGCCTTCCTTCACGTGAACGGTCGTCAACATCGAAATCACCGTCTTTGAAGCGACGGAACCAATCACGGCACGTTGTTTCACTTAGAGCAGCATCTCCGTAAACTTTTTGGCGTTCTTGATGTGCTTCAGCCGCTGTTTTATTCGAATGAAAGAAGAAAAGCAACACTTCCGGCAAATGACGATTATTTGGCACAACATCAGACATTTTCACACAACCAAAAGTATACGACGCAAAAACACAATCACTAATGTGTCAGGGCGGTTTGTTTGCCATATGTCTAAGCTTAGTTCATGACGTTTTGGTTATGTCAGAATCGACCAGCACTTATTAGTGGAGCCATCTCTTGAAAAACAGCGGGAACTTAGTTGCGCACCTAATAGCAATAATTCAGTTTATTCAATCCCCAGATAAGTTTTCCCAAAGTCAAGACCTGCACGAATCGTTTCCATACTTCACCAAAATAATCCTTGAGGCCTTAGGCCACAGTAACGGGTATAAAATCATGTGCGAATTTAACAATTTTTTTTCGTATGAAAAAGTGATTCACTCATAAAATTAATTACACATCTATTTAGTATGCATATCAAGCTGTTAGAAAAAAAATATATATTTTTTTTCGATTTAAAAAATGGCCGCGTACTAATATTTTCTTTTGTTATCTTTTTTTTAGGCGCTCCGCGGCGTGACATTTAGCATCCACAATTTGTGACCTAGAACAAAAAAGAAAAATTCTCGTCAATCTACATTAGAATACCCAGAGAAGTACGTACGGAATTTAAAAAATATTGTTTTATTCTAAAGTTGTAGGTATTTGAACTTAAGAAATTAATTTTCAGTGAAAAATTTCGTTATAACTGCTCATGAACTGCTTATAAAATGAAAAGTTTTCGATTAATCAGAAATTCCGTACGTACTTCTCTGCGAAATGCAATTAGGAGCATAACTTTTAAATTTGAAGTAAATTGAGTGAAAATTGTTGAAGTTATTTGTCACGCCAATTGGAAAAAAGCTGTTTCGAGAAGTTTCGAGTAGTCGGCCATTTTGTACATCGAAAAAAAATATATATATATATTTTCTAACAGCTTGATATTCATACTAAATATATGTGTAATTAATTTTATGGGTGAATCACTTTGTCATACGAAAAAAAATTGTTAAATTCGCACGTGATTTTATACCCGTTACTGTGGCCTAAGGCCTTAAGCTACTTTCCAAATTGAAAATTGACAAATATAGGCCATATGTTCGTTTAACAGTATAGGATCGTATAACAGACGTTGTGGTCAACAAGGAGAAGGATAGGGGCCGGGAGTATCGTTGCCAGCTGCATTGCGTGTTTGAAAGCCCTCGAGTGTGGTGTATAGGTCGCTCTCGCTTGTATACAGTTACCTGCCCACTCGATTGTTCTGCGTCGCTTTAATCGCTTGGATTATAGTACAAACAGTAACGTATATAGGTTCGAACACAGAATACAATCCCACTGTGTAGATGTTTATGGTTCTGAAAGAAAACATTTTAGTGATTGGAATAAAAATGATCCAAAGTGCAATAAGAAAGACTTTCGTTCGTCATACTTTGTTTAATTAATCGCAAAAAAACGCTGAGGGCCTACTGTACGAAACACAATACAATGATGAGTAACAAGCATTCATTGCATTCGTGATTCATATTTTTGTTCACAATTTGAGTAACGGCGAATTGCGACGAGCCGGAGCCCAAGAAAAGACACTCGGTGTTACAGTAAAGCAGCGCTTTTTCAAATTTCCGCTATTACACAAATTGTAACCTGTATGTGCACGCGAAACGAGTCGATATACCCACACAAGCAGGAAGTGAAAGCCAGTCGTCGTCGCTTCGTAACTTCGTTTCTCGATCCTTTTCATACCCGCTGGGCCAGGTAGTTTCCGCGCGTGTGTTTGTATATAGTCAGTTTCAAAGCAGTCAATTTCGAAAAACTGGCACGTAGTCACGCTCGTGTAACACACACGAGAGAGTTTTGCCAGAGGTTTATAAAAAATCGTGTAATCACATCTGGCACGTTTTGTTGAATAATTTCAATACAAGTTTTTTTTAAAGTAGAATAACATTAAGGCGGAATATCCATTTAGACAGGAAAAATAAGCAATATTGAGGGATTTTTTAAACTAAGAAATAATTATTCTACAATTATCAAACTTCAGGTATACTTTAATAGTATATTTAAGTATACGGAACAATTTTAAAAAATTAATTCATCATCATAATGGCGGAGCTGTGGTAGAGTATTACAGCAAGGTCGCCGCGGAAGTTGCGAATCGGCGTGCAGTCTAGCTTCCCGTAGACTTTGAATTGCAAAAAAGTTCAAAAATTTTTTCAGTTAGAACGGTTATAGTTTCTATGTGACCGTAATTAAAATGAAGAAAATGCAAATTTAACAATATGGCACGCATTTACAAAAAAAAATCAACATTTCTGTAAAATGTGGATTAAAAAAGTAGTTTTTTTTTTCAATTTTTCAAAAACAATTTTCGTCAAGCAGAAGGTACCAATATTATCAATATTTCTACCAAGTTTCAACTCAATCGGCTTAATAGTTTTTTAGTTATCCTGCACACCAATATCGATAATGCAGTAACAAATCAAAGGAAAATAAATTATGACGACGATTCGATGAACACAGAATCTGCGTCGTCGATAAATTAAAAAGACAACTCGGCAAAAAACGAATGCCAAAAAATAGTAATTTCTTTACATTGGTATCGCTACCATTTATTTCGTGGGTAAATTATCGAAAATGCTGTGTTGAGCGCACCCAAAATATAGTTTCCCTGGCAATGTTGTCACTCGATGGATTTATTATCACGCCCTTGTGAAACTAAACTCACTTTAGGTATCGTTATCTTAGAACATTTGTTTCGAACATTTATTCACCTTTGTTTTTCAGACGGAATAAATTTCTTTCATACGAAAATAATAAACGTAGGCTCGATGATTCGTTTGATGAAACGTTGAAAATATACGCAGTGCGTGGCATTGCTGGGTGACGTATAAGACTCGAGCTCCGGGAGAGCATCGAACCACGGTTTTTTTTCAATGCTCTCCAATGACGTCAAGCTTCTCCTTTGTCCGCTTTACAAACGGAATTGAAGAAGGCACGTCATGTGCAAAACCACTTTTTGTCGACAAGCCCTCGATCTGCTGTGTTGCAGTTTTTCGCGATCCGTCCTGTTTTGTAATTAACAGAAATAACCGGTTCATTACAGTGTTCAATGGCAATATTACGTAAACTGTGCCAAAAATGTATTCGCGTACTCGATACCGTATTTTCGTGTCCGCTGTTCGAAGAAGAACTCAGCACACAAACGCTTCCCAAGGAAATAATAAATCTTAGGGAACAAATAAAATCAATCGAAGCAACGGAATTACAAGAAATTCAACCGCTTAGTAAAATTACGCAAAAAACTCGTTATTTTTTAACGGGCGACACTTACACTTACTAGGTGGGTCGAAAAATTGCATTTTCTAAAAATATTTGTATTCGATGGTATCACCTTTCAGCTATATTGCCTGAAAATTTCATTGAAATATTCCGAAAATTGAATGACCTACGGCTCTCAACAGACGACCGGGCGAGCGGTAGCAACACCATACTTCAAACTTTAAACGCGTTTTTCTCGAAACACTGTTTTCAAAATCGGTGAACATGATATCTCGAGAACCACTCGATGGATTGTTTCCAAATTTATAGGAGGTACGACGAGGAACATTGAAAGGTCGTTGACAATGTCACTTTTCCACAAACTTTTATTTTACTTCGCTTTCTGTAAGATGTAAAACGGAAAATCAATATTGCCGCCAATTCGCGATTACTTAGAGCTTTGAAATTTTGTAAGCATGCATCTAAAAGGGGACAATGCATGATTGACCTTAAAAAAAATATCCATCAAATCTTCAACTTCTAATGTCAAATTAGCGATATCTAAACATCCATAAAAAATCACACCAACACATACAAACGAATTCGTAGCCGACTGTGTTTGTATGTGAAAAGTTTATATGCCACAATTAGTCGTAAGATCAATCCCAATTACAGTCTTTGTTATTTTTTACAAGCATTCCATGTTCCTAACGTACAAACTCGTAAACTAGTAAACTGCTACTAAGGCCTAACTAGTCAAATCAATTAAAAACTAAAAAGTAGAAAATAATTTATATGTAAAAAAAATATTTAAAAAAATCAAGATTTTATTTAATGTACTAAAAAGTAGAAACTAATTTTTTTTTACCGAGTCCTATATGTGACTATAAATAAAAGCTCGGTGACTTGGAAAAAAGCCTATTCTCTACTTTTTAGTACATTAAATAAAAGCTTGTTTGAAACAAAAAATGTTTACATGTAAAAAAATGACGAATTTTAAAAATAGATTTTGTATTTTCGGGTATCAATGCGTCGCCACGTTGTTTCAAAAAATGATTTTAAAAATCGTCGATCGTCAACGACTCGTATTTATCGTTAACCAGAAATAAATGTCATCATTTGCTGGCGGCCATGTTCTTGTTGTTTTTCTGTATTTGTTGGTATTTTTTTAAAGGCTCTCAATATGTCCCTTTGTGTTAAAACAAATGCACTTCTCTTTCACCAAACGTTTCCCAAATAAAGATGGCAATCTGGCCATATTTTTCGGGCCTCCAGGTAGATGTAGCCCCTTAACTGTCGCATATGCTGTATTTGCAAAGTTGTACTCTGATGAGTAAATCTTAGGACGTAAAACTGTTTCGTTGTGCGAGCTCCGAGAAATGCTTCAATGGGGATCCGCATTTACGAATATTGGAACATTTCGAAATCGGCCCCCATGCCGAGTCCACGTACAGAAACTCGACAAGAGAGAGTAAGTGAGAGAGAGAGAGAGAGAGAGGGGGGGGGAAAGAAAGACAGGCACGGCAAGAGCGAGACGGGCAAAGTGAAAAATACGTCATGAACAGGGGCCATGACGACGCCAGCTGTTCCAAAAATGCTATTCCATTAAATCGGTTCACACGCGAACGTTAACTACAAGCTCCACTGATTCAAAACTTAATGTTTTGCGAAATAGAACAGAACAAAGAACGAGAGTGCCATAAATGAGCATGACATTGTATGTCTCCATACAGGTTTAAAGCAGATTATCATTAGAAAGACCTAGAAGGGACTTATACCTGAAAGGCTTTGGGTTTTGATAGCTGAATTTATGCAGTTGGACTAACCGTTCCATGGGACTAAACGCCTATCCCTTTCCCGGATACGATTACCGCAGGTAAAATTGTAGAATCGATCTCAGGGACTTACCCATGGCGGACAACGAGGACTGCTTTGTAAAGCGAACCTTCATCCGCCCCACTATGAAATTGCGCCCATTCGTAAGGGGGGGGACCTTTAGGCGAGGAAAAAATGGGCTGATCTGCACGATTTTTTTTTAAGGAAAGATTTCTTACTATTATTGGGATTTAGGGTATGTTTTATTACTACTTTTGGCTGTTACCTGGTATTTTTTTTATTAAACTTAAAAAATGTCGGAGGTGTTCTAAATTGGACTTTTAAAACTGGCGTGACGTGTAGATAAAGAATGAATCGACCGATCCTGATGAAATTTTGTATCCATCTTTTCAACTTTATTGTCTAAAACATGGCCCTGAATGTTTTTGAAAATTAAAAAGAAAGTATATTTTCATTGCAAAATGTAGCTAGTTTTTCGGAAAATTCAATCTTTTTGTTTGAAAGCGTACCATTTCACCGATTTTCAACATTTCTCACTTTTTCTTGGCTCTTATTCTGCGTATGATTGTTAAGGGGTTAGGCCACGGTAACGGGTATAAAATCATGTGCGAATTTAACAATTTTTTTTCGTATGAAAAAGTGATTCACTCATAAAATTAATTACACATCTATTTATAGCTGTTAGAAAATATATATATATTTTTTTTTCGATTTACAAAATGGCCGACTACTAATATTTTCTTTTATTCTAGGCGCTTTGCGGCGTGACATTTAGCATCCACAATTTTTTTACCTAGAACAAAAAACAAACATTCTCGTCAATCCACATCAGAATACCTAGAGAAGTACGTACGGAATATAAAAAATATTGTTTTATTAAAAAATTGTGGGTATTTGAATGAATTTTCAGTGAAAATTTTTGTACAACACTGCTCATAAAATGAAAAGTTTTCGATTAATCAGAAATTCCGTACGTACTTCGCTGCGGAATACAATTAGGAATGTGACTTTTAAATTTGAAGTAAATCGAGTGAAAATTGTTGAAGGTATTTGTCACGCCAATTGGAAAAAAGCTGTTTCGAGTAGTTGGCCATTTTGTACATCGAAAAATATATATATATATATATTTTCTAACAGCTTGATATTCATACTAAATAGATGTGTAATTAATTTTATGAGTGAATCACTTTTTCATACGAAAAAAATTGTTAAATTCGCAAATGATTTTATACCCGTTCCTGTGGTCTAACCCCTTAAGCTGCGGTTGCTCGAACTGCCAATGCTTAACGTCTTCGCTATAAGTAAACATTACTATCATTTTTTTCGAATAGTCACTTTTCATAAGGTCGTTTAACAAATTATACTCGAAAAACGTTAATGTTAACCACATGAATTGTACAAACTTGAAAAGAATAGTAGAAGTTTGACTGAACAATACCTAAAATACAGTATACAACATTAGTATTAGTACGCCGATTTTGTTAGAGCCCCGAATTAACCATATCTATAGTGGCAAGCCCTTTACAATAGTGAATAATCATTTCGGGAATAATAGATAATCGAACATGCCACCCAAATCGCATGTTCAGGTATACTTTTCGCTTATAGTCGTGTTAACGATATTATGATTGCGGTGTCAATAAACTATAACGAGATTCACTATTCCCTCTTTTACCATGGGCGTTTGTTGTAAATACCATGGACTTTTCTCGCAGTTCAAAAATTCTATAAAATAACATTCACGAAGTTTCCCGATTTTTCCGTGAATAAAATCGCCATATTAGCCAAGTTCCTGTAATTTAAATCCGATTAAAAAAAAAAGCATTGGTCGATAAATCGTTCTGACGTTGAAAAGAACTTTTCTTTCATCTAAATTTCGTTGCGTAGTGTTTTCAACTTCACCAACGCCCACGGGTCTTAACGAACGCCGAATCATTTATAATAATAATGATGATGATGACGTAAATCGTAGAATTCTCTAGAACACCCGGGTGATTCATGTGCGGATATGAAAAGTCGGGTTTGAGCGATCAACGGTCAATAATCATCAGAATATAATATTCATTGTAAATCATATCGGCGTGTATAAGGAAAATTTTCATCAGAAAAAAATTTACATACGTGTTTTCTGAACGAGCGACAAAATTGAACGTTATTGGAGTCGAAAGGAAAAATCCAGTGGCGCGATTGGAAGAATCCGCATTCGCAGGCGATAAATACTTCCGCTTACAAAGGAAAGAAAAAATGTTTTCCAATTGCCAGGATGATCCATATTTTGAGCGAAAAATTCACCTCTAGTAGAAATAAATTTAACCAAATACGTCTGCCAAATATAAAAATGATCTGCAGAATTTTCAAATTTTTCAAAAACAATTTTCGTCAAGTAGAAGGTACCAATATTATCAATATTTCTACCAAGTTTCAACTCAATCGGCTTCATAGTTTTTGAGTTATTTTGAGTTGAGAAACTTTGGGAAAATATTCTACATATATAATTCTATCTTTTAAAGGAAAAAAAAAGAGATCGATTTTTTTATCGTTGTGAATGTTTATGCCGCCTTAATGTAAAATAAATAAATAAATCCACAACCTGCGCACGTTTTTTCACAAATAAATCACGAAAATTCCTTATTTTTGCGGCCACGAGGTAATTGTTGTGACCTGTTACTACCATTAATTCATATCACAGCAGCGTTTCGAGATCTGGAAGAACATTCATACATAAACGCGGTGCTAATGAACCCAATATGCAATCTCCTATGTAATATTGACTTGCCCAAAATTCGGTAGTAGGGCAATTTGAGTACAAGTCGAGCACGGTGGTTGGTCACCGATGAAAATCGACCGCGCTGCTCGAGATCTACGTTTTCGAAAAAAGTTTTACCCAAGAGAGATCGTGCTCGATAAGTACGACGCGGAGAAACCTGTTTCATTTTTTTCTTCTCACGCGGTATAACGCTCGAGTATAGTTGGCTCGATAAACACAGGGTCGAAGCATACAACTGCGTCTCTCGTTTCGATGTCCTTGTCGTGGCACATCTTCGGACGAGTTGAAAAAAGAAAAGAAAGTTGGGCTCACTCAGCCCCACTGATATTGGGCTCGAGCAGAGAAAACGTTACGCTTACGAAACGATCCGGCGTATCCTTGTCAAGTGTGTATTTAGATAGCCCGAAGAAAATTTTCAACGACGTAACAACATAACTCTCCGTTGCAAAGTTTACGCTCCACGTGACTAGCTTATTTTCACCTTGATGAAAATAGTCACGCTCCACGCTACATAACGTAGTTCCGATCGGTATTGAATTTCCATGGAAACCTTCGTATCGTATATCGATTCGAGATATTCCCTATCGTGAATATCTATGTACATGACTATGGGCTCGCAACATATGCTGGCAAGAGTAGGGGAGGCTGGGGTCGATAGAAACATGGGTCAAATGAAACAAGTTGAATAACACGAAGATGGGTATTGATAGCGGTGGGGTCCCAAGGGGGAAGAAACTGCTTTGCATATTGGAACCTGTCGCTTAGTTCACGCCGCCGCTCCGAGAGCGTCGAACATTTTATGTGGGTGCATCGCTTTTTCGACACAAAAAGTAAGTTATTTTTATTACTATTATTTTGCGTATTGCTCCAAAACTATTGTTCCTTCTTCACCGTTGTTTACAATCATCATTACTATGAATATCCTAGTGAGTTTATCGTGGTCAGCACCTACCTACAACATTTAAGTTCTGTGTTATTTGATAAATCATTCGAAGCGAGGGTATGGGGGCAGTTGAAACAAACGGTTCGTGAAACAAAATAGTTGAAACAAACATTTCATACGCAAGCAAGTTTTCCAAATCCTGTTTTTTTTTAGATGCCAAGAAACCGTCCGAAAATTACAAAAACGCATATGAAGATGCCAAAAAATATATATAATAATAAAGATATGAAAACGCTAAATAGGGGTAGGAAGAAGAGAAAGTCAACAATATACACCGATACCCCAGAAAAAGAAGAGATAAGGGGAGACTGAAGAAAAAGACCGCAGAAAACAGGCTAAGAGAGTGAAAAAGAACCTCGGAGAAAAAATAAAGAAAAAAGCAAGAACAAGAGTAAATGTCAAAATGAAGAGTTTTCTACAGATACTGAATCTGAAAAATACTACGTATAGTTTGCATAGGAAACTATACACGAAGCTTGCACAGCAGGCGATCTGATTTATTTGTGCCATAATTGTGAATTGTGAATAATTGTGATGTTTATATTTGAGTGTTTGGAGCAATAGGTCTTTGTTGATTTCTTAGAAGTTGATAAATATTAGATAAAAACTGTTAACAGTGTGGTTTTTAAATAAATTGATCTCATTGAGTACCTCGCTAGCAACAAAAACTATTCTCTGACTGATTATCTTTAGTAAATTAAAACTACATAAGTAACCGGTGCGATGGTTTAGTGGTTAGCGTGCTTGCCACTAAACCAGCGGACAGGGAGGTCCCGGGTTCAAATCCCAGTCGCGTACATTTCCTTGTGAAATGTTTTTCTTCGGCATTTCGCGTCGAAATAAAACTAGTTCCACGACTGGGGGGCGAACTTGATGACCGGCTGTATTGGTATAGGTTTTCCGCAGTTTCCCTACACCCATGACAGAAATGTCATGATGAATATAATACAGCAGGGTAAGTTGGCTGCGTCCGCAAGCAGGGGTAACAGGGAGAGAAGTGGAGAAAAAATAAGTAAACAGTAGAGGAGAGAACGGTCACAATGAGGGGGAAAAATAGGTAACAAACGCGAACAGCGTGTAGCTTAGGGGGGGGGGGGACTAGATAAGTAAAATAATATTAAAGCATCTCAATATGCCTTCGGTGATACTAAAACTGGAATGAAAAGCAATAAAACCGATTAGTTTAATTAAAAGTGTATTTTATTCACAACAAACATACTTTATCACTTCATACACATTATTGACAATACCTGGGTTTAGTAGAAACATCAGTTCAATCAGCTGAAAACACCTGTTTCAACTAACCCCAGGGACCATTTCGATTGACCGCGACACAGGATCAAATGAAACGTTTTCCAAGAGTTTCGAAATAGCTTCTACCTAAGTTCAGGGCATATAAGAAGCAAAATCAATAATACTATCATCCAGATAATCTAGCTATAATGAAAGCCAATTACCAAACAGATATGTTAAAAAATCAAGTAACACTAACCGATTTTCTCAAAAACGTTCCAATTGACCCCAGCCTCCGCCGATATTCGGGGCGCCAAGATTTGATGGTGAATTTAGGGTTATCGAGTCAAAATAAACAAAATATGAAGAGTGATAAAAGTTGTTATTTCGCATATTTTTCGTTCAAATTAGAATTTTTCGATCTCGACCTTATTGTCTAAAACATGACCCTAAATGTTTAAAAAAAAAAAGTATTTTTTATTGCAGAATGTGGCTATTCTTTGAGAAAATTCAATCTTTTTGTTTCAAAGCGTACCAATATATTATTTTCAACCTATCTCACATTTGCTTGGTTCATATTCTGCGTATGAGTATTAATAAAAGGGACATCCTCGTTGGTTTTTCTTTCAGATTAATTTAAAAAAATACCATGTATAAACAACCGAAAGTAATGATAAAACATACCCAAAGTCTCAAAAGTGGTGAAAAAATATTTTTTTGAATAAAAAAATGAAAATCAGTAATTTTTTCCTCGCCTAAAGGTATCTCCTCCCTTAAATATATATGTGCGCAGATCAGCCCAAGTTATTTGAAGAGATAATGTCAGCGCCCGCTGACACGACGTTGAAGTTTACATCGTTGGAATGCAACGATTTTCTTCTTTTTTCTAAATGATTTTTAAAAAATATTTTTTATATAATATTTAATATATAATTTTTTTTATAATAATTTGCAACCAAAAAAGCATTCGTATTATAATACGAAGGGTTTTATACAAATTGAGGTGGTTATCTCTAATAAGAATACGTAAAATACTGTCACGATGGGAAAAAATCCAAATTTTAATCAAGTTATTCAAAGAGAAAAATAAAATTACTCGCTCCAAACGGAACAAACCATGGTGGCGACTTAGGTGTGTTCCAAAATGCACTATTGAGCCATTCTATCACTAATCCGTTGTCACAGTGCTGACAATGAATTTTGGAATGCAGCCTAAAATGTGTTTAATGTTCTCATTTATGGACTGGTGGATGAGCGACTGAAATGTCATCGACGCACGTTTATTACAAGTCCATTGTCCTTGAATATTTGTTCGACTATTTACAAATTATCCAAGTTCGATTGGTTTTCGTAAACAAAATGTATTTGACAACAAATATTCGTAGGAGCTATATTCGAATGGATATGGGTTAAGGGGTTAGGCTACGGTGAAAATGACGAACACTCATTAGTCGCTTGAAGCAACTCAAATGAACGAGGAAGGTCCAACATATGGTGCAAGAATCGCAAATTGAAGGTAAACTTACGATTACAAAGATAGAACTGCTAGGTAAAACTTTAAACGCGTTTGTCTCGAAGCCATGTTTTTCAAAATGGTGTACATGATTTCTCGACGTCTAATGAACAGATTGACTTAAATTTTCGTACACTTATTCAGTATATTAGTAGTTTAGCCTTGACGGACTTGTTTTAAACATTTTTTTTCATTAGTTATCAACAACGTCACTTATACGCGACAAAACGAAAAAAAAAAAAAATTGATGACGGAAACCCGATACCAAAAAAGCTCGGTCAGGTTTTAGCCAATATTCTCTATTTTAAGGAAAAAAAAATTGTTTTTGGTTTCGGATCAACCAGGTGGCCGAAATCAAGTACACCGTTGAGCTCCTCACGTTCAAAGGTCCTTCACGAGATTGTTCATAACTTCTTTAATTATTCATATTTTTAACGGAATTTGACACACAACTTTGTTAATGTACATACAAATAAATCCACAAATTATTTGTCAATCTACTTTACTTCCAAAATTGATGGTTATGAATAACCTTGACTTTCGGGTCGTCACGGTAGCCTACCCCTATAATATATACGGATTATCTACATAAATCTACCAATAATATCCAATTCATTATTTTAAAATGAAATTTGGCACACAATTATTTTAATATACGTACAAATAAATGTCCAAACGATTTTTCAATCATTTCACTTATTTTTTCAATTTTTTTTTCCCCCAAATAACCCTGATTATTGGCTCATCACAGTAACCTCACCCCTTAAGTGAAGTCGAAACTTTACCACTCCATTAGTGTAGTGTAACAAAAAAATGTCTACCAAATTTGGTACAACAATGGGGCCGTGGCACAGATTGAGTACTTTATCAGTTTATTTATATCAGCCGGAAAATACTTTCATCCGATTGAATCTACTTCAATGAAAAAAAGTAGGCGTAATAGAACTCCATTTTAATGGAATAAAACTAAAGTGGATTTGGCATATATATTTAAAATATTGCGGGAAAACTTAAAAATTCATTGAGTATATTGTTTTTTTTTTAATTTCTCGCTCCAAGTGAAAAGGAACTCTTTTTAAGGGGGTAGACCTCTCTGGAAATTTCAAAAAAAAAATTCGCATATTGTTATAGTGTGAACTTTCAAGAATATTTTAAGACAAACCGGACCAGGAAATTCTAAAAATTGACGAAGTTACGCCTATTTTAGTGGAACAGTGTGCTTTGGGTTTACCGTGACCCATCGAGTTTGAACGCGATTATCCCGAAACTACATATCTTGACACGGCGGGATTGATATCTTGAGTAACTTTCACACTATAGCACAGTAGGAGAAAAGCCCAAAAACCTGGCCAAAACCTCAAATGACCTTTGACGGGAATGAAAATTGGCTTACAGGGGTTTTCAAGGTCGCTGATTACGAATCTGAAAGCCAAATTATCGTAAACAAAATGGCCGATCCAATATGGCTGACATGAATGTTAAAAAGTTGCCAGATGTCGACAAAAATTGGTATTTACGGGTTTTCAAGGTCGCTGATTACGAATCCGCAAGTCAAATTATCGTAAAAAAAATGGCCGATCCAATATGGCCGACATGAACGTTAAAAAGTTGACATGAACGTTAAAAAGTTAAAATGTTGACAAAAATTGGTATATACGGGTTTTCAAGGTCGCTGATTACCAATCCGATATCTATTGTTTATAACTTGCAACAAAGAGCTTACAGAAAATTGTTATAAACAAAATGGCCGAGTATCCTGCTAAATAGATAAATTAATATATTTAACAAAATCATCATAATAAAATAAACGTGAACAGTGTATTCTACGCAATTATTATTTTTATTTCCAAAATACATACGGAACGTTTCAAAAATAGAAAATTTCATTCTTAATCAAAATCGTAATCGGAGTCGGAGTGAGAATCATTATCCGAGTTTGTATCTATTACAACTCCCGGCACGGCTTCAATCTCGGCGCAAAATTCGTCTGCTGCAGCAGTCACTTTAGGAGCGATCAACATCGCTACAGCTTCCGGCGACAAACTCTTCAGCTTCTTCTGTGGTAGTCTTCTGACACTTGAAATGTACGGATCAGAAGTAACTAAGAGCCGATGAAAAACATCTTCCATAGTTTTAACCCTGGAACTTTCTCGCGCAAAATCTTCTCGATATCGTTTGATGTCTTTGTTTCGAGCTTCCTGAGCATCTTCGGATAATTGGCCGATTGGTAATAGAGCATGAGTTATTATCACTGGACCATGAATTAATAGTTTGTGCACCGAAGTAGGCATGGAGTACCAAGGGTATAATGCAACGGTCTTTCTTGCCGTTTCAATAGCATACTGTTCAAATCTTTCACAGTTTATCTCGTGGCCACACGATATAACTTGTAGGATTACGTACAAGCGTTTAATAACTTCTTCGTTGACCCCCGTTATCGCAGCGGAAACCGTCGAATTTTCAAAGAATCGCCGAGCTGTGTTGCCATCATTGCTGCTGTCGTATCCAGGCTTTGGGCGATCGATATTTAGACCCAATTGCTTCTTGAATCCTTCTTGAATGGCCCTCTTGCGTTCCTGGGTAATTTTTTTTTCTTCGGCACTTCGAGCTTGCCATTTTTTAATGCCGAGTTTGTAAGACACGTGTAAGCAATACTCGAAGCACCGTATCCACGCATGCAGCGTCGACAATCCGAACTTCAAATTTGTTTCATTGATTTCCCTTTGCAATACAGTGTCGATGGCATTCAAATCTTTGCTGGTTGCTCCACACAAATAGCACCGTTGAGCAGATTTCGTCAATGATACAGCGTTGCAAACTTTACCATCTATCATGGTGAACAACAACTTGTACATTACGGAGATTTCTTTTCCATCTATTACACTTTCGAATGGACGAAGTGACTTTATTTGTTCTTCAACAATTTGGACTTCATTAAGTGTTGACTCTGTGTCTTCGCGTAGAAACAGTAGTCTAAGCGGTCTACAAAATCGTGGAGACGAGGGTCTGGGGTTCTTCCAAACAACTATTTCTTCCTTCGATTGTTGATCATAACACACGAGTTGTAATGGCACGACTGAAGTAAAGAATACATGCGCATCAGATTTGCTGTCATCACTGAACGTCTGCTTATATTCACTTTGCCCAGAACTTCCATCGCAACCCCACTTGCAAATCAAGTCCATTTTACGAACATTATCTGGAGTCAATCTTTGAATGAGTACATTTTGGACGAGTAAAATACGTTCAACTGTATGATCTAATAGTGCCTGTAGTTGGACTTCTGCACTACTCTCTGTAATCCTGATTGCATCACGTGGTGGATAACAACGCTTTTTTGCTTTCATCACTTTTTCATAAGACGGATATAGCTTACAGTTATTTTCCTTCCCTAATCTTCTCATTCCCTGGTAAGTACTCTTGGAGAATTTATATTCAATCATAGCGGAAAGTGCAGCCTCTTCGGATAAAGTAATTTCATCCGTTGCTGAGTAAGCTTTACGATACTTGGAAGCTCTTAAAGGACTCGTCATTGTTACGTCCTTAATAACTTTTGCGGCGTCGGATTGTCCTGAAGAGCGAAGGCTCATCTGAGTAGCGTATGCTAACTCGACCGAGTTGAACGATGTACGAATATCTTGGGTCTTCCTTCGTTTAGATCTTTCACTGGACATTGTAAACTCAAGGGACGGGCGGCCGCCCGTATTACCCGGGCTTGTTACTACAGTGTCTGTAGGTGCGGCAAAACATACCTGCTTGCTAAGCCATTCACCGTTATTCTTGAAAAATACACAGGATTTTCTGTGAGCTTGTTGCCACCTCGTTCTCATTTGATTGAAGAGTATCGAAAAAGACTGTTTCGAGTCCTCAGGCACTACAACTGTACGTCCGGTGTCCTTGGAAATTTTTTCTACCATAAATTCGATCAAGGAAGCGAATTTATCGGATAAATGCTCGCTGATTATCAGAAATACTTCTTTCCTTGTCAGCACCAATTCTTTGTAACCGGATCCTGTAATAAAGACATAAAATTGTAGAAAATTGGTGTTAAAGGAAAAGATAAAATTTTCAATTAATACAAAAACTTGAACAATGTACATTATTTTACCAAATAAATAACCGCAATAATTGAAATAATTTTAAGAAAATTAGACAGAAAATATTGACATGGATTTGGTTAAAAGAAAGCTTTGCTTACTATATAATATATATATATTCAAATATTTTATTCGAATGTTATAACATTTCATTCATATTTAAGAAATTTTTATGTGGTTGATTTTAATATGTATATATATATATGCATACGTATATATCATAATTAAATCACAGAAAATTTATATATATATATATACACATACATATATATTAAAATAATTTATTTCAAGCGTATAACAGCCGTCTTGTCCGTTATGATGCTACTTCACCCATTCTCAGGTAGAGGCGCAGCGGCTGCTCAATAGTGCCGCGTGCACGCTCGGCTACCGCACGATGCGAAAAAAATCATAACGGACAAGACGCACGTTTTCCGCAGGTAACTCTTGTAAATTTCGAAAGCTTATACATTAAACTAAAGGCCGAGACTAGGAGCTTTGCAAAATGTGACAAAATATATAACTTTTCGGACCGTTGAAAATATAAGTTTTCAAAATTATTCAATTTTATTTATGCCGAAGGCTATACTACATTTCAATCATTTATACATAAACTTTCGATTCAACCGATGTAAAAACATGTTCTACATACTTCCAGAAGTCGTATCCATGTTGCAGAATTGAAATTAAACCCGTCACTTTAAAGTTATGGGTTTTTGAAGTCAGCGTTATTTTCGTCTGTTCAACGCGTGACACGTACACTCTTCACGAACACTCACTGCCAACTGACGCTGCGGCGCAGGTATACACTTAAAGGGCTTTCCCTTCCACAATAGAATGCAGTTACTAGTCCTCTACCTGAATGACTACTCAACTGACCCTATTTCGAAAATTTATTTTTTGGGGTTTTGGCCAGGTTTTTGGGCTTTTCTCCTACTGTGTATAGACTTGAATTTGCACAGTTAGCGTTCAAACAGTAGTCATTTTCGGTTCACGATCGCATTTTTTAATTGGATGAACTATTTATTAGTAACAATGACTTCAGCATGCTGTGTTTCAATAGAAAAATAAGATTTTCTTTGGAGAAGCTGTAATTTTTCGTATTTTTCGAAATTTCGAAAAGTGGATCGTGAACCCATAGCCAGTTGAATATATTTGAAGAAATTTATTTTTCTTCTCGTTTCAGATTACATTTGAGCCTGGTAGAAATCTCGCCATTTTCGGCCTCGCCGCTGGAGGACTGCAACGCCAACTGCAGCACCACGAACACTGAAAGATTTTCTTCCGAAAAAAACTCCATTGTAACCACAAACATGTGTACAACATGGTGGAAAAAAATGAATTTATTCCAACCGATGTGTTACTAGAAAAACATTCATCATTCTGACCCTTCAAATTGGGCTTCCAAAGAGGGACCTTATTAAGGGGTCTTCTCACTTTACACGTTAAAAAAGGCTATTTTCATGATTTTTTTGATAGCCTTATATTATAGATATTGATATAAAAGGACCGGAAGCCGGCAGATAGCGGAAGAAGACTGGTTCCAACATTTTAGGAAGTTGCTGGGAGGCACAGAAGAAGACATAGAAGAAACATGGTCAGGATACCGAGAGGAAGAAGGAGACGGCGGAAGCAGAGCCCAGGAAAGTTCAACGGACCAAACGGACCAAATAGCCTATCGAGAAATAACCATAGAAGAATTAGAAAAGGAACTGAGAAAAATGAAAAAGAGCAAGGCAGCTGGACAAGACGGGCTGGCGATAGAATTTTTCCAGGGGCTACCAAATGAAGGGAGAGTGGAATTAGCCGACATCATGAATGGGTTATGGATGAAGAAGAAGCTGGCAAGGGGATGAGAAATGGGAAGTATATTTCCCATACATAAATCTGGAGACTCGGGAATGGCAAATAACTATAGAGGGATAACGCTGATGGACACGGGATACAAATTACTCACGAGGATCATCAACAACAGAGTTAGGTTCGTGCTGGAAGGAAGGAGGGTAATGGGAGAAGGGCAAGCAAGTTTCCGAGCGGGCAGAGGAACAAGAGATCACATCTTCGTTTCAAACGCACTTATTAATAATAGGCTGAAGAAAAAGGGGGGAAAGCTTTACACAGCTTTCGTAGATTTCAGGAAGGCCTTCGAGTCAGTCTACAGGGAAGGGATGATAAAGAAGATGGAGGGGGCGGGAATAAAAGGAAGGACATTGGAAATGATCAAGAGGATATATAAGGCAACGCAGAATGAAGTAATCACGGCGAAAGGTTGCTCGAGGAGTTTCAGAACGACAAGAGGGGTCCGGCAGGGGTGCGCGCTAAGCCCAACGCTCTTCAATATTTTTATTGAAGAAATGGAGGAAGGATGGAAAAAAAAGAAAAGAGGGGGAACTGTAATAGGAGGAGAAAAAATATATGCCCTAAAATATGCGGACGATGTGGCGATGGTTGCGGACACGGGGGGAGGGGTTGCGAGACATGATCAAAGAGCTTGAAAAATATGTAAAAAGAAACAAACTGGAAATCAACATCCAGAAAACGAAAATCATGATCTTTCGGAAAGGGGGAGACAAAAGAAGGAGAGGGAATGGGAAATAAATGGAAAGAAGCTCGAAGTGATAAAGGAGTTCAAATACCTTGGAGTATACTTCTCATCGGGAAAGAAGTACGAAAAACATCTAAAAATGATAGAGAGCGAGATAAGAAAGGCTGCAAACGGGGTATGGGGGATCGCGAAGAGGGCGCGGATTGGAAAGCTGACGGACAGACTGAGAATAGCGGAAGCAATCGCGAGGAGCGGACTTTGTACGGCGTAGAAGTCTGGGGATGAAAGAGAAGAGAACGAGTAGAGAGAGAGAGCACAGGCCAGATACACTAAGATGGCTATGGGGCTGAGAAGAAACACGGCAGAATACATATCGAAGATGGAAGCAGTTTGCGTCGGAATCGACATCATCACGTTGAAACGGGCAGGAGATTATATTGGTAAAATCATGGAGATGGAGGATGACAGATGGCCAAGAAAATGCCTAATGGAGGAAGCAAGGGGTTTGGTAAACAACGACGGGAGCAAATGGGGCGAAGAAGTGAAGGCAACAATGGAGCAGGCGGGCGAGGGACAGATAGGGGAAGCAATACGAAGAGGAAACAAGGAAGAATGGAAGATGAAGGCCGGCAGAGCAGTGCAAAAGGTGGCACAGCAAGAAATGCAGAAGATGTGAAGAAAAATAGACAGGTCCAACTTCTGCTAGGAATACAACGAAAGGAAGAGAAAGATGGGAATTGAAGAATACTGAGAAAAAGGAGCAACAAGGGGGGAAGTCAGGGAAATGTGGGCGAGGATGAGGTGTGGAAGCGTGGGGAGGGAGGCGGGAAAAGGTTTCAGGGAAACAAAGTGTAGGGTATGCGGGAAAGCGGAAGAAATGCTTGCACACGTATGGGAATGTGAGGAGGCCAAAGAGCAAATGGAGGAACAGGCAGTAAGAAAATTTGAGTGGGAGAGAGCACAAGGAGAAAAACCAGATGGAGATTGGAGGAAGGCCCTAGAGGGAAGGGAGATAGTGGAAGAGATGTGCGAGGTAGTAAGGCAATTTGAAAAGATAGCAGAAGAAAGAGGACAGAGTAACAGAGGTATAGAATATAAGGATATCAGCATGTAAGCTTTGTAAATATGTAAATATATAACGAAATAGACAAGTAAGCAAAAAGGAAGATTCAGTACGTAAGTGTGGATGGACAAGTGGCAAAAGGAGGATTATAGCGTTGAAGCGTAGGAGTAAGGAAAACTGCTGCGAAGACAAGAAAGGAGGAAATGTGAGAAGCCCGCGAGGGCATACATGGAAATAAAGAAACTACTACTACTACTATTGATATAAAAGTTGTTACACTTAATAAATACACTTTCGAAATACATTTTAAAAAAGAAAAATTATTTAAGTGACTATTTATAGATGAAAATGGTAGTTTAAAAAAATTTCCTAAGAAATTGTAGGTCTGCGCTGTTGATGATATCTCGGAGATGGATCATCCGAAACAGAAAAATCAAACGGTTTTAGATTCAGTATGTTAATGGCTATAATGCATGTCATACGATTTTTGATATATGCAAAAATAAGAAAATGGCGGACATTTAAAAAAAAAACAAAAAATCCTGTTTTTCACCGTTTTTTGGCAGAAAAAATAGTAAATATCAAAATTTTAAAAAATCCTTGATCTGCGCTATAGCTATAGTTGTAAAGAATATGTGGTTAAAATTTCATAAGGATTGGTTCAGTTGTTCGAAGATTTGATCAACAAGCCGTCGAAAAACGTTTGGAGAAAAACGCGTTCAAAGTTTGTTTGGGTTACATAAATACATTAAATTTGTTTTTTTAATGTATTTCGAAAGTGTATTTATTAAGTGTAACAACTTTTATGTCAATATCTACCAAACCAATTCATGAAAATAGCCATTTTTTAGCGTCTAAAGTGAGAAGACCCCTTAGAGATCCAAAGACATGCATCTCGTTTTGATATCGGAGTCGATACAATTTTGTCGCTATGTATTTTTTTCCCTGGAGGGCTGCAATCACAGAAATATTAAGAATCATGCTCACAATAATCAAAGATATTAACGATTCGTATATGGAAATACCTTATCCTCCAGTTCAAACAAGCACCTTCATTTCCACGACGTTCTCCGGATCCTGCGGTGAATGGCATGAAAGAGTGTGCACTTTAGTACGATCATCTGGTATTACAAATTCTCAGTCCTGAACGCTGAAGATTGCTCGACCCTCGTCCATGGGAAAAGCGTTGACGTCTATCTGGGCCTTCATAGCCACTGTAAGAGACATCCTCGGATATTTAAAAAAAAAAGCGGTCAAGTCGGTTCGGTAGCTCGCTACGTTCGCAATCAAGTGTAATACTGAATTTAAATGTAATCACTTTGAAAAATATTTTGCGGCAGCCTACTATTCAACGAACAACGGTGTTTTACGAACATCTCTAGTTATTAATATTTTACATGTGAAATTTTGCTAATTGCTCCAAAATATGGCAGAAATTTAAAAGCGTTTTTTTTTTCAGAGCGATTTTTTTTTTCATTAAATGTAAGCGATTTTTTTCCATCAAATGAAATGAAAAAATGTAACACATTCAAACGAAAATCTTTAAACTAGTTCCGTCAATTTACAGTGTGTCCGTCTCAAGCCGGCGACCTGTGTAGTCTAGATTGTCATACTGCAGCGATTTGTACTGTTTTTTGAGTGCTTTTTTCATTTGTTTCGTCGGGTGAGCATTTTTCTTTACGATTGAACCCTTCATCAACGAATATACGAAATTTGATTTAAAAAATAACAAGAATTTTTTAATATCGCGGGATGTACAGTGGGCAAAAAAAGTATTTGTACCACTCACATGAAACTGTTGTCAATTTGGCTTTATTTTTTTTCGTGTTTTTCCAAGATTTTTTAAAACAGACACCATGTATATTTAGGATAAGTTATCGAACACAGAAACTTCATGAAGCATTACATTTTTTTCGAAGAATAGTTTGAAAAAGACGACGTGTACAAATACTTTTTTTACCCACTGTATAAGTCCTAGTGGTACAATTTTGTTTTTATTGTATTGGTGCATTTGTTTCTGACGTATGTTGACATTTGTAGCCATATTGGATGTTTAGTTTATTGTTGGCAGTCAAGCAGCTTACACGGGTTTTGGTGTTCTCGGCGTTTTTTTTAATCGTGAAAATTGCACCACGATAATGCCCCCACACGACAATTCGCTCACACGACGTTGAAGTTTGCAGCGTTGGAATGCAACGATTTTTTTTATTAACATTTTTTGTATTCCTCTTCACGGTGTCTAATTTTGACCAGAACTGAAATTGCATGACATTTAAGGATTTTTAAGGCAAGGAATGGGGATTTTTTCATGACTCTTAGTATGACTTTCTGGCATAGAAGTATACTTAATGATTCTACAGTGTGACCGATTTTCTAAATTTTTATATTTTTATTTTGCTCTTTCAAACAGATGTGTGTTGTTTGCCAATAAAAAGTATACGGAATAAACGAAAAGTCACCAAACTGTACAATTCCATATGTAGTAAAAATTGTGAGACAAACATAATTTCAAGATTGCTGTAAAGAAATATATTTTGGGAACATCTAGGAAAATATTACATACATTTAGGAACTTTGAGTAATATCATCTAGTCGCGTTACACGAATAACAAAGAAAAACTAATATGTTGAGATAACGCATCATTTTCTTTTACTTTCTTCTATTTTATTTTCTATCGATTCGATATTTGCTTCTCTATCGACAAGTACCACAAAGTTAGTTCATATTGAATATAGACTCAACGATAATTTAGTAGGGTATAATAATCCAGGTAGACTGGTAATTTTTCATGACATTTCATGACTTTTTCAGGGTCGAGTGTAATTTCATGACATTTAAGATTTTTCATGACTTTTCAGGTCGGTAGACACCCTGTTATTATTATCCGAAGGCTTCTTCGGTTGCGAATTGCGGTCGTTATCTCCCATAAGAATAAGTAAAAGTATGCAACTGAAAAAAAAAGGAATTTTCGTTGCATTCCAACGATGCAAACTTCAACATCATTTGCTCACACCTCACTGCTTGTTCGTGTATTTTTGGCCAAAAACCACACCATTATTATGTATCAGCCACCGTTTTACCAACATTGAAGAAATAAAAACGGAAACGTTGAAGGAACTGAAGGCCATACCGAAAAATGAGTTCCAGACTGAAGTGCTTGAAAGATTGGCAAAGGGGCCGGCAGCAGTGGATCGTGGTTGTTACCGTAAAACGGGGCTACTTTGACATTCAGGGTAACTTTGACAGTTTTTGGGGCTACTTTGACAGAGTGCTAAAATACGTTTTAAATGTGTGCGCAGCGAGCCCGCTTGACCTTCTGTGGCGGGCGGCGAGTGCGGGGAATAAACTTGAACAACAATTTCTTGTTCAAGTTTATTATAATGTTGCTAAAGTTGATTGTAATGTTGCTAAAGTTGATTGTAATGTTGCTCAAGTTGATTTTGATCTCAATGACAATTATAAGACTCATTAAGCGCCTATAATAGCACCCCAGGTACTTGATATTTTTATGTAAAATGTTTCCTTAAGGGAGAACACCACTGTAACTGCCCATTTTCGACCGTTTTCTTTAGATTTTTTTCAAAGAAAGGAATAAAATACATTGTCAAAAGAGCTTTTACGTTTTACAAGGTATAGATTGAAGTATGTAAAAAAAAATTATTTGTCAAAAGTATACAAAATGGCGGCGCACGAGTCACTATAGCACTACTGTTTTTCAGCCAACCCTCTCCGCGGCTCGCAGTAGAACTGTCGTAAATTTAGTCCCGGAACTAAGAGTGAAATATTTTCGTTAATTACATTATTTTTAGCAGTCAAGTACGGGAGGAATTAAAAAATAATTAAAAGAAAAATAGAGACGAGTTTGAAAAAAAAGTTCGTTTTTTCGACCATAATTTTCATCTCAAAAGTGATATATTCTTTACAATTTTCAATTCATCGGAAAAAAGCGCTCGGACTTGACTGTTAAAGCAATCTGAGAAGCTACAGTTAAAATTTCAAGTCGATTGGCCGAAAACTGTTCGAGTTCTGCTGCCTTAATAACGATGACAATTTGGTTATAAAAATCGTTGTTTTTCATTAATTTCATGTATAATGCACAAAATATTACATTTTTTATCAAAATGATTCCAAACTAACTCTTAATCTTTGACATAAGTTGCAATTCAATGCCCTGTCAAAGAAGCCCCACGCTCGGGGCTACTCTGACACTTTAAAAAATGTATATACCAAATTGTGAGGGGGTGGTGGAGCTTGACTTTCTTATACGTTTAACAGCCAAAGCACACACTGTTCTATTGGAGCAAGAAAAGTTGGTATCCAGGATGTTAAAAAAAAGTTACCTACCAAAACTTCCAAAACCTGTTCAAAGTAGCCCCGTTTTACGGTACGCATTATTGACTCACAAGGAACATCACTTCGGTCCTCCTCCGATTTTGTTGAAACCTTTTTATGTGGAAGAATATCAAAAACTAAGAGACACGTATTTTTTTATCGGCGGAAAAACGGTTTTTAGGGGTGTAACGCACCCTAAAAAATGGGTGCGAGATATTTTAAAAAATCAATTCGCAATAATATTTATTTTCTTGTGTACTATACATTGGAGATGGGAACGATAACGAGAGGGACACCAAAGTGATGTTCCTTGTCAGAAAATCCCTGACTTTCCCAGGTTTTCCACACAGGTTTTGTAAATTTTCAAGGAAGATTCGGGTCAAATAAGGATTATAATTTTTTGAAAATCAAATTTATGAAATTGTAGAATTTTAAAGGAAAAATTTAACTGAGATTAGAAATATAATTTAAACACTGTGAAGTAAAAAAAAAACAATTAAAAGCAAATATCCATCCTGTTCTTAATTAAAAACAGATATTTTTCCGTCGGTGACAACAAATAAAAAATAAATATAACACTTATCTACAATAATAATTGTATGGTTGTGTATCGAAAAATTAAATGCAAATGTAGAGTTTTAGAGTAAATTAGTTTTTAGTTTTTGCAATATTCAATATTTGGCACTGACATAACGTTTTTTTTTAAATATAATGAAAAATAATATAAATATTAAAAATATTTATTTTTATACTTTGGAGTTTTTTTTTCAAGTCGGTATCATTTTTCGTAATTCTTGCAAAAAGTAAATTCCGAAAAAATTCCAGAAAGTTTTCAAAATTCCCCGAATTATCCTGATTATTCCAAGAGAAAAGAATTTTCCTGAGCTTTCCCATGTTTTCCATATGCGTAACAGCTATAACTATATGCGAGGGGGATTACTTTGAGATTTAAGATTTTTTGAGAAAACCGAAAATTCTCGTTACTTTTTTTTTCACCAAACCTCGTATTTCCCATCGTTCTGAACATGGTTCTGAAGGAGCACAAACAGCAATTGGCCAAAAAAGGATTCCAAAAATGGCAGGGAATAGGATATTCATTATTTTGTACTTTATTTCGTTGCGATTTTTTTTTCGGCAGCCCAGCCATACTTGTTGTCTTCGTCCGATGTACCACGTCGACCAGCAGGTCCGGTTTCGAATGGATGACCACGATAAGGTTCAAACATTGTTCGAAACGTATCGAAGTGTTGCGCAACGTTGTATTGTCCTGAAAAGAACAGTTGCGCAACTTTTTTCAGACCCCAGTCCACCGTCGGCATTGTTCCGGTGCGGACGTGTATCAGCAGCAGCAGCCCAAGAGACTCGCCGTTCTTAAAAGAACGTCTGTCCCTTCGTCGTTGACTTATTTGTCCTGACAAGGACATATTTCTCGTGAATTTGCGTGGACAAAGCCGTTTCTTCGTAAAGAAACATTTGCGGGCCCTGAAAAGGGCCCTAAAAATAATTTTGATCCAAATGAATTGTAGTTGGCTGCATGAGTTGCAAGTATGTTGTCGAATTCGTCGAAGTCCTTTCTTGATTTCTTCTTCGGAATATCTGATTAATGTAAACAGTAAACGTTTTTTTTTTTGCGATTTTGCTCGTTTGAATTTGGGAACTGATATACTATACTGCTTCCGGTTTTTTTTTTCCATGAATTCACTTTCGACAATACAATAATAATTTTGAATGAAATAAAGGTTTTTCTTTACTGAAACTTCGGTTGTTACTGATTGATTTGTGCACCTTCTCTTCCCCTTTTCACGTTTTCCTCTTCCTCCTCCTTCATCTCCAACCCAGTTCGTGTATCTCCAAAAATTGCGTTCTCGATGTTAAACGATACGTTCTTCGAAAGATGGAAAGAATCCTTCGTATTGACAGGCAATTTCCAATTTTCGTCCTCGCCGATCCTTTGCATCCCACTCTTCGTCCTTAAGTCTTACATGACAATTGTTTTTTTTTTGTTGCTTTTTTTCCATACCGAAAAAAGACAGTTTTCTCGATAATTATTTTTTTCTCTCTTTACGACTCGATAAAAATCCTCATATTTTTCAAACACTCGCCTTCCTCAACATCTTGCGAATATCCTTCTATCGTAATTATTTCTTCGTCTCTGGCTCCCTATAGATATCTTCCACATATACAATGCTCCCACTTATTGTTTTTTTTTGTTTGTTTTTTTTTTGCATAACTTTCGTACTTCTCATGTTTTTATAGTTATAAGCGATCTCGGACCCTTGCGAAAAGAAAGCCCCAGTCCACACTTTACCCGGGACTGACATCATGGAATGCTTTTTTTATATATGTTTGCGATTCCACAAAATTGTACAGTTCATCTGGTTGTTTTTGTTTCTGTTGCTGTTGCTAGGGTCTTGTTTGCGGCAACGAATACCGTGATTTCCGTTTCCTCGACCACTTTTTTTGTCGTTGTCGTTATCTGACGGCATTTTCTTCCCTTCTATATGTACATCCATCCTGGTTTTCGTTCCTCTCTCTCGTAAGGTACCATTTTTTTTTCCTCCTCGTTCCTTAGTGGAAACAACATTGTTTTTTTTTTTCGGTCCTCCCGCGCACGTGGGAACCGTATGATAAACGTCCTCGTGTCTTCGTAGAGATGTGTTGATTCTCTTCGCCTCATCGACCATTTTCGCTTCATTATTATTCACCGGTGTCGATGAAGTTCGCTGATTGCACACTACCATCTCCGCCACTGTTTCCCCTTTTTCTTCGTGTTTGAAAATTCGAAATGAAAAAAAAAAAAAAGAAATAGCAACGAGGGCCATCTTGAATTTTCCACTTCGTTGTTGTATTCTTCTCAGATGGATTCTTGTTTGCTTTTCGTAAAACGGAGGATGATAAAAATGTGGTCACTGGTAAAAACGAATATCCCCGTAATCCATGGCCTGATATATCGATGTGTATGTATGCATTTGTGCGCATACACACACGTGTATATCCGTTCCTTCGTCGCAGCGATACGTTCAACGAGAGTCAATTGCGCGGTGGCGATAATAAGGCATTATCGAATGAGAAATCGCGATTCGTTTTCGCATTCCCTCTCGTATTTGTACTCGACACTTCTGTTCTTTCGTTGCTCTTCCCTCATTCGCTGCCTCTCTTCTTCCTTCTTTTCCTCCTGATCGTCTTGTTCTTTGCCATTTCACGCAGTCTGGCGATTTCTCGAAACGACTAACACACATACACAACACACCCGTCGCGACATAGAGATCTCTCGTTTAACAAAATATTTTTCTCGCTCATTCAACATACCCTAACTATTCACAGATACATGTACAATATTTTTTTCACATTCCATTTTTCTCGTTTTTCGCAGGTTCGGTGTTTTTCTTTTCGCTTATTTTTTCCTCTCAATGTTTTGCCCATCGTACGCACGACTATTGCAACGCATTCTCTGTACTGATTACTCTCCGTCCCCGGCTTGTGTGTTCTTTTTTTTTTTTTGCAACGCATTGCAACGAATTTTATCGTTAATTTGTCTCTGTTTGTTTGCGTGTGTATAATACAATTATGAATTGAATTGAATCATGAGGTTTGCTTCTTTCATCGAACATTGGTTCGTTTGTCTCGTTCTTTCTCTCGCATGCTTATCACACACTTCACAATTGCAACGTGTCCGCGGAGTAATTAAAAATTCATCTGTGTGTGTGTGTGGGGGGGGGGGGGGCGATATCGATGGGGGGAAGGAAACGAATCGTTGTGTGCCATGTATTATCGTAAATAGTTACTCAATATTAGAAACGAAAATCACAGAGTTCACGGGTCACGAGATGATCTTTACTTTTTTTTTTGTTTTTTAATTTTTTTTTCCCTCAAACACCATCTCGTAGCCCCGCGTAATATTTTTAACTCTCTCAATCAGTCGGTGTGACTCGAATAAAAATTAAAAATAAAAAAGAACGCAGTTGTTTTTTTTTTTTGTTACTTTAACAGAAATGATAATGCATAGATCTTAAATACGACGAACTGGATACAAATGCCCCGTGGGTTGATTTTTTTGCTTTTCGTAGATTTTCCTCCGTTTTAAGGTAAATATATGTTTTTTTTTTTAAATCGACAGACATATAACAAATCCAAGTTCGTCCAGTCTAATATTTAGATAGTAATGGTCTTCTTCGATCGTGTAGTTTTTTTTAAAGATGTGCGAAAGTTCACGAGCGACCAAGATTCGTTATTTCTCCTTCCGCTTGCGAGAAAAAAAAAATAGGAAGAGCATTACCCTTGATTTCCGAAGGAACTTTTGGTCCCCCCCTTTAAATCGTGTTTCGAGAGATTCTCAAACCGCGAGACTCGCAGACCGATCGAACGAGATACTTGCTCGCGCGTGCCCGTTCGCTGGGAGGAATCACGATATATTTTTTTTCCAACTACGGATCCTCTTGGTCCAAATTTCGCTGTTTGCAGTCTTTTTTTCTTTCAACTTTTTCGAATTTACGTGGCTTTATTGTTTTCTCTCTTTATGTTCCTGCCGATGAGCCGAAGATATTGAAAAAAAAAAAATCGCAATTTTCCCACGCGAGGCTCTTTTGAACCAAAGATCGCCAAATGAACATTACTTAAAATTTATTTCTCATACCCACACGTACGATGATCTTATAGTAAGCCGGTGAGAAAATTAATCGTGCGCACGGCGCGCGTCGATTATTTTTCTTCACACGAGTGCTCCGAAAAACCGATCGACTCCGTTATTTTTTTAACTCTATCACTTGACAGTTTTTCTTTTTATCCATAAGATCGAATGATCAGCTGTAGTTGGTGAAAACAAAAGCAAAACGTGTCGAAAGACTTTTTCCGAACATTCGTTTGTATCGTGTTGTATTGTTTCTTGCACGATACACGGATATGCACACACGCACATATATATATATATACATTACACTACCGGTCAAAACTTTTCGGACCCTTCAGAAAAATGTAAAACTTTTTATCACTGGATAATTGCCAAATAATGTTAGAATAATATAGTTTATTTTATTTATTATTTTACGAAGTTATTATATAGCTCTGTATAACGAATTATATTATTCTAATATAATTTCGCAATTATCCAAAGTGATTGAAAGTTTTCCAATTATCTGAAGTGTCCGGAAAATTTGGCCGGAAGTGTGTATATATATATATATATGTATGCGTGTATGTATGTGTGCCTGTGTGTGTATCTTCAATAGCTAAAAACTAGTCAGTACAGTCTGCCGCTTCTCACAACAGCAAGCAGCAACAACACAGCACGGGCAAAGTGTTTTTTTTTCTTTCTTCGATCCTCTCCCTAAATCTATGTACATATATTGTAAAGCCTTTCCCGTGAACAGAAAAAGAAAAAAAAATTAAAATTATCACTACAATATACGAATAAGAATCAAAGGATCAGGTAACAAACGAACGATCGAGAAATGACAAACATACAGGTCGGCTGTTTCTTTTCCGATTTTTTAAGTTTGAATTGTTTGAATAAGTAACGAATCGATCGTTAATTTTGTTTCTCCTTCTCTCGAAAGTCCACGTGGGATTTTTGACGTGATGCAGAAAGTGCGTGGGAGGCTGGATATTCAAAAAAAAATTCTCGTTTCTCGTTATTTTCATCGTGTCTTTTGTTTGTTGTTGTTCTTCGTTAAATTTCGCCATTTTTCACGAATTCGCGTGTTTCTCTTTCCGTTATCGCGGAACGACCGATGCGTATCGCATTTGTGCCACATGAAGGCTCGTTCGGCACTGCATCAATTTTTTCTCCTCGCTCCTCGTTCAATTCTTAAAGCTATGTTTTCCCGCACAGTTGCGTATAATCATTTTTTACTTTGCATTTCGTGTGTTTTCGTGTTTGTGGATGTCATGTGTGTATTGCAGATGTGGAGGGGAAAAAAAAACAAACAATAAACGAATACAAGCTTGCCGAGACGCGGTAAAAATATGTCGATGTCTCGTCAAGCTTTCGAGTCCTGAATTTTTCGAACTACAACGCTCACTCGATGGTGCTTCGTTTCGATTCGTAGCTCGGCGACGTAGGCGCGACGATCGATGGAAAGAACGAAAAAAAAAAAAAAGTAACAAAAAACAACGGCGGTACGAAAAGAAAAGCCAGATCAGTGGAAGTTTCGCTCAGTTGAGTCAGTGTTTAAAATTGATCGGATTTAATTCGTTGCGATAATTGATCGATCGAATTATCATTCGTTCAATCGTTTATTATCTCGGACGCTTTGATTTAACGGGATTCACGTTTTTTCAAGTATGGACAAATTAAAAAGAATCATTCTCGATCTTTGATGCGCGGTAAAAGGTGATTTGTAAAAGAAGGAAGTAAAATACGTCAGACTCGTTACGGTAAATCCCGGAGAAGCTCGTTTCGCTTGACATTCAGTTTCGTTGCTTTAAAACGAAAAAAAAAAAAAAAAAATCGTCTAATCCTCGCGCTGGAAACCAAAATTCGCGTCAACGAAAACCTGACGAGGGATCAGCGAAAAGAATAATGAAGATGGAGATACGTGAGTTGGAACTTGTGAGGGACCAACATTTTCGAAAACGAATGCCATTTTTGTTTCAAATAAAAAAATCGTTGCTGCTATAAGGGGCGGGGGGGGGGGAGGGGGGGGGGGGGGGGATTCACGAGTTTCCTGATTTTTTGTCGAAACAACGAGACTCCTTTCGTCTATGACAATTCCGTTCTTGCGAAAGATATGGCAGTAGGACGGAAAGACTCGCTCGTTGCGCAAACTCGGACTTTATTCCTCTCGCGTTGCTTTTATCTCGATTCATCGTCGTTAACGTTATTAATATCGTTATTCATATATTTATATTATTACAACTAATATTATTTATTATTTTATTCACATTACCGTTATCGTCGAGGAGCCAAACGTGACAATGACTTTTTAAATGTTGTTATTTTGTTTGTACGTTACAATATCACATTTAATGCCGGTCGATCGTAAAAACCGTCCTTTACTCGTCTTTACTTTTTGCTTCTTTCGCGTTTTTTTTTTTTTTTTTTTTTCAATTGAAGAATATCCCTCGCTTCGCGCAACCTTGGAAAAATCTCTCGCGTCGTCGTTCCCCACACGTGGACAAATATTGCTCTTTCTTTTCCCGTTCTCGCACGTTTTTTTTTTCAATGAAATACGACTGTGCGAGTAATGAAGAGAGGAAAGAAAAGAAAGAGGCGAAAAATATCGCGGCCGATGATTTTGTCTACGAGTGAAGAATGACTGACGGAGGATCGATTTCTATAATACTTCGTTGCGCGATTGCGAACATCACGAGGACGTAACGGCACGAGCAGATCGACACCGCGCTCCTACGTTAATACCCACACGCATATATATATATATATATATATATATATATATATTCATGTGTGTACATATGCGATTCTACTTTTTGTAAACGATTTTATTTACTTTGCAACACCGTGTGACCGCGAAAATAAGAACAAGACCGAAAAAAAACCGAGAAAAACAAATGAAAAAATTACTTTTTTACCAATCGAAGTAATACCGTTCCGTAATTGAGTGTTGTACACTTGCGGTATTTCGTTTTATATTTATTTTACGACCGCCTACAAGTTTTTCTGGTCAATATTTACAAAAGTTCAATGAAATTATAGTTTGCCTCGATGCAATGCAACGAAAATCCTTTTTACACTTTTTCTTGAATTGCTATATTTTGATAATCACCCGAACTATGATCCTTGCAGATTTAGGTCGTAGATCTCAGATGAGTATTCTAAAAGAAGAGTTTGATCATCGAGGTCTACATGTGCACCGGGAAATTTGGACAATTGAAAAAATATTCTTTTTCATTGCATTCCAACACAGTAAACTTCAACATCATAAAGTGCACGATCTCTTCGTCAACGATTACTTGAATTTACAGGTTATTGTACAGCCGGCGAAACGCGGGAATCTGCGAGCGGAAAATTAATCGATTCAATTGAATTCTCGCTGGTTTGGGTCCAGATGTTGCAAGTTTTAAGAAGAATAATCGCGGGTTATGTCGAACCAATGGTGATTCTTGTTTTCGCGTTTGCATTTGATTTGTTGATTCGAAGTTTTTTTGGTGCAATAGTTACCGTGGTCGATGGCTATCTGGATTTGTATCCGAGATTTTTAAAATATCAGGGATATTCGGTCAACTTTTATATCGAATTCTTTTAATCCTCACTCATCATTTTTATCACTCATCACGTCTTATTTTCTCATACTTTTCTTATTTAATTAATATCTTATTCATCCGCAGTGATGCGCATATACATACATGTACACGTACGACCCCCCCCCCCCCCCCCCCATATATATATATATATATATATATATATATATATATATATATATATATATATATATATATATATATATACCGATCAGTTATCCATTATCAAATTAAAAATAAATAGTACCTATAAGGGTCATCATCACAGCTAATTTATCATCAATTATGTTTCCTGATCGATTCGTTCGAATTTCGTTTAATTTGACGTATACCATTCAGTTCTGACCTGATATAATCTCTCAAAAACACGATTCGTTAGCCTTGGCGTGACTGATAACGCAATTATCTTTCTTTTTTGTGTTTCTGTTTGTTTTAATGCCCTCTCTCTCTCTCTCTCTCTCTCTCTCTCTCTCTCTCTCTCTCTCTCTCACTCTCTCTCCGTTTTGATTTTGTTTTCAATTTGGTCAAGTCACGTTCCCTACTCAAAAAAGTCGTCCTCGTTTCAGAGAAGACCATTTTTTTAAACTCTTTCCATATATATAATTAAAACATATATACAAAATACTTTCGTTGAGGGCTGATAAATATTACAGTTAGCTGTGTCTTTTTATCTTCGAATTATTTACACGTTTGGAGATAATTCATTCCCGTTAGATTTCAAAAAACTTTCATTACGCAATCGTATTTTCTTTTCTTTTCTTTAAACATTAGTTCGGCGTTTTGTCAATTGATCTGTCGAACATGTGGTCTCGCCGTCTACCCTTCTCGATCGTTCTTCCCCGCAACGTTTCACGAAGTTACGCGAGAGGAGAATCTGCAAATTTTATTCACACATTATGTTTTTTTTTCGTATTTTTTCTTTACGGCTTTGAAATTGGGACACGAGAAGAATTTCAAGACACAGAGAGGTAGAGAAAGAGAGAGACGGGGGGGGGGGGGGGGAAGAAAATTATATAATGAAGAGAAAAAAATTGAGTTTTTGGGTTTCGGAAAAATGAAATTTCTTTCCCCCCCACGTCGGCTGTGATTCCGCCGAGCCAGCGGCAATCATTTCCGGTTTTCGTTATCTTTCCAGTTAAATCGTTAAATCAAACCACAAAAGATTTCTGTTTTCCCCTTTGATTTTCGGTTGAGCTGCAATTTACGGGCGCTACGTCACACCCGTGCCAAATTTATCGTGTTTTCTTTTTCATTCCTTTTTTAGAATCGATACGTCCTGAGCAAGTGAAAGATTCCCTCCCAACGGACCGATTTCTCAGTCCCTCGTTTGTCTCTACCGAATTCGCTGGCTTTTTCTTTCATTTCTGTCACCAAATAAAAAGCAAAAAATTGAGATATCAACGCGACGGGATTCAGTCGTAAAAAAAAATTGTGTATGCTATTTTTTCTCAACGACTCCCGTGTCGTAGCATTATTTTTTTCGATAAATAAAAAAACCAGGGAAAAAAGATCAAATGAGACGATAATCGGTCATTTTCAACCTGAATTTGCGGGTGAGGAATTTTTCGCTTTTCGACGCGCGCGCATTCCCATTAATAGATAAATATTTTGTACGTTTTGTGATTACCTAACCTGGATTAATCACCTGCTTCTTTGCGCGCCCTCCGAGCCTCTAAACTCAAATGTTCAAATCAATCGTTCTCCGGCTGTGTGATTTTTTTTAATACACTATGGACTTAAAAATGGATTTATCGCGCTAGAAAAACAATATAATCTATGTAATTATTACTGTATATATATGTATATATATATATATATGTATGTAGTTTTATCGAACGGAATATATGAACCAAAGCCAGAGAATTGCACAATTGGACTCTTTTGTTCTAGCTCTTTTCACCCCACACACACACACACATTCACACGACTATCGCATTAACAAATGAACCAAGATGCCCAAACGAAAATTTCACTGATTTTATCCAATTTTACTCACGTGCCAAATACATATTTATACCGAAAATAATCTTCTCAAAGAAAAAGAAACTTTCGACAGATCGTGCCCCGCATAACCTTAAATTTCGCTCTAATTTCGTTTGATTTGGACAAATACGTAAAGTAAGCTCTATTCGAATAATACACAAAGTAAAACTTTTTTGTTCACCCATGAAAACGCACATTCGCGCTGAGCATCGTCATACTCGGTTATCTACTGAGGAGAAAATGAAAGTAATTGATTTTTGTATCCTCGCCCACTTCCTCTCTTTGAAGACGAGAGACGGAAAAAAAAGGAGAAAAAAAGTTTAACGAACGAATCGAAATCTGTCGATTATGCAAACACGAAAGAAAAGAAAATGACAAAGTCAATATCGCGAACTGAAAGAAAACTCATACGTTTAAAATACTACGGCGGTTGATTTTCTCGTGTCCTCGATTAATCCGGTTACCCTTCCAAATCGATTTCCGTGAGGAAAAAAAAAGTTTATATACGAGTAAGATAAATCAAACATTCGATCTATTTGGGAATAAAGAGAAAGGAAAAAAGAAACGAATCTTTGCATTTGGCATTTGTCGCGTGTAGCTGGAAAGAAAAATCATCCTCGATACGATTTTTTTCGCCAACATCGATTCGATAATTCTCAATTATCGTATTGCATTGAAATTCGATAGATTATCACAGTGATCGGTTTATAAATTCTCGTATCAACGAATATATATATATATATATATATATATATATATATATATATATATATATATATATATATATATATATATATATATATATATATATATTTGTGACCTCTCATCTCGAATTTATCGTTTGACGAAGAAAAAACCACGAAACGACAATTTATGGCCCTCCCCAGCGAAGAACGTTTAATCGCGGGTCATTTTAGCGTAAAAATACAGAAATGGAAGAACAAAAAACCCTTTTTCCCGTTCACGGATTATTTAAAAAAAAAAAAAAACGGAACAAGCAAGAAAGAAAAGAAAAACTGGTTCGATTCAACAAGCAAACGATATTCTTTGGGACCATTTTATCGTTCTACTCTGCCGTTTCAACTATAACATTCCCCTCTATTTCATCGTCTCTGTTTCGTTCGTTTCTAAGAATCTTACGAATCGAAAAAAAAACCGAACTAAATATACCGTGGTAGACTACATACCAACGGGGACTTGTACCGACGCGTGTGCGCGTGCTACGCGCACCCATTTGCACGTACTTCAGCAGGCATCGTTAAGTTTAAGCCTTCAAAAATATTAGCATCGCGCCACCTCGTCGGGATTTTTACAAAAATCCGTAAGATCGGACATTTTCTTCCAAATTAAATCCCCCCGTACTCGCGATTTATAGGCCTTTGGCCGCGAAGCTCAATAATATCTCAAAACGTGCTAACGGAAAAAAAAACAAAGACGAAACGAAAAAATCGAATTCCCATACGATCAGCGCGACCTCGTTATCAAGAGAAGTCTCAATCGTTCTCCCTCGAAATTTGTACAACTCGAAAAAAAAAAAACCGTTTCAACCCCCTCACGATTCCTCAAAATTTGCAATCACTACTTCTCGCTTCGACGGCGGCCGAACCGCTCCGCGAACGAACGGAATATCAAAGAGCTCCTCGGGGATCGAGAGTCGATAAGAAGGCAACAAAAAATAAATCGAGAATCTGCGATTACGCGAAGAAAAGAAAAAGACAACAAATAATTGGAGAACGAATATCCCGAGATCTCTCTCCAGCGAGATCTCTCTCTTTTTTTTTTCGCCCCATTGATCCGGCGTAACATTTCGCTCCCACCCCGAAAGTCATACACCCATCGTCCGTACGGTGCCGAGATAAAAAGATTTCCCCGAGCGTCGCCGCTGTCGCCGACCCATCTGCTCTTGTTTTCTACGTTAATAAAATCGAAACTTCGTCGAGGCTCATCGCGCCCGTCGAGTCGCGCGTGAATTCTCGCCTTTTGGAAAACATCACCGAGGATTTTTGTTTGTTTGGACGGTACGAAAAATTCGACTCTTTTTGACCTACCCAAGCCTTGTGTACGTGTGAGTGTTTGTTAGTTTGTGTATACGAGTAACATCAAACTCGCTCGTTCACCATGTTTCGCATTTCTTTGCGTCATTATAAATAATAATAATAATAGTAATGTTATTATTATTATTACTTATACGTTATCGTTACGGATAATCTAAAATTACATATGTTTACAACTTTATACACGACGCACGATAGAATTGTTTCGTGTAGCGAAAAAGGAAAATTGCAATCGAGCGAGATCTGGCTCGTTCTTTTTGTTTTTCTCCCGCAGCTTCGGCAAATCACATCGTTGAGCGCGAAACTTTTTCGCCGAGCTTATCGTTGCCTCTCCCCGTGACAGTCCTCGAGGATGCTCGCTTTGCCTTGCTCGCCACGATCTTCCAAGTGTGATCGAAAGACGCGGAGGCTTTCTCGAAAATGAAGTCGACGGCATTATCACGCGTTTACGAGTGAAGCTGGTGCTCTTTTGTCACGAGAGTCAATCGTGTTTTCTCCGTCGTAACTCAGATATAGACATACGCACTCTCTCACTCACACACACACACGCACACATTTACCCGGCACTCGTACACGTAAAGAACACGTGCAAACGCGGGTTTTTTCCGTCCAGATAATTATCTCGGTTGTTTCGAATGCTCACTTTACTTTTTCACGTCAGGCAAGTCGAGAGTGTGTAAATTTACGTGCAAAATGAAAAAGCCCAATGTTCCGCGTAGTTTCCGTCGTGGCGGTTATTTACTACCGATAGATCGTCGTACCTGAATGTCCATCGAAGTGCCTTTTTCGCGCTGCTCGATAGTCCGCGTGTTATCGATTGTTCCGCATCGACCGTGGGCGGCGTTCGACGCTGTATTATTGTACACGACAGCAGTAGTATTTGTACGGTGTGTCGCGCGTTTTTTATGAAGCCTGAACGTTGAGTATCATCTTGAGATGATTCGATATGTTGCAACATGTCTCGGACTGTTTGCAACTCGTCATTAGCCTCGTCGTCCAGTGGCTCGGTGGTTTTGGCAGGCTCGCTGGCAATGGTGGCTCCGAAAACTTAGCACCGGCGTAAAAGCCACCCGTCGGACTACCACGTGGACTCTGTTCCGCGCTCCTCGGTGGTGAATTTCTCGCGTTACGGGCGATGCACGGTGGACTGCATGCGGAACGTCCGTTCGTATTTCTCGTCGCATTGCCAACGCTCGAGTTGCTGTTGGTGCCGTTGCTGTTGGCTTTTGTCGCACTCGAGGTGCTCGAGAAATACGTCGTTGTTCTTATCGACGCTGATCTGTTGTTCTGGCGTTTGCCACTGGTGTTCGGTGAGCCCTGCCTCTCGACCTTGTCGCTCATCTTCGGCGCCGAATTCGTCATCGCTGCTACGAGTCTCTTGCGGCTCGCTAGTCGACTCGATATCGACAAATCGACCGAACTCGAACTCTGACGATTCGACGAGCCTAGGCGGAACAGCGACGTCGTCCTTCGGTACTCCTGATAGGTCCTCTCTGCGCGATACCCCAACAGAGAAAAGTCATATTGTAGCGGTTTTCGTGGTAGAAGCTTCGTGCTGGTTATTCGATAGCAAAATACGTACGGAAAATTACGTAACGCAATTGGGGGGGGGGGGGCGAGGTTTGCGTTACGTCGCGATTTTAAAACTGCCAGAAATAGCAAAATTTCTGCATGTTCAAGTTTTTTTATTTCAACCTCGCGGGCAATTGGAGCGGGGTTGAAATTCCGAACTTTGAATGACCAGAAGGCTCAAAATTCCGAATTTTAATATTCCGAAACTACAAGTTTTGTAAACCTCGTGCCAGCGAAAGGTTACACAGTTGACTGCAATTGGTGTAGAACGGCACGAGTAGCGATAAAAAAAAAGGATACCAATGTTATTTTTATACGACATAATTTTCAAAAATAGTATGAAAAAGATCAACGCTTTATCAGAATGACCAGTAATACGATGTACAAAACAACGAATATGTAATATTAAACATGCCACAAAATTGCGATTTTTTTTATTATAGAAAACAAAATATACGAGAAAGTTTGAATATAATTGAAGCTAATAAGAGATTCGTCAGGTGTACGAAAGATTTAGATCCCGGAAATTATAGCTTCGAACATCCAGTTTGCGAAAACTGAAGTTTAGATGGTATAAGATTCCGATACAGAACGTTCAAAATCCCGAAAATTCACGCATACAGCAGATAGCAAGTGAAGCCGAGCGCGGCTAGATGGCAGCACCACTACCACCGTAACGCATGGTGACGGTGTTCAGATTTTCGGACTTCTGATCCTCCGGGTAACATTCTTTCGGAGTTTTGATCTTTCGTGGTAGAATGCTTTCAGAGTGTTATCGTCTTTACATTTTATTGCGAATATATACTGTAAGGATGTTTAGCTAGCCATGATTTTTATTGATATTCTTATTTTCGGAATTTTTCCCAGTACAAACCTTGGCCATTCAGGAACTCGAAGTTCTAATACTAGTTTTTCGGAACTATGAACTTTGTAAACATGAAAAGTTGATACTTATTTTATGCGCCGTGTTTTCAGGTCGACACCTTATCAGTCGGTCCCATGGTCGTTTTCATTTAATTCCTTACTGTACTATTATTTTCGGTTATACGATAATTCTGTATACAAAATTTTGGAATTATACATTTCTAGAAGTATTGAGTGGCTAATAAATTCGTAGCTAATAAATTCGGAATTTTGAGCCTTCTGGTCATTCAAAGCTCGGAATTTCAACCCCACCCCGTGCAATTTTACCGTGGACAGCTCACAGCTTTCTATGTGCAATGTCAGTTAAGTGGGAAAGTCACTGTGCAAGAACTTGCACAGTAGCTTTCCCATATAAACCCGATCCTTTCATAATTAGTTATGTCTATGAAAAAAATCGCAATTATTGACGACAAAGCACCCGTTACGTAACGGAATGGGGGGGGGGGTTCTGGCCAAGCGTTACGGTCCCGTTACGTGGGGGGAGGGAGGGTTGAAAATTGGAAAATTTCGCGTTACGTAATTTATGTACGTACACAATCGCTAATATTTCAAGCGATATGACATTTTACATCTGACAATTTCAACCATAACCTCCTGGTGGGCCATCTTTTGTCAAACGGCGGAGACTTATTTGTACGCCCGATATGTTATTAAAGTTTGCAACGTTGGAATGCAAAACGTTTTTTCTTCTCTTATTTTTGTCCGTCAGATTTGAGTTACAAAAATAACTTACAAGGGGAGGACGCCTATCGGGACCGACCGATTGCGCCCAAACTGCGTGGGTAGAAGGAGGTGGGTTTCTACTTGACGTTCCTAAAATATTTCGTCCGAGTTGGCCATAGGAAAGGGTAAAACGCTTTCCAAAGATTTCCGAGTAGAGCTCGAGGGATATTTTTTCAACCATTTCCAAGCCAGCGGCGTAGCGCAGTGGTCAAGCGCATTGCCTGTCACCCGGCTGGCTTGGGTACCATTCTTGCTGCTACCGTTTTTTTAAATTTATTTTTCATTTTTTCGCAATGTTCAACCTTTTATTAATTATATAATTTATATAATTAGGTGAACTTTTTCATAAAAATAAAAATTCCGAAAATTCTTGCAATCAATTATGTACGCTGCTTTTTATTCATTATCAGAAATAGTTTTACGATTTTTAGGGTGATATTCGTCGTAGAAACATTCGAAGCATACGTGTGATGTATATTTCTATCGCCAAGTCAAAAATCTAATTAAAAGACTGCAAAGTGCCCCTGAATTGCTCCAACAGCGAGAATTCCCGTCAAGAGAAGATGCAATTAAAATACATTCGATCGTGCAGCATCAATTCAGTGCTCCTGTTCTCACCCCTATGATCCAGTACGCTTGGTTTGCATCCAAATTGACAGAGGAAAGACCTTTGTTTGAAAACTTCAATAAAGTATGCCTTCCAATGAAGCATGTTTCGGAAAAATGTAACTGCTCAAACGATGCTTTTATAAAATATGCCTGGTGTGAAAAATATGCATGTTTCGAATGTTTCTACGATGAATATCACCATAAAAATTGTAAAATGATTTCTGATAATCAATTTAAAACAAAGCAGCGTACATAATTAATTGGAAAAATTGTATAATTTTTATTTTCATTAAAAACTACACCTAATTATATAAATAAACTGCTTGAAAATATTAAAATTCTACAATAAATAGTTGAACAGTGCGAGAAATTAAAATAATAATACTAATAATAAAACTGTAGCAGCGGGAGTCGAACCCAAGCCCGCCGGGTGACAGGCAATGCGCTTGACCACTGCGCTCCGCTGCTGACTTGGAAATGGTTGAAAAAATATCCCGCAAGCTTCACTCGGAAATCTTTCTCGAGCGTTTTAGTTACGAAATATTTTAGGAACATTAGGTGAGGATCCACCTACTTCCGTCCCCACAGTGTGGGCGAAATCGGTGGGTCCTGATTGGCGTCCTCCCCTTATAAAACATTTTGGAGGACTTTCATCTGGTAATGTACAATCAAAATCTGTAGGAAAACAATTTTGGATAATAATAAAAATGAAGAAATGCAATAACAAAAAAAAATGTTGTATTTCAACGTAGCAAACTTCGACACCATCTTCGAACTATTGTTTACCGCCTATGAAGAGATCATGCGATGCATTAGGAGGATTCTCCGTGATTTCAATGTACAATGGCTCGCTCGGTATTCGCTTATCGTGGTTGTTTGGGTTTGCCGCAGAAATTCCCTGACTTTTCCAACTTTTGCATACTGGTTTTGCAAGTATTCCAGAGAGATTGGGGTCAAATAAAGAAAATTTTTTTTTATATCAAATATATAAAATGTTAAGTATTTAAATAAAATTTAAAAAATAATTTAAATACTGTAAAGTTTATTATAAACTTTATTATAAAAAGAAATGCTTGTCAGGGTGCTAATAAATAAAAAAATAATATAAGCACTTATCTACAATAATAATTGTGTGGTTGTGTATCCACATATCGAATGCAAATGTATACAGATTTCGAATAAATAAGTTTTTAGATTTTGAAATATTCATTGTTTGGCACTGACATAATTTGTTTTTGTATATAATGAAAAATAATATAAATATTCAAAATATACAAAAAGTAAATTCTGGAAGAAATCCAGAGAATTTTCAAAATCCCCTGACTTTTCCCTGGTTGTTCCAGGAGGAAAAAAATTCCCTGAGTATTCCCGGCTTTCCCTGTTTTCCATATGCGCAACAGCCATGCTTATGATAACGTCGAAGTTTGCATCGTTGCAATGCAACGAAAACGATTCTTTTGTTTATTTCCCAAATTTCCTTTAGCAGTTTTGAGCTACGAAAATCACGCAGACATTTTTTTAGGGTTCTCATTTAGGCAACCTACAATCGAAATCTGCAAAATATGATTTTTTATAATAACGAAAATGAAAATCGAAAACAATTTTCGTTGCATTCCAATGATGCAAACTTCAAACCCATCGCGTATGTTAATAATTCCATTTATTTTCCAGATAATATATTCAAGGTTAAGGAAAATATGGCGTTAAACCTTCGACTGCACACTTCTGCCATGAACCTCTGCACGTGGGGTCGATCGGACATTGGACGTTTTTCACATCGTTATATTTCGGTAAATATGCATTTTTTTGTAGAGACGTTTTTCGTAGTCAATGATCTTTATTTTATGGTCTAAAATTTATTTTTTAAGAAAAACAAAATCTAAACAAAGCGGTAGATGCGTTGAAAAATACGTGCTTGCACGAAGAAGAAAATGAGGTCAAAACGACCCAGTGTGTAGTTGGAGGGTTAAAGTTTGCATCGTTAAAATGCAACGAAAGTTCTTTAAAGGTTTCTTCACTTCTTCATTTTCATGGCAATCTATATTTTTTATTTATTAAGATCGTGGATCTCGTACGAGTATAAAAAAACCGTATTGCATAAGATTTTGAGTGATTTTTCGTATTCTAAATCGGAAGAAAAAAACCTGAGCAATAGAAGAAAAATGATCATATGTTGTAATCCAACGATGCAAACTTCAACATCATAAGAGAATTAACATTTCTCATTCGGTCTATACAATTTGTACAGCAACGAAAAGTACCTATGCATTGCACCATTTACTATACCGATCTCGATTAAGAGTTGACTCTTATATTTGTACGCTTAAAAAACATATAAACTTATGTTGGCTATTTCCTAAGTTCACTAAAGAATCAATTCGACCTGGAATACGTTGGGTTGACTCTAGGGTATTATTTTAACTTCTCAAAACCTACATTGAAGATATTGTTTGCGGATATCCTCTTGCCTCAATGTAGAACCCTACGCAAGCTCTGCACTTGACTTCTATAACCCATTTTTTCTCCAACAAGGTTCATTCTACATCATCAACTACTAATCGTTCGTCATGAATAATTGTTACATAGAAAATGGTAACATTTGGTTGATGGTTAAAAGTTAAAGGCTTCAAGATAGAAGTGAGATGAACAGATTAACAAAGGAACAGAGAAAATAATTATGAAAAATTACCTTGTGACTGAACAATTAATTGATTGCAGAAATTAATTTGAAAACTTCGCAGAAATCAATTTGATCGGGTTTCAAAATTGAAATTAACCTCAGAGTTAAACCGACCACGGGACTAATTAACAACTAGGTAACTGAATTGATGATTAATTTCAGGGTTTGAGTGTAATTTCATGACATTTAAGATTTTTCATAACTTTCCAGGTCGGTAGACACCCCGCCAGTACTTTTTCATTTCTAAGCGTTGTTTCTGATTATTGTACTTCCTACAATACGTCGAACACTCAATTTTGTATCAGTATTTTTCTCACTCCCTCCATATCCTCGTCTCTCACCCTTTGTCATATTGCTCCCACTCCTACCTCTTTCATAGCTCCCTTCATTTCCAGTCCCCATTTGTATGGGTTTGGAAAAATTACGTATTAATTGTATGAAAAATCCCAACCTATTCATCCGAATACTCTCGTGAGAACAAGATATCGAAAATCGACTTGTTTTTCGAGCCCTCAACCTACACAGACTCGTTGAGTCCAAGACGGTACCGAAGTTGGTACAGTTGGAATGCAACGATATTTTTTTCTTCCTTTTTTATTTCTTTATTTTTACCAATATCCAAAGCCTTTTCGGGCAATCTGAGGTCGCACATTTCTCATATGAATACGTATAAATGTTTGAGCGATTTTCAAAGCCGAAATCAAACGAAAAAGATTTATAGCAAATTTTCATCGGGGCGAGCAAGACCGAGGCTCAACATTTAACGCAATTTTGTCGTGATTTTCGGGGTTGTACATTTTATTTTTTTGCAATATGAAAAATAAAGGGAAACAAATTCACGGGAAAAACACATCTCGAACGTGTACTCGTGGATTTGCGACTTTTTTTTCGCCATATTTGAGGTTATACTTTTTTCCGTTTGCGATATAAAAAGATAAAGGGTAATAAATTCACGAGAAAGAAAAAGGTAATTCTTTAGATACGTGCCGTTTCCGTAAAACATTACGCTCATTTTTCGGAAGTCACTTATCTGAAGAATTACGAAGAAAAATAAAAAACTTCTACTCACGGGTTTGCGTCGTACCGGATAACTTTCCAAAAGTACCGTGGTTGTTTTGGGTGGCGCGTCTCTTGGATAAAACGGAGAATGGCGTCGTGGTCTCGGCTCTAACTGCGCAATAATCTCGATAAACGAGACGGTTGGAGTTCGGCTGGGGCAACGAGACGCGAAACAACGCTACCGGATAATCGTGAAGATTATCGCGATGAGCCTGATGCTACCTGGATATCGTGACGTTTTTTTCTCTCGCCGTTGTCGATAAAACGATGTTGCGTTTTTCGTAATAAAAGTTTGGCCACATTCGTCGACCGTCAGGTTCAACGTATCTCCTCGCGCGGCTCTCTCTTTGCGATTCAACTTTGCAATGATCGCCGTGTTGGTCGAGACCTCGATCGACCGTGCGTGAACGAACTGCCGCGAAAAGATCTCTCCCTCGAATCCGCACGCCCCTTTCTCGTTATTGCAAATGTACGTTATTTTGCGATAAAATAAATTGTGTATATAAAAAAAACGAAGGAGAGTCAATGGTTTTTCTTCCCCCACTCGAATGTACACACGCAGTTATTTTTTTTAATATTTTTTTAGCACAGCTGGAATCACAAGATGGCCGCCCGCGTCTTGTTTGTGTTTTATTTTTCTTTCACCAGTCGAAGCACGCAACTAACCTCGTCGTTTCCCCGCTACGCTTTCCGCTCTCGCCGCGATCCCCGTGCTGCCACTCGCCTCTCTCTCTTGTTCTTTTATACCTCGCTACGCCAGCTGGATTATCCCCTCGCGCTCGTTCGCTCGCATCCGGCACGGATGCGAAACGAAAAAAAAAGCGTACACTCCGACCCCCCGGAGAAAACGGGACAACGAAAAGAGGGGAAAAAAAAACAAGTCTAGCTCACGAATACACAATCACTGGCTCGACGAACTTTTACGGAGTTGATTATTTCTTGAAATTTATCCGTGTATCATTTATCCCGCGTATCCTCCGAAATGTATCGTTGATACGAAAGAATGTGTTTGGTTGTTTTTTTTTTAATAAACGATAACGAGTACGTGGTACTTTGTAAACAATGCGGATTGAAAATCGTCAAGACGTTTTAATTTGCGATTAATCGAGTTCGCGTCTCACCAATTCTCCGTTCCTTTCGAACTGTGCGAGCGTTCTCGAGGTCCGCTATTTCTCGAATCACGCGATTTTCTGTGCCGCTTCGCTGTCTTTATCCCACTAATTCTTCCCCTCCCTCAATCCTTCTCTTTCTCTCGCCCACTATCTGCGATTTATATTCAACTGTCTCCGTCTGGCTCAAATCGTCGCGGATAGTGTTCAATGTTTGTCAACTCGACGCTCCCACACTCGAAGCTGCTCTGCCTTTTCTCTCTCGCGCGAGACAACCGTCCTCTTGCACTGGGCTTTAGCCTTTGTCACGCAGAGCCTCGCGCGCTCGCCTATGTGGACATCAAAGAATTGGGAAGCATCGTTTTCTCTCCGTCTCTCTCTTTACCCCCGCCCCCTCGCGCGTCCTTTTCCCCCTCCATTCGCCTTGGCTAACCGTACGGCCACTGGCACCGCCGCCCAATGCGAAGCCGCGCTTCGTGTGACCTCGGCTCGGCCAATCGCTCGCCTCCCTTTCTCGGCCGTTCTCGGGACGCTTCGGAAATTCTCAATCAAAGCTACGAAAAACCGATCTTTTCGTACGAAAAATTGAATATTTTATTATTTTCATGCGTTTTTATGATTTTTCTCACTTCTTTGGGATAATTATCTTTCGCAAAGTTTAACGAGTACGCTTGATAAACAATTGTATTGTCGTAACGATCCGGAACTTTCCTCAACGCTGATTGGTCGATGCGCTCAGCTGAAAGCCCTCTCGGCATGAAACGTTGAGCTTCTTCGAGCCTGAAAACACGAGAATTATCCGATGTTTGTGGTGTTTCACCGTTTCCCTTTTTGCGTCGCAACGATCGTCGGGTTTCTCTCTCTCTCTCCCCCTCCCTCCCGAGACTCCATTGCTTGTTGTTTTCGCTTTGTTCAATTGCGCGCGCGCGAGTTTTCGTACACATATGCCATTGCCGCGAGGCCAAGCCACAAAATTGCTTTCCCCCAATCGTCATCGAGGCGCTCTCGGTTAGTCGACGTATCCGTGACACAAGAACATTTCAATATCTGGTACATTTTTCTGTTTTTCTTTTAACGAAAAACGAAGTCGGGATGACGGACTCGCCCCGTCGCGCGAAAACATAAATTGATAAAGCGCGAACGAAAACAAAAGAAAGAAAAAAAACCCCTCGATCGTGCATCGTGATTTGCGTACTGCGAACGTTTTCTTTGACCATTTTGCGGGCCGTGCGACGAAGAAGAGGCATCACGTCGCGAGCTGTCCGCTGTTTTAGTGGATCTTACCGAATGTTTTGAGGTTTGATATTTGAAAAAAAAACATTGCAAGCCCATTGATTTAGTGAAAGAAGTACGAAAGCAGGAGAATAGTTCGCGCTCTAATCGGCGTATCGTTAAGACTTCTCGGAAAGAAAAAACGTCATCGAACCCCGTATCCCCGTCACAAGCGACACAGGAAGAGTGACGGGAATGAAAATATACTTCGTGATTCATCATCAATTCTTGAGCTCCGTCCTCCTTTTTTCTATCTCCCTCTCTCTCGCTTTTCGCTTTCACCTCTAGTCCAGACGCAATGTACATTTCAAATTGAAATAATTCAATACCGGTATTTTGTTTTTCTAATCGTTAGGGTCGTTGATAGTCTAAATCCACGTTTTCGACCGGACTCTGCAGGCGCGTCGGCCGCCATCTTGAATTTAAGCGTAATTGGTTTTTGTCGAACAAGTAGCCCATTTTCAACTTTGACTAAAGATGGTCATAACTAAACTTGTGGGAAATTCCACTAACTTTGGTAATAACAATTTCTTCCCTACGATCGATATTTTCCGACGTAAACCTGAAAAAGTGAGTGAACTTAAGCGCATAAACAAGATTAACGAACTTGTAGGAAATTCTCTACAACTTTGGTCGTTACGTTTTGTTTTGCCCCTACGATCGATATTTTAGGTCTTACGGCTATAGCAAATTTAACGGAACTTTATTGACCTGCGTACCTGAGGCACTAAAGTCACCGGCACCTGGGAAAACAAAAGGACACGTCGGCGGCGTCCCTTCGGCCTAAGGCTCATTAGTCGATCGATGCTCTACCGAGTAGACGTATTTCGAGAAAATGGCGAATTCTTTTGTGTGTGGAGAACCTACAAACGAAAATAATGTCTTAACGGTGTTCAAACGAGGTGCTTAGCCACTTTTATCGGCAAGCATTCTGCGAGGTAATAAAGAAAATGAGCAAATGCTCCGAACCGTGAACAGCGTGATCATCCGCCCAACGTGCTATAGGATTTACACAAATAAAAGGCCGGCAGAAGCATGTAAACGTTGCCGTGACGCGTCCCAATCATCGTCAATGCATATGCATGCTTACAAGTTCCAATTGACACGAGAACTGCAGCCAGCAGACCATGCGCAGCGCTGTACATTCGCCAATTGGATATTCGAGCATCAACAAATGCACAGTGATTTTTTTCGAAGAAAATCATCTTCTACGATCCGACGCATTTTCAACTTGGTTGCTACGTGAATAAACAAAAGTGTCGAATTTGGGGGACCGTAAATCCACAAGAGATTCAACAGCTTCCCATGCGTCCATCACGAGTCACTGTTTGGTGCGGATTTTGGGTTGGAGGAGTGATTGGGCCGTACTTTTTCGAGAATGCTTGAATGAGAAACCAACTTCTTATGGAATTAATTGAACGGCATGGACTTGGAAGACATATTCTTTCAACAAGATGGCGCAACCTGCCACGCTGCGGGCGAAACAATGCAGTTATTGCAGGCGAAGTTTCTTGGTCGTGTTATCTCGTGCCGCGGTCATGTGAATTGTCCACCAAGATCGTGCGATTTGTCACCATCGGTCAATGATCCACGGACCATTCCGGAACTTACGGAAGCAATTGGACGCACCATTAATGAAATTAGTCCGCAATTATGCAAAAAGGTTATTGAAAATTTCGTCAAAAGAGTGAACGGGTCTAGCTCAACAGAGAATCACGGCTCCAGCTCGAAATCGATCGAATTTTTTTTTTGGGTATTGTTATGGATAAAAAACGATGTTACATGTTGAATTAAGGTGGAGAAGCCCTAATATGAAAAAAAAAAGTCAAAAAGTGTCCATTTCCATTGATATTTCCATTATTATACTAATATTTCAAAGTTCGTTCAAAATATACCTACTTTTTCACTCTGTTTACCTCACCTTGCTTATCTTTCATCAATTCAATTTGCTTCGTGCGAGTATACATATATGTACACGTATATGTGTGTGTGTACGCATGCACGTATGTGCGCGCGTGTGTGTGTGTGTACGCATGTGCGTTTGTGTGTATATGCGTGTGCGTGCATGTGTGTGTGTGCGTACATGCATTCATGTGTGATTGCGCGCATGCATGCATGCGTGTGTGTAACACAAAAATATGATATTTAAATGAATGAGTATCTGGGATATATGTGGCTGAGATATATATGTTGAGATGAATGAATATTTGGGACATACGTATGTGTGCGTGTGCGTGCGTGCGTTCGTGAGTGTGTGCGCGCGCGCGCGTGTGTGTGCAATTCGATAGATTTACTATCCCAGGTAGCAATTTTCAAAAAGTTGTCCAAAAGTCGGCTAAAAGGGTGCCAAATGTCCGCCCGGAAGTTATCTTAAAGTCAAAAACCATGCAAAAAGATAACTGTTGGACACATGATAACTTATAGGTAACTACCAACCGGACATTTGGTACCCATTTGGACAACTAATAGACAACTATTTTTAAATTGCTACCTGGGATATTATCTTTAAAAAACAACTATTTAAACATTCGAAATCACAAAAACTAATATCGATATCGAACAATTGTATTCTTCACTTTCGATTTGTCTCGTCGAGATACACAAGAATCCATCATTAAATCGCGGCGCCACGGTTATCGTAGAACTGCCGGATATTGTGTTCCACACATAACCTCCATGTGTGTACCTAATATTAGGTGTACAAATGAATAATCCAATTTTTTCATCAACTTCAAGGTTTATTTTAAAAGAAAGTACATTAAATTGTTCAATCAAAGTATTCGACATTGCTTTCTATAACTTTAAGTCATCTTTCAAGCAGCGGATGAATTCCATCTGGAAAAAATGCTATGTCTTTGGACACGATAAAGTCGTCAAGCCGTTCTCGAATCTCATCCACTGATTGGAAATGCATATGGGACGAGGCGTGTTGCATCGACCGGAACAAGTGGTAATCGGATGGAGCAATGTCTGGTGAATATGCCGTGTGCTGCAAGACGTCCCAGCCAAGACTCATTAGGATGTCTTTTGTATTGAAAGCAATGTGTGGCCTGGCGTTGTCATGCAACAATTTCTCTGGACGTTCTTGTTTGCCAGTATGCGGGCGTTTTCCTTCCAATTCTTGACTCAAGCAGATTAATTGACGTTGGTAGCAGTCCGCAGTAACTGTTTCACCATCCATGATTCCAAATCATCGTTGTCGCACTTTCGAAGGCCTCCAGGGCGTTGTTTGTCATTCAGACAGAAATCACCGCTTTTAAACCGCTTAAACCAAATCCACACACATCGTACGATACAACACCTTCGCCGAGAAAGGAACAAATCGATTCGCACGCTCTTGCAGCATTTCTTCCTTGTTGGAATTCGTAAAGAATGCAGTGTCGGATATGCACCTAATCCGTTGCCATTTTCGGCTGCACCGAACTGAATAGTTTTGAAGGTTATGTTAGGCTTTCCGGAATACCAACTGCCATTTGCAATAGCTATATGTTAACCCTATATAACCCCAAAAGAGGAGGAATATCATTTTTTTGGTTTTATCTTAACTGCTTCAAATAATTTGGATTATTGATTTGCACACCTAATATTAAAATAAAAATATTCGTACTTTTTAAATAATTAATACGTTTTATTAAGAAATTAAAATGTCAGGTCATTTTGAGACACCCTTGATTGGCAATATTCGATTTTTGAAACTATTGCTTCGTTTGTACTTGAAGCGTGGATCCAGTAACGGAAAGAAAGCCCCATGAGCCGACAAGTCGCATTTCTGTAATAAAAAACAGTGAGTTTCGGGATACGGTATTGAACCATTTAGATCAGCGCAACGACGTTTCGGCACCAGAAGTAATAGCGCGCATCATAAACATTCCTGACCTGACAACTATTGACGCGCGATACCATCACGATTGCTGGAGTAGTATAAAACACACCACGGTACGAGCTAGACAAGGAAGGTCGATTTCTAACGAGGTAGACCGTGCTATGGAGTGCATTTACGATTACATTGAAAACAAATCTGAATAATGACAATTTAACCTGAAAGAGCTGGAGGGAAAGATCGAAGGAGACTTTACTCCGGACAGAAGGACAATAAAAGGACGTTTACAACAGGGGTATGATGATGAAATTTTAAGTTTCGGATCAAGAGGAGTCGATTCGACTATTGGTTTCCGTAACACTGGCCACAAAAGCGGGAATTCAATGTTCTGTTTTATGCCAAAAGCGCAGTGAAGAGACGTGCAAGAACGTCACGGAAGTTCCGGAGCTACTTCATGCTGAGTATTATGATATCGATTGTCGGGAACGTAATATAGACAATCCTGCAGAATCGACATTTAACACCGACACCCCTGAAGACAAAAATCCCGAAATTTGCGAAAGTGAAACTGATTGTATCAACTTGGGAGGACCATCGCCAAAGAGAAAGAAACGAAGCTCCGATTTCAAAAACTTGTAAGAGAGAAAACGTCAGAACAACGGAACAAACATGCGTGAATTAAGCCTACAGGGGATACCACGGTAAACAAAAACGCGCCTGAAACTCTATCCCTGCGGTGGTGCGGAAAAGGGTTTTATTTTGAATCCAGCTAATTCTAGTTTTACGTTACAGAAATAGTTCGTGAAATTCGTAAAATAATTCTTTTACACCCCTCCTTCCCCTCACCGTAGGCGTAAGTACGAGAACATGTGCCTCAGGGAAAAAAAGGTAACGACCAAAATTGTGGAGAATTTTATTCCTTGCAAGTTTGTTTATCTTTGTTTATGCGCTAAGTTGAACAAAGAAAACGAAATAATGCAATAACTTAATTATACTGCCTTTTTCAGGTTTAAGTCGGAAAATATCGATCGTAGACGAAACATTATAAAGCCAAAATTGTAGAGCATTGAATTCCCTACGAGTTAAGTTATAACGATTTTCAGTCAAAAGTTGAAAATGGGCGAGTTATTTGACAAAAACAAATTTCCCTTATATCCATGATGGCGGTCGAAGCTTCTGCAGAATCCGCTTGAAAGTCTGGATTAGGACTACAAATGATCCCCCCCTGACGATTAGAAAAAGAAAATACTGGTATTTAACCCTTCGAGTGCATACCTCCGCCGCTAACCTATAAGTGCATCTTGGGTCAATCTGACCCAAGGCGTTTTTCAAATCGCTGTATTCCGGTAAATATGCTTTTTTTGTAGTAAATTATCCATATTTTATGGCCCTAAATTTATTTTTTGACGAAAACGAAAATTAAATGCCAAAACAAAGTTCAAAGTGGGGCATACGTTGAAAAATGCGTACTTGCACGAAAAAAAATCACCGGGTCAAAACGACCCAGTGTGCACTCGAAGGGTTGATTATTGCAAATTCAGGTGATTTTCTTGTACATCCCGACTGGGCTATTCATCGTGACGCGTTCGCGTCTATTTAGCGAATGATAAAAAAGAACGCTATATTTGTTATCCATCCATTTGTGCACGCGGTCCGAAAAGCGAGAGAGTATCGATAGAAGAAAAAATATACACACACACACACACACACACGCCAACTGGCAATTTTACTGAGTGACGGAAAAAAGGAGATATCAGAGGATTTTTGTGGTTAAAATGCCGGGTGGGGATACGAAGCGCTCGTGCAAGCGCGGCTAAAAAAAACGTCTCCAAGACAGTGGCGGCGCCGTGTGACGGACCGGGAAAGCTCGTGAGGGCCGTCTACGGGATGTATATGGGTGGGGTCGACGATTTGTAACGAGCGAGACAGAGATAGAGAACGGGACGCGCATGCGCCTAAAGAACAAGAAAAAAACATCTACGAAGAGCGAGCGTGAAAGAGATCCAATCCAGTGTTTGTTTCACCACAGTGTGGCTCGAGCAGTACGCGGCCATTCGTTTTGAGAGCGTCCTTTATCGTCCCTCTTATTACAATCATTATTACTGTCGTTTCGAATATTTCGACACACGACCATCTTCTTTCTCGCGAGCTAGAATCGTAAATACACGCTCTGCTCTCTGACGTTACTCCCCCCTCTCTCACTCTGTCTCTGTCTTTCTCTCTGCGGGCGAGCGATGAAGCCGCCCCTGAGAGCCGTCGCGAATCACGCACGCAGAATAAGTCACAGCTAAAGGTAGGAAAAGCTTTTCCTACCCCGAAAATAAATTTATGTAAAAAAAAGAATAAAAACAAATATATATATACTGTGTTCGTGTGCGTGTGTGTGTGTGTGCGCGTGCGTGTGCCTATGTATATACGTATGTACAAATATATACATATACACACACACACAAAATATGTGATTAAATGTTAAGAGAGAAACGATGCTCATTTGAAAGTAGAGCAAGATAAATAATGAAGCTATCGTTTCTCCCATAAGAAAAGCACACGAAAAACCGAAAACTCGTTTCTAATTCTCGTTTTTTTTCTTACTCGTGTGTGTGTGCGTGTTATAATTTTATTTAAATCTTTTATTAATAATTTTGTTCGTCTAGTTTCCAAAGTAATATAATTATAACGCTGATAATAATGGAGTAAAGCTTCTCGTTCATGGCTTGGGTAGATTCATCACCGAACGAGTTTTTTTTTCCTGGTTGCTCGGGGCTTCAATCATTTTTATATGCAATTTTAAAAAAAGAGAGGAAAACTCCATGTGTACATGTATTATATCGCCTTTCCCTTCCGTCAGTATTCCAACCTTGCGTTACACGTATACTCCCCCCCCCCCCCCGGTCCGTATTCCCAGTCGTTGGCGCTACTATCGTTGCCTCGTCACACTACAATGTCTGCTCCCCACTCTCGCCGTATCTGCCCTTACGCTTTCCGTTCCACCCACGATTCCTTTATGCTCCTTCTCCCCCCCCGCCCCGCATTCTCTTCCCCCACTCCGAATTTCCTTTCATTCCGTCTATCTCCCTCTAGCTCACGGTTTTATTTTTTGTTTCTGCTCCCCGTCTTTCTCACGAATAAAACTACTTTATATAGCCCCGATGTATTACGGAGGATGCACGCACGTCTCTCAGAGAAAGGATATATACATATATCAATATACATATACTGTAATAGTCGCTTGCGCACGAAGAACATTTGCCACGTTCGTCTCTCCTGCCTCGCACACGCAAAAAAAGGACGTGCGATTTTACACATACAATACCTTTAGTCTCTGTAACTTCTTTATATTACCGTATATATATATATTATTATTACTACTGCTATTCTTTTTTACATAGGAATCGAGAGTGTATATGTGTATATGCACGCGTTGTCTCTTATACAAAAATATATATATATATATACACATATATATTGCGTAGTTGTAACGAGCGCACGTGCTAAGCATTCGCAAAGAAACAAGACACCGATATCGAAACTATTAAGTGTGCGTGTATGTCTCTATCTTTCACCATATTTTATCTGTACATAAATAAATACGTGCTTCGAAATTTTCTTCCGCTTTGGGATTTATGCCTAACATAACCTCCTGTACTACCCGGAGCGTCCAAACTATGCGTATCTTCGTTTCGTTACTCTTGTGTTTTGTTTTTGTCTCGAATTTGTTTCGTTACTTCTCGATGATTGCAAACGGATTACTTTGTCGGTAAGGGAGTGGAAAAAGAGTTTTGTCGGTAAGTCTCTGAGTCGACGTCGTGATCGCCGTTGTAGAGCGCTGCGTTCGGTTAATTCACGGTTCGGATTCGTGTCTCGGACGACGAGCTGTGTGAACGTATCACCTCGGACGATACGTATCGTATCGTTTTTCCAAGCTTTTCCTCGACAAATTCCGAATACCGGAAGCGGACTTTTCGCCATCGGTTCTTTGTCAACTGCGCTCCGAGGAATTGTGATATTTTGGTTTTTTGTTTAAACTTGCGACAGGGCTTTTCAGGGTTGCGGGGAAATTGAGACATTGCGGCATGTACGTACGTGACGGCGGCAGTTTTATCGTCACTCGTGGGTTCGAGGGGATGAAATAATTCTTGAAAGTTATACTTTGTGCGGATTTTTTCGAGATAAATCGTTTGGGGAAAAACAAAAGCTTCGATTCACCTACCGAGCCACGGAACTCTAATTCGATGCCAAGTCCGAACCGCAGTTGATGTGCTTCGTTTTTTTACGAATTGGACTATCCCACTTATTTGGGCGGTTGGGTTAGGACGTTGAATAAGTTCTCGCCGTTTTCCTACAGATGGCGTTACTAGAACGGCGTGCGTGTAGTTTGAGATGGTAACGCATCTGTAAAGAAGTACTATAAGCAAGCTTGACATTCAGTGTATATTCAAACATGTCAAATTTCCTGCCAAAAAGAGTATTAGCGGGGAATTTCACTACACTACTTTATTCTTAAAAAATCTGCAGCTGAAACACATAGAATTCTTGGTGAGATTTACGGGGACCATGCTCTGTCAGAAACAACATGCAGAGATTGTTTAAGACCCTTAAGAGGTTACGTGGGTTCCGAACCCAAAAAACGCATATTTTCTCTATTTTTAATAAATACATAAATTATTTTATTAAAAATGTTAAGCACATAAAAGAGCAAGATTTCAACAATATTTTAAAAAATTCATCCAAAAATTTGGGAAATTCAGCCGGTGGACAACCGGTTCGGAACGTTTCAAAGCATTAGGAATGATTTTTTTTTTTTTCAAATAAAGCAATTTTTTCATGAGCAAACGGCGAGAACCTATTCAACATCCCAATAACATGGCAACGGTAACAAACGCTGACGGACATTAAAAAAATTATCAATAGAAAATGAGCATGGGATTATCGAAAGCGAATACTTATATTTTCATAGCTAAGCACCTTGCGTCCTGGGAATGCCTCAGTCGAGACATGGCGCGCGTATTTTCCTGTGGGAGCTTAACGGGTCTGCGTAAGCTTGGGGCCCGAAACTAGAGGTCGATTTTCTATATTTTGTTCTGATGAGAGCATTAGAATGACGAGGGCGAAACTTTACACACAATTGGTACTCAGGCTTGCTAAGTTTCGGTGTTTTAAAAATTTGTTAATATTGATAAATTACGTAATTATTATTGAAACAAAGTGCCACCGTTGCTGCATGGCCAATCGGTATAGGTGCTTCTGGCATCTAGGGTAATACGAATTGAGAAATAAAAAATGTACTTTTAGGATAATAATGAAGCTTTCGATGGTATTGAAGTATACATCGTTGGAATGCAACGAATACACACACACACACACACACACACACACACACACACACACACACACACACACACGTATTTCCATATTTTTCGGCACATTTACGCTACAAAAGTCATGAAACATTTTTGAGAATCCTTATTAAGAGTTTATAACAAAAAAGATTCTAGATAATAATAAAAAAGTTTAAAAATCGCGAATTTTCGTTGCATTCCAACGATGCAAACTTCAACACCATAACTTTCGTATGGCCGGATAGTTTTTTTAAATGTTGATAATTGCGACACTGGCGAGCTGTGAAAAAAAGACGTTCGATTTTCGAGAAAAAGAAAACAACTTTAATCATTTGTTATTAACAAATGGATAAACGTAGGAAAAAATCCTGTCATACGATAGAAAATGTTATAAACTATGCTCTCTCCGATTTGAAAGTGAAACGCACTAATAGATTTCGAGATACGACTTACACTGTTCGCACAACATGCTTTCGAATAAAAAAAAAAAAACAAAAGAAAAACGTTCACCGTAGCGCAGTGGGCGATTGCTCACAAAAATTGTCACAACTAGGTCAATTGTTTAAATTTTTACAAAATCTTTGTTGCGAATTAAAGTTAAGACCTAAGGCTATAAAGCTGACGAAAACATTGTGTATTTATGGAGTTGAAGCTTGCGCCTTTTCACAGCGGACATTCTTTTTTATTTCTTATTTTTATAATTATCCAAAATGATCTTTCGGAGATTTAGGTTTTAGATCGCAAAATAAAGATCCTAAAAAATGTTGACATGAAATTTGGGAAGTTCGAAAAAAAAAAAAATTCGTTGCCTCCCAAAAATGCGAGCTTCAACGTCGTGTGTATTTTAAGGGGTGAGGACACAGTAGAATTTTCAAAAAATCGATTTTTTTTCTCGCTAAAACGGTGCTTTATCATCATAAGAATAAGTTACTATTCGATTTATAGCAAGACATTTTTTTTTCACCGACTTTGAGCTTATAACGTAAGCCCATCTCTGGCACGGCCATAGAGTACCTAAAACTTTAAACGCGTTTTTCTCGAAACAGCTTTTTTCCAATTGGCGTGACAAATAACTTCAACAATTTTCACTCGTATTACTTCGAATTTAAAAGTTATGCTCCTAATTGCATTTCGCAGAGAAGTACGTACGGAATTTCTGATTAATCGAAAACTTTACATTTTATGAGCAGTTTTATACGAAATTTTTCACTGAAAATTCATTCAAATACCTACAACTTTTGAATAAAACAATATTTTTCAAATTCCGTACGTACTTCTCTAGGTATTCCAATGTAGATTGACGAGAATTTTTGTTTTTTGTTCTAGGTTAAAAATTGTGGATGCTAAATGTCACGCCGCGGCGCGCCTAAAAAAGATAACAAAATAAAATATTAGTAGTCGGCCATTTTGTAGATCGAAAAAAAATATATATTTTTTCTAACACCTTGATATTCATACTAAATAGATGTGTAATTAATTTTATGAGTGAATGACTTCTTCATACGAAAAAAAATTGTTAAAATCGCACATGATTTTATACTGTGGCCTAACCCCGTAAATTTCAAGCTCACGCAGACTCTTCGACGTCCCAAAGAGGAATGAAAGGATTGACTAGCGCGACCGGCTTGTCTCGAGCTCGTGCATGTGCGCGGCCATATTTTCCTCTTTATTGTTCAGATTGTGTCTTGCCTTCGTGTCACATTCAACGTACGATTCGAACGAGTGAAACTGCTTTCGCGTCGTTATTAAAATTGACAAAACGTAGTGTGTATGTCCCGCAGTGTTCCTTCGGTACACGGGACACGACCCTGTACGTTCCGACGAGACAACCGTAGCCGATCGTATCTATTTTGTTTTTCTTTTGCTGCATCAGTATGCGTCCTCGATCGAACCCCGCCGCTTTTTTCTTCAACAGTCCCTAACTACAAGTAGAATAAGCGTTTTTTTTTCTCTCTCTCACCGACGTATAGGAAAAACCGTCAAGAAGATGCTTTAAAAGGTGAGGTATGCGGAACTAAGCGGAACGAAAACTTGGTAAAACGAGGCAAAGTTGCATTTTGCGATTTTTCGACTGGAGGAGACTACGGTCGTACAGGTCTTGCAACGATGTCGAATTTCTCTCCAGTAGGGCGAAGTTTGACCAAATTTGTACGTAATAGTGACGTTTGAGTTTGCATCGTTGGAACGAGTGGAAACTTCTTTTCCAATTTGCCTCTTTCGTTATTATAGTTGAACGTCTTGCATAATTCCGGTGCGGATCTTTTATTTTTGTGCAATCCTAAAAAACGTTTAACCCTCCCTCGACACACTGGGTCATTTTGACCCGGACGAGTTTGAAATAAAATGCTCGCTTTTCTAAAATTCAAAGTTTTCAAATTTTTTAATATAATTCAATTCTGTACTTTCCGAATTTTAATTGTGCAGACATGTTAAGAAATGTCTAAAGTGGGTCCCGGATTTTTTTACAATTAAAACCGACCGGAGGGATATTAAGGGCAGGTGGATGAAATACTATCCGGGTCAAATTGACCCAGTGTGTCAAAGGCGTGGCACAAATATAAGTGTGTCAAGGACGGGTTATGGGAGGACTGTAAAATTTTCGAAAAATCGTTTTTTGGAAAAACTTTTTAAAAATCGTTTGTACCTTCAAAAATATTATGAATATTCGTTTATAGCTGAAAAGCAGTTTTAAAGACGTTTCCGAGCTGTTTTTAGGGGAGTATCCGAGCGCTGAAAAGCGTCTCCAAAATCGGCACGCAGCAGAACTCGAACAATTTTCGTCCAATCGACTCGAAATTTTAACTGTAGCTTCTTAGATTGATTTAACAGTCAAGTACGAAGCGTTTTTTTTTTCGAATGATTGAAAATTGTGAAAAGTATATTACTTTTTATATGAAAATTGTGGTCGAAAAAACGATCTTTTTTTCAATCTCGTGTCTATTTTTTTCAATTATTTTTTAACTTCCCCCCGTACTTGACTGCTATAACTAATATAATTAACGTGAATATTTTACTCTTAGTTCCAGGATTAAATTTACGACAGTTCTACTGCGTGGCGCGGTGAGGGTTGAATGAAAATCAGTAGTGCTGTAGCGACTCATGCGCCGCCATTTTGTATTCTTGTATATATTCATATATTATACTCATATTGTATATTGAAGTATATACATACTTCAACATATACCCAATAAAGCCTAAAAGTTCTTTTTATCATGTATTTTGTTCCTTTCTTAAAAAAAAATTACAAAGAAAACCATCGAAAATGGGCAGTTACAGTGATGCCCTTCCTTAAGGGGTCTTCTCACTGTAGACGCTAAAACAGGCTATTTTCGTGCACTTTTTTGATAGGTTTACATTATAGATATTGATATAAAAGTTGTTACACTTAATAAATACACTTTCGAAATACATCAAATTTCATTTATTTATTTATTTAAGTCACTATTTATAGACGAGAATGATAGTTAAAAAAATGACTTAAAAAATTGTAGGTCTGCGCTTTTGATGAGATCTCAGAGATGGATCATCCGAAACAAAAAAATTAAACGGTTTCAAATCCAGTATGTTAATAGCACATATACGATTTTTGATATATGCAAAAATAACAAAATGCCGGACATTTTTCGAAAAAAAAACGGTTTTTTTCACCGTTTTTGACAAATAAAAAATAGTAAATATATATTTTTTAATCCTTGATATGCGCTATAGCTATAGTTGTAAAGAATATGTGGTTTCAAAGATTTTATCAACAACCCGTCGAAAAACGTTGTTTCGAGAAAAGCGCGTTTGAAGTTTGTTTGGGTTACATATATACATGAAATTAAAAAAAAAATGTATTTCGAAAGTGTATTTATTAAGTATATCTTATATAAAGCTTTCACCGGTGCGATGGTCTAGTGGTTAGCGTGCTCGCCACTAAACCAGCGGACCGGGAGGTCCCGGGTTCGAATCCCAGTCGCGTACATTTCGTCGTGAAATGTTTTTCTTCGGCATTTCGCGGCGAAATAAGACTAGTTCCACGACTGGGGGGCGAACTCGATGACCGGCTGTATTGGTATAGGTTTTCCGCAGTTTCCCTATACCCATGACAGAAATGTCATGATGAATATAATACAGAGGGGGAAGTCGGCTGCAGCCGCAAGAGGGGGGGGGGGGGGGGGGACAAGGAGAAAGATGGAGAACAAAAAAGGAGTAAACAGGAGAGGAAAGAAACGGGCACAATGAAGGGAAAGAATAGGTAACAAACGCGAAAAGCGTGTACCTAAGGAAAAAACCAATAAAAAAATAAATAAATAAATAAAGCTTTCAAAAAAATTCATGACAATACCCTTCTTTAGCGTGTAAAGTGAGAAGACCCCTTAATGCGGGATATATAATTAGACGGGGAAGAATTAAGCAAATTTGAGGTATTCTTGAAACTAAGAAATAATTATTCTACATTTATGAAACTGTAGGTATACTTTAATTGTATATTTAAGTATACAAAAAAAAAATTAATTCATTTGTCATGAAAATGGCGGAGCTGTGGCAGAGTGTCACAGCAAAGCTGCCGCGGGAGTTGCGCATCGGCGTGCAGTCTAGCTTCCCGTAGACTTCAATTTGCAAAAAAAAATTAAAATTTCGTTCAGTTAGAGCATGTATAGTTTCTTTTCTATTTAACCGTAATTAAAACGAACAAAATGCAAATTTGAGGGAATGGTACGCATTTACAAAAAAAATCAACAATTCACGCAAAATTTCTGTAAAACTTGGATTAAAAAAGTCCTTTTTTTCTAATTTTTTAAAAACAATTCTCGTCAAGTAGAAGGTTGATTATCAATATTTCTACCAAGTTTCAACTCAATCAGCTTAATAGTTTTTCAGTAATCCTGCACGGCAATTTCGAAAATGCAGTTCTGAGAAAAACGCGTTTAAAATTTACATAGAATATTAATTAAATTGCACTAGGTACTTGTGGTACCTAATTACTTAAGTAACCTGTTACGAAGTAATTAAATTATCAATTACAGCAGTAATTGTAAATGTTGGTTAATTCAATTACTTTTTGCCCATCTCTGCCTGCCCCTCCGCGGTCTCGCTTCTACCTGCAGCGCGCACTCCGAATACGAGCGGCGAACTTTGGAAAAATATTCTACATGCACAGTTCCATAGTTTAAAAAAAAATTGATTTTTTGATCGTTGCAAATGTATATCCCGTCTTAAGGGGTTATATACTGTCAGAAGGCCCAAAAAGATCGATTTTGAAGAATTTTTCTTGAGAAGACCTTTATATTTATTAACGTAAGAATTTGTACACATATTATGGTAACTTTTAACTGTGTTTCAATATTTTGTTGTAAAAATGATTATTTTGAAAGCCGCTATAGTTGATCTCTGGACTGGATCATCTAAAATGAAAAAACCAAAAATATTTCGTTAATAAAATGGATTATCTTGTAATTGATCGAAAGAATAAGCAAAATAGAAATTTTTGACAAAATGGCGGCTTCTCAAACAAAACAAAAAATCGATTTTTAACAAACACGTAGGCCTCAAATTGTTTATAAAATGGAAAATATTTATCGATGAGAAAAAACCTTCGATTAATTACTAAAAAATTGTGTTAATATTTCAGTTTTGAGAAAAACGCGTTTAAGGAGCTATACCAGTGTGAACGCTGAAAATTTGGATGATTTTAGGGAATTTTTTGGAAGAAAAGTACTCAATTAAATGTTTCGGAAAATTAAGAATATATTTGCCTATATTTGACCTATATTACATAATTTTTTCATACAAAAATATTGAGATCCAAGCGACTTATGCGCTGCCTTCGGAGGCGCTAAAAAAAAAAGTTCCTCCACTGCTGACATGATTCCGGCCGATTGAGTAGCTGAAACCGAAAAAGGAAAAAATTTCGTTAAACTGGAAGGTATTTCCTGTACAATGACGTAGGAATTTCGTAAAATATCAAAATCTAACAAAATGGCGTCGTTATGAAAAAAGTCTGTTTTCTTGCCTGTAAAATGGTCGTTTTTTTCAATGCCAAATCGTCAATTTCCATCCAATCAAAAATATCCTACGTCATTATAGAGTAAACAATTCAAGAGTACTCTGTTCAAATTTCAAGTCAATCGGATAATTGCTCTTTGATTCACAATGTCAGCAAATTTGAAAAATCTCATTTCGAGAAAATCGCTTCAAAAGATTTAACTATCGATTTTTGCACGATAAAATGAATAAAATTCAGCCTTGAAATTTTCACAGAATATTCTTGAAAGTATAAACTGTCGAAAAAGGCAAAAAAAATCGATTTTTTAAAAGTGTCACACTGGTATAGCCCCTTAAAGTTTCAAAAGCACTTTCGAACGCTCTGACACGCCATTACAAATGTGCGTGTAACTTCGAGAATATTCGCCGAATTGGCAAGACATTTTCTGTGTGTGTACTTAAATATATGTACATTACGATTTTTTTTAATCGATTTTTCGAAAATTTTAACTGTTAAGGGATTTTAATGTTAAGGGATTACCCCTTAAGGGATTTTCGAAAAGACTGCGAAAATTAGGCAATTAAAACGAAATTAATTTTCCCTGCATTCCAACGGTGCAAACTTCAACATAGAATATCAACCGTGATATCGAAATCGCTATTTGTTCCATAGAACATTGATTCGCCGATTACGCGGATACTACTAAAATGTGGTGCTCCATTTTCCAGATCACAAAAAAAGCAGTGACAATTGAAAAAATGACGAGCAACATTAGCCAGGCCGAAATTTGAATTGTTGCAGAACGTTTGCGAAAAGTCATTCGAGACGTGAAACATTGTTGAGAGAGTGGCTTAAAATACGACGAATGCATCTTGGAATGCATTCGTTGCACATGATATCCGTTGCGGACCCTGCGGAGAAAAATCTGCGTACAGAGAAACACGGACACTATCCGCTTTTGGGGGTCCTTGAAAAAACGACGTGTGTCATTGAAAGACCTGTACGCAAGACCGTGAAGACGACACGTATGGTTAAGACTATTCTTGAACTTTTTTTTCGAATAAAATAAGCAAAACGTTTTACTCAATAGCGAGCCGATCGATTATCACGTGACCTCAGTATCGATCGATTGGATGAATCGCTAGTCATTAAACGATCGGTCAAATAAAAATATTCATAAATCTATCGTTCCGAAAAAAAATAAGCGCAGTTGTAATTTTATCAAGACTTGAGAATTTGACGTTTTTTGTGGTGGTCAAGTTCGCATCGTTGGAATGCAGAAAATTATTTTTTTATTTTATTTTTATCGCTGTTAATTTGTTTTGCATGAAGGTCATAGATCTCCAGTACCGATACGATTTTTTTTAGCGATTTTCGTAGCCCGAATGAGGCAAAAAATGTAAACAATTAAATTAAAATTTAGTTGCATTGCCACGATGCAAACTTCAACATCATCGTTTTGCATAGTAACAACGCACATAGAATGATATAGATTTTACTTCTTCTCTTCTTTTTTTAACGACTTTTCTTCCGTGGCAGATTTGCAAAATCATGTGGAGCATTTTCCAAGTCTGGCTATTGGTACGAAGAATGTTTAAGATTATTTACCGCTAATCGTTGCCTGCAAAGTGTATATGCTTTTGAAGCAAATCATAATCCACGAGCCAAGCTTTGTTTGATTGATTGATACGGTGATTCTGGTGCTCCATGAAATATTTTCGAAAGGGTGTTGGGAATTTTGTTTTGGAAGTTCTCTTTAATTCGAAGTAATACATGCATGAACCACGTGATTACCAGTGCCTCTGTAATTAAGTGTCTTTATGAGAATGAAATAGAATGATAATTGACGAAACGAAGATTAGCCTGCCGAGACGACTATGGAAATTGCACAACACAAGGCTAGTGCCCATTCTTTACTCTGCATACCGCCCGAAATGTTTTTATGTTAGGAATTTATGGTTATACGAAAAGTGTCTCGATCCCGTGCACATTATGGACTATCGACGTATTCAACGAGAAAAAAATGTAGTCTGCAGCTTCAGACCACGGTCTTATAAACAAGTCTGGGCACAGAGACCAAAATCTTGTGACACTAAGTGAGGCCAATTGAGTTCCAACTTCCGCCACGTCGCTAGCGTCGGAGCGGCCGATTTGCTTATATATACTAGTGTTGTTGTGTTTGCTAGTATATTGTGTATAACCTCGTCGCCACCTTACCACACCGTACACCGACGGCCAATAGAAGTGGAAATGTTTATTTTATTTTAAGTGTCTTTTATCGAAGTGAACCAATAATTCAAGTGAATTGATGATTGAAGTCAAAATTTTGCAATGCCTGAAAGATCGTATATTGTGTGAAAAATGGGTGACGGCAGTATCGCCACTCATAAATGAATTAAAACAACGCACAAAATATGCGAGAAGCAATTTAGTTAATCCGACATTGTGCGCCACTTCATCCATAAAGACGGAGATAGACAAATTATCGCTTGAGTAAGTTTCTATGATAAAAGCTGTATGTAATTATGTAAAGGATGTATTCTTATTGGAACCATGAAGACAGTACGCATGCGCTAGTATATCGCTCTCTGTCCCACAATCGGCCGCTCCGATACTAGCGCTCCAAGTAGTGTGGCCCGTTTCGGAACTTAAACTCACTTTTTGTCACACGACGGCCTATGCAAAGTATATGGGAGTGCCCAGACCTGTTTATAAGACCGTGCTTCAGACTAAACGGTTTCGAATTATTCTTTAAGTCAATTGTTGGCTGAAACAATGTACAATATAGAGAAAAAATAACGAATCGACCGAAGTTGCTGTGCGGAAAGTTTCTCGAAAAAGAATTGCTCAAATGACAATTTCCCGAATAGAATTTCTCGATAACAATTGCCCGAATGAACAACTTCTCAAGTACAATTTTCCGAAAAAAACAATTCCCCGAAAACAATTTAACGAAAAAACAACTTCCACAATGAACAATTTCTCGAATACAATATCCCAAATGGACAATTTCCCGAATAAACAATTCCTCGAATCAAACTTTCCCGAACAAATATTTTCTCGACTATTTTTTCGGGAAACCAATTTTCTCGGGTCATATTTTTCTTGCATTAATTTTCCTGTGATTGATTTCGGCATAGCAGGCGCCTGAAATATACGTTACCCATACTTACAAGGAACATCACTTTGGTGTCCTCCTCCGATTTTGTTGAAACTTCTTTTTGTGGAAGAGTATCAAAAACTAAGAGACACGTATTTTTTTTTTACCGGCCGAAAAACGGTTTCAAGGGGTGAAACGCACTCTCAAAAATGGGGATGTTTTTCGTTTTTCGTCGATAACGTTTTAACGGTATGAGATATTTAAAAAATCCAAATTGCAACAATGTTTATTTTTTTGTGTACTATACATTGGAGATAAGAACGATAATGTTATCGACGAAAAACACGCCTATTTTCGAGGGTGCGTTTCACCCCTTAAAACCGTTTTTCCGCCGATAAAAAAATACATGTGTCTTAGTTTTTGATACTCGTCCACATAAAGAAGTTTCAACAAAATCGGAGGACACCAAAGTGATGTTCCTTGTTAGCAATACCCACACTTATTGTTAGCATAACCCAGAATAAATGACGTGGGCGTGGTAGGTTCTGAACCCTTTAAAAAAAATTTTTTTTGCTTCTTTTTCTTAATTTTTTTTTATTTTATTAAAAAAACAAATATTTATATTCAATCGAAACAAAAAATTTGTCCAAAAAATTCGGGCAATTGTCTATCCGGGATATTGTCCATTCGGGACATTGTCCATTAGAGAAAATGTCATTCGGGCAATTGTTTTCGACGAATTTTCCGCAAACGGGCCAAGCTTGCATCGTTGGAATGCAACAAAATTTGTCATTTTGTTTTTCATTTCTCACTCTCGTATTCTTATTATTCTAGAACGTCGATTTATGCCTTTTCAGATTGCAGATCTCTAGATAAGTATCGTAAAAAAAAATCGGCGGACTTTTGTAGGCAGAATCTGCCAGAAGAGATTAAAGCAATTCAGCAATAATCATTTTCATTGTGGAGAAAAAATAATGGGAGCAAGAATCTTTCACAATGACACTTTTACTTGATAGGATTCTCCCGGACGGTCATAATTCTACGATACATTAGTTAATTCGTAGATTTAACAAATATAGAAAAGTCTTTATGATCACGACTGCCTCTATCGCGGTATAGACACAGAATTCCTAGGAATGTTGACGTAGCCAGGTGGGCTCGCCCCCACCCGGAACCCCCCCACACAAAATCGATCCCAAATAATTGAATTTAAATAATCGGTTTATTTAATTTGAGTTTCACTCAAGCAAACGTAAAGAAATAATTATTATAAAATATAAAATATTAATTAAGAAATATTTAATGACACTCGAACTATTTACTTCGTCGTAATTTGTAGAAAAAGTAGCTATTTCATTACGTAAATAAAATATGTATTTTAATTTCTCAATTAAGTTGACTGTGGGCAAAAACAATAGATTAGATTTGCCGACCGATTCACAATCAGAAGAATACTGGAAGATCAACATTTCCTATAGAAGTTTTAGATAATATCATTGAAAAACTAAAACGCTGATTTAAGGGGTCTTCTCACTTTAGACGCTAAAAAGGCAATTTTCATGCATTTTTTGATAGGTTTATATTATAGATATTGATATAAAAGTTGTTACACTTAATAAATACACTTTCGCAATACATTAAATTTAAAAAAAATGTATTTATGTAACCCAAACAAACTTCAAACGCGTTTTTCTCGAAACATTTTTCGACGGCTTGTTGATAAAATCTTCGAAACTACTGAACCGATCCTTATGAAATTTTAACCACATATTCTTTACAACTATAGCTATAGCGCATATCAAGGATTTTTTAAATTATAGTATTTACTATTTTTGCCAAAAGCGGTGAAACAACGAGTTTTTTTTTGTTTTTTTTCAAAAAATGTCCGCCGTTTAGTTTTTTTTGCATATATCAAAAATCGTATGATATGCGCTATGGCCGTTAACATATTGAATCTAAAACCGTTTGATTTTTTTGTTTCGGATCCATCTTCGAGATTTCATTAACATTGCAGACCTACAATTTTTTAGGAGATTTTTTTAACTACCATTTTCGTGTATGAATAGTGACTTAAATAGTTTTTTTTAAATGTATTTCGAAAGTGTATTTAGTAAGTGTAACAACGCTTATATCAATATCTATAATATAAACCTATCGAAAAAAATCATGAAAATAGCCTTTTTTAGCGTCTAAAGAGAGAAGACCCCTTAAGGAGGTACACCAGCTTCATACAATGTTGCCATGCTAAACCATGGTAAAATTTCAAAATGGTGATAGATGAATAAAATTTGGTGAATATATTCTTTAGTATTATATATGTCAATACAATTTTTTTCAGATTTTTTCATTGTGCCGTTATCGAGTAATTGAACATTGAAGTTCACGTGTATAAGCATAGCGTTTTTATAGATATAGGTATATATTCCGGGTATAAGAATAAACGCTTGTGAATTATTTGTAAGAAAACGGCACAACCAAAAAATCTGAAAAAATTTGTATCTACATGAATAATACTAAAGAATATATTCACCAAATTTTATTGATCTATCACCATTTTGCTGAAGCTAGTGTACCTCCTTAACCAACGATTACAAAAAAACGATCGACCACGTCGATTACTGTCCTGACATTGTTCCGTCCTAGACCCGAGGATTTGGTGCCAAAAACATCACTGAAGACGTCCTCGGATAGGCTATAGGAATTTAACTTTATCAGGCGAGGTTCGATGAAATCTATCAACTCGTCAGATGTGTGCGGTGTGTAGTTGGTCCGAAGAATTTGCGACCGGTAAGAAGCGTATAAATTTTCCTTCATAAAGTCAATTGAATTTTCTAGTGCGGTGTTTTCCCGCAATCGTACATCGGTAATTTAAGGAGCCAGTCCACTTTGGAGCCACGAAAAAAGGCTATTATCGCTATTTTTTTGAGGATTTTATAAAAGATGAACATAAAAGTTGTTGGGCTTGATAAATAGTCTTGAAATACATACAAAAAAAATTTAATTCGCTTTTATTCATTTTTAAGTACAAAAACTATAGTTTAACGTAACGCCTCAAAAGTAGGTGGGCTAGGTAGCTCCATCACAACTCGGCATCGGCTTGTCTGAAACAAAAAAATCAAAGTCCATTAGATTCAGTATGACACCAGCTACAAAATCACCCTCGGATATAAAGTTTTATCAAAAAATATAAAAATGAGATAAAAAACGAAAAAAGTAAAAAAACGCGTTTTTCCCGCAGTTTTTCGCAAAAAAAAGGGTAAAAATCGAAATTTCAAAACCATCGAGGGTCATCTTGTTGCGAATCGTGTTTACAATATGTGGTTGAAATTTCAGGAGAATCGGTTTATTAGTTTTAGAGATACGATGGAGCTAGATTTTGAAAACGTTGTTTCGAGAAAAACGCGTTTGAAGTTTATACTATGAAAAACTCTTAGCTAAACTCAATCGGCAATTCCTGCACTGTACAAAATCCCTTCTGACTGCTCATCATCGTCGATTTCTTCAAGTCTTGCTTGCTTTCGATTTTTTTGAATTTTCAAAGTGGACTGGCCCCTTAATGAGCCCCAGTATAGTCGCGTGACGACAGTACGAAATACAAAGAACAGAGGGTATCAGACTGCGTCGAGTAAGCAACGTTCAGTATTCGCGTACGGCCAGTGTTAGCAGCAACACACGAAGAAATTGCATATGCGAGCGTATAGAGAGACGCAGCAGCGTCGTGACACGAAGTATTATTGTAGTACCTAGGTATGCAGGCAGAGGGCAGCTGTTTGACGGGTCCGTATTGGCCAAAGAACAAATCGATTTTCAACCTTTTTCTCCGGTGAGAGTATTGAGATGACGAGGTAGGGATCTTTCACACAATTGATACATAGGGTCGCCAAGCTTAAGTGTTTTTTTTCATTAACAAATATGAGTAAACAATGAAGCTATGAGCTAAACAAAATGCCGCCATTACTGGATGGCCAATCGTTGTAGGTGGCTCTGGCATCTAGGGTGATGCGAAATAAAAGATGTATTATTAGTGAAGGGTGTCTCAAAATGACCTGACATTTTAAATTGCGCGCCATTTTTTATTGTGGCGACCATAGAGTACTAACCTTTGACAACTGGCATCAGGAAATATTTAGGTTTAGTAATGGAGAATTACACGATCGAGCAACGCATAGAAATTGTTATTTGCTGCATTGTTACTGCATAGTTATTACAGACGAAGTTTCATGGTCGTGTTATCTCGCGCCGCGGCGATGTTAATTGGCCACCAAGATCGTGCAATTTGACGCCATTGGACTTCTTTCTTTGGAGTTTTTTTAAAGTGCATGCCAATGATCCGCAGACCATTCCGGAGCTCAAGGAAGCACTTGGACGCACCATAAGGGAAGGTTCTGCCTTGTAAGGCCAAAAAATGTTCGATTTTTCACCAATTTTTTATTCGAAAAGCATTAAATATAGAATGTTGAAATTTGGTATGTTGACTGAGCGGTCTTTGTTGAACATCAAAAGATTTTTTAAAGTTCGACAAAACGGGGTGGTGGGAGTGGGAGGAGCCACGTATGTCGGTGCGCGGGCGATGACATTCTTCGCTTGCGGAAGTCCTAAGTTCCGGACAGGTGATCGGAAGCAAAAAAATCAAACATATTGTTACTTTGTACAATATTGTGTATAAGTTGACCTAGAATCAAGAAGAAAAATTGAAAAATAAAAAAATTGTGAGCAAGAACCTGCGAAAATTTGTGGGGAAAAAAACAAACTTCCTTCCGACCGCTCAGAATTTTTTTATTTTTCAATTTTTCTTCTTGATTCTAGGTCAACTTATACACAATATTGTACAAAGTAAAAATATGTTTGATTTTTTTGCTTCCGATCACCTGTCCGGAACTTAGGACTTCCGCAAGCGAAGAATGTCATCGCCCGCGCACCGACATACGTGGCTCCGCCCACTCCCGCCACCATGTTTTGTCAAACTTTAAAAAATATTTTGATGTTCAATAAAGACCGCTTAGTCAACATGCCAAATATCAACATTCTATATTTAATACTTTTCGCATAAAAAATTGGTGAAATATCGAACATTTTTTGGCCTAACAAGGCAGAACCTTCCCTTAAGGGGTAAGGCCACAGTAGAATTTTCAAGAAATCGATTTTTTTCGCTAAAACGGTGCTTTATCATCATAGGAATGAGTTACTATTCGATTTATAGCAGGACATTTTTTTTCACCGACTTTGAGCGTATAAAACGTAAGCCCACCTCTGGCACGGCCATAGAGTACCTAAAACTTTAAACGCGTTTTTCTCGAAACGGCTTTTTTCCAATTGGCGTGACGATTAACTTCAACAATTTTCACTCGTTTTACTTCAAATTTAAAAGTTATGTTCCTAATTGCATTTCGCAGAGAAGTACGTACGAAATTTATGATTACTCGAAAACTTTTCATTTTATGAGCCGTTTTATACGAAATTTTTAACTGGAAATTCTTTATTTTTGTTCTGGGTAAAAAATTGTGGATGCTAAATGTCACGCAGCGGAGCGCCTAAAAAAAGATACCAAAAGAAAATATCAGTAGTCGGCCATTTTGTACGTCGAAAAATATATATATATATTTTCTAACAGTTTGATATTCATACTAAATAGATGTGTAATTAATTTTATGAGTGAATCACTTTTTCATACGAAAAAAAAATTGTTAAGTTCGCACATGATTTTATACCCGTTACTGTGGCCTAACCCCTTAATGAAATTAGTCCGCAACTATGCCAAAATGTTATTGAAAATTTCGTCAAAACAGTAGACGTTCTCAAACAGAGACGAAGCGGCCATTTATAGGATATTGTGTTCCCACATAACCTCCATGTTTGTACCTTAAATTAAAAAAAATATTCGTACTCTTCAAATAAATAATACGTTTTATTAATAAATAAAAATGTCAGGTCATTTTGAGACACCCTATGTAATAATCAAGTTTTCGGATGACTGGATAGTTTTTCGAAATTTTGAAAATTACGTAAACGGCAAGCTGTAGAAAAAAATTACGATTTTCAACAAAAACAGCTTTAGTCATTTGTTACTAACAAATGGATAAACTTAAAAAAGTAATCCGGGCATATGATAGAAAATGTGACAGGCTACGCCCTGTCCGAATCGCAAGTGAATCGGACGGATCGATTTTAAGATACCAATTACACTGTTTCACCAAACGAAGTATAGAGAAAAATTGGAAAAAGTTCACCGTGGCGCACTGGGTGATCTGACGCTTCATTGAGGTATTCCTTTCACGAACCCGAATATTTAACAATTAACTGATTTTCGTCTATAATCAAGTAAGGATACATCCTAGTATACTGGTAAAATTTCAAGTCAAGTTACCGAACTTTTAACGCAAAATTACGACTCTGGAAATCGTCTCATCTATACGGCACTTTATGTTGATGACACACTGGCGACATTTCTATCTAATAATTTATACACTAAATAACTCTAGACGCCTGATAAAAACAGCTCACGCGTGTAAAAAATTCGAAAGATTCCGTAACGATCATGAAAACGGCTGGTCACCGAATGTTTAAAGAAAATATTAATCACAAAGCTTAGAAACATGTGACTAGCGGAAGAATTCTTGTAGCCGCGACTTTTCGGACAATGTTCAAATATCTACATCTATTAAATTCGCGCGAAATTTTTTAATCCGGTTTATCCTTGGGTATAATAATTGACGTGACTTATTTTTATTAAGCGCCACTGCAATTTACTGATTATTCAGAAGGGCCCTCCTCGGCCCCCACAAATTACGGCCCTCCACCAGAGGAATACCTCAAACCGTCACGAGTCGGTAAATATTTGGAATTTTTTAGAATCGTTGCAAATAACAGTCAAGACTGTATTGAATTGTATGCATGTATAGTTAAGTTTCACCCAAGCAAGTACAAAGAAATCATTTCATAAAACTCGAACTATTTTCTTCGTCGTAATTTCGTAATGTGTAAAAAAAGTAGCTATTTCATTACGTAAATAAAATAGACAAATTAAAATTAATAAAACTTGAAGTAATTTCGTAAGTTGTTTCTATTAAGCTGCTGTAAAACTGCAATAAGACATCGTATTTTCGCAATTTCAAGCTCGCGCCGATTCCGTAAATGTGAACGCGACGGTTCTCTTTTCGTTCGTAAATAATTCTCCTAGAAAAGCCCGAAACACGAATTATCAGTTCTCGCTCGCGTCGCGAGTCTGCAGCCCGCAAAACGATTCTATAGACCATCCTCAGGATAGCAGCGACAGTAGTCGATAAAATGCGCTTTCGCAGCTTACGATGCGATAGAAATGAGTGCACTACACGAGTAGGCATTTTTACACATCCCGCGATGCTCCCCTTTTTCGTACGGCCCTGGGGCGACTCGCAGATGTCGACAGCGCCATCACGCCACCGCGCCACATCAAAACACCAGCTGAGTCGTTTCTCTCTCTCTCTCTCTCTCTCTTTCTCTCTCTCTGTCACGTTCGTACTATAAGGAGAGTTCTTCACTTTCTCCGTCCCATCGTTGTTCAACGTCGCATATCCGCTCGTAACAGCCAAGAGACTTTTTCTTCGTTCGAAGATAACGTTTCTTCCCACTTTCGCATACGCAGAATATTTTTCTTAGTTTTCATTTCGATCCCTCTACGGGACTCGTGTTCTTCTGCCTGATCGATGGCGTGCAAAAGCCGAGTAGGGGACAGGCGGCAGAGCGGGAAAAAAAATTCGAATTCATGATGAATTCGAGACGAGAAATTTCGTTGGCGGCTTTCTAACCGCGTTGCCAGTCTCGAGAAACTCTCGTTATCTGTATGCCCACGCATATCACGCGCAACGTAGCAGAGGAAAAGGAGAACAATAACAGCGACGATTGGCGCATGCGTATTTCCTACCCTCTTATCACCTTCCCGGGTACAGCCCTAAACTTTTGTGCCGATGCGAACCTGCCGTGAGGCGCTCGCCTTCGCTCAGTCGCTTTGCGCAGCGATGAAGAACGACATTTTTTCAGCCCTGGCCTCCTTTCTCACACTCTCGTGATGCTTTCAGCTTGACGGGTTTCGTGTCTCCAGCCGGCCCGAATATCGTTCTCCGCGATTTTTTCATCGTAAATCGTAAAAATATTGAATAAACATCCATCTTGAATTTATTGGGATTTTCACTAGAGGAAGTTTGGAAAAAATGTGGTTAACGATAAGTGATCGAGGTCCGTGGAGTCTGCGTCGAAAATGCACGCTCCCGAGGCTCGCGTGATTCTTGTTAAGTAAAGATTCTTGTAGGTATAGACCGTTGAGGCAATTTGTTTAATTTCGAAGAAAAAAGAAGTTATCACGGTTTGAAGTCAAAACGTTTGTTTTCGTGGCGAACTCCACGCGTTGGTTGTCTGTGAAAAATGGTCTGGGTAAAGTTTCGCGAAAAACGTCTTCAAGGTGGCAGCACTTGAGCCAGGACCTGCGTAATTCCGTCCCTAATTGAGATTTCGACATATATTCTCTAGACACGTAAAAGTATGGCGAATAGTAATACAGAATTTAAAAAAATATTCCGAAACTGCTGAAAGTATGTAGCCCCTTCAATAATTTCGAAAGTCGTTAAAAATTTGTCTATTCGGACCGTTTTCATACATATACGTATTCGAACCCGGAATTAAAAAGCAAAGATCCTTCGATTTCGTAATCAATTTCTTCCCGCTGAGTTGCGCAAAAAAAAATTACTTTGTTTCTTGGATCGTCATATTGGATCCGCCATTTTGAATTTAAAAATCTAATTTCTCGTTCGGATTCGGCAATTTCGATACCGAACTATCAATGGCCGAAAAAAAGTTCTTTGCTTATTGGATCCGCAATTTAGAATTAAAAAATCTAATTTCGTGTTTGGCTTTGGAAACTTTGATACCGAACTATCGGCGTCGTTACAATGGAAAAGAAAATTTCGTCACATTTTTGGCACGAAAAGTGATTTTTTTTTATCGGCTCGAATGTACAGTAGCGCCACGTATTTCTCACATTTTTACGGACGTCTCAGAATACACGGAGTTCAGACTCTTGTACCCGAGTGTTCATGGTTTCCGGCAGCGCAGACCTAGCGCTGTACTGTGCGTGCTTAACGTTCCCTCTGTCGCTCCTGCGATCTTCAAACCCCCTTTCCCTCTCGACCATATGATTCGTTCAGCCCCTACTGTATAACAATTTTTTTTACAATTGATAAGGGGCCGAGGCCCCTGTTCTGTTCGTATACGGGTATGCGAATACGTTGGTAAACGAATGGCGAGAGAGAATCTCCTTCAACCCTGTTCAAGCACCCTCGTTGCTCCAGCTGTTTTGGCGAAAAAAAAAGAAAATATAATTCATGGCTGCCGTGCGAGAGTAATGCCGCGTGATGTAGGAAACAAATTGGTCTGTGCTGCCCGCATGTGCCATTGCATTGTACAGCACTATGTCCGTATCGCGTTCGGTATATGCCGTGGAAATATATAGGATAGTCCGTTAATGGTGGGAAAAAAATTAATCGTACGAGCGAACACAACCGAGTCAAGGCTAGTTGAGTGTGTAACGTCATGATGACTTAGTACTTCGAATTTTGGAAGGAGAGTAATAATTTGACGGATCTACCAAAATAACAGGTCAATTTTTTTTTTTAATCTGATAAAAGTACTGCGATAGTGAGGTTGGCATTTTACACACAATTTTTACACAGTCTTGCCAAATAAGAGTATTTTTTAATGGCAAAATATTGATAAACAATGAGGTTATTATTTAAACAAAGTGCCGCCGTTGTTGCATGGCGGATCGGTGTTGGTGCTGGCAACTAGGGCGATTCGGAATAAAAAATAAAAAAATGTATTGGGAGTACAAATAAATCTCCGCCGTTTGACAAAAGATGGCCCCACTAGGAGGTTACGGTTGAAATTGTCAGATGTATTTGCGGGAACTTTAAAACTCTTCTTTACTTCTTTAATTTGAAGAAATCTGCAGCTGAGACGCAACAATTGCTTAAAGAAGTATATGGTGAGGCTGCTTTAAGGCCTTAGGCCACAGTAACGTGTATAAAATCATGTGCGAATTTAACAATTTTTTTTCGTATGGAAAAGTGATTCACTCATAAAATGAATTACACATGTATTTAGTATGAATATCAAGCTGTTAGAAAATATATATCTTTTTTTATTCGATCTACAAAATGGCCGGCGACTAATATTTTCTTTTGTTATCTTTTCTTTTAGGCGCTCCGCGGCGTGACATTTAGCATCCACAATTTTTTACCTAGAACGAAAAACAAAAATTCTGGTCAATCTACATTAGAATACCTGGAGAAGTACGTACGGAATTTGGAAAATATTGTTTCGTTCAAAAGTTGTAGGTATTTGAACTTAAGAAATGAATCTTCAGTGAAAAATTTCGTTATAACTGCTCGTAAATGAAAAGTTTTGGATTAATCAGAAATTCCGGACGTACTTCTCTGCAAAATGCAATTAGGAACATAACTTTTAAATTTGAAGTAAATCGAGTGAAAATTGTTGAAGTTATTTGTCACGCCGATTGGAAAAAAGCTGTTTCGAAAAGTTTCGAGTACTCGGTCATTTTGTACATCGAAAAAAAATATATGTCTATTTTCTAACAGCTTGATATTCATACTAAATAGATGTGTAATTAATTATAAGTGAGAGGAGTTGTCGTGAGTGATTTCAAAAATTTAAGAGCGATGAGTTTGCCGTCGATGACAAAGAACGTAGTGGAAGGCCGAAGCGAAGACGCGGAGTTGGGAGCGTTATTGGAGGGAGATTCGTGCCAAACGCAAGAGTTCCCGCAAATGACGCTTATTCGGCTCAAAACTCGACATTTCCGCACGAGAAAAAAATAATGCGATGCTGATACAAAATCGCTAATATTTCAAGGTTATGGACTTGTCAGATGTCCACCCTTACCATATGACGTTTTACATCTGACAATTTCAACCATAACCTCCTGGTGGGGCCATCTTTTGTCAAACGGCGGAGACTTATTTGTACTTCCAGTATAATACTTTGAGTATAATACAACTTGAAAATATCAAACCAGCAAATCTTTGAAATATAAAATCAGTAAATATAAAAAGGTATAAAGCCAGATACTTTTATGAAATTTTGAAAATTACGAAAATGACAAGCTGCAGAAAAAAGTACGATTTAAAAAAAAACTGTAATCTTTTGTTATTAACAAATGAATAAACTTTTAAAAAATCATCCGGTCGTACGATAGAAAACGTTATACACTATGCTCTGTCCGATTTGGAAGTGAATAGAACAAATGGATTTCGAGAAACGCATGACACCGTTTCATAAAACATAGTTTCGAGAAAAAGGCAAAAAATAAAAGTTCCTCGTAGCGCAGTAGGCGACCCTTCACAAAAATCGCAATAACGCGGTCAATTTTTGAAATTTTTACAAAATCTTCGTTGCAAATTAAAATCAAGATCCTAGGCTACAAAAGAATACAATTACAAAATCGTGTTTTCAAAATTTCAAGCTAACGCAGACCCCTTAAGGTAGTACGAGATGAGCAGCTAGTCAAAAAAAAGTTTCGTTATGAAAATGTTCGAATGCAGTTACGTCAATATCGAAAAATCGTAACATAGGGTGTCTCAAAATGACCTGCCATTTTAATTTATTAATGAAACGTATTATTTATTTGAAAAGTACGATTTTTCAAATTTTATTATAAGGTACAAATATGGAGGTTATGTGTGGAACACAATATCCGACAAATGGCCGTCTCGTCCCTGTTTGTAAACGTTCACTCTTTTGACGAAATTTTCAATAACCTTTTAGCATAATTGCGGACTAATTTAATTAATGGTGCGACCAATTGCATCCTTGAGCTCCGGAATGGTCTGTGGATCATTGGCATACACTTTTCAGGTTCGTGGCAGGTTGCGCCATCTTATTGAAAGAATACGTCTTCCAAGTCCATGCCGTTTATGTCTATTATCGGATATTGTGTTCCACACATAACCTCCATGTCTGTACCTTATATTAAAATAAAAATGTTCGTACTTTTCAAATAAATAATACGATTTATTAATCAATTAAAATGTCAGGTCACTTTGAGACACCCTTTATGATGCTGCTCCATTGGCATAAAATAACTCGATTCCATTCTCTACAATTTGTAAAGCCTTGAGATCCGGCTAGTTTTGACTCGCGCTGCTTGACTTAAAGAAACATTTAACGCGTGTCAACATAACCTGTAAGATGTATTTAAACGTAGCGACTTCGTTGTTATACTTTTACGACCGCGTCTAAATTTGCAGATGATTTATACTCGCACGAATTTCTCTGGGCTTTCGGGCTGTCGTTCCGACATAACAACTTGGCATAGCTAATAAATCATTATTGTACTCGCGGAGTCACTGCGGCGGTCAACAACAGAATTCTCACTGAAACATTCGGTTACTGTTATTTTGTTTCCATATTGTCCTAATTGCGAAATACGAACGAAACTTGAATAAACGAATGGTCCCTTCGGTTTTCATTGCATCCACACAGCGCAAAAATGTCCTAGATGTGGCACAGCGATATTTGGACATGACCGGTCAAAGTATAGCCTCAAACGTAAACAACTGCGTCGTTCTTAATTTCCCGCGAGTTGACTTTAGGATTTATCTTCATGGTAGATTGTAAAGATGCTACGGCAGTGAATAATTTATTGTCCGCTCTTTTACAGCTCTGTCAGTTCTGAACTTAGATTTTTTTAAGGTTATGAAAGTCAGTCGCAGGATTCGAGGAGTGATTCTATTTTTCAGAGCATACTTTTTACAAGGGACGTCTGAAATTGTATTTATACATTGTGTACAACAGAAATAACTTTTCATACGGCTCGATTTATTAGTTATAAGGAAACAAACTTGGAAAAAAAAATCTTGTTGAGTGACAACAAACGCGCCTTGATGGCCTAAAGAGTCACTTTCAGAGCCAACAGCCACTTTTTTAAAATACTTTATCTTCAGGTGGCTTATTGAATGACAATTTACTTTTATTATCCGTCTTGCATCCTGTAACACAGCAGAATCTCGAGTAATTTTTCCTTTTTCAAATGTTGTCCATTGTAATCAATGTATTTTGACAAATTTTACTGTACTAATGGAGCCTCTGCCTTAGGCCGCGAGAGGCGCCAAGACAAGGGATCGCGAATAACCTCGCTCGTTTTTTATTGCCGTGCCTGTGTGCATTATCTGTGTAGAATGGATAAAGATTTCGAAGCGATCTAATTACTAAGTACGTGCTCGTAATATCTACGGGAGGTTCAACAAGAAAGTTAGTTTGCGAAAAGTAACGAAACGAAAACGAACGGCGATTTTCAGCAGACGAAAGGATCGCGGTTACTAGTACCGCGCTCTACTACCGAAGCTCTCTGCTAGGTGGCGTTAGTGGCACGCGGTAGACATTTTTCCTATTGAGGTTGAACCTCAGTAGCGCGATTCTGTAACTCGAAGCGACAGTTTTCGCCATTGTTAGCTAGTGATAGCCAATGAGAGGCTGCCTTTCTGCTGTGATCGTTCATGCGATTGGCTGCTACTATTTATCAACAACGGAAATAGCCGCTACCAAGTTACAGAATAGCTGTTCAGAAGTTGTCTAAATAGAGGCCAAATGTCCGCTTGGAAGTTACCTATACATTGTCATGTGTTCAACAGTTATCTGTTCGAATGGTTAACTTCAAGGTAATCTCCGGGCGGATATTTTGTACCCATTTGGACTTTTGGCCGATGTTTGGACGACTTTTTGAAAATTGCTACTTGATGATAGACAAAGCGTCCGCAAGAGAGGAAAAAGTTCAGGTACAAAACTCCACCACAAGCGTCGTGCGAGAGCAAGTTGACTCCTTGGTTTGGAGCATGGAAACTAGATACAGCAGTCCAAACGCGGCATTTCAACTCGTCATCAAAATTGCGAATTAGGGGTGGCGTTGCGGTCTATCGAAGGTAATATGCTATATATATATATTTCGCATGTATTCGCGGTCCCCATGAGTCTTAACGCCTCTCGCGGCTTAAGGCAGAAGCTCTACTAGTATAGTAAACTTTGTCAAAATACATTGATAACAATGGACAACATTTTAAAAATTACTCGAGATTTTGCTGTTTTTCACAGTGCAATACGCATAATAAAAGTGAATCGTCGTTCCACAAGCCACCTAAAAATAAAGTCTATTTTAAAAAGTCGTTTTTCGGCTCTGAAAACGCCTCTCTTCAACCACTTGAAGTGAGTTTGTAGTCACTCCACAAGATTTTTTTTCTCTAAGTTTATATCTTTATAAATAATTAATCGAGCAATATTAAAAGTTATTTCTGTTATATACAATGTATAAATATAATTTCGGACGTCCCTTGTAAAAAGTATGCTCTGAGAAATAGAATCACTCCTCGAAATCTGCGCGTGACTCTCGTAACCTTTAAAAAATCTAAATCCAGAGCTGACAGAGCTAAAACAAGAGCGGAAAATAAATTATCCACTGCAGTTGCATCTTTACAATCTACCAAGAAAGTAAATTCAATAGCCAACTCGCAGGAAATCAAGAACGAAGTAATTGTTTAAGTTTGAGGCGATACTTTGGCCGGCCATATTGAAATATCGCTGCGCCACCTCTAGGACGTGAAAAGCACGAATATCAATTATCGGCCCCAACTATGATTTAATCTCTAAAGCGACTCATTTTTCTTGCTTTTAAAATAGTTTTTCCCTTAAAATTCTCATGTGGACATTTTAAAAACAACGAACAAAGTCGTTTAAAATAGTATACTCTCACGACCGTTCTGTTGTGCGGTTAGATCACTTTCACCTCGTCGCCCGATATATTCTTATATATACGGGTCTGTACGATCGACGCGCCATCCCTATTCTTCGCATGTTCGGGTACACGTTATTCACTGCCTCCCCATTGGAGTTTGGTCTCCTGTATCTAGTATCCATGGTTTGGAGTTTGGACTCCTGTACTTTAACTTCCATACCTCTCTTAATGGATGAGACTTCCGCGGAGAAGCTTAGAGTTCGAGGGTCGAAATCCCATTGCGTGAAATTGTGGAATTTGATAGTGTCGTATTCTGCCGCTGGTGTCGCCCCGTTCAGCACAATCCGATCAATACGGAAACAAACGAGCTCACTCGATGGCAAAATAGGTTTATTGACCAGGGTTATTTAACCTGATAACAATTGAGGTTGTCTGCCGCTTATTAAGCGACTGACGACGCCGACGCTGTACTATATTCGTAGGGCTTAGTTCAACGACGAGGCGGAAACTTAGCCGATGACGGTCTCCGGGTAACTGGAGACGACGGATTAGAATTTCAAGATTGCTCGCGTAGGATGAGACCAATGAGATTCTGAGGCGCTAAGACGGGATCGTATAAATGAATAAGGGTACCTTTTCAACTGCAGAACGCTGCAGCAGCAAAATGGTAACGTGATCGAAATTCACTAGCTCGTTTTGCTGCTCACGTCGAAGGCGAGCGGTCGTAAATCTGAAGTTCAACTAAAAATAACATCGCAATGTTGCGGCTCGTTGCTGTCCATAAAAATGACTCGAACTTTTTTTTAATCATCTGTACTCCATTTCATAACGTTGTACAATCAAAAATTGTATCTGAATGTATTGAAAAACTTAAAATCACAATATATTTCTTTATGCGTCACCCGCTACTTTGCAACGCTCTACTTTGGCGGTTCACGTGCTTTCCTCCGTTCGTTTGTGAATACATCGCTGCTTTGCCGTTCGTTTGATCGAATTTCCCCGCGGCAGAGCGAATTACGGCGGGGTATCTTCTACGTCATCCAGTTACCGAATTTTAACCAACAAGGGATGATTGCAGCTGCAGCAGGCTGGGCGTACACGTAAACCCAGCCCCGGGGCTTCAGGGTGGATACATTCGATGCTCCTATCCAAGTAACAATTTTCACGTCCTCTCTGACTAGTCTAACGGCCATGAAATGTCCGCCCGGTACCTTTATCGTGTCAACCCTCCTAAAACACAACATTTCGGCACGTCATTGCTTACAGCAAGCTTCCAAGCGGAACCCGGGTACTAATCTGGACAATTTCTTGAAAACTGCTATCTTCACATCTACGAACGCGTACGAACAAAGGCAACTCCTAAAAACTAGTAGTAAACTCAGAGTGTACTATTGAGTGAACTATTTTTCTACATCTATTTGTAAAAATATGCATTTTTGAACATTCGGTGATTATATTAAATGTTTTCGTTACTTTGTATGATTATTTTCCCTTTAGTTGACCCAAGGAGCTGTCAACAATCAATATCGGTCCGAGTAAAAAAAATTCGCTGGACAGAAAAGTTGTGTACTAAAGCTGTCTTTAATCGAAAGCAATCAAGAACGTTAACAATTTTCCGATATTCTAAAAAAAATTGTATGTATGAAAAAAATTCCTCTTTATTTCGTTTTTGCCTAGAAATTTCTAGAAAAATATAATTTCTGAACATAGTCATCAAATCAATATTATGGAATTATTACTAATTAAGAGATAAGATACCCAGGTAGCAAAATGTTATCTATATGGCATCCGAAAGATATCGCGAAACGGATACGGATAACTTTTTGGTTGTCCAAAAAGACGCCGTTTTGTATTACAAAATGTATCACTTATGTCAGCTTGGCAGATAACCTATTTGTGTCCGATAGTTAACTATACGGCAACTTTTAATGGTTATCAAAGTGTCGACAAAAGGTTAACTCTTTTCGGTTGTCGGTACGTTAGCGCAAATTCATCAAATCGATATATCTTAAAGATATCTTCTTAAAGGCATAAAAATGCCAAGATAGCACTGCCATCTAAAAGTCGTCCAATAGGCATCCGAATGAGGTTAACAAAACGACATCTAAACGGTATCGAAGAGTACTATCGAAAAGATATCTATTCATCGGCGATATATATGTATAACAATATCCTATCCATTTCTTTATAAAAATTAACCTATTAATAGTCTAGAATATTTAATACGGCTTAATAATCTAGACTGTTAATAAGTCAATTTTTATCATGAAGAAATTCATACGATATTGTTATGTCGGTTTCGAAGTGGGCTAGGTCATTATAAATAAAACATCGATTGATTCATTATAAGTGAAATGTAATTTAATATTATAAAAACGGTACAGTCGTTATTAGACGTCGCTCCCGTTGCGGTCACGTCTTTTGGTGGTTGTCATGCTCCAAACGATCCCGTGGATAACCTCAAAAGCAGACATACGCTTTTAGAATAAAAAAGATAGTACATTAAACACATATATGTACTCACAGAGGCGAAAACAATAGTAGGATAAAAGGCACTCACGTATATATCTTTCAACACCTTTATTTTTTCAACTGCTTGTTGTTACACACAATTTTTTGCCGGTGAAATGAAATGACACGCTACATTCGCATTATGATAAAAGTGATCCGTTGGATATGATCTTTAGGACAACATTTGGATGACTTTTTACTATTTCCCGCCAATACCAAATATCTTAAAAGCAGCATATTACCGATATCTGAAAGATTTCATGAAAAAGACGTCTTATGTAATTCGTCTTTATGATATCCTTTGGATAACGTTGAACTAGGTACAATCGATAACAGTAAATAGATAACTTTTTGATAACTTAAAAAAGTCATCAATTGGATAATATTTTGGGATACCTTTTAGACATCCGTTTTCATCGCCGAAAGATATCATAAAAAAGATTACTTTACGGCAGCATTATACGAGATGTCATTTGAAAGATGTCGAATAGTTATCTTACGGTTATGTTTTAAAGGTGACCTGACAACGGTAACTTATCGACGTCAATTGGACATTTATGCTGCCTGGGTAGGTAGCTTTTTTACCGTCTACGGTGTTGGCATGATTGCGAGCTTAATATTTTGTGCGCTTGATTTTCGCACAAACACGCTATTAAAAACATTTATAATTTTATAACAGTACTGTGAATCCTTCTTTTCACAGTACCAAGGGTTAGTCCGATGGCTAGTCGAACCGTACTTATTTTTTCAGCTCCGTGGTAGCATTTTCTTAGCAGATATTATTGGGAGTACAAATAAGTCTCCGCCGTTTGCCAAAAGATGGCCCCACCAGGAGGTTATGGTTGAAATTGTCAGATGTAAATCGTCATATCGTAGAGTTGGACATCTGGCAAGACCATAACCATGAAATATTAGCCATTTTGTATCAGCATAACATAATTTTTTCGTGCGAAAATTTTGAGTTTTGGGCCGAATAAGCGTAATTTGCGGCAACTCTTGCGTTTGGCACGAATCTCCCTCCAATAATGCTTTTAATTCCGCGTCTTCGTTGCCTTCGACGTCAAACTCGCCGTTCTTAAACTTTTGAAACCACTCACGACAACTTCTCTCATTTAATTCATGCAGCCTGACCATATGCTTCTACAAGCAATCGTTGCGCTTCAGCTGCAGATTTCTTCAAATTAAAGAAGTATAGAAGAGTTATAAAGTTCCCACAAATGACGCTAATTCGGCTCAAAACTCGACATTTTCGCACGAAAAAAATTATGTGATGCTGATAGAAAATCGCTAATATTTCAAGGTTATGGTCTTGCAAGATGTCCACCCTTACGATATAACGTTATACATCTGACAATTTCAACCATAACCTCCTGGTGGGGCCATCTTTTGTGAAACGGCGGAGACTTATTCGTACTCCCAATAATAATGTACTGAAAAATGATCGGGAGTTTTCCATGAGCGTAATGTAATTAGCCCACAAAAAACGTTGTTTCCGATTTTTTTTCTAAAAGAAAAACGGCACTGTGGATCGTGTCCAAACTGTACAGGATGGTCAGCAAAGACGTTATAAACGTCCAGAAAAAAATTCACTTTGGCGGTAAAATGTTGACCTAACCTCACAACAACCTAAACAGACAAAATCAACTCAATAGGAACCCCAAAAATCAAATTGTAGTTCCTCAATATTCTTCATTTCCGCACCGAATCTCCGAAAACGTCTCACAAGGCACGCGAAGGCCTTCCAATCGAAGGAATACTGTCTCAGTTACGCGAAATAGATGAATATGCCCAATCGCAGGGAGTTCCACATCTCCGATAGCTCCGTTTAAGTGGAGATCGATTTTTCAGTTCGTAGTTCGGTATAATCTCGGCGTTATCCGCCCAAAGCCGAGGATTTATCATCGCATGTTACACGTTTCCAAACCGTGAATACACGTAGCTTATACGTATATGCTGCAAGCTAGCCTGGTATGACGCAAAGGGATCGTATATTAGGAAGCAGTCACATGGAGGCCCTCAGGCCCATCACAAGAGAAGCCCTCGTGGTCTTCTCTCGGTATCGAGGGAGCTCTTCGGCTCCGAGGCTCAAGGGTCGATCTAGATATCTTGCCGAGCGATATGCATGTGGGCGTATACTTACAGAAACACGTTTGCGTATATACTTGCGTATGTGTGTGTATGATATATTAAGAATTTAACACACACACACACACACACTCATATCATATATCATATCATATATATCATATATCATATATATATATATATATATATATATATATATATATATATATATATATATATATATATATATATATATATATATATATACAGGGTGTTCCAAAAACCAACGATAATATTGCAGGTGCTGACAGGCCATCTCACGACGATCCAGAATAACCAAATATGACCTCAGTAAAAGTGTTATAGTTTTCGACATATGTGCGAGTCATAGATTCGAGATAAGTACAAATACAGATCAATGGAATAACTTCGAAATGGTCTCTTTTTGTAATAAAATAGCAATATTGTTCGTCACAGTAAAAAAAAGTCCTACGTGTTGCGTTTTTTTTAAATCCCCGAGTAAAAATGATTGTATATACTTAGATACAATTATATAAAAATGATATATAAGCATATATATTTATATATAGGTTTATATATAATTGTATATAACTCTATACATTCGTATATATAATCCGATATAAACGTACTTCCATCAAATTTGATTTGATAAAATTATATATAGTTCTGTATATAATGATATATGGAGATACTATTTTTATAGGGAGTTTATATAATTAGATATAATATCATATACAGTTATATATAATTTAATATAGTGTTGTATATAATTATATATATACGTGAAACTTTATTTACGGTATATAAAATTGTATATGACTGTATATGACCCGAGTAAAAAGGATTGTATATACTTAGATACGATTATATAAAAATGATATGCAATCTTATATACTTATATAGGTTTATATATAATTGTATATGATTCTATACATTCGTATATATAATCCGATATAAATGTACTTCCATCAAATTTGATTTGATAAAGTTATATACATAGTTCTGTATATAATGATATATGGAGAGACTTATTTTTATAGAGCGTTTATATAATTAGATATAATATCATATACAGTTATATATAATTCAATATAGTGTTGTATATAATTGTATATATACGTGAAAATTTTATTCACGGTATACCGTGAATAAAATTTTCACGTATATATATAATTATATACAACACTATATTGAATTATATATAACTGTATATGATATTATATCTAATTATATAAACGCTCTATAAAAATAACCCGAGTAAAAATGAATATATATAATCATATATAATTGTATATTAATTGATCATATACAATTGTATACAAAAATTGGCCCGATAGAATTTTATATATTTGTATATAAACGTATACAATTGTATAGAATTTTGTATATTTGTATATAGACGTATACAATTGTATACGTTTATATACAAATATATAAAATTCTATCGGGCCAATTTTTGTATACAATTGTATATGATCAATTAATATACAATTATATATGATTATATATATTCATTTTTACTCGGGTCTAGTCTAAATGACTCCATTTTTAAGATATGTTGCGAGTTCGGCGCCGTGCGTTTATTATGCCACTATCAATCAAACTGAGTAATGGAAGTTGAAAACGGCTAACAGTGTAAATATTTATGGTTATTGTTGATAGCACGAAAAAACTGAACCGAAAAATATCCGTATTGGCAGCTGTGATATGTGAAATATTGCCTCAAGGTAATATCACTTCGCACTAGTGATAACACTGATCATACGACTTGTACAATTTATATTTTTAACATATGGAAAAAAAAATTGTAACAACTAAACTTTTCCATGTGTAAACTGTTTAATGAATGTTCACATTTAATTAGAAAAATGAAAAAGTTATTCCAACCATTCGCGCAGTATTTCTAGGTTTGACATTTGGCAACATTGGTTCTATCTCCGTCTCTTTTTTCCTCAACCAGGCGAGTTTAACCTCCATGCTTTTCAACGTCGATCTGTCAAAACAATGTCAGGTGCGGGAAATATAGAGCATTGTATTCGGGCCACGACTGGTAAAAAGCGTGGAAAATTTGTGTCGGCGAAATATGTCGGTTAAAAGTGAAATATGTGTGGAAATTCGAATGAGTGAGATGAGGTTAGGACTACAGTCAGCTGTTGCCTTGCTGTCACGTCTCTTTATCGTAGCAAATGGTAATAAAACCAATACCGGAAGTTCAAATTAAACTTGATATTACATAAAAATTAGGTCAATAAGCGTATTTTTTTTCTGAGAGCACTGGATTACTGCAAGTGTTAAGTATGTAAATCTGATTATTTTTAAGAATCTGACGGATTTCCACTATTATATACACTTTTGTAGCGACCGGAAATTGGGTTTTAGTATGTCGTCTCGGAATTCCTTTACAAAAATACGCAATTTTAATATTGTTTTTCTCTGTTATTACGTCGATAACCGACTCTGAAATTTTACAGAGACGATTATTAAGGGGGGATTGTCTTTTTTTTCGCAAAATTTACCGCTTTTTGGGAATTTTTTTGTGAAGTAAGTATACAACGGAAACCTTGTGAAACTTGGCATATAGTTTTATTGATCTGTTTACTACATACAAAAAAATTTTAAACAATTTCATCAAAAAATCCCCCTCCCACCCCCCTCGACGCGCGATGGTCCTTTTTTGATGGTGTGCCCGATTACAGCCTTCACGTTCATCCTGCAACAAAAACCCAAAAAGCATTTTACTTTAGACACATATAGCTATCGTTCGATGAAGGGGAAAAAAAAATTGACGATTTGGTGACGTTTTGAACTTGAAGTATCGATTTTTCGAAAAAAATTGATCGATTTTTTGTTATAAATAAAAAACTATTAAACGTATTGCTTTTTTGCTTCATCAAACGATAAAAGGATGTCAGCTGAGCATTCTGTCCAAATTTAAAGGCAATCGGTTTAATAGTTTTTGAGAAATCATGCACACCATCAAAAAAGGACCATCGCGCGTCGAGGGGGGTGGGAGGCGGATTTTTTGATGAAATTGTTTAAAAATTTTTTTGTATGTAGTAAACAGATCAATAAAACTATATGCCAAGTTTCACAAGTTTTCCGTTGTATACTTTCTTCACAAAAAAATTCCCAAAAAGCGGTAAATTTTGCGAAAAAAAAGACAATCCCCCCTTAATATATTTAGTAAAGCTCAAAATTATGAATATCCTATGGATTGAAGCCTGGCGATAGGATTACCTTTAGTTCGAGATTTTCACAAGTTTCACAAAAGCGCGAAAATCTCGAAAACAATGACATTTTTACTGAGATCATATTTGGTTATTCTGGATCATCATGAGCTAGCCTGCCAGCACCTGCAATATTATCGTTGGTTTTTGGGACACCCTGTGTATTTATTTATATATATATATACACACGCACACACACACACACACACACACACACACACACACAGAGGCAAGTGAATAACGGCATAGTTCATGTACTTTGTAGATGTCGGTACCCCAGTCCGTGTGGGTAAAACGGGGATGAGTTTAGAACGCTCGCCGTAACTCCGCACGTACGACGGAGCATAGAGGGCGCTGCGGTAACTGGTTTCTCTTCTTCGCCGAGTGTTCTCTCCACAGGGTCCTTTCCTGCGCCAAGACTCGTCACGCGAATCAACATCGCTACTAATCATCGCGTGAATGCTCCGTGTATACGTATACACGCCCACACCCACATGTATTCATCCCGAGTAAAAATGAATATATATAATCATATATAATTGTATATTAATTGATCATATACAATTGTATACAAAAATTGGCCCGATAGAATTTTATATATTTGTATATAAACGTATACAATTGTATACGTTTATATACAAATATATAAAATTCTATCGGGCCAATTTTTGTATACAATTGTATATGATCAATTAATATACAATTATATATGATTATATATATTCATTTTTACTCGGGTATGTATATAACTTTATCAAATCAAATTTGATGGAAGTACATTTATATCGGATTATATATACGAATGTATAGAATCATATACAATTATATATAAACCTATATAAGTATATATGATTGCATATCATTTTTATATAATCGTATCTAAGTATATACAATCCTTTTTACTCGGGTCATATACAGTCATATACAACACTATATTGAATTATATATAACTGTATATAATATTATATTTAATTATATAAACCCTAAATAAGTTTCACGTATATATATAATTATATACAACACTATATTAAATTATATATAACTGTATATGATATTATATCTAATTATATAAACTCCCTATAAAAATAGTATCTCCATATATCATTATATACAGAACTATATATAATTTTATCAAATCAAATTTGATGGAAGTACATTTATATCGGATTATATATACGAATGTATAGAGTTATATACAATTATATATAAACCTATATATAAATATATATGCTTGTATATCATTTTTATATAATTGTATCTAAGTATATACAATCATTTTTACTCGGGATTACACAGTCGTCTGCGGGAGTGTAGACTTGGGCGCGGTCCCCGAAGTCGACGTGATCTGAAGAAAAGAGAGCAAGTGATGGCATCACTCCGCATGGGAGAGCACCGAAACGCTGCAAAGCCTCTCTAGCTCTCCCTCTGATGTGCCCCCCCTCTTCGCCCCCCCCCCCCCCCAACTCGACTCTACACAGTGAGAACTCCTTCTATTCCGCTCGACGGTCCTTTCGTGTCGCCGCAGCATCCTCGCTGCACACGTACGAGTCTTCCTCCCGCATGCACAGTCGCGGGAAGGGCACTAGGCAGCAGCGTACCCGATCCAACGGCACTCCCTGGTGCTCGCCCCTATGTGTGCACTGCGCCTCGACGCGACGGTCGTAAGCTTTCTATAGCACCCGAGACTCACGACGACGAGCGCCCTCGCCTATCCACCGTTCCGTAATATTAAATCCCCCATGGGCCCCCAGGCCAGTCCGATAGGCATTTCCCCTCTGCAAGCACACACGCACGTATCCGCTGATACGCGGGCACGGGTGGGTGTACGCGTGCATAGGCTGCAAACCCACCCGCTGCTACACTGATAACTCATAAATCAAACCGCTCGCATCTAATCATTGGGCATACATTGTTACATCTGGGCATAAACGTGGCCGTGTACGCGGCATGTATCTATGCGAAACGTCCGGGTACATTTATATAAGGATTCGACGTCTTATCTAGGCGTGTACAAACCGCGCGAGCAAGATGGTCAAATAATTCTTGTGCGGAGTAACAGTTGAAGCACTTGGGGAAAGGATTACACCTAGTTGATATTTTTGGAAATACGTACGAAAGAAGTACGTACGGAATTTGGAAAATATTGTTTTATTCAAAAGTTGTAGGTATTTGAACTTATGAAATGAATTGTCAGTGAAAAATTTCGTTATAACTGCTCATAAAAGAAAAAGTTTTCGATTAATGAGAAATTCCGTACGTACTTCTCTGCGAAATGCAATTGGAAACATAACTTTGAAATTTGAAGTAAATCGAGTGAAAATTGTTGAAGTTATTTGTCATGCCAATTGGAAAAAATCTGTTTCAAGAAGTTTCGAGTAGTCGGCCATTTTGTACATCGATAAAAAAAATTCTAACAGCTTGATATTCATACTAAATAGATGTGTAATTAATCTTATGAGTGAATCACTTTTTCATACCTATTTTTTTTAATTCGCACATGATTTTATACCCGTTACTGTGGCCTTATAAAATACTAAATAACTCTAGATGCCTGATATAAACTGTTGACGCGTGTAAAAAAATCTAAAGATTCCGTTACAACAATAAAAACCGGGGGTCGCCGAATGTTTAAAGAAAATATCAATTATAAAAATCCGAAAAATGTGACTGGCAGAAGAATTTTCGTAGCCGCGACTTTTCACAGAAAATGTTGAAATATCTAAATCTACTAAACTCGCGTGAAATGTTTTCGTCCACTTTATCTTTATTATTATTATTATTATTATTATTAACCAATGATTCGGAAGGGTCCTCCGCATGCCCCCACAAAGTACGGCCCTACGCGAAAAGAATAACATAATGTAAAAAAAAATTGACAACCTGCTCACGTGTTCCCAGAAAAAAATCACCGAAAATTTCCGGCCACGAACTAGGTGTAACCCGTTAACGTCATACGTGGCTACGAAACTTCGGCTCCCCTGTATTTTTGATACGATGCCGGCCCGGAACGTATGAAGTTTTTCAAAAATGCCGCTGTGTGCACGCAACGTTGGTTGAATACATTTGTAAAATACACGAATTTGTAGTCTAGGACAGGTATGTCTCGTGTGTTCGATTTTTCGCCGCTAGGGGCGCGTTAGTCCGGAAACCAGAACACGGTTTGGCCGCTGAACTAAACGTGTCGAGTGTGCTTCTGTGGCTGATCAATCATTTCGATTGCGGAGGCTAGAGTACAAGAGCCCAAACTCCGTAGTTTAGAGGAAAATTGTTGAAAATAAGTCTTCTGAGGTGCGCTGATGTCGATCGCGTTCGATATGTTATATAAGGTGTCTCAAAATGACCTGACATTTTTATTTATTAATCAAACGTATTATTTATTTGAATAGTACGAATATTTTAATTTTGATATAAGGTACAAATGTGGAGGTCCCGCGGGGAACAAAATATCCGATAAATGGCATATACGGCATGGGCATGGAAGACACTCTTTCAACACGATGGCGCAACCTGCCACACTGCGGGCGAACCAATACAGTTTTTGCAGATGAAGTTTCATGCCCGTGTTATCTCGCACCGCGGCGATGTGAATTGGCCACCAAGGTCGTGCGACTTGACGCCATTGGACTTCTTTCTTTGGAGTTTTCTGAAAGGAAAAATGTGTTCCACACATAACCTCTATGCTTGTCCCTTATATTAAAATAAAAATATTTGTATTTTTCAAATAAATGATACGTTTTATTAATAAATTAAAATGTCAGGTGATTTTGATTCACCCTATATTTATGTGGGGGTATATATATATATATATACACACAGGGTGGACCATTTAACGTGACCACCCCAAATATCTCCGTTGCCGAGTGACGAAAAAAATATCAGGAGGTAATTTGATTGAATTTGAAGTGCCGATACAGCGGTGAAAAATTTATTTTTTTCAACGTCAGTTTTTGCGTTCTCAAGGTCATCAATTGGTTTTTCAAATGGGAACATGTTTTTTTTTTTTAATTCAGACGTTGTAGCTGATATTCAGACGAATCCAACGACCTATGGTATCATGACCTTGAAATGATTTTTCACCATATATATATATATATATATATATATATATATATATATATATATATATATATATGGGGCATTCCATACCAATTCGACCTGGGTCTGACCCTCGACCCCTCAAATCGGGTTCCCGATTTTTCCTATCATTACTCTCACTCTATCAAGCAATTAAAAATTTTTCAAAATAAATTTGAGCGCGTCATGAATTTTTGAATTTTTTTTTAACACCTCGATGGCCGTATTCGAAAAATCGAAAAAAATTCCCAAAAATACAGTGTCAGATATAAAAAATGTTGGTGTAAAATTCATAATGTCTGGGCTTTTGCTTGAGCCCCTAATAAGGGTTTTTGTCAACCATGATTAAAAAAATCGAAAATTACAAAATACACTTTAGAAAAATCGGAGAAATTCTTTTAAAAATCTGGTATTATGCATACAAAATTTCGAGAAACAGTCTACAATACATTGATCTCTGCTCCTTATTTTTTTCATTTTTTTTTTGCTCAAAAAGCTAAAAAGCGGGTTGAAGAAAAAGCCCAGACATTATGAATTTACACCAACATTTTTTATATCTGACATTGTATTTTTGGGAATTTTTTCAGATTTTTCGTTTACGGCCATCGAGGTGTTCAAAAAAAAAAATCAAAAATTCATGACGCGCTCAAATTTATTTTGAAAAATCTGAAAAAAATTGTAATTGCTTGATAGAGTGAGAGTAATGATAGGAAAAATCGGGAACCAGATTTGAGTTGTCGAAGGTCAGACCCAGGTCGAGTTGGTATGGAATACCCCATATATATATATATATATATATATATATATATATATATATATATATATATATATATATATATATATATAGGGGGGGGGACTGAAGCTCCGGGGCCTCCGCAATAAATAAATTTAGGTAAAATTTTACTGACGAATGTTATGTGACGATAAAATCCCTCCAGAGATCTGATAAAGGAAAAAGGGTTGTTGTACTTCGGTATCTGGTAAAGGAAAAGGTTGTTATAGTTCGATGAAGCATTTTTCTTAAATACCATTTCAAAGCTCATTTGTGTAACAAAAAAATTGTTTATAAAAGTATTTTTGGGAATTGTTTATAAAAGAATATATTCCATGGATTATAACTTTTAAAAACCCTCGTGGTTTGAACCAACCATCCATGTTTCAAAATTTGGCGGTGTATCCGGATTAAAGTAATATTTGTTTACTCATATAGTTTTTTATAACCGCGAAAAACGCATAGAAGTTCCAATACGTACCGCGAGACGCTCAGTATGCGATACACCGGTCAGTATGCGATATTTATCTAAAAATAGTTCTCTTCAAAATTGTAAAGGTGAAAAGAAAAAAAAATGATTGCATTGATAAGTCCAACTCATGTATAGTATATGGCATCTAGAAGCTGCCGCGTCTCTTGATAATATATCAGACGCTATAATACACTATAGAGTATATAATTACACGTTAAAAAATTAATCTATTTACACGAAAGAAATGGAAAAACATTATGATTGTAATCGAATTTGGCTGATGTCCGGAAACGTCTCTTTGCGTAACTTCAAGCAACCTATGTTTCTATGAGAGATTCCGTTTTTTCGCAATAAATTGTTCAAACAGTATAAAAACATTCATCTCTGCAAAATAATTAGGGGCCTTTCATTTCTTCGTGGCCCCAGGGCCTCCAGACCGTTAAATTCGGCCCTGTTATTTTGACCGGTAAATAGCCTCATTTTGTTTGCAATAATAATCGAAAGTATGCAATATAAAGACGAGTATAATGCAAAGAGTGTATACAAATTAATTAAATTTAAATGATTAATGCACATTTTTAATACTATTCTAATTGCTTTCATTGTCGACATATGTGCAATAAAAAATCATTTACATTGTAAAGAGTACCAATTACAGTCCTAGCTGTTTACATCTGTGAAGAATTTTTCTCTCTTTTTCAACTAAGTTCGATTTTCGTGCTCCTGTTTCCGGATTTACAGCAACGACGTTACGAAAAACGTTTTCGGGATTATTTCTCCAGACGAATCGGTCCTTTCATTGTTTCGTTGCATGTTTAACGCTTTTTTAGAACGAATCGTAGGGTTGCGGTCACTTAAATTGTGTGCTCTGGCTATCACTATATTGATCGGTCACTTAATAACAGAGCGCCTCTGGTGGTGAAATTGTGTACCTGGAGTTTTTATAAGCTCGCGGACGTTTTTTTTCCACCGCTTCACCTATGGAGTAGGGTGCTCTTACCTCCATAATTGCGGTCTTCTTCTTGCGCGATGTGCGCCGAGAAACAAGAAACAGTCACGTACGGAACGAAAATTGAGATCGGGTTTCGGGCATGCCTGTTTTTCCATGCGCGGCTGCGGTGAGACATCTAGCGGCCACGGAGGGGCGTTACTCGCACGCGATACCCTGCTGCCCCCTTCGAAATCTCGTTCAATAGCTCTCGAATATTTTTTTATTTTGCCCTTATGAATTAACACGTGTATATGTAGTTTTTATGTGTCTAGTTATGGTCGGAGTTCCAAAAATGTTCTCAATTATATTTTGGAGAATCCGCGAGCACAGAGTTCGTAAATATGGAAGTACTTTTCACAAAGTCCTTCGTAAGACTACCAAGTACGAAATTTTCCATATGCAGCTATTTTGATTCAAACCGAATAACATTTATCACCGTACACGAGTTCGTTATTTTGTTACGAATGCGAATTGCCAATTGTGTCCACTTTGTAATTGTATCACATTTTGTTACGTGCTTTCGAATGTTTAATTTCAATTCCAGCGCAAGCGCAGACGTCCATAATGTCCGAGGCACAAAGGCTCGATGTATATTCTTAATGAAGGGGTCTATTTTCAGCGGTTTATGTATCCCGTCCGTTTTGGTATACGCGTAAATCGAGTTACGCAAGTTTAATTGCAAGTAAATTTATCCAAAAGTTGCACGAAGAGCTCACATTTCCGAAACCTCGACAACGTGTGTACTTAAGGGGCAATGCTATTCCAGCGAGCCGAAAACACGTGCAACGTCACGGATTTTTTATGCGTGAAGAAGTAAATTGAAGATCTATTTTAATCATGGACAATTTTATCGTCCATGATTTTCAGACCAATTGGACCTTTTTAAAATCATAGAGGATGATGGAAGGCTTGAAAAGTCATTATTTTCTGGCCCTTTGGACTGATATCAATTCAACTCAACTGTGCAAAAGCGGGTAGGAGAAAAAAGCATTATTTATGTGTCGCTAGGGGTTCCCGATTTTGCGTATACGGTTCTGGACTCGTTTCTGTTCTCGGCCACCGTGGCGCGGCGGTCGTCTTCGCCGCGCCTCCCCGCCGTCGTTCCGTGCCCTGCGCGGCTACACTTGCCCCCACCCCCCGCCCGCTCACGCCGCTGTCGCTCATCGTCGCGCCGTGCTGCCGCACTACTAGCTTAGTCTCTCTCGCGCCTCCGTTGGAGGTGGTTCTCGACGTTGCGCTAGGCCTCAGTCGCATAACTTCACGTCGCGTATGCGTGTCGTGCGTCTTGTTTCCTCTATACATACATACACATGTATAGATAACTTCCTACACTCTGCGTGTCAGTGTGCCTGTGGTTTTTTTTTTATTTCTCGCTCGTATCGTTCAATTTGCACAATCTCATGAGTTCTACGTAACGAAAAAAGTGATTTACCAGTGGCGATGTAGCATCGCGAAAAAAAGAGACTCCTTTTTTTCTTTTCTTCGTGCTCCAGCACGAATCGCAACGCACACGGGTATATTTTACTTTCGTATTATTTGACTCATCGGAAGCAACACACGCGACTTCGGGCGGCGTCACAAAAGCTTTGTGTGTACGCTAAAATAAACATCGTGCAATGACTGCAACGCGGGAGTGTTACCCCATACGGTATGAGCACAAAAAGTACACTGTACACACGTAAATGTACACTCGTGTGCTAGTTTTTCTTTCTTTCTGTACTGGAAATAAGGAAATGTAGGTTAGTCAACGGAATCACACGTCGAAAAAAGCGATTTTGCAAACGCTTATTTCAATAAACTACATGCATTTTCCGGAGATTTTGATCGATTTCCGAGTACTTTTCGCTTCAAGACCGTGAATATGTATCTTCGCAATGAGCTACAAACCGATATTATAATACCGAGTAAGGCATTTCCCCGAAAAAACTTTTCCTCGCTATACATTATGTCAGTGTCTCGAAGGCCAAAGATAATCTCATTGTAATACGAAAAATGCGAAAGTAAATTCTCGTCTGTATTGACCATTTACCCTTTTCTTTTACTTCTGGAAAAATAGCCATTGTCGCGATCATATATATATACATATAATTGTTCTCCGTCGTCGATTACGTTTTTATCTGTCGACGGGTTTTGTAAGACCCGCGTCTCTCGAGTCGAGGGGAGGCATGTTGACGAGAAAATCGAGTCAGCCCGTCCGCATGTGTGTTAGATGCGCGCGCACGCGTGTTCGTGCCTTTGTGCGCGCGCATACTTATACATATATATATATATATATATATATATATATATATATATATTAAAATGGACTGCATCAGCCGGGTGAGAAAATTTATACGAAGTGGGATCAGAGCACATAGAGGGACAGAGAGACAGAGAGTCATATATACGATGCGACGATAGTGGGAGGGTCTCACGAGGTAGACGCATATCCCGTGGCCGATAAGACACAATGCGTCTGCCGAGAGGCTACAGAGTAAACCGAGGCAGTGTCTAATCCCCTATACTATATATATATATATATATATATATATAGTATAAGTAAGAAAATAAAAAATATATGAAAGTTAACCACCGACACTGGTAGATGGACGGTCGGGGTTTGGCTCGGCGGTACTTCGAGTTAAGCAGCGTCGTGCATGGCCGATACTTGGAACGGTGACCGCTTAGCCGTGCGCCGGCTCGCGCATCAACCAGTAAGCGGAAGGCCAATACTTTTCTGAGACCTTGGTGTAGATACTTGAGTAAAAATTGGTGCATCGGAGAATCAGAAGAATAGGGGGCGGTCTATTCCGGCACGGGTTTTCCACAGTTTCCCTGCACCTCTCGACAAATTCAATGTCGGTAGCTTGGCGGGGGGGGGGGGGGGGGGGGGTCTTTAGGCAGCCGAAAATAAACTAATTTGCAAGATTTTTTTGGTTCAAACTATTTATTCTACATAGATAAAATTGTACGTATATATTGTTGCATCTTTGCATTTTCGAAAAAAAAAACGTTTTCTGGTACTTAAAAATGGCGGCTGTACACTCTCAGAAGCGCTTGCTTCTGAGACGGTTGCCGCCTGAGTTGTTCCATGGCGAACGGCCTAGCGCCTGGTGCATTGATCTGAAACATCAGAGCCAAGAAGCTTAGGATTTCTGACACCCACACGCTCTATGTGAACCTAAAAAATTCAACGAAAAAGTGGGAATTCGAAAAATGGTACGCATTTGAAAAAGTGTTTTATTTTTCGTGCCTGTTTTATTATACTATTTGGTAAAGAAGAATCAGTGTTTTGAAATAATATTGAAGGAACTTTAGACTCGCATAGAGGGTAATTGTTTTGTTCAAAAGTGTCAAAATTTGAAAATGATCGATCAGATAGTTTTTGGGGTATTGAAGTTTGCATCGTTGGAATGCGACGAAAATTCTTCGTATTTTCATTTCCTCATTTTTATCATTCCGCGAAAATCTTTTTTCGCAGATTTACATCACAGGTTTTTCAAATTGAAAGTTTAGAAAAATGTTGAGGGATTTCGGTAGCTAGGATATGTCAAAAGAAATTTGAGCTATTGGAAAAAAAAATTCGTTGCGTTCCAACGATGCAAACTTCATTCTCATTGGTTTTTGAGTTATCTTGTACGAAGTTGACGAAAAAGTGGTTTTCAGGAAAACTTATTTAAGTTTTTTTACTTATTTACTTATTTACAGGAAAACTTGTTAAGTTTAAAACTTATTTAACTTATCAGGAAAACTTATTAAACTTATTTACACCACTAATCGTCTAAAATGAAGCGATTTTTCGATTTTTTTTTTATGATTGGACAGAGGATAATAATATTCAAGGATGTTTATTAGTCATATCTTCGAGAGAACAAAAAAAAAATTATATTAAAAAATTATACAAAATGGTGACGCTGGAGCCATTCTGGCGAGGCATGTCGAAATAACTGACGCAAATTTCATTTTGGAAAAACAAAATTTTAATTGTATTAATTTACATGAGTTGTATCCCCCCCTGAAAAAACACTCATCGAACTATTCGAGAAAAAATGCGGTGCGCTTCTGGGCCGGGATTCGAAACCGCGACCTTAGTCCAGTTAAAGAGACGAAAACCCAGCCCTTTTTAGTGTAGAATATGAATTTTTTTTACTGAAAGTAGATGGTTGCATACTGAAAGTAAGGCCAATATAATGTTGCCCCTTAACTCGCCCCAACCCTAAGAAATAGGGGTTGAAAACTTAAAAATCGCCGTATCTCGATAAATAATAGCCCGGTTAAAAAATGTTTCAACCAAAAGTTGCTTGGAACGATTAAATACGTATAAAGTTATCCGACGTCCAATCCCTTATCTTTGAAAATAGCAGCGAATTTTCGAATCGTTTTTGTGCCGCTGTTTTCAAAAATATGGGGTTGGACGTCGTCTAACTTTATACGAATTTCATTATTCCAAACAATTTTTGTCTAAAACCTTTTTTGATCAGGCTATTAATTATCGAGATACGGCGATTTTTAAGTTTTCAACCCCTATTTCTTAGGGTTGGTGCGAGTTGAGGGGCAACATTTTATTGGGGTTACTTTCAGTATGCAACCATCTACCTTCAGTAAAAAATTCACATTCTACTCTAAAAAGTGCTGGGTTTTCGTTTCTCGTACTGGACTACCTTTCGATTGCCGGTCGACTGCTCCGACCACTGAGCTGCGCCAGCCCGCTTATCCCACCTTTCTCGGATAGTCTCAATATTCGTAACGCATCGCGACACCTCCGTCCTGCCAGAGTCGATCCGACTGAGGAGGGTCGACTCGAAATTTGCCCAAACTAAACTCAATACGCAACGGGCACTGCTACAGACGCGGGGATTGTCTGAGAGACGGAAGGGAGAGGCGTACCACAGGCCGTCCTGGCCTGAGGCGAAGGGAGGGAGGCTAGCTCAATGAGACACTTATCTCAGGGAGGGGATTCTTTTCCACGGCAATCAAGGACAATTCTGGTTCCGTATATTCTTGATACCCTTGGGCCCCACGTTGGGCGCCATTTGTAATCCCCTCGAAAAAACACACCCATCGAACTATCCGAGAAAAAATGCGGTGCGCTTCTGGACCGGGATTAGAACCTCGGACCTTTACGGGGTGGGGGTCAAAATGTCGAATGACCAAATATAGAATGACAAAGATTTCGAAACGACAGAATTATGAACTCTCAAAATAACGAAGCTTCAATTATTCGACATGTTATCCTTGGACCGATGACGAAATCGAATAACTATTCCACCAAAGGATTATTTATTCGAGAGCTCATTTATTCGAGAACATATATTCAGATAGTCTGCAGTTTGAGTCATACAAATACAGATTCGAACAATCTACGACATTCATATATCCGAAATAGAAAAAAGTGAGTATCTCATTCGTAATACCGTCTATAGCAACAAGCCATATATCGAGACTAAAAACTTCGAATGTGTGGATCTTAGAAACTCAAATGACCGATTGTCCAAAATGCCGAACATGGCATGGCTGCCTGACCCAACTGATCACTAACGCCATCTGCCATCTTCATTCTGAAGCGCAAGTAGTATTGCTCGATCCCAAGTTTTCTCCATTCGGACCGTTCGCCATTTTGGCCCATCGCTTTAAGGCCGTAGGCCACAGTAACGGGTATAAAATCATGTGCGAATTTAACAATTTTTTGCGCATGAAAAAGTGATTCACTCATAAAATTAATTACACATCTGTTTAGTATGAATATCAAGCTGTTAGAAAAAATATATATTTTTTCGATGCTCAAAATGGCCGACTACTCGAAACTTCTCGAAACCGCTTTTTTCCAATTGGCGTGACAAATAACTTCAACGATCTTAACAATTCGAGACGTCAATTCCTCGAATGGTAAATATTACGACAATTTACAATTTCGAATTCATTAAGGCCTTGGGCCACAGTAACGGGTATAAAATCATGTGCAAATTTTTTCGTATGAAAACGTGATTCACTCATAAAATTAATTACACATCTATTTAGTATGAATATCAAGCTGTTAGAAAATATATCGAATTCATTAAGGCCCAAGGCCTTAATGAATTCGAAATGGTAAATTGTCGTAATATTTACAATTCGACGATTTCACGTCTCGAATCGTTTGGTGTATATATACAGGCGAATCGATATTATATCTCTCATTATGTTGTTGAATCTGATATTTGTTGTCGCTATAAATCAACTTCGAGATTTTTGTATTCACAATTTCGATTAACTATTGTACAGACTATCATAAGATTGATCTATCTATATTGGAACGTTCGTCGTTACCGAATTCGAAATTTCGGTCCTTCTGATTATTGATCGTTCGAATTTCCGATCCCCACCCCGATTGCCGGTCGACTGCTCCGACCACTGAGCCACGCCAGCCCGCTTACCTCACCTTTCTCGGATAGTCTCAATACTCGTAACGCGTCGTTACAGCCCATAGCTAGAGAAATGCGCAGGGTATTTTGAAAATAACAATTTTTGAGTAATTGGCAAGCATTTAAAGTAAAAACTCAATTTTCGACAATTGCAAAAAGAATTCTCTTTAATAACTTCCATTTTTTCGAGTCGATTTTGGCTCTGAAAATAGCTCGAACGTTTCTACGTATTCATATGAGAAATGTACGACCTCAGTTTGCCCAAAAAGACTTTGGATATTGGTCAAAATAGAGAAATAAAAATGGAAGAAAAAATATCGTTGCATTCGAACGATGCAAGCTTCAACGTCATGATAAAGCTCCTGAAGAACATTTGAGCGCTCTTCGCGGCCTGAATCCGCGAAAAAAGTTGACCGCAGTCCAACGTAGAACACTTCGACGCCATTTTGTAACCATATACGTATTTGCATTTTGGTAGAAACTCGAAATGCGATCAATTTCAGTAGTACACGAAACGTAGCTCTAGATAATGCGCCATCCATATTTCGAGACCTGTACAAGTGTTCCGTAATAAAATAATCCACGTGAGTAACAGTACGTGCGTATGGTGACGTATACATACGATATATGTGGAACGTATTGCGGGAAACATTTTGTTGCTTCTCGCTGCCAGCCATCGCGAAACCAGAAATTGTGTTTCACGTGTTTCTGTTCCTCGGTGCTGGTGGTTCTCGCCTAGAACAGCCCTGAGGAGGCACTCTTGGCTCGCCTTGGCCGCGAGTGTTTAGTCCGAATCGATACGCCCTACGGGCTACAAGCTTTTCGTTACGAACTTCCCAAACTCTGTCAAGACACTACTCTCTCTTGCCTCCCCCCACTCGCTCTCTTGCTCTTGCTAAAGATTCCTCTTCGCAATGCACCGTCATCTTTACGTCATGTTGAAGTTTGGTACGTTGGAATGCAACGAAAATTCTTTTTAATTACAACAAAATTCATTTGCCAGATGTGGGCTTTGAAAATCTCTCGAACATTTTTACGTATTCATATTCGAGATTCACGACCTCAATTGGCAAATAATGGTTTGGGATACAGATCAAAATGAAAAAATTGATATTTATATGTGAAAAAATGAACAAAAATCAAGCTTTTGAGTACTAAAAAGTATAAAATGTACCGAAAAGTACTAAGTACTTAGTAGTTTATGTACTAAAAACAATACTACAGTGCCAGTATTGTACTATAAAAAAACTAAACTATACTATACTATAATTATAGTATAGTACTAAAAAACTATACTATAATATTGTACTATAAAGTACTATAAAAAACAATACTTAGTACTAAGTACTTAGTACTTTATGCACTAAAAAAGTACTAAAGTACTAAGAAAATTCACTAAAAAGAGAAAATCATTTTTTTTATTAAGTCACCTGTATGTGACTATAAATAAAAGCTTGGGGCGCTCAATTTAAATGTTTAATAAATTCGATCAATTCAGTTTCATTAATCGTATTTCATTTGGCACAATAGTGATTAGAAAAATTACGATCACACGTTTAAACTCAGTTTCAGGATTTTTATTTGAGATAACGATGCCGAAGTTTGCATCGTTGGACTGCAACGAATTTAATTTTTTTTTGCATACTTCGCATTCGAAAGTCCTTCAACCATTGTTTAAAAATATTTATTTACCAATCTACAGTAAAAGTCTTGAAAATAAGGTCGCCGATGATAATAAAAATATGGAAAATAAAATGCAAAACGGAACTTTCGTTGCGTTCCAAAGATGCAAACTTCAACACCATTTTGAGAAATCTAAGGTTTTTTGACTGTATATTAAATACAGTTGATATGTTAACGCATTTAAGTGAATTAACGGAGACTTTGTCCTTGGAGTGCCATATTTCAGGTGTTTACATTTTATTTTTATTAAAGGAAACGAGTAAAGCTTTTTGAGTGCGGTTTTTTTTCTTGCTTTTATTCATGATATACAGAACGTTAAAAATTTTTTTTAAAAAAAAAAAACCAAAATGGCGGCCGTTGCAGCTCCGCGAAAACAGGTCCTCAAATCGCGGGAGGTAAACGGCTGACATCACTGCCCCCTCGTTGTTGATCTGAAACACAAATTCAAAGCATATTATCAATCTGTGACCCCTTGGTCATGGAATGACGGATGGGTTTTTGGTTTAGTCCAAATTTCGGAAAATGGCGGCAATTAAAAAAAAATCGAATTTTCGCGTTTTTTTTTTCGCATAAAAAGATAAATAATAAATGCAAAAATGTATCTATCGAAAAAAACGATCCGTCATTCCGTGAAGACATATTTTCTGAGTATGCTCTCCAAATTTCAGGTCGATATGTTAATTACAGCGGTGAGGAGAATGTCAGCCATTTTTAAAAACGTGTTTTCGAGAAAAACGCGTTTAAAGTTTTGTAATGTGTTTACACAAATGTGTTTATAATTACCGCTAATCGGCAATGTCCATACAGGCATCCCTCCTCTTCTTCTAGCTGCTCATGTTGAGCCGCTAACATCTCCCGCCGATTTCAAGGACAAAGTCTCCCTTAAAGATTATATGTCTAAATATCGAGCACCCCAAGCTTTTATTTATAGTCACATATAGGTGACTTGGTGAAAATATTTTTTTCTACTTTTTAGTACATTAAATAAAAGCTCGTTAACAAATTTTATTCACATATCATTTATTTTCTACTTTTTCGTCTTGAATTGATATTTTTCATTTTAAGTTGAATCATGCATTGTCACCTTTTAGATGCACGTTTGCAAAATTTCAAATCTCTAAGTAGTCAGGGAGTGGGTGAAATATCGATCTTCCGTCTTGCATCTCACAGAAAGTCAAGTTAAATAAAGGCTCGTAAACGCGAAGAAGAAAAAATCGTTGCATTCAAACGATGGAAACGTCAACGCTATGTCTTTACCCTCTCGGCGAATAAGGCGCACGGTCTTTTGTAGAACACTCTTTCGGGCTTCCTACTAGTCACATCTCGACTATCTCAGTATCTATCCGTCTGCTGGTACGATCATTGATTTTTCATCTAGACCAGTTGTCCATTTTTAGCCACTCGGAGATTCCGTCCTTCGTAAATACCCTTGGTCCATTTTTATCAATGGAATGTTTCCGCGTGGACAATCGATGAGTCCGCGGAAACGTTCGCTCTATAGAAATTGGTAGACTCACCGGATTCCTATCCAAGTCCTCCGCGTAAACATTTTTATCGATACTTTGACACGTATGGACGGAGGATGTTGAGGGGCAAGTATTTAAACATTTTCGATTTATATTTGCGTCGGAGAAACACGCGGCGCGTGTACGGATCGAGGTCATCGGCTAGGTCATTCGTAATTCTGCGATCGCGCTGATACATTAGGACATTTTAATGACTGGGTGTTTCTCGTGAAACTCTTAGTTTATGGAGGAATATACGAACGCCACTGTGGACTCTTTGAGGACGTTGGGGCGGTCCGGTTGAGTCAAATGGCGGTTTATGATTTTTTTTTGTTCTTTCAATGAACCTCAAAAAATGCACGTGAGCTTCAATTAATAGATTTATTCTGTAGATGCTAAGTTTTCGTAAAATACATAATTAGAGAGGAAGATTATGCATTTTTATATTTTTATTACGGGAATGAGAAAAACTTTTGTGTTACTACCAACTTGAAAAAGTACAATATTATTGATGTTTATTATGAAAAAACTGGGGGCCGGGTTGAAATTCCGAACTTTGAATGATCAGAACGCTAACAACTCCGGAAATCTGTACAGCGTCAAAATAATCCGGCTATTCGGTTTCAAAAGTTTCAAAATTTTCAATAAATCGACGACTTATTTAAAGAATTTTTTTTATTGGGGAGGGTAGGGGTTTCAGCGTGAAAGAAAAACACTTTATCGCGAATTTTTTTCATCTATATGGATAGAGTCAATTTATTGAAACCTTTTGTATATTGTTAAGTGTCATTTCAAGAACATTCCGTGAAATTTGTACGCGAAAATATCCACAAACAAGCCGGTGACAAAGCTTTTCCAAGAACGCCTTTGGAAAAACACGATTTGCGGTGTTCACTGTATCTCAGCTAGAAATTATCTGAAATCAAGTACCATTAAAATTTAGTCGAAGTATCATCAAATCCTCCTCCCAACGGTCTTTGATAATTTTCTTTTTCATTTTTAAATTTTTGGTGGTCATGTAAAGTGAAAAGTGCTATTTTTCACGAAAAATTCCGCCATTTTGGGGGTGGAAAATCCCCGCGATGTAAAAAAATCTCAAACTAGCCGTTGGGGGGAGGTATTTTATATGTAGAAAGTGTGTACCAAGTTTGAAATAAATCGGTCATGTAGTTTTCAAATGGCAGTGAAGACGGACTTTGAAAAAGTGGTTTCGAGAAAAACGCGGCACCGGCTTGTTTGTGGATATTTTCGCGTACAAATTTCACAGAATATTCTTGAAATGACACTTGACAATGTACAAAAGGGTTCAATAAATTTACTCTATCCATATAGATGAAAAAAAATCGCAAAAAAGTGTTTTTTTTTCACGCTGAAACCCCTACCATCCCTTTAAGGGGGGATTGTCTTTTTTTTCGCAAAATTTACCGCTTTTTGGGAATTTTTTTGTGAAGAAAGTATACAACGGAAAACTTGTGAAACTTGGCATATAGTTTTATTGATCTGTTTACTACATACAAAAATTTTTTTAAACAATTTCATCAAAAAATCCGCCTCCCACCCCCCTCGACGCGCGATGGTCCTTTTTTGATTGTGTGCACGATTACAGCCTTCACGTTCATCCTGCAACAAAAACCCAAAAAGCATTTTACTTTAGACACATATAGCTATCGTTCGATGAAGGGAAAAAAAATTGACGATTTGGTGACGTTTTGAACTTGTAGTATCGATTTTTCGAAAAAAATTGATCGATTTTTTGTTATAAATAAAAAACTATTAAACGTATTGCTTTTTTGCTTCATCAAACGATAAAAGGATGTCAGCTGAGCATTCTGTCCAAATTTGAAGGCAATCGGTTGAATAGTTTTTGAGAAATCGTGCACACCATCAAAAAAGGACCATCGCGCGTCGAGGGGGGTGGGAGGCGGATTTTTTGATGAAATTGTTTAAACATTTTTTTGTATGTAGTAAACAGATCAATAAAACTATATGCCAAGTTTCACAAGTTTTCCGTTGTATACTTTCTTCACAAAAAAATTCCCAAAAAGCGGTAAATTTTGCGAAAAAAAAAGACAATCCCCCCTTAATGTGACGATTATTTGAAAGCTAACAGTTGGTAACAGTCAATCGGCTCCGTGCATAAGCATAGGGCGATCCCCTCGTACTTCACCCCCGACGGCTGAACCCCATAACGATCTCCAAAATGGCCGAGGGATTTTTGTCAAATCTGCAAAAACAAATGGAAGGAATTGTTAAATATTCGTGTTCAGTGCATTCCAACGATGCAAACTTCAACCTCATACAAAAACTTTGAAGTTCAATTTCTCTCTGGTCACGTCTACGGTTAAAAAAGATCATTATCCTTAAACATTCATCGGCGAAACACCCTCGACCCTTTTCAAAGTGGTAGTTCCAAGGTACAATGCGCTCGCGAAGGAAAGGAAAAATTGAACACCACGAGGGGGGGCGGACGGGGGTCGGAGTCTGGTGGCTTGGACGTGAAATGTCTCGTATGTAACGATCCGGAATCGAAACGTTGGATAGACGGGGGAGGGATAGGGACGGGCTAGGTTCCTTTCGTATTTCGAAGGGCATATCATGCGGGATCGGGGAGAGCCCTTTCAGAGAACTAAGCTCCCTGGCTCTAGAGATCTTCTCCCAGGATTCGGCGGCAGCAGCCCATATGCGGAACCTTCCAAATCCTCGTTACACATCCCAACGAAGGTCTCAACGATTCGTCTGTATAGGACAACTTTCCATTTGCATTGACATTGCATTGTTTATTGCTATGCTGACATTGTTATCGTATATAACAATATATCGACGCTGCTTACGAAAAGTAGCCCGATTCAAAGTTCTTACGAAAACTAGCATGTTTCCATATTCACCACGGATACCAGCATGTTTCGGCTGTCACCGCGAAAACTAGCTTGTTTGATTTTCACTGTAAAAACTAGTGTAAATGGAGTGAGTTTAAAACCTTAAGGATCTCATCGCTCGTACAGTCTAACCAAAAAAAGTTTTGGTGAGAATTTAAGGAAGTACGGTGAGCGAGTTCAAGATAAAAGCCCGATTTTTTTAAATAGCATTGTCGAGACCTTCGTCCATGCGTATGCGGAATTTCCACGAGATTTACCGTACACTTTCCGAGTTATTAATTGTTAAAGTTGGTGAATTAGTCACACGTAGACGACAAAAAATGTGCCTGTCCTCTCATATATCGATTTTTTTGTGCTACTTGGAGCCAAGAAACACGTTAAACAAAACTGATGGTCGTTGAATCTTTATGATCGATAAGGCACCTTGAATTGGAAAGCTCACCGCAGAAATAAGCAATAAATTTAGAAATAAAGTCGCAGAAACCGAAGTTTTCGGAGAGCGAGACTTCTCGTGACGTAACAGCAGCCATCTTGCTCGACGTGTGGCAACGCCGGATATCCGCGCAAATTTGATTCGTCTATCGGATATTTTCAACGCGAATTAAAAATATGATTGTGCGAAGCCGTACATTTTTTAATGGATTATAAAGGGCCTTTCGTCGATATTAACTTGAAGTTCTTTTACGTACAGCAAAGGCAGCTCAATTTTTCTGGCGACATGCACCTATACAACGCATCTATATATAAATTCAGCATGGGAGAACCGTCATACAAAATAAACGTTCCTTTTTATACCTGCAAATATTGCGAAATTTGGGAAAGGGAAAAAGAACATAACAATCGATGAAATATGTTTTGACTTTGGACAGATTGGACATTGGACATTGAGGTTAACTTCAACGCGACGTTTTTTATTTGCAATCGAAATATTATCTTTTCATTTTCTAATTCTCGTCCGTCAGAATCTACATTTGTCTCTAAGCTGGACTTCAGGTACAATCCCGTTACTCTTTTGATAAACTGCCACAGTATTTTCATTCTCCATGTTAACCGGCTACAAAAAATAGTAAGCCGGGCGCGTGGAACCGATGACAGCCACCGAAAATGCGACGATGCTAAATGTCAACGATATGGCGTACTACTGAAGGCGAGTAGTAGATTATTAAGGTTGTTTCCATATTATAAAAATAATAGAAAACTCGAAATTCAATAGTTGAAAAATATTTCTCCAAAAATAGGCCATATAGGTGCCGAAAGGTGCCAATTCGTGTGGCGAAAACCGAAACTTGCTAATTTTCGCGTCGGAAACCAAAACATGCTAGTTTTCGCGGTGATATAAACGTGCTTGTTTTCGTAAGAATTCCGAAACATGCTGCTTTTCGTAAGCAGCTTCGTTGGAATCCAACGAATGTTTTTCTTCCACATTTTATTTACGTATTTTTATCAGTATACAAATTTTTTTGCGATTTTAAGTTGCAGGTTTCTAAATAAATATGGGGAAAAAAGGTTGAGGCGTTTTTGCAGTCAAAACCTATCAAGAAAAATATGACGTTGCAGGTTGCACCGTTGTAACGCAACGGAAATTGATTTTTACCAATTTATATAATTTCCTTTTGGTCCATTCGGGCTATGAAAGTCACTCGCCCATTTTTCTGTACCCTCTTCTGTAAAATAAAGAAATGAAAAAAATGGTTGCATTCCAACGATGCGAACTTCAACGTCATAGAAAAATTGACGCGTTTCAGACAAATTTATTTCCATTGCGTCGCGACGATGCCAACTTCAGTCTTATACAATATAAAATAACAATACAAAAATATGATACAATGAAAATTAATTGATGCATGCAACGATACAATTAGACGATATATATGGCGTTAAAGTTTGCAAAGTTGAAACTCAATGAAAGTTCTTATTTTTTTTTTTTTCACTTCTCCATTTTTAGTGTAATAAATAATTTTTTCATCCATTGAGGTCATGGACCTCTAATGAGGATAACGAAAAATTGTTTGGGTTTGTTTGGGTTCGTGACCTAGATTGGCGAAAAAAATGTGAGCAATAGAAAAAAAATGAACTTTCGTTGCATTCCAACGATGCAAACATCAACATCATAGATACATTTGCAATTATTGTCTATTCGAAAATGTTATCTATTCGACGCCCGATTTTTCTTGACGAATTTATATTGCCAAAGTCGCTCGAACCGGTTTTAGGATGCCTATTTTTTAGATGATTATAAAAATAGAGAAATGAAACAATTGAAGGGAAAAAAAGGAATTCTGATTACATACCAACGATCCGAGCTTGAAAAGTTTTCTTCCCAAAGAACTGAGTGCCAGTTGAAACGTTTTGGGATTTGTGTAAGCGCCGGGGTAGCGAGAAAGAAAATCATCAACATATTGGGTTTAGTGGCAGTAATGCGAGATCCTGAATTTTTTTCGGCTTGATTTTTTTTGCAATATTTGTGCAGCTTGCACAAAATCCATCAAGGGGTCTGCATAAACTTCACATTTTAATGATACTATTTGTCACTGTATAATTTTATAGCCTAGTCTTTAAATTTGCAGCAATGATTTTGTGAAAATTCGTAAAAGCGACCCAATTACGAAGATTTTTGTGAAGGTTCGACCACTGCGCCACGGCCAAACTTTTTATGCTGTTGAAATTTGCATAGTTGGAATGCAACTAATATCCTTCTTTATTTTCTTATTTCCTCATTTTCATTACTATCTGCACCCTTATTTTGCATATTTAGCGTATAGATCCCTAAGAAAGATATTGAAAAAGTATTTCACTGATATTTGTAGTCTAAACGTGCAAAAAAATTGGGCAGGAAGAAAAAAAAATCATTTCGTTGCATTCCAACGATGCAAACTTCAATACCATCACTTTTTTCTTTAGCTTTTTTTCTCGAAATTATGTTTTATGAAACCGTGTAAGTCGTATCGCGGCTTATATTTACCTTAAGCATATGCTTAAAGTAGTAGTCTCGGTAAGGCGTTTTTCTATAGATTTTTTTATTTGTTTATTTTATTTATGTTGAAACACCCTTAAAATGTATCGCCCTAGAAATCTAAGGATATACACTTCGTTCACCTATATGTGAAGTTTTGCTATTTATTCGTAATAATCAAATTTCGCAGTTGCTGAAAAATGTCGTGGCTCATCAAGGCGTGCATTGTTTGCGGGCAGAGTTAAGGGCTTTAATCTTTGTGAGCACAATGTGGGCCTTTCTTACTGGCAGGGTGTCTACCGACCTGAAAAGTCATGAAAAATCTTACATGTTGTGAAATTACACTCGACCCTGAAAAAGTCATGAAATGTCATGAAAAATTACCAGTCTACCTGAATTATTATACCCTACTAAATTATCGTTGAGTCTATATCCAATATGAACTCACTTTGTGGTACTTGTCGATAGAGAAGCGAATATCGAATCGATAAAAAATAAAATAGAAGAAAGTAAAAGAAAATGATTCGTTATCGCAACATATTAGTTTTTCTTTGTTATTCGTGTAAAGCGACTAGATGATATTACTCAAAGTTCCTAAATGTATGTAATATTTTTCTGGATGTTCCCAAAATATATTTCTTTACAGCAATCTTGAAATTATGTTTGTCTCACATTTTTTACTACATATGGAATTGTACAGTTTGGTGACTTTTCGTTTATTCCGTATACTTTTTATTGGCATACAACACACATCCGTTTGAAAGAGCAAAATAAAAATATAAAAATTTAGAAAATCGGTCGCACTGTAGAATCATTAAGTATACTTCTATGCCAGAAAGTCATACTAAGAGTCATGAAAAAATCCCTATTCCTTGCCTTAAAAATCTTTAAATGTCATGCAATTTCAGTTCTGGTCACAATTAGACACCCTGACTGGGTGGAGCGCGATTTTTGTTTATTCGGGGCAGGAAAAACCAGCATTGGAGGGACATTCGATGAATTTATGCATTTTATATATATATATATATATATATATATATATATATATATATATATATATGAGTGTTTACATATTTATGTATATTAATCCTCGAAGTATAAAAGAGAAACCCCGTGTCAATAATTCGAAATTCCCAAAATTTAACGACTCTGACGATCCCTTCGATCTCGACTCAGAAGTTTTTCCAGGTAGATAAATGATTATTATTTATTTTCGCGCATTCACGGTTAACCGTCAAACAAGGTCTCAAACACGTGTCGCGGAAAAATTGAGACTTCAGTTTGAAGTAGAGGTCTGGAAGCTCTCCCCAATAGTGGGGGTAAAGCTCCCACAAGGAACATGATTTTGGTGCCCGCTTTCGATTTTGTTGGAACCCATGGATGGTAGCATGGGGGGGGGGGGGCTTCAGACGAGGAAAAATTGCTAGTTTTTATGATTTTTTGTCGTCGTCAGATGGCGTGACACGTAGCGTCGGCGGGATTACCCTGAAAAAAAAACGAACAAAGACTTTTCTTTCATTAACACTCATACGCAGAATATGAACCAAGGAAAAGTGAAAAATGTTGGGAATCGATGAAATGGTACGCTTTGAAACAGAAAGATTAAATCTTCCGGAAATGAGTGGCGACATTTTGCAAGAAAAAAAAAACTTTTTGTTTTGTTTTCATGAACATCTGAGATTATGTTTTAGACTATAAGTTTAGAAAGATTTATACCGAATTTAAGCTATACGTCAATATGACGTATACCAATGACGTATACCAAGCTTTACGTCACGCCAGTTTTTATAATGCAGTTTAGAAGACCGTCCCATGTCTTTGCCATTTTAATTACTATCGCCGAAAATACTAACAAAATAGACCCTGAGTCTCAAAAAATGTGAAGAAACGTTCCTTAAAAAAAAATATGAAAACCAGCGCTTTTTTTTCTTAAGCCCGAATCGACGCAAACTTCAACACCATTTATAGATGGTCTTGAAGTTTGCATCGTTGTAACACAACGAAAATTCTTTATCGTATTTTTATTTTATTATTTTGCAAAATATATATTTTTTTTTCAAATGTAGGGTAATAAATTCTATAAATAAAACCCTAGAAATAATGAAAATAGAAAAAGACATTTCGTTGCATTCCAACGATGCAAACTTCAAGACCATAATTATAAGGGCTACATCTGCATAGAAGCCCGAAAAAATGGCCAAATTTCGAATCTCTTTCCTGGGATACGAGGATTGGTGAAAACGAAACGCATCTTTTTTTAACACAAAGGTATATATATATCGAGAGCCTTTGAAAACAATCACCAAAAAGTACAGAAAAACAACAAAAACACGACCGCCGGCAGATGATAAAATTTGACGATGTCAAAGTTTGCATCGTTGGAATGCAACGAAAGTTCTTCTTTGCCTTTTAATTTTCTAATTTTTATTATTACGCAAAATTCTTATTTGCATATGTATTTTGTAGATCTCCGAGGAAGCGTCTTGAAAAGTAATTAGGGAATTTTTGTCGGCAAAAGTTGCCGAAAGAAATTCGCATATATTAATTTTCGTTGCATCGCAACGATGCAAACTTGAATCTCACGAAATTTGTTTTCGCTACGTTTGACGGTGGACACTCTCCAGCTTGAACGGTCCATCCGAAAACTAAAAACCAAACGGGTTATTCGAGTTAACATCAAATACGAGTCGTTGACGATCGTCGATTTTTTGAATAATTTTTTGCTACAAAGTGACGAGGTTTAGTCATGGAGAATTAACGAAATTAGTCCGCAATTATGCCAAAATGTTATTGAAAATTTCGTCATAAGAGTGAACGTTTGCAGAGACGAGGCGGCCATTTATCGAATATTGCGTTCCACACATAACCTCCATTTTTGTATATTATATTAAAATTAAAATATTCGTATTTTTCCACTAAATAATAAGTTATAATAATGAATTAAAATGTCAGGTCATTTTGAGACACCCTACATATAGCTTCGCGTTAGAAAAATCATGCCTTTCTTTTTCACCAATCGTTTCCCAGAAGAAACAAAAGTCAGAATTTGGCCATTTTTGTTCGGGTCTCGGAGCCCCTTATCGCCCTCTTCTGCGCCCGCAGCATTGACACTGAAGCTTCAATGCTCCGTGTGTCCTCACCCAAACGATCTTTATTCGTTTTATTTCACGTTTTCGGGGACTCTTTCGAAACGTGCTTTCGTGGCGGTTCGGTGCCTCAGCGTTTTCCTTTCACACAATGAGCCCAAAGAGGGAAGAAAGAGCCGAGACGGTCTGGCCTGGCGCGCTGTACACGCATAGGGGCACACACGCACCCATTGCGCGTTGTTTGTGCCAGGCCATCGAAGGAAGAGCTGCTTCTTCCTCTCGGTCAGCCTCGGCGATGTAACGCGAACGTGCATCGCAGAGGGGGGCGTGTGTGAGAAAGAATAAGAGAGAGAGAGAGAGAGAGAGAGAGAGAGAGAGAGAGAGGGAATTTGCTAGCGAGTAGTATATAGTCCAGTGACAGAGAAGAAAACCTAGCACTTTTTAGCGTAGAATATGAATTTTCGAATGAAGTTAGAAAGTGGCATACTCAAAGTAACCCCAAAAAATGTTGCCCCTCAACTTGCTCCAACCCTAAGAAATAGGGGTTGAAAACTTAAAAATCGCCGTATCTCGATAATTAATAGCTCGATGAAAAAATGTTTCCAACAAAAGTTGTTTGGAATAATACAATACGTATAAAGTGATCTGACGTCCAATTCCCTATCTTTGAAAATAGCGGCACAAAAACACGAGAGCACCAGTGAACCAAACAACACTCAGAAAAAAGATATATTATGTTGTAATAAATTGGCACATTAGATCATAATTTATTAGAAATTAATAAATGTTTACTCGTATGGAGACAGTTTTCATGTGATTGTAACTACATCATTTATTCGGCGTCACTAAATATGTTTTTTTACACTGAGAAAAAAACCAATTGAACAAAAAATATATATTGGTTGATCCAAATGAATATGCTGCTGCGGAGTGCCACCGATATATGAGATTGTTACAATTCTATAAAGTATTGGAAAATGTAATTGATTTGAATAACATATCATTTTATTTGAAAAAAGCTCTTCTGTTCTCTGAATATCTACATTATACTTCGAATCAAATTATATTCTATTGAAATCATTCTATATACAATCCGTAGATGTATTGGATGAAATAATCAAGCGGTTGCTACGAACATTTTTTTATTTCGTGCAATAATATAATCAATGGAATTAATTATTTTTTTACTACATCGAAACGAATATGCCATGGGGCGTAAGTTGTTCAATTTGTTTTGAATCTTAAATAAAAAGCGAACATTAGAATGATCATCCACGATAATAGTGGAGAGAATATCAGATATCCAATGGAATATCCATGGAGAGAATATCAGATATTCAACTGATTAGAACAGATACACTTTGATCTTAGCCACAGGCCAAGAAGCGATACTCTTTAGAGTTTCTCCAGCGTTTAAGTAGATTTTCGGTTCGCGCTACGCTTACGAGAAACGAGCGCGCGTGCGGCTTCTAGCGGTTACTCCGAGAACTACGGGGTTCCTCACACCTATAATTTCGGTGGCGCACGGCCATGATTTGGTTGCATTTTTTCAACCAAATGTGCAAGAAACAAATTTTACTTTCGCATAATTTTTTAACCAATTCAGACAAGTGCTTAATATTTTTCAATCAAAATAAAATATTAATATTTTAACGAATAATGTACTTAAAAATCAATATCGGATATGGTGAAAACAATGAAATAACATATTTACTCAATAGAAATTTTATTTGAATCAAACGAGCGAAATTCAATTTTTCTTGTGTACGCGAATCAACAATATTCATGTTATGAATTGAAACGCTTTTTTCGTTCGTTGCAGAAATTGCATTCAAAACTATATAATTTGTTCGCGATAATTTTTTAGGTAGTTTCAATAATATATTGTTCTCGGCTAACAATATATCTTTTGAATGAACAAAAAACTTTCGATTTTATCATGTTATTGAAGTCAATAGCGTTTTGTTTGGACTAACAAATCCAATTATTTACACCAATAATTTTACAATTGAATTAACGAAATTTCATTCAATAACACCAATGATATTGGATCAATGATTTTTTTTCTCAGTGTACGTACCGATTTTTCACATCAATTAAGGCGTTACCCCCACTTGTAGCGCCAAAAAAGGCCTTTTTCATGAATTTTTTTAAAGAAAACTACAAAACTTTTTTAATCGATCAATATGCCATCTTAAAGAACACATCTTGAAGAACTTTCAGTAATTTTTTTATTGAAAAATATTACATTGTTTAGTGGCAAATGGCCGTCAATTAAATAATGTTTTTATATACACGGTTTGCGGTGACCAACATTACGGCGAAGTGGATCATCTGAAAAAAAATGCGGATGGATTTAGTCAAATATAAGTATAAACTAGTCTTTAATCGAAGGATTTTAAAAAATATTCATTTTTCACAAAATGGCGGACAGTCAAAGTTAATGGTTCGATTTTAACGAAAAAAAAACGGCCGTTTTTTGGCTATAAAACGGCCATCTTTTTCGAAAAAAAAATCGAACGATTAAAGACTACATTTTTATGTATTAAATAAGCCTGCAAAATTTCAAGAAGATCGGTTCATTAGTGTTCGAGTAATCTTGGTCACCGATTTCAGAAATGCCATTTTGAGAAAAACGCGTTTAAAGTTTCTCTTTCAACGCTCTTTCAACGCGGATTCTTCTCTTTCAACGCTCATATCTCAGTCAATTTTGTTCGGATCGACTTGAAATTTTCAGGACATATTCTCAGATACTTATACTTAAAAAAAATGCAATAAAAAAAATCGATTTTTTCAAAATCGCAAGTGGGGGTAACTCCTTAAAAGCCATATTCAAAATAGAAAACATGAAAAAATATTTCCTCAAATCAAATAAATACTACTTTCGAATCACGAAAACCTCTTATTTCGCGACTATGATACTAATGCGCGCATGCGCACTTTGCCCTTCAACGCGACGGGCCCGACAGCAGGCCGCTCGTCAGATGTAGCTCACGCGTACGCTTACCACGCAGCTTCTTCCTATGCCAATGCTTTTGGCACAAGTGTCAGTGTTGCGTTTCGGAAGTGAGAAACTCGAAAGTGAGGAATGACTTAAGTGTAAGTAAGAATATAAAGTGAGAAAAAAAACGTTCAAGTGAGAAAATGATGACGGACGAAATGACACAATTCCTCGAAAAAAACCAGCCGGGGGATTATGAAGAATCCTATCAGGTGTTAAGAAAAACTCTATTTGTCGGATATAAAACACCTATTTTTTCTAACTTATATATCCTATTAGAGGTTAAGAAAAATTCTTAGTAAATCTTAAACATAAACTTAAATAAAAAAAATTCTCAGCTGTTAATAAAATCGTAGTAGGCCGACATACGAATAAGAAAACTTATTCGCCGGGAGACAAACTTCTTTGTCCTTGATAAATCTTTTTTCTGACCAAAGAACGCAGCGATATGTCTACTCCGCTCGCACACGCATCAACCCCCAATTTTCGAATAGTTTTTGAGCCGGTATTTTCAAAGACAGGGGACGTCGGATAACTTTGTACGAATTTTATTATTGAAAACAACTTTTGTTTGAAACATTTTTTCATCGCGCTATTAATTATCGAGATACGGCGATTTTTAAGTTTTCAACCCCTATTTCTTAGGGTTGAGGCGAGTTGAGGGGCAACATTTGATTGGGGTTACTTCAGCAACCATGTACCTTCGGTCAAACATTCATATGATACGCTAAAAAGTGCTGGGTTTGCGTCTCTTTTACTGGACTGTATAGTGGCGAAGCAGCGAACACAGAACACACGAGGCGGCTGGTGCACCAGAAGTTGGTTGATGACGAAGCAGGTGGCGCTCGCAACGCACGCAGCGAGGGAGAGAGAGAGAGAGAGAGAGAGAGAGAGAGAGAGAGAGAGAGAGAGAGAGAGAGAGAGAGAGAGAGAGAGAGCGGCACGAGGACGAGGCGATGTTTTCAAATGCCCTCGCTTCACTTGCCTTCTCTCTTTCCTTCCACCTGGTCTATCCGCCTGTATGCTGCTCACGTTTTACAGAACTGACACATGGTTCGCTCTTTCTTCATCGTTTTCTTCTTTTTCGTTGGGGCCTCGGCCGGCGCAGGGGAAGAAGAGGAAGAAGATGTAGAAAATGGAAGAGAGAGAGAGAGAGAGAGAGAGAGAGAGAGAGAGAGAGAGAGAGAGAGAAAGAGAGAAAGAGAGAAAGAGAGAGAGTATATTGGACCCACTAAGAAACGAGCTTGGCAGTGTTCATACGCTTATTCTTTTCGCTCTTTTCTCTCTCTCTCTCTCTCTCTCTCTCTCTCTCTCTCTCTCTGTCTCTCGCTCTCGCTCTCTCGCTCTCACTCTGTTCCTGTATCATCGCTGCGTGGTGGTTTTGTTTGGCTTGTTTTTTTTTCAACGATTCACCCGCTCGCCGAACTGTACAGCCTCGCCCTCATATAGCCACGCGTTACTCCCGCGTTTTCTCTTATTTTTCGTGCTTGTACTGCTTTGCATTTAACAGTGTATATAGAGGCATAGGGGCTGTAGGGATCGTGAAACGTCGCGGTGCTGCGCAAATCTCGAAGGCTGTCCCACCACGTTCTCTACTACGCAATGTTTTGTCGTACTGCGTCCTCTTTTCATCTAATTCTTTAAATTAATGAATCAATTTGGAGTTCTCATGGAATATTTGAATGAATACAAGATTAATCGCTAAGGCGTTAGGCTACTGTGACGACGCGAAAGACAGGGTTATTTAAACAAATTAAATTCGAAGGAATAAGAAAGATGATTGAAAGGTAGTTTGAACATTTATTTGTACGTACGTTGAGGCGGGATATACATTTACAACGATCAAAAAATCGATTTCTTTTTTTTTTCTTAAAATAAATCATATTGGCTTCTGATTGAGCTTCTTTGTTATCACCATGAAAGCTATTTTTATAATTTTGGTTTTTTCTTTTTTTTTTCGACAAAAATTGACATTATTGTTTATAAGTAATGAAAAAACAATGTTGAGAAGAAAAACGTTGCTCAAGAGTGATATACTATTACACTGAATAAGTATGATGTTGAAGTTTGCATCGTTGGAAAGCAACGAAAATATTTTTTTTTAGTTTTCCCGTATTTTTTAGCTCATTCAGGCTACGAAAGTCTGTACAACATTTTTGAGAATCCCCATTAAGTATTGATAACTAAAATGTGCAAAAAAAGATTTGCGATAATAATTGAAATGAGGATTGAAAAAAATAAAGGAGGATCCTCGTTGCATTCCAACGATGCAAACTTCAATACCACTTTATTTCCTCATTTGCAGCATTCTAAAAAAATATTTTTTTTGTTGCCGATTCATATCATACATTTGTAAATACGTGATTAAAAAAATTGTTTATTTATTTTCCAAAGGAAATTAAAGCTGTTAAAAAAAGAATAATTTTCGGTGCATTCCAACGATGCAAACTTAAGTCTCATGCATAAGTGTACCAAATTTCAAGTCAATCCGTTCAGTAGATGTCGAGATTGTACGACGTTTTGAAAAAACGTAGTTTCGGGAAAAACGCGTTGAAAGTTCTGCTACAAGTTCTGTCGTTGTAATAATAGGTTTACCTTGAATCGGCGATTCCTGCACCATATGTTCGACCTGTCCCTTCAATTTGAGTTTCCTCAAGGGAAAAACGATTTTTTTTTACATTTTCACAGTAGCCTAACCCCTTAAATGAATTCGTTTCTATCGCTCAACATTTTTTGGCCGATTTTGGCTATGAGAATCGCTCAAACGTTTTTGCGTATTCTTAAAGATTTGCAAAAACAAGGCTTTCGATAATTACGAATGAAAAAAGAAGCCCGAAACGAGGGTGGGGAAAAATCGTTGCGTTCCAACTATGCAACGTTCAACGTCGTTGTAAAAAACGGTCAAAGCGATAACGTTGAAGTTTGCGTCGCTGGAATGCAACGAAAATGATTTTTTTTTCACATAAAAAATTTCCTTCGTAGATTTAAGGGGTCTTCTCACTTTAGACGCTAAAAAAGGCTATTTTCATGAGTTTTTTTTGATAGGTTTATATTATAGATATTGATATAAAAGTTGTTACACTTAATAAATACATTTTCGAAATATGTATATTTTTTTAAATGTATGTATTTATGTAATTGAAACAAACTTTAAACGCATTTTTCTCGAAATTATGTTTTTCGGCGGCTTGTTGATAAAATCTTCGAAACTACCGAACCGATCCTTATTAAATTTTAACCGCATTCTTTACAACTATAGCTATAGAGCATCTCAAAGATTTTTTAAAGTTTCGTTAATTATTATTTTTTTGCCAAAAACGGCGAAAAAACACGTTTTTTTTCGAAAGATGTCCGCCATTTTGTTATTTTTGCATATATAAAAAATCGTACGATATGCGCTATAGCTATTAACATACTGAATCTAAAACCGTTTGATTTTTTTGTTTTGGACGATCCATATCCAATGGTTTTCATCAACAGCGCAGACCTACAATTTTTTAGGACATTTTTTTAACTATCATTTTCGTTGATAAATAGTGACTTAAATAAATAATTTTTTTCTAAACGTATTTCGAAAGTGTATTTATTAAGTATAACAACTTTTATGTAAATATCTATAATATAAACTTATCAAAAAAATTCATGAAAATAGCCTTTTTTAGCGTCTAAAGTAGACCCCTTAAGCTATGAAATCACGAAACCATTTTTTAGGATTCTTATTCAGCGATCGAAAACAAACTTGCAAAATATTATTGACGATAATAATGAAAATAAGCAATTGAAAAGAATTTTCGTTGCATTCCAGCGATGCAAACTTCAACCCCATCGATTACGATGGAAAAACGTTTTGCACGATTGGTTCGTCGAGATTTTTTTTCGGTTTCTAATGTTTCTCCGGACTATCCGATATTTACACGTCAGCCCAGAATGTCACTCGGAGTCACTCGCTCCCTGGTATCTTCACGAGGGCACAGGGAAACTGCCGAAAACCCGGGTTTATGAAGGCTGCTGTTGAATTCTAATTTTGTAATTGTAATTTCGCGAATGTTCGTTGGATGCGGGTCCAATGGGTGAGAACGTGGGTAGACCCGAACGAGGAAAATGCTCGGCGATATGAGAAGTGCAGATGCTCGGGTTTATGGGGTCTTTAGGCGTAGGTTCACAGCGGCTCAATGTATAAAAGCGCGTACTCTTCCCGAGGGCCCTTTTCCCATTGACAGCTGGGCTCGAAGATGCGATGAAGCTTCCTCCACCTTCATTTTATATTGTCCCCAATATAAAATGGAAATTTGTCTATACCGTCCGCGGGGACATATTTCATCGTGAAATAGTGTCCAGGTATGGTGTATTTCGAGAACTTTGCAATATTGAGTTGCACTCTGAAAAATGAAATTACGGTCGTGCTTCGCGCCGAGTTATGTATGCACTCTGATTATATATTATTTATCAATCAAATTATGGTTACTTTTATTATTGAATTATTTGTAATTTAAATACTGTTGTTTTTATGTTCATACCTTTTGTACCATTGAGTAATATTTATTATTATTATTATTATTTAAAAAAAAACAACTTTCGGTATGCCTTATCATGGCGAAATTCTTAAATTAAGAATCCACGTTGGGCGAGTCTCGTCTAATGAAACTCGTGAGCAGCGGTTTTGAGCAATGAGGAGTTACACGAATAGTTCAGTGTGTGTGTGTATTGTGTGACTATATACACGCACACACATTGCCCAAGATGGGCTGGAAGTTTCCATCGTTGGAATGCAACGATTTTTTTATTTCCATTTTTTTTATATTAGTGTCGAAGATCATATTTTGTAGATTGTTAAATAAGGAGCTTACAAAGAGATCGGGCGATTTTCATAGCTTAAATCTGTTAAAGAAAAATTGGGAAATTCCGTGAACAAATATATTTCGTTGCATTCCAACGATGCAGACTTCGGCAGTATTACGATACCTGTCGCGCCTAATTCTGACTACGCAGTATTCATATTTCATCAAAAATGAGATTTTTTTCAAGAGTGATGAAAATTAAAATTCTACCCTTAAAGGGGTGAAACGGGGGTTTTAAAGTTTATAGGAGACAACATATTGTTTTGGTCAGATTTGCTTGAAACTTGGTGTAAATACACTCCGATACAAATAATTAAACATAACCCTGAAGTTTGCATCGTTGGAATGCAACGATTTTTTGGTCATTTTTCATTTCTTTATTTGTATTATGATAGTAAAGTCTTTTTTGCAAATTGAGATCGTGGATGTGTAGTGAAAACCCGCGAAAACGATTAAGTAGTATGCACAGCCCAAAACGGCAAAGAGATTCAACAATTAAAAAGAAATTTAATAAATCAGAAGGAATTTGACAATTAAGGGATCATCACAGTGAAACGGGTCGAAAAACAGTTGATTTTCGCGATTTTTTTTTCGATGATTGAAATACGCTAGTAAGCCTGATTTTTTCATGTCAAATCAAAGCAGTCATGAAGAACGGAAAATAAATGTTTAAACGTTTATTTTGATTTTTTTTACATTTTTTTAACGATTGACAATGCATTCGAAAAAAAGGAGTCCTCACGGTGTACACGGTTGTGGCTGTAAATATGATCTGAAACGAAATTTGTAAAAAGATTATTAATTAGTATGAAAACCGCTATCTTACCATGGAGGTTTTAAAAAAATCAAAATTGACAAAATGGTGGCGGTTTTTAAAAAAGTATCGAATTAGCCTATTTTTTCGAGTTTTTCGTTAAAAAAAAAGTATGAAGATTAAAAAAAAAAACTTTCCGTAGCTAGATAAAGAATGTCGTGAAGAATGTTGTATTAAAATTTGAGACGGATAGCTTGAGAACTCTTCGACATTTTCGCGAAATTTCGAGAAAAACGCGTTTAAGGGAGACTTTGTCCTTGGAGTGCCATATTTCAGGTGTTTACATTTTATTTTTTTTCAAAGGAAACGAGTAAAGCTTTTTGAGTGCGGTTTTTTCTTGCTTTTATTCATGATATACAGAACGTTATAAAAATTTTTTTCGAAAAAAAAAACCAAAATGGCGGCCGTTGCAGCTCCGCGAAAACAGGTCCTCAAATCGCGGGAGGTAAACGGCTGACATCACTGCCCCCTCTTTGTTGATCTGAAATACAAATTCAAAGCATATTATCAATCTGTGACCCTTTGGTCATGGAATGACGGATGGGTTTTTCGTTTAGTACAAATTTCGGAAAATGGCGGCAATTGAAAAAAAAATCGAATTTTCGCGTTTTTTTTTCGCATAAAAAGATAAATAATAAATGCAAAAATGTATCTATCGAAAAAACGATCCGTCATTCCGTGAAGACATATTTTCTGAGTATGCTCTCCAAATTTCAGGTCGATATGTTAATTACCGCGGTCAGGAGAATGTCAGCCATTTTTAAAAACGTGTTTTCGAGAAAAACGCGTTTAAAGTTTTGTAATGTGTTTACACAAATGTGTTTATAATTACCGCTAATCGGCGATGCCTGGTCCATAGAGGCATCCCTCCTCTTCTTCTAGCTGCTCATGTTGAGCCGCTAACATCTCCCGCTGCATTTCAAGGACAAAGTCTCCCTTAAAGTTTCGAGTGCGGAATTTTCATACATATGGTCTATTTACGATCAATCGGCGATGCCACGTTCATGTTCATAACAACAAAATCGATTTTTCGAAAATTTTACACTGTGATGATCCGTTGAGGAGAATGTTCGTTGCATTCGCACGATGCAAACTTCAACATCGGCAATGACATTGAAATTTTATCGTTGGAATGCAACGATTTTTCCCCCGTTTTTTTTTATTTATCTTTATTATCATCCAAAATCTTTTTATTTATTTATTCATTCTCGAATATCTAACGAGGGTACATAAAAATGGGCTAGCGATTTTCATAGTCCCAATGGACCAAAGAGAAACTTTATAAAATGGACAAAATTCATTTCCGTTGCGTTACAACGATGCAAACTTCAGTAGCATTCTCGGCACGGTGATCGTGTCCAAGCTTATCGAGCACTTCTTTTTTTATCACAAATTTGTCACTCCGTGCTCGGATCTTCTCTGCCCTGTCGCTCGTGCTACATTACACGAAAAAGAAAACAATTTAAATACGAATTGACAGTGTAGAAACGAGCCTGAAATCGCCTCGCCCGGAAACTCACGGGAATAATTTATCGAGGCGTTACGTGAATTTTTCAACTTTACACACGCTTCCTTTCTCATTCCTGTTTCGTTCGTGGCCGCGCGTTGCACCATGTAGAACGCAGAGCCCGGCCGGACGTACCCAAGCGCGTCAAGACGATTTCACTGATAACGCAACCGAAAGTCACGAGCGTCTTTCTCGGCGAGAGCGAGAGAGCATTGGACGGATATCTCGATAGTAACGTCGTATAGGACTTTTCACGTGACGCGTAGATAAGCGTCCGAATCTCTTGTAATTCCTCAATACCATTGCCCATTCGGTAATTCTTTGGATAAGTGACTCGAAAAATGAGCCCAACCTTTTTTTCTTCTCCTTTATTGGGTTATAAATGATGATATTCAGTCGGGGGAAGATGAATTTGACCCCCACCCCCATAAAAAGGTGTAGGGTTTCGAAGTGGGTATTTTTTAATATTTCCACCCCTATATTGGGGGTGGAGGGTGGTGGGATTTATAAATTAAGCTTTTCTGCATACGAACGAACGAACCCAACCCCCTTCGGCGTGAGGGTTTTAGTACTGGAGTTTTTGAAAAATTCGAAATGGTTTTTAACCCAAACAAACCCAAACCCCTTCGGCGTGAGAGTTTGTGAAAAATTCGAAATGGTTTTTAACACAAACAAACCCAACCCCCTTCGGCGTGAGAGTTTTTGAAAAATTCGAAATGGCTTTTAACGATTTTTTGGTGGTAACAAAATTGTTAATGAAAAGTTTCAGCTTTCCCTGACTAAATATCATCATTTATAACCCAATAAATTAGAAGATAGCAACAAAAACTTGCGCTTATTTTTCGGAAAAGTCACGTATCTAAAAAATTACCGCCCATTCTGTCCCTCGTTTCTCGCGGCTGAACGAGTATGCGATATTTTTTTTTATCCAACATGTCCCACGATTCTTCGAATTTCGGGCCGATTTCGTTATCCAACGGAAATCCTTTTATCTTTGTCCCCGGAATTTTTTCTTTGCGGCTTTTAATTGTAGACCTTTTTTTTATAATGTACACGTCATCAGTTCAATGTATGGGTAGTAAAATACGTTTTTTTTCCAAATCCTAAATAAATAAACTAGTAGTATATAATAAATCCCAAATAAGTGATAAGTAGTTTATCAAATTCGGAAAAAACGATCTCTTTTCGGCCCGTCAAAGTCGAGTTCTCCCTTAAGAGGGAATGACACCTCATCGCGGTCGGTATGGTAGAACAATTATAGATTCCCAAAAATCTCTGAAACGGCTCTTCAGATCCCGTCGAAACTTCGCCAAACGACGTCAAATAGATAGACGAACAGCTGTCTTCCCCTCAAATTTTCTGAATTTGAGAAAAAAAATGTAGATTGGCTTATGATAAGCCAATCTAGTTTTTTTTCCTCAAATTCAGAAAATTTGAGGGGAAGACAGCTGTTCGTCTGTCTATTTGACGTCGTTTGGCAAAGTTTCGACGGGATCTGAAGAGCCGTTTCAGAGATTTTTGGGAATCTATAATTGTTCTACCATACCGACCGCGATGAGGTGTCATTCCCTCTTAACCCGTCGACTGCACACTTTCGCCGCGAACCTCGTGGTCCTGAAGTTTGCACCATTGAAACGCAACGAAAATTCTTTTTTAAAAATATTTTCAGTTCCTCATTTTTAGCATTTTACAAAATATTATTATCCAGATTTTAATTCATGATCACTGAATAAGCGATAAAAAAATTATTCACGAATGTGGGGTCGATCGGACCCCAGACGTTTTTCAGATCGTTCGTATTTCGGTAAATATGCTTTTTTTTAAGAAACGTTTTTTGTTCTCAATGATCCTTATTTTATGGGACAAAATTTGTTTTTTAAGAAAACCAAAAATTGAATGCCCCATACGCGTTCAAAGTGGGAGACGCGTTGAAAAATACGTTCTTGCGCGAAAAAGATAACGGGGTCAAAACGATCCAGTGTGCAGTTGAAGGGTTAAGGATCTAAAATTTAAGGTAGTTCCTCTGCGAAAATCTCAACCAAAAGTTTACATACCATGTTTAAAAGATTGATAATTGGTTTAATTAGTAATGAATAAAATTAAAAACTACGCAATATTGACTCGGTACTAGTAGATAATACGATGGATATCATTTATTGCCGTAAAATATATTTTGTATTGTGTTTTTGATCGACCATTGCCAGTAAACTTTTTGCCGGGACTGTCCAGGGTTTGCCCCAATTGTTTTTTTTTTCCAGGCTTTGCCAGGCTTTGCACCAAAATTGTGAAGGCTTCTCATGGTTATATCTTGGAAACTAGATGGTGAATCATTCTCATTTTTTTTCACATTATTCGTGATATCTTACTGTAGCTTATCCTCGTTTTTTATCAATTTCTCAATTTTAGTTTTGACGGTAGAATTAATGATGCTCTGTTTGCCCATCATAACGCATTTGTTACGTGTAAACCAAGCCAACTTTAAGTGTAAATATCTCAGGTTCGGGGTGGTCAAACTCATTCAAATTGCACAGATGTTTGGATAATGTATTAAATAACGTATATGTCAAATTTCAACCATTTCTTAATTCAACTCTTCTGTGGAGGTACTACCTTAAAACCGCAAAAAATGAAAATTCAGACAAACGGCTACGTACAACGATAGCTACTGCAAATACGGAATTTTTTTTTTTTTTTTTTAAATTAAAAAATCTGACAATTATAACTCCGGCCAGGTCGAAAAAAATCGTTGCGCCACCTATTCTCACTAAATCTTCTGTACTTGGTCAATTTTTAATATTTTGACGTGATTTTTTTTCTCAACATTTTCTTGTAAATGTGTACTGTGAGAAAATGCAACAAAAAAATCGATTTTTTTACCCGTCACCGTAAAAATGGGCGATTGAAAAACATTTACTTTCAACGCATTCCAACGATGCAAGCCTCAATATTCGTTGACAAAACCAACGACACGAGTCGATTTCATCCATTGTTGTCCGTCTCGAAATGAACCGCCGGGGATAGTAAATGTACGAGCAATGCCATTTCTACCTTTAATTCCCTTTTATTGGCGTTTTTCCGTTGTCGAAAGATTTAGCGCGAAAAGCCCCGTGTATAAGGGGAGAAAGTTGGCAATGTTGGACCGGTGCCTAAATCGGACCATAGCAATATCTCACGCCTAGGGATACACATACACGCACAAGGAATTCCCCGAGAACACGACCAGACTTTGCCCTTCATCCTTTCGACTCGTGACTTTTGTGTTGTACGCCATTTTTAAACTTTTCTATTTCTCTTTCAACGATTCTTCTTTATCCTCATAAGGGGCGAGATACCTTCAAGCGAGGAAAATATTGCTGATTTTCATGATTTTTTACTTTAAAGTCACTAAAGTCACTTTAAAGTTACTCAAAACTAACGATGGTTTTTCTTTCATTAACACTCATACGCGGAATATGAACCAGAAAAAAGTGAGAATTGTTGAAAATCGATTAATTGGTACGGTTCGAAACAAAAGGATTGAATTTTCCGAATAAAATGGCTACATTTTGCAGTAAAAATACTTTGTTTTTAATTTTCACAAACATTTAGGGTCATGTTTTAGACAGTAAGGTTAGAACGATTGTACGAAATTTCATCAGAATTGGTCGATTAGTTTTTTAGCTATACGTCACGACAGTTTTGAAAATGGTGTTTAGAAGACCGCGCCGTACGTCCGCCATTTTTAAAGATTATGGAATCATCACGGTGTAACGGGTCGAAAAACAGCTGATTTGCCCAATTTTTTTTTCGATGGCTAAAATTCGTTAATCAGTCTTATCTTTTTATTTATTTTTTATTTTACATCTTTTACATTTTTTAACGGTTGAAAATGTCTGAAAAAAAGGAGGTCTCACCTTGTACATGGTCGACGCCGTAAATATGATCTGAAACAAAATTTGTAAAAAGATTATCAATAAGTATGTTCTTTTTATATCAAAATTGACAAAATGGCGCCGCTTTGAGAAAAATATCGAATTTAGCCTATTTTTTCGACAGTATATCGTTAAAAAAATTAAAAATTTAATTTAAATGTATTAAATTAATTAAATTAAATTTTTTTAAAATCCATAAAAAATCCATAGCAGGATAAAGAATGGTGTGAAGAATGTTGTGTCCAAATTCGAGACGGATAGCTTGAAAAATCTGCTTTTCAGAGTGTACACCGTTTTGAAAAATGACATTTCGAGGAAAACGCGTTTAAAGTTTCGAGTGCGGAATTTTCATGTAAATTGCCTACCTACGATCAATCGGCGATGCCAGGTCCACGTTTATAACCGTCTGTACTATCGGATAATGCAACAAAAAAATCGATTTTTCGAATGCTGTGATGATTTCTTAATAATTTTTTTTTAAATACCATGTAACAGCCAAAAGTAATAATAAAACATACCGTAACTTGAAAATTGAAAATTGGTGAAAATATATTTCCTTTAAAAGAAAATAATCAAAATCAGCAAATTTTTTCCTCGCCTAAGGAATCTCCCCCCTTAAGGGTGACAGCATTCTGCACAGATCCGTGCATACATGCACACTCACTCGTATGCGACAAAGCCCAACATGGATCAAACTCAAATTTCAAATTGATAATTCCTGATTAATCGGACATTTATTTAATTTTTCGACTGTGGACAGTACAGAGGTCTCTAGTCGCACAGTCGAGGCGACCCTAAATAAACAAATGGTTTCTTTTTCAATCGTCACGTTCCGTGATACAAAAGCTCCATCGCTATGGGGTTGAAGTTTGCAACGTTGAAATGCGACGAAAAATCTTTTAAACTTCTTCCATTCATTAGTACCGAAAATCATATTTTGCAGATTTAGCTTGCAGGTCGCTAAACGCGCCTGAAACTCTACCCTTGTGGTGATATGGAAAAGGGTTCTTGCAATAAAAATAGTTCGAATTTCATTTCACAGAGACATTCAGTTGTTCGCGAAGAAATATTTCAACGGTTCTCTTTTCCTTTGCCGTTGGTGGACTACCTTAAATATGGTTTGTAGGGAAAAAAGGTGAAGACCAAAATTGTCGGAAATTTAATTCCCTACAAGTTTGTTCATGTTCATTTATGCCCTAAAGTTAAAAATAAACGAGATAATGCAATAGTTTTACTTCGCCGGTTTTTCAGGTTTAGTTCGAAAAATATCGATCGTAGAGAAAAAACCGTAATAACAAAAGTTGTAGGACATTGCATTTCCTACAAGTTTAGTCCTTACCATTTTTACTCATTTTCCATTTTTTTTTCATAATTATCGATAGGCGTCTAAGACCTGAATCGGAAAAAAAGTTTTTAAATAACGTTAAACATAGAAAAGTAAAAAGCCAATGAAAATAAAAAAGGTTTGCATCGTTGGAATCTACTGAAAATTAATATTTCTGGATTGCTTTAATTTCTTTCCGCCGATTTTGACTACGAATATCCCTCAACTATTTTTCGAGACACTTATTCCCACATTCACCATATATATCTGCAAAAAAAACGTTCCCTAATAACACAAATAAAAAAAAGAGAATATAAAATAGAACTTTCGTTGCGCTCCGACGATGCAAACTTCAACACCATCGAAACTAAGCTAGTGACATTCAACTTTTTTAAAAATATAAAAACGGCCCTTTTCCTCCGCGTTTAAATAATATAATGGTGCATTGTCATTGCAAAAGTAAGCAATTTCCGTTTTTCTTCAAATTGTTATTAAAGGGGAACGCGACGTTTCGTTTCTTTTCACTGAAATATTTCCTCGGAGCAATGGGCTCGCTCGAAAACCTGCTCGCCCGTATTGTGTTCCCCCAGAAACGAAAGATCGACGCAGAGAAGGGTGCTAGAAGATCCTGCCCGTAGGTAGCCAACAGGCCCTTTTTACTTTGAGCCCTGAATCGACGGATGTATACCTCTATACAACACTTGATATATATATATATATATATATATATATATATATATATATATATATATATATAGACATACACCCGGTCCTATGTCTATATAGCTTGGAGATGTGGGCTCCGTGTACCGATGGTCGAGGGATGTGGTGGTTCAACGGCGGGGGTGCGATGCCATTCTATAACTCTATACGTGTGTGTGTGTGTGCTTCGTTCCCTCGACTGCTTTGCGTTCGTCGCTCTGGCTGGTGTTCTCCTTTGGTTTTCTCGCTGCTGCACGAACCCATCGGGGCTGGCCTCGGCCAACTTAATGTCCATCATTATTCTGGGAGTTGTGACAGCCATGGGAGAGAAAGAGAGACAGCGAAAGAGGGAGCGAAGAAGCGCGAGGGAGAGGGACAGTGAAAAGGGCGGCGAGGAGGGAAGGGCAGAGAGAGAAAGAAGGAAGGAAGGAAGGAGAAGGAGACCCCAGCCGATTTGGTTTTACCATCCTCCCTCGTCTTTTTCATCGTCGTGTATCCCACTGTACCTCGCACGGCCTTTGACGTTCCCTGTGCTTTTCGTTGGATATGGCTCTCTCTCTCTCTCTCTCTCTCTCTCTCTCTCTCTCAAAAATATATATATAAAAAACACACACACACGCACACAAATATGGAAATGTGACGAACACGTTTCCTTGCTCTGTATTTTCGTTCTTCCATTACAATGACCCTACAAGGGCTTTGACTAAATTTTCCCAGCCGTATATCCCCTACAACGTACGAAATCAATGTAACACACGAGGCGAGGAAACGTAAATAGTTATGGAAAACGTCTGTTTATTTTATTCACGCATTTTTTCATCTGTTTTTTTTTCTCCTTTTCTTCAAAGGTTTCTCGAAATATTCAACACATAATTATGAGGCTTGTTGTTTTTGGCAGGTGCACCGTTTGTACAAACGAAAGTATATCTTCTCCAATTGCTCGAATTTTTAGTCGCCTCTTTAAGATACGAAAAACACACCAATGATTCGTTTTATTCTCATTAGCGGTTTCCTAGCGCAACCTAGAGACAAATACAAAATGGATTAGGAGAGTCAAAAATGAGGAAAAGAAGAGGAAATAAAAATAACCTTATGTTTGGGTTTCGATGCTAAGTTTCCACAGGAAAATCGTTAATTGGGTGTTAGTCCCCCCCTTACTGTAATTGATTAGTGAGCTGGAGGATTAATGCTAAACGCTGAATACTGTAGCATTGACTTTCATTCTTCAGAGTAGCTCGTGGCGGGAAAAGGAGAAGTTTTCGTGATTTTTTTCTTGGAAAACGCGTGCCGGTTTTTAATTTTTTCGTTCAAGCATTGTTTTCTCATATGCAAAAGGAGCTTGTAAAAGTTGTTGATGATGAGGTGCAGTGATTTTTGAGGTATCGTGGTCGTCGATTTTGAAAAAGGAATATTGAGAAAAACGCGTTTAAAGTTCGCCGGTTCGCGGGACCTACCTAAAGGCTCGTCAAATGTTCGTACTTTTCAAATAAATAATACGTTTCATTAATAAATAAAAATGTCACGTCATTTTGCGATCTCTTTAACCCTTTACAAACGCCCGTAACTTCCTCAATTTCGAACGGATCGACTCGAAATTGTCCGAATATTTTCGAAATGTTGGATTTTGTGAATTCGTCGAAAACCAAAAAACGATATTTTCAAAAAATTCAACCAGGTGTAAGCCCTCAACTTCAATCAGCAAAACGCTCGATTCTCCTTCATTCACAACACGCGTGTTTAGATGCTCGTGCATAAACTATGCAGAACGAATAACTATAGATTAGAGAAAAAAAATACAACCAAGAAAAAAGCCCCCGACGAAACTTATATCTTTATATGCCTGCCATTCGAGCGGGAGCGAGTTTTGCACGGCTGCAGCTTTTTAGTATTTGCTTTCGCCGTCGCAAAAGGGTGGGAGAAGGGCGAGGGGTTTTGGCTGCGAGGCCTGAGTGCAATGCCAGACGTACGAATACCCTGGCTTCTCTCGGACTACGTTCCTACACTTACATATATACAGGGTGGCCATCTTATCTCTGCCACCCGAAATAACTCGGTAATTATCGACGTCACAAAAAAAAGTTCCAGACAAAAGTTGTACGGTGTGAAGGGGACCATCAAACGCGACCATTTTTTTTTGAAATTTCGGTGCAGGCGCTGACGGACAGTGAAGGTCACCTCCACTTTTTTTTAATGGAATGGTACATTTTTTTTCAACCATCTTGTGGAGCACCTCAAGCCGCATCAAAACATTAGGGGGCCAAAGTCGTTCAAGGTCATTCAAGGTCACCTATTAAAATGAAATAAAAATCTAAATATCTCGGATCACTACCAAATATTTGGTAGTCATCCGAGATATTTAGATTTGTATCATCGATAGTGACCTTGAATGACCATGAACGACTTTGACCCCCTAATGTTTTTTATGCGGCTTGAGGTGCTCCACAAGATGGTTGAAAGAAAATGTACAATTCCATTTTAAAAAGTGGAGGTGACCTTCACTGTGCGTCAGCGCTTCCACCGAAATAAAAAAAATTAGTCGCATTTGATGGCCCCCTTCACACCGTACAACTTTTGTCTGGAACATTTTTTTGCGACGTCGATAATTACCGAGTTATTTCGAGTGACAGAGATAGGAGGAGTGTGTATATATATATATATATATATATATATACACACACACACAGTCGAACCTCGATATAACGAAGATTTGTCCATTCTCTTCCGATAGACACCCGAAACCTTTATACAACAACATAATAATATACATTGTGCCCTAATTGCTAATTGCTTGTAAAAATGGCTCTCATTTAAACCTTACCTTTTTTCAAAAATATCCCTAGATTTGTACCACTAATTTTTTTTCAAAGAACATTTCAATCAACATGATCTCGATGTAACGAAACCTCGATATACCGAACTTCCCTAGAGATTCGTTATATGGAGGTTCGACTGTGTGTGTGTATGTACAGGGTGTTCCAGAAGTAACGTACGCCCTTCTAGCATCTGGTAGGAAAAAAAATTCTGAGACGAAAAGTCCTCAGTCATTTTTTTATCAGACGCATAGATAATGAATTATGAATTAAAATACATAGCCAATCAGGTGCGCGCTACAGCGAAAAGGCATCGTAGAGGGGAGGAATAGGGGAATGTGTTGTAATTGCGTGCGCCTGAAAATGTGTGCGGAGGGAAAATTCCGAAAGCATGTGCGCGCACACACACACACACACACACACACACACACACACACACACACACACACACACACACACACACACACGCTTTCGGAATTTTCCCTCCGCACACATTTCCAGGCGCACGCAATTACAACGAATTCCCCTATCCCTCCCTTCTACGCTGCCGCTGTACCGCTGTACCGCGCACCTGATTGGCTATTTATTTTAATTCATAATTCATTATCTATGCGTCTGATCAAAAAATGACTAAGGACTTTTCGTCTCAGAATTTTTTTTCCTACCAGATGCTAGAAGGGCGTACGTCACTTCTGGGACACCCTGTATATATAATGCAATTTTGAAGACATTCGACTCCGGGGTCTGTCTGCACAAGAGGCTTTGTTCTCCATCAATGTCTTCAAAATCGTCCTTAACTTATATTAGCGTATGTATAAGAAGGGTCATTTGAAGGACCGTCCTGTCCCTAGAATCAACGATCCGTTGAAAAAAAAACAGCGAGGACCGTCCTTAAAACAGCCAGTTGTACCGATACTCAACTTTGCAGAGATATAACGGGTTCTCAAATCAGAATATACTTTCTCATACATATGTGTATATATTTTTCGAGCAGTGCAGTACAAGTTTAAAGGTAAACGGGTTTCTCTCCTCCTGGGCAACGGTCTCTCTCGTGCAGCGGGTCTCTTCGTTCCGCAAGCGGTGCGGTGCCCCTCTCTCTCTCTCTCTCTCTCTCTCTCTCTCTCTCTCTCTCTCTCTCTCTCTCTGTCTCCCTCTCTCTCTCCCTCTCGTCGACGAACATACAAAGTCCTCCACGTCTTAAGTCCCGGTGTTTCTATGCCGTTCTGGTACGACGAGCCACCTCTGCCTTCGGGACATCCCGCACGTATACATAAATCGGTTGCTATGAGGGGCAAAAGGGCGTAACTAGCGAGGATTCACACGTTGAACCATCCGGGCTGTTGTTTCTATATTCCACCGCGTATCGCTTGGGCTTCGTAGAAATAAAAGTTCCGCGGGTACCAAAAATATGGTGTTGAAGTTTGCGTCGTTGAAACGCAACGAAAGTTCCTTTTTACATTTTATTTTCCTCATTTTTATTATTATAGATATTTTTTTAAATGAATTTATATTGTAGATCGCTGAGTTTGTATCTTGAAAAATGGTTGAGGGATTTACGTAGGCAAAATCTGCCGAAAGAAATCAGAACTATTGATTCCCATCGCATACCAACGCCGCAAACTTCAACCTCGTCAAAAATCCCCGAGTACACGGATATTCTCCATGTCAAGGCGGGTCGAGCGTTTCGCCGATCAGCGTTCGGGGGATACCGGTTTTTCTTTTCTGAACCTTGATTTGTTTAATGGATGATCAATTTTCGCGTTTCCGTGAGCTTGGCTAAGGGTTTTTTTTTTTTGGTAGAGAGAGACTGAAGGAAAATTTTTGCAAATGTAGGGAATTTTGCGGTTGCCTGGTGGAACTGCGGGAATTTAGATTATTTTTCTCGCGCCCTACGCTCGCAAAAAAAACGATTTTTTTTACGAGCGTAGGGGGAAACCAGGTAGGAATTTACACACACAATTAACCTTGCGTTGATACGCTGGGCCATTTTGGCGCGAACGAATTTTAAAATAAAATGCTCTTCTTTCGATTATTGAAAATTTTCAATCATTTTTTGCAGCAAATTGGTTTTATATTTTTTTTCGAATTTTCATTACGCGGATATTTTAAGAAACGTTCATAGTGTATCCCTGGTTTGCTTAAAAATAAATACTGACCAAAGGTTTGTTAATGATAATGTCGAAGCTTGCATCGTTTAGAATGCAATGAATATTAATTCTTTTGATAATCGAAAAAAAATTGCCCAATCTGGACCGTAAAAATAATTTGAGCATTTTTACGTATTCTCGTTAGAGATTGACAACCTCAATTGGCAAACTAAAGGTTTTGGATAAAGATAGAAATGAAAAATGAAGAATAAATAAACAAGTCGTTGCATCCCAATGACAGGTGGGCTAGGTAGCTCCATCACAACTCGGCAACGGCTTGTCTGAAACAAAAAAAAATCAAAGTACATTGGATTCAGTATGACACCAGCTACAAAATGACCCTCGGATATAAAATTTTGTCAAAAAAATTAAAAAATGGCAGATGCAAAATGTAGAAAAAACGCGTTTTTTCGCAGTTTTTCGCAAAAAAAGAGTAAAAATCTCAAATTTCAAGAGAATTGGTTTATTAGTTTTAGAGATACGATGGAGCTAGATTTTGAAAACGTTGTTTAGAGAAAAACGCGTTTGAAGTTTATACTATGAAAAACTCTTACCTAAACTCAATCGCCAATTCCTGCACCGTACAAAATCCCTTCTGATTGCTCATCATCGTCGATTTCTTCAAGTCTTGCTTTCGATTTTTTGAAATTTTCAAAGTGGACTGGCCCCTTCAGTATACGAAACAATTTTTTAAAATTAATTCATCATTAAAATGGCGAAGCTGTGGCAGAGTGTTACAGCAAGGTCGCCGCGGGAGTTCCAAATCGGCGTGCAGGCTAGCTTCCCGTAGACTTTGATGTGCAAAAAAGTTCAAACATTTTTTCAGCTACAACATGTATAGTTTCTATGTGACGGTAATTAAAATGAAGAAAATGCAAATTTGAGAAAATGGCATGCATTTACAAAAAAAAAAAATAAACTTTTCACGCAACTTTTCTGTAAAATGTGGATTATAAAAGTCGTTTTTTTTTCCTTCAATTTTTCAAAAACAATTTTCGTCAAGTAGAAGGTACCAATATTATCAATTTTTCTACCAAGTTTCAACTCAATCGGCTTAATAGTTTTTTTAGTAATCCTGCACGCCAATTTCGATAATGCAGTTTTGAGAAAAACGCGTTTGAAGTTCACGCTCGCTCCGAATCCGAGCGGTGAGGCACAGCGTTGACGGGCTGTAACGTTTGAAGTTTTTCGAATTTTGCTGTGAAACTTTGGGAAAATATTCTACATATATAGTTCCATCGTTTAAAGAAGAAAAAAAAGAAATGGATTTTTTTAATCTTTGTTAATGTATATCCCGCCTTGAGCGCTACTGTAATTCACCGATGATTCAGAAGGGCCCTTATGCCCCCACAAAATACGGCCCTCCGCGAGAGGAATACCTTAACGGAGACTTTGTCCTTGGAGTGCCATATTTCAGGTGTTTACATTTTATTTTTTTAAAGGAAACGAGTAAAGCTTTTTGAGTGCGATTTTTTTCTTGCTTTTATTCATGATATACAGAACGTTAAAATTTTTTTTTTTTTTGAAAAAAAAAAACCAAAATGGCGGCCGTTGCAGCTCCGCGAAAACAGGTCCTCAAATCGCGGGAGGTAAACGGCTGACATCACTGCCCCCTCTTTGTTGATCTGAAACACAAATTCAAAGCATATTATCAATCTGTGACCCTTTGGTCATGGAATGACGGATGGGTTTTTCGTTTAGTACAAATTTCGGAAAATGGCGGCAATTTAAAAAAAAATCGAATTTTCGCGTTTTTTTTCGCATAAAAAGATAAATAATAAATGCAAAAATGTATCTATCGAAAAAACGATCCGTCATTCCGTGAAGACATATTTTCTGAGTATGCTCTCCAAATTTCAGATCGCTATGTTAATTACAGCGGTCAGGAGAATGTCAGCCATTTTTAAAAACGTGTTTTCGAGAAAAACGCGTTTAAAGTTTTGTAATGTGTTTACACAAATGTGTTTGTAATTACCGCTAATCGGCAATGCCTGGTCCATAGAGGCATCCCTCCTCTTCTTGTAGCTGCTCATGTTGAGCCGCTAACGTCTCCCGCCGATTTCAAGGACAAAGTCTCCCTTAATTTCGGACGCATGAAGGAAAAGGGAGGACAAGGCTTTACCTTTGCCATTGGCGTATAGAGCACGTGGTTCGTTCAAGGTGCGCTCCGTTCCAATATATCCGCCTCGTCCTTATTCGGAGCGGCTGATTCTCATGAATCTCCTATTGCAGAAAGGAGAGAACGAGAGAGAAGGCTGGAGAAATCGAACGGCATATCAATCATTTTCGCACGTTTTCGAGTCTCCTTTGCTCAAGTAGCCGACGTGCCGGCCCGGCTAGACAAGCCAGAATCAATTCGTCCGAACAAAGAGGATCTAAAAAAAAACACCCGCAGCCTTTCTACTCCAACAGAATAATTCAGTTCGAAAGTGAAAAGCCGATCGATATAGTTTTTGCCCTCGTTCACCGAGACCTCTTTTCCTCGAGGTAAACACGTGCCGTTAGAAGAAGAAAATAAAAGGTGACCTCATAGCCAATATGTGACTTTAAAAAGCACAAAGAACCATTGAAGTGACGCGAAGCCGATACGAGGGCGAGAGGGACAGCGATAGTGGCGTTGGGGGGCAGCGAGCCCAATGGAGACAGACATAGACAATGTGTGCCACTTTCCACGGAGGTGAAGCGAAAACACCCCACGCTGCTCTATCATCCCCATTCCGAGTCGTCGATTCAACTATTTTTCAACGTCCATTCGCACTTCCCAATGTCAAAAAAGTTTCGCCCTGCATGTAGACTTTTGCCCGGCTGTAAATCCTGAAAGTCAAGCCTTTCGGAAAAAAAATAAAAGCTCGCCAATCACCGTTCGTTGCAATTTTCGTCACTGATTGAACGTACCTCGTTTTTTAATGACGTTGGGAAAAACGCAACGTTTTTTTTTTCTTAATTTTTTTTATTTCTTCATGATAATTATTATCAAAAGCCTTTTTCCGTGCAAATTGTGCACCGCAAATCTCTAGCGAGAACACGTAATGGTATTCCGGTGACGTTCAGCCGAAATCGGCAAAAAAAATGTTATCGATTGAAAAGAATTCATTTTTGTTGACCTCCAATGATTCAAATTCCAAGATCATGTCTAATCACTTACGGAAACATGAGAACGTAATATTTTTTTCGAGAGTCTTCGTACATAGAGTCGAAACCGAAAGATCCGGGCGGAGCCGAAAAAATAAGATGAAAAAACATTCGAACGTGCTCGACTCGAGTTAAATGTGCCGCTTTCCTCTCCAATCGCGCTACACTTTTTCATCTCCCAAATCTCAGGTAGATTGTCGATTTGCGAGACATCCGCCTTCCTTTCACAGCACGTACGGGACGTACTGTTGCTGTCCACATATACATACATTTATGCATATATGAATATATATGAGGTATTCCACGTGAATCCGCTGGACTTTTTCCCTGAACCCCGCCAATTCGATTAATTTTTAAAAATCTGATTCCATTGACTCTAAAAGACAACCTGATTTTTTTTTTTACATTTTTCGAAACGACCCTTAGTAAAAAAAAAAAAATCCTCCGAAAAAAAATGCCCCGATTTAAAAATCCGAAAAATTCATGAATTTTTTTGACCTTCAAAAAATTCATTGTGGCGGTGTAAGCGGTGCTTGAATTTTCCGGATTTTTTTAACGTCAATCGCTCAGAAAGTACAAAAAAAATCATACTTCCACTGCGGGTGATAGCTTGAACATTTTTATATATAATCACGCATTTTTGGGATTTTTTTTCACATTTTTAAATAGGGGCGTTTTTTTCGGAGATTTTTTTTTTGTTACGAAAGTTTGTTTCGAAAAATGTAAAAAAAATGCAGTGTGTCATTTAGAGTCAATGGAATCAGATCGCGTTAAGCCGCTCGACCTCACGAACTGTGAAAATCGCTAACAAACGCTAGGTAGAATGTCACTGGACACACAATCCATAATGGGCAAAATAACCTGATAAGTGACAACCCAACTATTGAATGTCCCTATACGGGACAAATTGTAGTTACAAATAAACCGACTCAAAAAAAAAAATCGAATTGGCGGGGGTCCGGGAAGAAGTCCACCGTGTGTGTGTGTGTGTGTGTGTGTGTGTGTGTGTGTGTGTGTGTGTGTGTGTGTGTGTGTGTGTGTGTGTGTGTGTGTGTGTGTGTGTGTGTGTGTGTGTGTGTGTGTGTGTGTGTGTGTGTGTGTGTGTGTGTGTGTGTGTGTGTGTGTGTGTGTGTGTGTGTGTGTGTGTGTGTGTGTGTGTGTGTGTGTGTGTGTGTGTGTGTGTGTGTGTGTGTGTGTGTGTGTGTGTGTGTGTGTGTGTGTGTGTGTGTGTGTGTGTGTGTGTGTGTGTGTGTGTGTGTGTGTGTGTGTGTGTGTGTGTGTGTGTGTGTGTGTGTGTGTGTGTGTGTGTGTGTGTGTGTGTGTGTGTGTGTGTGTGTGTGTGTGTGTGTGTGTGTGTGTGTGTGTGTGTGTGTGTGTGTGTGTGTGTGTGTGTGTGTGTGTGTGTGTGTGTGTGTGTGTGTGTGTGTGTGTGTGTGTGTGTGTGTGTGTGTGTGTGTGTGTGTGTGTGTGTGTGTGTGTGTGTGTGTGTGTGTGTGTGTGTGTGTGTGTGTGTGTGTGTGTGTGTGTGTGTGTGTGTGTGTGTGTGTGTGTGTGTGTGTGTGTGTGTGTGTGTGTGTGTGTGTGTGTGTGTGTGTGTGTGTGTGTGTGTGTGTGTGTGTGTGTGTGTGTGTGTGTGTGTGTGTGTGTGTGTGTGTGTGTGTGTGTGTGTGTGTGTGTGTGTGTGTGTGTGTGTGTGTGTGTGTGTGTGTGTGTGTGTGTGTGTGTGTGTGTGTGTGTGTGTGTGTGTGTGTGTGTGTGTGTGTGTGTGTGTGTGTGTGTGTGTGTGTGTGTGTGTGTGTGTGTGTGTGTGTGTGTGTGTGTGTGTGTGTGTGTGTGTGTGTGTGTGTGTGTGTGTGTGTGTGTGTGTGTGTGTGTGTGTGTGTGTGTGTGTGTGTGTGTGTGTGTGTGTGTGTGTGTGTGCATGTATGTATGTATATACGAGATTTGTTAAAAAAAAAACAAGGTGACTTTTTATTTTTCTCGAAAAATATTTATTTATTCATCAATATCTATTCTGTCGCCTTTAAAGTAATCTCCTTTAGATATAATACACTTGTGCCAGCGCTTTTGCGAAGCACTTCTGATACGCGCTTTTTGATATCGCTCTCCCAGCGATGCGGTCTTCATCTCCTCAATCGTGGCAAATCTCCGTCCTTCCATGGGTCTTTTCAGTTTTGGGAACAGAAAAAAGTCGCAGGGGGCCAAGTCCGATGAATACGGTGGCTGAGCCATGATTACGGTGGTTGTTATTGGGCAAAAAATCACGAACAAGCAACGATGTGTGAGCAGATGCATTATCTTGATGCAAAAGCAATGAATTGTTTTGCCACAAATCGATAGCGTAAAATCGCCAAGCACACGAAAACACGTCTAACCTTTATATCTGTCAAAAACAAACTAAATGTGAAAAATGGCTGATAATGTCCACATATGTTGGGGACATGTGTACCAACATAACCAAAAAAAAATCGAATGTACGTAGCCCGCGAAATTTGAAAAAACACTTTTTTAACGCACCTCGCACGCACACACACACACACACACACACGTTTGTGTATGCGTTCGTGTCGAGCGCCGACGCGTCGCTGGCTTAAAAGCAACGGGGCCTGAATTCCGGTCGACTTAATCGTGTCGACTTAATCGTTTCCTCGGATTTTGGGCCGTCGCCACTTTGGCTCCTCTCCTCTTGCTCCTCGACTCTCTTCTTGGTGGCTATGTGTGTGTGTATATGTATATGCGCGCCCGCGCCCACACACACGCATACATACGCTTTATTTTATATATGTATATATGTATAAATAGGAGGGAAGGGAGAAGGAGAGAGAAAAAGAGAGCCAGAGTGAGGGCTTCTTTCTTTCGTTTCTCCGTTGAGGGAACACGAAGAGCGCTCGCTCACCATGGAACGAAAAATCGACCGGACGCCAGAGACCGCGACAAAAGTCCGTACCATGAAAGCAACAACAAAAAAAATCAACGTCGCAGGATTTTACGCTCCGTTACGAGCCTAAAAGACCCTCCTCCGACTATTCTCTTCCTCCCCTTGACTATGGAAAACAAAAAACGAAAAATAATTCAACGCGTGAATTTCGATGTGAACTTTGAAGTAATCAGAGATCATTGCGTTCTCTCTCAAATCTGTACTAGCCGAAAATATGAAAATTCGACGAGACAAAAGTGCATCCTCCGTATCCTTGAATTTGAGGAATCATCGATTTTCTCGAATATTATTTTCTACCGATTTTCCAGCATAGGTATGCCCGTCGACAATATTTACATGTTGGCTCGTCCATTAGGCTTACTCGGTTCTTCGCTGTTTTTTCTTCGGGTACTCGATGCTCCTATACTTTTCTAGCGATATCGTATGCGTATATGCAGTAAAACGCTGATCATTTATTTCAAAGATTTTAAAGGGTTACGTGGGCTTTGAAGCCAAAATAGCATATTTTCTCTATTAAGGTAGTTCCTCTGCGAAAATATCAACCAAAAGTTTACATACCATGTTCATGTTTAAAAGATTGATAATTGGTTTAATTAGTAATGAATAAAATTAAAAACTACGCAATATTGACTCGGTACTAGTAGATAATACGATGGATATCATTTGTTGCCGTGAAATATATTTTGTATTGTGTTTTTGATCGACCATTGCCAGTAAACTTTTTGCCGGGACTGTCCAGGCTTTGCCCCAATTGTTTTTTTTTCCAGGCTTTGCCAGGCTTTGCACGAAAATTGTGAAGGCTTGGTTATATCTTGGACACTAGATGGTGAATCATTCTCATTTTTTTTCACATTATTCGTGATATCTTACTGTAGCTTATCCTCGTTTTTTTTATCAATTTCTTAATTTTAGTTTTGACGGTAGAATTAATGATGCTCTGTTTGCCCAACATAACGCATTTGTTACGTGTAAACCAAGCCAACTTTAAGTGTAAATATCTCAGGTTTGGGGTGGTCAAACTTATTCAAATTGCACAGATGTTTGGATCATGTATTAAATAACGTATATGTCGAATTTCAACCATTTCGTAATTCAACTCTTCTGTGGAGGTACTACCTTAACAAAAAAACAATATATGAATTATTTTATCCGAAATGTTAAGCACATAAAAGAGCAATATTTCAACAATATATGAAAAAATGGTCATCCAAAAATTTGGGAAATTCAGCCGGAGGGATCTGGTTTCCGGAGACCCCTAAAAAAGTGCCCTCGTGGTGGTCAGGATAACTCATGATAGCTTTATCTGAAATTACAAAACCAATTTTTTCTGTTAGTAGATAAGAATAGCTCGTGATTGAGAGAAGGTTTTTCAAAAAATTGAAATTCGAGTTTTTGGCAGAGTTGTATGCAAAATAGTTCAATTTTTGGTACAATTTACACTACGTATAGTCTTGTAAAATTAGTTGTAATCGAAAAAAAACCTCGTTCAATCACTAGCCAATGCTATTTTGAAGAACTGCGCAATATTTCAATAAGATCGGTGCATTAGTTTTTGTAAAATCGTGTCCACCGACTTAAAAAATAGTGTTTTGAGAAAAATGCGATATAGCTGCGTCGCTCCCGGTCGGTCTTTCCCAACGGGGGGAATTCCCAAAGGCTCTCTCTGCTAGACTTTTACTCCGATTGACTTAAGCGTTGAAGTTTGCATCGTTGGAATGCAACGAAAATTCTTGTTGATTCTTTCCCTTTCTTTATTATTATTATTCCATAAAATGTTTCTCGCCGGTCTTGGTTATAGATTTCGAACAAGTATCCTCAAAAATGTTTCAGTGATTTTCGTAGCCTGAATGTGCCAGAAAAGAACAAGGCAGTATGAAAAAAAAATTATTTTCGTTGCAGCCCAACGATGCGAACTTCAATATCATATTGACTTGAAACTTTGGGATAATATTCTAGACATATTGTACTGTTAGATGATAAAATTTAAAAAATGGATTTTTTGAAATTTTCAAACCCACGTAACCCCTTAAGCTCTCGGGCGCGAGCACGTAATTGTGCCAGTGTTTTTGTTTCTGGGTAATATATATTTATATGTATATACGCGGACGTAACTTCCTTGATCGTTACCCAATGTGGTAAATATAACGCCATGTACATAACCATGCTCACATAATTCTAAAGCATGCGCAAGTCCTTTATCGAAAGCTTAACAAAGAAAATTCTCGCTGAACATAGACCGAGCGGACTATTTTGTCTTTCGGTACACAGACGATGTTAGGCAATCGTGCAGAGGTGGGAGGGTCGATCAAAAGTACGCGCAACAATCTTCGGAAAATACGAATATATGAATAAAATAAAATGGGCCGATAGTTTGAAATGTCTGTAAATCGTGTGACCAGTATTGTGCGGGCGACCGTGTACCGTTATTTAAACAATCAAATATTAACAATTTAATATAAAAGTAAAAAATATAAACTTTTTCAAAGTTTATATTTCGGGCAAGAACGAGAGAGCTGAGATAATCGTAAATTTTAGGGATGGGGGAAGTCATCGTTCGCGATTGACCACGCTTATTTTGCTTAAAGGGGAGATACCTTTAGACGAGGAAAAAATAGCTGATTTTCTTGATGTTTTTTTTAAAGGAAAAATGATCGATGAAAGATTGATGAAAGATGAATTTGTAAATGATGTTAAAGTTTGCATCGTTGAATTGCAACGAGAGATCTTTTTAACTTCTGATCTTCATTATTATCCAAATTCATATTTTGCAGATTTGTTGTAGATCGCTAAATAAGAATGCTCAAAAGGTGTTTGGGTGATTTTCGTAGCTTAAATCTGCCGGAGGAAATTAGCGAAATAAAAAAAGAAAACATTTTCCTTGTATTCCGGCGAGGCAAACTTCAACGCCATTTTGGTAATAAAAAAATGTCCAACTAAAAAAATCTAGATAAAAGTAACTTCATTTGTTCTGCGTAGAGTAAGGAGCCGCTATGAAAAAACATAGTTTTTCATTGAAAAAAAAGTTTACGGCGAGGCTACTTCGTAAACGTCTACTAAATGGAAATTTATCTAGCCATTTTGATCCTCCTTTGAGTCTACTGAACATCTCTCGGGCTGTTTCGATTTATTTCGCTGGTTCAAGATAAATTGGACGTCTTATATATATATATATATATATATATATATATATATATATATATATATATATATATATATATATATATATATATAGACAAATTTGTAACTTACTGAAGGGCTACAACTACCTAGAGGCCCGAAAAAAATGGCCAAATAGCGATTTTTTTTTCTTCTGGGAAACGGTTGGTGAAAAAGAAACGCATTTTTTTTTAACACAAAGGTACATATATCGTGACCCTTTAAAAATAATTCACCAAAAAAATACCGAAAAACAACCGAAATATGGCATGGTCAAAAGATGATGAATTTTTTTTCGCGACTTTTCGCGGTGGACACTGTCCGGCTCGAACGGTCCACCCAAAATGTAAAAACCAAACGGGTTATTTAAGATAACAATAAATCCGAGTCGTTGACGATCGTCGATTTTGAAAATGTTTTTCTTTCAATAGCGTAGCGACGAATTGAAACTCGACCACACAAAATCTATGAAAAAAGTCGTCATTTTTACGTAACTATCGAAAAATGAAGATCGATTTTGAAAAAGTAAGATCGTCAACGACCTTTAAATGTTTCTCGTCGTATCTCCTGTAAATTTGGAAACAATCCATCGAGTGGTTCTCGAGATATCGTGTCCACCGAGGTTGGATACAGTGTTTCGAGAACAACGCGTTTAAAGTTGACTTGCCTGGCCGACTGTAGAAGCTGTAGCTCATTCGATTTTACGAATATTTCACGGAATTTTTCAGGGAATATAGCTAAACGCTGATACTATGAAGACAAATATTTTTGGAAAGTGCAATGTTTCGACCCGCCTAGATGTAGCTCTTAAGGGGTTATATACAGTCGGGAGACCCAAAAAGATCGATTTTTCAAGAATTTTTCTTGAGAAGACCTTTAAATCTACTAACGTAGAAATTTGTACACATATTATGGTAACTTTTAACTGTATTTTAACATCTTTTATTTGTCGAAATCATTATTTTAAAAGCTGCTATAGCTGATCTCCGGAGCACCTCTAAAAAAAGGCGTCTTACGGTGAGCACGATATCTCTGGACTGGATCATCTAAAATGAAAAAACCAAAAATATTTCGTTAATATAATGGATTATCTTGTAATTGATCGAAGGAATAAGGAAAATAATAATTTTTGACAAAATGGCGGCTTCTAAAAAACGATTTTCGACAAAAATTTGGGCCTTACTTTATTTATAAAATGGAAAATATTTATCGGTGAGAAAAAACCTTCGATCAATTACTAAAAAATGTACTTAAAAAGATTGTGTTAAAATTTGAGACTGATCGGTTCAGCCGTTTCCGAGAAATCTTGCTCATCGACTTTAAAAACACAGTTTTGAGAGAAACGCGTTTGAAGTTTTAAAAGCACTTTCGAATGCTCTGACACGTAATTACAAATGTGCACGTAACTTCGAGAGAATTCGCCGGAACGACAAGAAATTTTATGTGTGTGTACTTGAGGAGGTTGGAGCGTAACCACAATCCAAGGTTAAATTTAATCAAAAATACATGTTATTGTTTAGACTATACTCAGTCTTTGCGAATTTTTTGAAATTTTTTCACTACCAAACACCAGAGATAAAAAGTAGTTTAATGTGTGCAATTTAACGTGCGGTTAGATGGGCAAGACTTTCAGACTGAAGGTTATGTAATTTTTGTTTGTTATTTAGCACCAAGATAAACCATTTCGAACAAAGGATTAACGCAAACTAAACCTTTGTAAACATTTAGAGAAAAAAAATCCTCATCTTGCCCATCGGAAACCAATAATCTCGTGACGTAAATATGAATAGACATAATTATAAATGACTCAAAATGTCATTGTGAATTGTATAAAGCATTCGTTATCGTAGTTTTTTTTATAATAATCATCGTTAATGTCATACTTTTTCAAGTTGGTAGTAACACAAAAGTTTTTCTAATTTACGTAATAAAAATATTAACATGCATAATTTTGCCCTATAGTTATATATTTAAAAAATAGCACATACAGAATAAATCTGTACCTCGTATGCATTTATTGAGGTTCGTTGAAAAAAAATATGAATAAATCGTCATTTGACTCAACGGAATCGCTCCAACCTCCTTAAGGGGAGATATACACCTAGGAGTCGGAAAAAAGGTCATTTTTGTGAATTTTTTCAAGGAAAACTATTTGAAATTACGGATTGGGGTTTTAATTATCAAATATTATATACATTTAAAAATATGTTGAATCTTCTTTATTTAAAAATATCAAAAATATACGAGGATATTGTATTATCCTTGGAGCGTCGTAAAAAAATCTGCGTATACGGTACCCACTGGCGTTTCTTCAAAAACCATCTGAAAAAAAAAAACCAAAAAGATTATCAAATTAGATACCATAATCTAGTACTTGTCATAGCCGATTTTGAAAATATCGATTTATGACAAAATGCCGGACGTTTGAACATAAATAGTGATTTTTGGGCCAAAAATTGGTTATTATTTTGCCTATAAAACAAAAACTAAGTAACGGAAGAAAAAAATCCTATGACAAGTACTAGATAATGGTGTATAGAATAACCACAAAAAACCTCAAGGCAATCGGTTCATTGGTTTCCGAGAAATGTTGGGTACCAATTTGAAGAACGTGGTTTTGAAAAAAACGCGTTTGAAAATTTGGAAATGAATAAATCATGAAATATGTCAACTTACATGGAATCATCGACACCAGGCCCATAGTGTAGGTCTTCTACGGTCGACGAGAATGTTCATAGCTTCGAAATCCTCGACCTCCACCATCTAGGTGTACATCTGCCCTTGAATATATGTACATCGCGATTTTCGTCTTAAGTCGATTTATCGAAAATTTCAACTGTATTATAACCCCTTAAGGCGCGATAGGAATAATCTCGTCCAAGTGACGAGATGACAAGATAATGTGATATGGTTTGGGCATATATGACGAATGCGTTCAGGTATCCATCACTGTCAACGGAATACGAGAGATCAGCGGGGATCCTGGTGGTTGTGGATTCGGCGGGTATCGGGCCGCAGTTGCGTTACGACGAGGTGGAAAGTCCGGCGAATCCGCAAACGGCTACGACCCATCAAGCGGCGTCAGTCTCGCCTTGTTGGAACAAGGCGGGCAACGAGGATACGCGCGAAACGACGAGCTATCACGAGAATTATTTGTCGACGGGCTCGGCCGATGTCGCGTCACTTGGTCAGGCTGAAAATGTCGAGGAGATCGTTGCCCGTCAGTTGAGCAGCAACGAATGGCAGCAGCAGCAGCAGCAGCAGCAGCAACATCTTCATCATCAGCAGCTTCATCATCAGCCCCAGAACGCCAACGGGATCGTCGGCTCCAGAATACGCCACGACGATCGTGACAAAGCAACGTCGAGTCGTCTCAGACGAAAACGCACGAGCAGCGCGAACAATTGCAACGTCAGATCGGCGGAACAACAACAACAACAGCAGCAATTGCAGCAGCAGCAGCAGCAACAATTGCTGCAGCAGCAGCAACAATTGCAGGAGCAAAGTCTGGCTGGCACGACGACGCTCGTGACAACAACCACGGCGACGACAACCACGACGACCATGATGAACGGAACCGGAAGCCATCAGCCACAGCACCGAGGCACTATGGGAATTCAGGGACGCTACAGATCGGTCGTTGGTACGGTCGCCGGTCCGCCAATCGCCGGACAACACGTTAGAACGCCACCCACTACTCACAATCGCGGCGGCTGGCATTCCCAGCAGCATCAGACGCACTCACATCCTGGCTTACAGATCAATCAGCAACAGTACAAGGAGTATCCCTATCGGCAGCAAGGCCCGTCGCCACGATTCCACAACGGGTACACTACTCATCTTACATTATATGAAATCATATTAGGACGTTGAATAAGTTATCGCTGTTTTCCAACAGATGGCCTAAACACTGCGTGCTTGTAGTTCTCACTTTAGATGCTGAATAAGGCTACTTTCGTGAATTTTTTTGATGGGTTTATATTATAGATATTCATATACAAGTTGTTACACTTGATAAATACACTTTTGAAAAACATTATATATATATATATATATATATATATATATATATATATATATATATATTTATTTAAGGCCTTAGGCCACAGTAAAGGGTATAAAATCATGTGCGTATTTAACTTTTGTTTTTCGTATGCAAAAGTGATTCACTCATAATATTAATTACACATCTGATTAGGGGGGATTGTCTTCTTTTTTCGCAAAATTTACCGCTTTTTGGGAATTTTTTTGTGAAGAAAGTATACAACGGAAAACTTGTGAAACTTGGCATATAGTTTTATTGATCTGTTTACTAAATACAAAAAAATTTTTAAACAATTTCATCAAAAAATCCGCCTCCCACCCCCCTCGACGCGCGATGGTCCTTTTTTGATGGTGTGCACGATTACAGCCTTCACGTTCATCCTGCAACAAAAACCCAAAAAGCATTTTACTTTAGACACATATAGCTATCGTTCGATGAAGGGGAAAAAAAAATTGACGATTTGGTGACGTTTTGAACTTGAAGTATCGATTTTTCGAAAAAAATTGATCGATTTTTTGTTGTAAATAAAAAACTATTAAACGTATTGCTTGTTTGCTTCATCAAACGATAAAAGGATGTCAGCTGAGCATTCTGTCCAAATTTGAAGGCAATCGGTTGAATAGTTTTTGAGAAATCGTGCACACCATCAAAAAAGGACCATCGCGCGTCGAGGGGGGTGGGAGGCGGATTTTTTGATGAAATTGTTTAAAAAAATTTTTGTATGTAGTAAACAGATCAATAAAACTATATGCCAAGTTTCACAAGCTTTCCGTTGTATACTTTCTTCACAAAAAAATTCCCAAAAAGCGGTAAATTTTGCGAAAAAAAAAGACAATCCCCCCTTAACTGTAACAACTTTTATATCAATATCTATAATATAAACCTATAAAAAAATCATGAAAACAGCCTTTTTTAGCGTCTGAAGTGAGAAGACCCCTTAAAATGGCAACGCATCTGTAAGGAAGTAGTATGAGCAAGCTTGAAGAAAAAATCTGCAGCTTAAGCACACGGAATTTTTGTTGAGACTTACGGCGGCCATGCTCTGTCGGAAACAACATGCAGACATTGGTTTAGACGCTTCGGAAATAATGATTTTCGTGTGTTGAGTTGGAGGCATTACTGCACGAAGACTCATGTCAGACGCTAGCTGAACTTGCAGAATCATTAGTTGATCACACCACGGTTTCGAAAGGTTTGACAGTGATTTTTCAAAATAGAACATTAATTTTCACGAAAAAAACATAACAGCGAGAACTTATTCAACATGCCAATAATATACGTATGTACGTTACTCCGATGTGTGCATAGGCTCGCGGAGGGACATTACGGTCATAATGACAGCACAAAAAGTTTATTTGGGCTCATTGTGAGATGACTACTTGTGGCGATTCACTTTGTTGTCGGTATGTCATTGGTAAACGTGCCGAACAAGGTATTGGGAAAATTCGGGGCAAAGGATGGTTTTGACGTGCAAGGGGATTTTTTTTTCTTCCATTCATGACGTTGACGCTTGCATCGTTGGAAAGCAATGATTTTTTCCCCTGTGCGGAACAAGATAATGCGTGACCAAGTGACGTTATTTTGCCCTCAGACCAGTGGGGGTATTGAGTTGCCTCGAGATTCAACTTGGCTAATTATTCGTGATGATTTTTTCTTCAAATTTTACAAATCCTCTTAATGTGTATACTATTGATAGACCAAAATGAATCGGAATCGCATGGGTGGAGTCTTTCCAAGTGATTCCTAAAACGCTGGAATTCATTTTTTGAATGCTCTCGTACTTTGGCCTCCTCAAGTTGGGGGGCGAATTAATTGAGAGAGCCTTCTCCGTCGATAGTTTTTACATTTTTACGAATTTTTCCATGGAACTGGGATCTACTTTCCTCCTGCCACGTCTATACTGGTGACTTAAAATTTTAGCAGCTGAAGAGAGAGAGAGAGAGAGAGAGAGAGAGAGAGAGAGAGAGAGAGAGAGAGAGAGAGAGAGAGAGAGAGAGAGAGAGAATACATTGGCAGAAGTCTTGGCCTCTTTTTCCCTAGTGTTCCAATGCAAAAACAACAAATTTCGCGACTCACCAACATAGGTATGATCCCTCGAAAGTCTATCGAAGACGCACTCCATCCAAACTTTGCCCCAAAGTCTCAACTTTATTACGTTACAATTAAAAAAAAAAAACAATTATTCTACACAAGAATTTTTGTTTTTATTTATTTTCCTGTTAAAAACACTGCCACATCTTATCTTTTTTTTTCGTAGCTCACATTGCCTTACTTCTCTTCCAGTGGGTAAACAAATTAACGTCAATCGCTCATTCAGTGAGAAACGACGAGGCCAATTTTCGGAAAGGTCTAAAAAAAAAAACAATCGCAGTGTTTCTAGGATCGCGAAATATTTTAGTGACAAAAAAATAGAAAAATTCACTACTCTATTTAGCCTCGAATGCCCCATATCCATGCATACGCACACATACGTACATACACGCACGTTCTGTACGCCTGGCGATAGTTGCGTCTGACTTATGACGTGTTGAACTACTAGACTATCTCTTGCGAGCACGAGGAAATTGTCGAGTACGCAACGACGATGATCTTTAAATAACGAGTGCCTACTTGCGCTCGACGAATGAGTCGACCATCGTATATCAGTCCTAACTCGTAACGAGACTGTTTTTTTTTTTTTCATTTTATTTCGGCCTTTTTATACGACCGTTTGGACATAGATGAATTAGACATTGGACGGCACTGTGGGCATTTTTGATAATAATTTCATCGAGCTTGACTTCAATTTTTTCAATTAAATTATCATATTTCCTCTCGAAAATGAGGTATTTTTTTTGCACTTTTTATTTAAGGGATCATCACAGTGTAACGGGTCGATAAATAGCTGATTTTCGCGATTTTTTTTTCTCGACGGTTAAAATAGGCTAATCAGTCTGATTTTTTTACGTCATATCGAAGCACTCATGAAGAACAGTAAACAAATTCTTAAACGTTTTTTTGTTATTTTTTTTTAACTTTTGAAAATGTCTTCGAAAAAAAATAGTCCTTACGGTGTACACGTTTGTGGATAAATATTATCGGATACCGATAAATATTATCGGAAATAAAATTTGTAAAAAGATTATTAATCAGTGTGAAAGCCGCTATCTTGCCATGGAAGTTTTTTTTAAATCAAAATTGACAAAATGGTTGCGGTTTGAAAAAAAAAGTTTCGAATTTGGCATATTTTTTCGACAGTTTTTCGTTAAAAAAATACGAAGGTTAAGGGACCTTCTCACTTTACATGCTAAAAAAGGCTATTTTCATGCATTTTTGAATACGTTTATATTGTAGATAGTGATATAAAAATTGTTACACTTAATAAATACACTTTCAAAATACGTTAAAAACATTTTTTAATTAAAATATTCACTCAAAATATTTCATTTTTTATTTTATTCAAGTCGCTATTTATAGACGAAAATGGTAGTTAAAAAAATGTCCTATAAAAATTGTAGGTCTGTTGATGAAATCTCTCGTAGATGGATAATCCGAAACAAAAAAATCAAACGGTTTTAGATTCAGTATGTTAATGGCTATAGCGCGTGTCATACGATTTTTGATTTATGCAAAAATAACAAAATGGCGGACATTTTTCGAAAAAAACACGTTTTTCCACCGTTTTCGGCAAAAAAAAATGAGTAAATATCAAAAATTTTAAAAATCGTTGATACGCGCTATAGCTATAGTCGTAAAGAATATGATTTTTCGACAATTTCAAATTGCGATGATCCTTTGACCTCAAATCGAGTCGATTCCATTTTTCTTCATTATTTTCGAAGCAAATTTTGTTGCTCTTTTTGCGACGATCAGCAGTAGGCTGCCAGGCGCGAGAAACCGTAGGAGAAACTCCAGTTGACTCAATGTCGAAAAATGCTCAGTGCTGTTTCGCTCTCAGCTTGCGAGGCTCGTGTCGCTTAGTTCCGCGTTACTCCATCCGCGTAACAACGGCGAGCCCAGCCTCTTTACTCTAATGGACGCTAAACGACGGGTATAGGGTGTTCGGCCGTCATTTCTCGCTGCTTATCATGCGGTCACGTTTAATTCGCCCACCCACACGTATTACAAAAACGCACACACATACACGTATGGAAACGTTACTCCGCAACATTGAAATCACGTTCGTAGCGTGGCGCTAGAAACGGCCTCGTCGTATCACTCGCAAGATTCCAAATTGGAAAATCCGAGGACGCCGCGTTTACACCAGAGGCCAACAATTTTCGCCTCGAACACGCCGAAAAACTCGGTCTCTTTTGCCCCATCTCGTTTCCAATTGGGTATTTTACTCTGTGCAAGAAAAACACTGAGAAAGTATAAATAAGGTAGTTTTGAGCACAAGCAATCGAATAATGTTGGTTTTCATTTATAAAAACACGAAATAAATGTTATAATTCATTTTGAAAAAATAATACTTTTCCTATCTGTGTTGAACGAACACGCGCAAACGGCAGCCGCCATGGATTCCGACGTGACGTCATTGACATAGTAAACAAAGAAAGCGGTAGACGTATTACTCTCTAACCTGCGAAAGAAAGCGTCAACAATGATATATTCTCGTTTGTCATTGTTGAGGGGAGGGTAGGGGTTTCAGCGTGAAAAAAAAAAACACTTTTTTGCGTTTTTTTTTTGCATCTGTATGGATTGTGAATACGTACCAATTGTGAATACGTAAATTTTTTTGGTCAAAAGTGAGTTACAATCCCTATCATGGGTGTGTTGTTCCTAAATGTAAGAATACCAGTGCAAAAATACCGGGAAAGTTGTGGATTAAAATACCAATTGATATAAATATGAGGTAAGACGTGATTAAAACTTGCGAGACGAGATCCAAAGTCATAGTCCGAAAAAAAAACAGATTTGTTCTTTTTTGAAGTACAGAAAACTATTTGAAAATGTGCAATTAAGGGGAGGGTAGGGGTTTCAGCGTGAAAAAAAACACTTTTTTGCGTTTTTTTTGCATCTGTATGGATAGAGTAAATTTGTTGAAACCTTTGGTACATTGTTGAGTGTCATTTCAAGAACATTCCGTGAAATTTTTCTTTTCCAAGAGCGCCTTTGGAAAAACACGATTTGCGGTGTTCACTGTATCTCAGCTAGAAATTATCTGAAATCATGTACCATTAAAATTTAGTCAAAGTATCATCAAATCCTCCCCCCAACGGTCTTTGATAATTTTCATTTTTAAATTTTTGCTGGTCATGTAAAGTGAAAAGTGCTATTTTTCACGAAAAATTCCGCCATTTTGGGGGTGGAAAACACCCTCGATGTAAACAAAAATCTCAAACTAACCGCTGGGGGGAGGTATTTTATATGTAGAAAGTGTGTACCGAGTTTGAAATAAATCGGTCATGTACTTTTCAAATGGCAATGAACACGAACTTTGAAAACGTGGTTTCGAGAAAAACGCGACAACGCGTTGTTTGTGGATATTTTCGCGTACTAATTTCACGAAATATTCGTGAAATGACACTTAACAATGTACAAAAGGTTTCAATAAATGTACTCTATCCATATAGATGAAAAAAAAATCGCAAAAGTGTTTTTTTTTCACGCTGAAGCCCCTTCCCTTAATTGCACATTTTCAAATGGTTTTCTGTACTTCGAAAAAGACCAAATGAGTTTTTTTCGGACTATGACTTTGGATCTCTTCTCGCAAGTTTTGATCAAGTCTTAACTCATATTTATATCAATTGGCATTTTAATCCACAACTTTCCCGGTATTTTTGCACTGGTATTCTTACATTTAGGAAAAACACACCAATGATTGGGATTGTAACTCACTTTTGACCAAAAAAATTTACGTATTCACATTTGGCGCAGCGTCGATGTTTACTATGCAAGTGACGTCACGAACCGAAGCAGCATGGCGGCTAGCGTTTTCGCGTGGAAATTTTGAATGTAACATTTTAATGCATTTTATGGCACTTATCGATTTTATAAAATAGAACTCAAAATTCTAGTAGTTTATTACCACCAAAGGATGTATTGGGACACCTTTCAAAAAGGGTGGATTGCCCTATTGATCATTGAAGATTGTGGCCGCGAGAGTGCGGGAAATAATGACGTTAAGGTAGTTCCTCAGCGAAAATCTCAACCAAAAGTTTACATACCATGTTCATGTTTAAAAGATTGATAATTGGTTTAATTAGTAATGAATAAAATTAAAAACCACGCAATATTGACTCGGTACTAGTAGATAATACGATGGATATCATTTGTTGCCGTAATATATATTTTTTATTGTGTTTTTGATTGACCATTGCCAGTAAACTTTTTGCCGGGACTGTCCAGGCTTTGCCCCAATTGTTTTTTTTTTCCAGGCTTTGCCAGGCTTTGCACCAAAATTGTGAAGGCTTCTCATGGTTATATCTTGGACACTAGATGGTGAATCATTCTCATTTTTTTTTCACATTATTCGTGATATCTTACTGTAGCTTATCCTCGTTTTTTAATCAATTTCTTAACTTTAGTTTTGACGGTAGAATTAATGATGCTCTGTTTGCCCATCATAACGCATTTGTTACGTGCAAACCAAGCCAACTTTAAGTGTAAATATCTCAGGTTTGGGGTGGTCAAACTTATTCAAATTGCACAGATGTTTGGATAATGTATTGAATAACGTATATGTCAAATTTCAACCATTTCTTAATTCAACTCTTCTGTGGAGGTACTACCTTGATGTTTGCTTCGTTGATATGCAACGATTTTTTCGTTCATTTTTTACGTCTTTATTTTTATCATTATCCGCAGCATTTTTCGTTTTGCAAATCAAGGTCGTAAATCTATATTAAAAATGCGCGGAAACGTTTTAGCAGTTTTCACAAGCTGAATCAACCCAAAGAGAATTTGGGTTGCATTCGAACGATGCAAACTTGAACATCATGGGAAATGCTTCTTTCTAACGCCACACTAAACGATTTCCCGAAACTTACAGGTAAAAATGGATGGTGTTGACGTTTGCATCGTTGGGGTGCAACGAAAATAGTTTTTTTCTTCGTATTGCTCTATTTTTCGGCACATTTAGACTACAAAAATCACTGCAACATTTTTTAAGATCGTTATCAAATTTTCAGCACCCAAACTTGGAAAAAAGGGTTTGAGAATAATAAAAATGAAGTTATTAAACAGAAAAGAAAAAGAATTTTCGTTGAATTCCAGCAGCGCAAACCATAAAACGAAAACAATTCAAGACCATAAAAATTTTTTTTTCTTTTTGTCTCGCCGTTTTCGTTTGGAATTGATCGTTCGTTTCGAGTTTTTTTTTATTATTGATCATTGATCATCGTGGCCACGAGAATACGAGAAATAATGACGAATTTTTCACGTCTTTATCCAAAGAATTTTTTTCATTTATTTTTTATTTTTATTTTTCATAATAATATTTTTATTTTTCCTTTACTTTTCACACCTTTACCCAAAGCATTTTTTATGTTTGCAAATCAAAGTCGTAAATCTCTAACAAAAATGTGCAAAAACGTTTGAGCAATTTTCAGAGGCTGACTCAGCAACAAAAAATTGGACGATTAAAAGCCGTTAATTTGCGTTCAATTCCAACGGTGCAAACTTTAGTGTCATGGGGAACGCTTTTTTTTTAACGCCACACAACTGTGATTCCCCGAAACTTACAGGTAAAAAAATTGATGGTATTGAAGTTTGCATCGTGATAATGCAAGGAATATTTTTACCCATATTTCCCAATTTTTTTTACACAAATTTCGGCTACAAAAATCGCCGAAACATTTTTCAAGATCATCATCAAGGTTTCATTGCCTAAACTTGGAGAAAACGCTTTGATTATAATGAAAATGAAGAAATTGAATAATAAAAAAGAACTCGTCGCATTCCAACGATGCAAACTTCAACACCATAAAAATTGTCCCTTCTTTTCGTTTCTTCGTTTTCGTTTGCGGTCGCGAGTGGAAGGGTCGTTGCGTGAAATCGCCAACACCGGGCCAATTAAACTTGTCGGTAATGACAATAAAACGTTTTTACGTTGACTTGCTCTTTCGGCGAGAATGACGCGGCAGGTGAAATCGGCGAGTTTGGGTCAAGTGTAGAAAACAAAAGTACCATCTCGCTTGAACGGGAATCCCCGTAGATCTTTAAATTCGTCTTGCGTATATATGTGCGTGTGCGCGCGTTGGTATGTAAATGTATACGTAAGTAGTGAGTTATTTCTTTTAAGACTCTTTAAGGCGTTACCCCCACTTGTAGCGCAAAAAAGGCCTTTTTCATGAATTTTTTTAAAGAAAACTACAAAACTTTTTTAATCGATCAATATACCATCTCAAAGAACACATCTTGAAGAACTTTCAGTAATTTTTTTATTGAAAAATATTACATTGTTTAGTGGCAAATGGCCGTCAATGAAATAATGTTTTTATATACACGGTTTGCGGTGACCAACATTGCGGCGAAGTGGATCATCTGAAAAAAAAATGCGGATGGATTTAGTCAAATATAAGTATAAACTAGTCTTTAATCGAAGGATTTTAAAAAATATTCATTTTTCACAAAATGGCGGACAGCCAAAGTTAATGGTTCGATTTTAACGAAAAAGAACGGCCGTTTTTTGGCTATAAAACGTCCATTTTTTTTTTCGAAAAAAAAAATCGAACGATTAAAGACTACATTTTTATGTATTAAATAAGCCTGCAAAATTTCAAGAAGATCGGTTCATTAGTGTTCGAGTAATCTTGGTCACCGACTTCAGAAATGCCATTTTGAGAAAAACGCGATTAAAGTTTCTCTTTCAACGCTCTTTCAACGCGGTTTCTTCTCTTTCAACGCTCATATCTCAGTCAATTTTGTTCGGATCGACTTGAAATTTTCAGGACATATTCTCAGATACTCATACTTAAAAAAAATGCAATAAAAAAAAATCGATTTTTTCAAAATCGCAAGTGGGGGTAACCCCTTAAATGTCTTTATTAATAACTGTTCAGCGCTACTCCCCGTCATTACACGTAATAATATAGTACACACGTAGACTCGTATCTCTCTCGTTATTACTGTTTTTACGCTGCATTATTATCGTGTAACCCAAGCCCAAACTCTTACTCTCGTTTCTCACTTTTTGCCTGATTCACACACGTTGGCCACATTTAAATACGTGTTATCGCTGTTTTATACGCCTAACTTGTTCTCAATTCTCGTGTAATCGAGCATGCAAATTGTACACGCGGGCTAGAATTTTTTTTTCCCGCTTTTTTTTTCTATCCGGCTCCATTTTGTTGGTGTATCGTACATATGTCGTGTCTTTTACATAGAGCTGAATATTTGTCGTTTATCTCATCCCTTTCCGCCTCTTCCGTACCTCTGTGTTGTTCTTTATGTATCATCGTTCTCTTTTCCTTCTGATATTCCTGTTTAGAAAGTTTCTTTTCGATTTTTCCACCCTTCCCCCATTCTCCTCTTCTTTGATGGTTCAGCTTTTTTTTTGGACGATTCTATTGGAATGTTTCATACGACGATTGGAAAAACGAACGTTGGGAAATGCACAGGATCCTGTTGAAATGGTGCAGCATCATTCACCGATTAGGCTACAATTTATTTCTGTCCAGTGTGGTTTTTTTCCCCACATAATTCGTTTCTCGTAGTTTTTGTTTCACGGATCTGCCCAAAAATCAGATCGATTTTCGAGATTTTTTTTGGATGAGAATGTTGGGATGACGAGGTCGGGATTTCACACACGATTAATACGTAGTCTTGGGAATTTTTAGTTGTTTTCTCATTGAAAAATATTGATAAATAAAAAAGTTATTATTATTTGAAGAAAGTAATCTTAAAGGAAAAATTGAAAAGTGCAGTTTTAATATCATCATAAAATTCTCGTATGACCGAATAGTTTTTTGAAATTTGAAATATTACGCGAATTACGAGCTGTAGAGAAGTTTGTTTTTTTTTTACTGAAAAAAGAAAATGACTGAGTATTCGTTATCAACAAATGGATAACCATATGAAAAAATCATCCGGTCATACGATACAGATTTTTATCCACTTTGAGGATACTGAAAGTGCAGAAAAGTTGATTCGGGCTTGAAAAAAGTATGTGGACTTCGACGTACAACGAAATTAATTCCTCCGATAGTTCTCAGTGGGGTAGAAAAAATGTTCGACTTGTTTTCCTAATACACTCGATAATATTATTCTTCAACTTTTGCCAATATTCGATACACGTTTTTTTCTCTCCTAGTTCTTATTTTATTCCCCGATTCCATATTCCAGTGATTTATTCTCGTACAGTAAACCATTGGAAAAAGAGAATTTTTTTTTAATTTCTTCAAATGCGCTGGAGAATCGAGAATGAAAAATGATGAAAAAAAAAAATCGAGTAAAGTTTCGTCGGAGTTTACCGCGATACGAGAAGTTTGAGCGAGGGCTAAGGGACAGGTTTGTTTTCCCGCGGTCCGTTGAAAAATTCTATAAATTTCGGAGTATCCCGTGGCGAGCAATGGAAAAGGGTCACGGCACTTTGAGAACACTTTGTGAGATCGAGGCAGGCTATACCGAGTTCCGTTCATCGACTCTGCCCTACTTACTCTCAACTACGATATCCCCCACCTCGCGAACATACATTTTTCGAAATGTTTTATTTTTCGTTATTTATTATTGTCAAGCGATACGATATTTGAGGAGTTTGGAGCGGTCCAGTTGAGTCAAATGACGGTTTAGGAATTTTTTGTTTCAAAGAACCTCAAAAAAATTCATACGAGGTATTGATTTACTTTGTAGATGCAAATTTTTCACAAAATGTATAATACTTTGTGAAAAATGTATTATATAAAATGTCATAATAATTCTATTATATACAAAGTGAATTTATATAAAAATATAATAATAAAATTATATGAAGATTTCAATTATATACATAATTGAAGGCAACAATTATGCATTTCAATATTTTTATTACGTAAATAAGAAAAAATTACTACGAAATTGAAAAAGTATAACATTATTGATGATTATTATGAAAAAAAAACTCCGTCAGCAAATGTTTTATACAAGACCGAAGAAAATGTTGAGTCGTTTATCGTTGTGCCTATTTATATTTGTGTCACGAGATTATTCATTATTACCATTAAATAATATTAAGCGTTGCCGAAATACGGCAACTTCGGGGACATTGAGGTTGGCAGCAATGCCCTTCATTCGCCAGCCAAGATTCGTAATCTTCCATCAAACCTTGATGGTTCAATATTGAATATATACCGTAAATGGGGTTACTTTGAACAGGTTTTTGACGTTTTTTGTGGGTAACTTTATTTTAACATCCTAAAATCCAACTTTTTTTGCTCCAATAGAACAATGTGTACTTTGGCTATCAAATGTATAAGAAAGCCCCACCACTCACCCACAATTTTATATATATATTTTTAGTGTCAAAGTAATTAGACAAGGCATTGAAATGCAACTTATGTGAAAGATTAAGGGTTATATTGACATTATTTTGATAAAAGAATTTCATATTTTATGTATTATACGTAGAATTAAATAAAAAAACACCGATTTTTTTACAATCAATTTGTCATCTTTATTGAGGAAACATTTTACATAAAAATATCAAGTAGTGTTATAGATAGTTAATCAGTCTTATAATTATTATTGAGATCAAAATCAACTTTAGCAACATTTTAATGAAAGTTGAACAACAAATTTGAGCAAAAATATGAAAAAAGTTAAAAAAGAATTAGTCTGTCACACATTTAAACCGTACACATTTAAACCGATGGGAAAGATGTGCTTTTTTTTATGTTAACGAAGGTTCAGTTTGCGTTAACGGAGACTTTGTCCTTGGAGTGCCATATTTCAGGTGTTTACATTTTTTTTTTTTTAAAGGAAACGAGTAAAGCTTTTTGAGTGCGGTTTTTTCTTGCTTTTATTCATGATATACAGAACGTTAAAAAATGTTTTTTTTTGAAAAAAATATCCAAAATGGCGGCCGTTGCAGCTCCGCGAAAACAGGTCCTTAAATCGCGGGAGGTAAACGGCTGACTTCACTGCCTCCTCTTTGTTGATCTGAAACACAAATTCAAAGCATATTATCAATCTGTGACCCTTTGGTCATGGAATGACGGATGGGTTTTTCGTTTAGTACAAATTTCGGAAAATGGCGGCGATTTAAAAAAAATCGAATTTTCGCGTTTTTTTCGCATAAAAAGATAAATAATAAATGCAAAAATGTATCTATCGAAAAAACGATCCGTCATTCCGTGAAGACATATTTTCTGAGTATGCTCTTCAAATTTCAGGTCGATATGTTAATTACAGCGGTCAGGAGAATGTCAGCCATTTTTAAAAACGTGTTTTCGAGAAAAACGCGTTTAAAGTTTTGTAATGTGTTTACACAAATGTGTTTATAATGACCGCTAATCGGCAATGCCTGGTCCATAGAGGCATCCCTCCTCTTCTTCTAGCTGCTCATGTTGAGCCGCTAACATCTCCCGCCGATTTCAAGGACAAAGTCTCCCTTAATCCGTTGTTATAAATGGTTTATCTTTATGCTAAATAGCCATAAAAAACTACATCACTCGTAGCGTGAACGTCTTGCCCACCGCACGTAAATGTACATATATAAAACAATTTTTTTATCTCTGGTGTTTGCTGGTCAAAACATTTCCAAAAATTCACAAATTCTCAGTATAGTCCAGATAATAACATATATTTTTTAAATATTTAATCCTGGATCATGGCTAACGGTCCAACCTCCTTAAAGCGCGCACTTCCGGAGCAAGTGAACGTAGATTCGGCATACTCAGGCGCCGGACACTCCTCCATTTGCGTCATCTCTCGGGAGAGTGAGATAGGGCCCTTATCGAAAGTTGAACCCGGAGTAACCGGATGTCCTAGAAGCTTCCCTTTGAATGTTGCATTTCGTTCGTTTCCGCCTTTTCCGTCGAAATGTGATATCTCGAAGGCTCTCTCTCTTCCACGCTCTCTCCACCCCCCACTCTCTGAACTCCGCATAAAAAAAAGCTACTTGAAGATAGGCGTCCCAAATTGGGGAATTTATTAATCGTACGAAAGAATTTAAGCTACGATATTTTTCTTCAATTATATAAATTAAGCCCTTGAGGCGCTCACAATGGCATTTTTTTCAATTTCTTTTTTGTTTTTTTTTTCCTTCCCGCCTTGCGATACACTCAGGGATTGTCCCGGCGTTGGCACGTCCTCGGGTCCAGCTGGCAAAGAGGTATCTTATCACGGTGCCGTGGGTGGACCAAGCGTCGGCTACAAACCGACAACACAGCACAGCCCCCAGCCGAGAGGTCCACCGTCGCACTTTCCGCAGGAACAGGCGGGACCACCTGCCAATACGCCTCCGCTGCACATCAATATTTGTGGCCAAGTAAGTCGAACGATCGAGATAGCACGGCGTTGAAGTTTGGGTAAATGTTTAGATAAGTGACTTTTCCGAAAAATATTCTCCGATTTCTCCGATAAAATATATATTTTTATTGGGTTTGTTTGTATTTTTGAACATTTCGATGCCTTTCGACATTTCAACCCGAACAAACAAACGAATCCAAACAAAAAAACGAATCCAAACAAACAAACGAATTCAAACAGACAAACGAATTCAAACAGACAAACGAATTCAAATAAACAAACGAATTCAAACAAACAAACGAATTCAAACAGACAAACGAATCCAAACAATCAAACGAATCCAAATAAACAAACGAATCGGAACAAACAAACGAATCCAAACAAACAAATAAATCCAAACAAACAAACGAATCCAAACACACAAACGAATTCAAACAAACAAACGTACCCAAACAAACGCACCTAAACAAACAAATGAACCCGAACAAACAGACGAATTTAAACAAACAAACGCACCTAAACAAATGAACCCGAATAAACAAACGAATTGAAACAAACAAACGAATTTAAGTAAACAAGCGAATCCAAACAAACAAACAAACGAACAAACAAACGAACAAACAAGCGAACGAACAAACAAACAAACGAACGAACAAACGAACAAGCAAACAAACGAACAAGCAAACAAACAAACGAACCAAAAAAACAAACAAACGAACCCCAACGAACCTCAACGAACAACCGAACCCAAACAAACAAGCAAACCCAATACAGGTGTCGAAGTGGTAAAAAATGCCCTATTTTGTCACGTGTTTTCGCGAATTTCAAAACCTCATAACTTTTTATGGGGGGATGAATTTCAGCTTCCCCCGACTGAATATCATCATTTATAATCCAATAAATAAGAAAATAGCCAAACAATAATTTTAGGCTCATTTTTTCGGAAAAGTCACTTATCTAAAGAATTACCGAAGTGTGCATCGTTGGGATGCAACGATTTTGTTATTTCTTCAATTTTCAATTTCTCCATTTTTCTCATCATGGAAAATCGTCTTTTTGCAAACTGAAGTCGTAAGTCTCCAATAAGAATATGTAAGAACGTTTCATTGATTTTAACAGCCCAAATCGGAAAAAAAATGTAGCAGTAAAAAAGAATTAGTTTCCGTTGCAGTCCATCGATGCAAACTTCAACGTCATCGAGATCGCCCTATCCAGATTTTTTCAATGTATAACTTTACCGTCAATTGTATTGCTAAATGTGATAGCTGTTGGTGAGATTCGGGAGATAAAAAGAGCATATGTAGCGAATGAGTACCAAAGGAAAAGGTCACGAATGATTTTTTTATTCTGCTTGAAGGAAAATACGATGAGAGGACCATTGCTCAATCTTAGCCCTGGATTGGGACCAAGCAGCGTTGACATGGAGTACCGTAGAAATTCTCAAGGTAAATACGCAGGCACATAATACTGGCGAAGAGTTTGGAAACACTTCTTACGGTTTTTCGATCGGAACGAGAGATAGAAAAAAATGGAAAAAGTGTTCTTATAGGCTCTAATCTGCCGAATTCATTACAATCGAA